>CM046881.1:189634548-190834548 GCA_025667525.1 Glebionis coronaria
AATCTCTAGATTCACTTAGTCTAGAGGATGGGTGAACCACCAATCAGAAACCCCCAAAAAAGTAACAAGCTAGGGTTAGAAAACCCTAGCAGATATACCTGTGTAAATTAGCAAAAAATAGTAACGGCACCACCAAAGGTGATACCAGGATACCAATAATAGAGAAAACCCCAAAAAATTAAATTAGGGTTTCAAGAAACCCTAATCCAATCTTTAATATTTTTAACGGCACCACCGAATAAATCAACGGCTACACCTATTAAAGCTTCCTGGGCACCACAGAAACAAAACCCCAAAAAAATAAAATTAGGGTTTGTGAAAACCCTAATAATATTTTTTAAGAAAACGAACGGCACCACCATAACAAGCTTCCAGATACGTCAAGAGAGCAAGAATCACCACCCAAAGTATAAAACCCTAAAAAATTAATTAGGGTTTCGAAAAATCAAAAAGTTGATTATAATAAAAAAGAACCGAGAGAGCTTCGATAGGCTGAAAGATCTACAACCAGAGCTCTGATACCATGTAAATAAACACAATATCACAGACAAGAGAGATCTTTACATCCAACCAACCACCCCTTGGTGTAATTTATTATAAATCAAGGTTCAAAACAAAAAGATAAAGATTAGTCCCCAAACGGGTGCTAATCAAACGATTACAATAGAAATGGTGAGAACATCCCAACTAGGTTGATCCGTTCTCCCTCACAATACAAGAGATCACTCAAACACTCAGCTATACAAGATGAACATCAAACTCCCAGGTCAAACCTCCATGGATAAAATGAGAGAGAGAGAGAGCCGCGCACACACACAAATATATGTGTTGTGTATGTGTGATAACCAAACCCTAGTCAAATACTAGGGTAATATACATCTTGGTCAAACGGTAAAGGGGCCAACGTCTCTAAAGCCCATCAAAGCCCAACAACAATGCCATAAGCCCAAAAGGCTAAACCTAAAATAAAACAAAGAAACACAACACCAAATATATAACACAAGGCAAAGTGTCAACTCGACACTTGAAGATTGCCAAAATAACAATACTTGTATTAAGTATGCTATTTTTTCATGGTGAAGTTGATTGTTTTATTTTTGTGGTGAAGTGAAAGATGATGTGTGTTGAGTTACGTTGAAGATTTTTATAACAAATACAAGTATTATTATGTAGAATGGATCGGAGGGCGGAAAACACTTTCCCGTGGTGGAAAGCAAAAGAAATTGACACCATTCATGGGAAATGAGTAACGCAAACAAAAAGATTCTCATTTGACGACGGAGTCTCGAATGAAAATAAGACATTTGTTTGGATGAGAGAGGATGAAATTTATTGATTGTTTGTGGATGAGTATTTATTTTTAAATGATAATATATATATACTAGGACTTAGAGCCCGCGCTTCACTGCGGCGAAGAGTGGGCGTTTTTGGTAATGTTTTTAGTGGTCGCTGAGTTATGACATAAACGTTTAAAAGTAGGATGTTTTAACTCAAAATGCACGGCCGAATTTATTACACTATGGTACACGAAGTGTATATGTTTGATTACGAAAGAAATGCATTATACCAACTAAGCAGACGACTGACAGTACATTTTGCGGACAAATGTATACAAAGAAGTATTCACATTATAAAGCTAAACACAACATCTAAAAAATATATGTAGAAACTAGAAGGGGGGGGGGGGGGGGTTGAATAGTTTCTCTTCGATTGGTGACCAAATTAAAATTACTTTCAATTTGGTTAGCATCAAAACTATCTTTTACTTAAAGCTAAGTTGCATAATGATCAGGTTCAATTAAAATGCACTAGCAAGAATAATAAGCAAGTATAATGATAATGAAATAAGTAAAGAGCAAGGAAGGAGACAACCTAGTGGGAAGACACCAAGATTTATAGTGGTTCGACAACGAGGCTCTATCCTCGTTTCTACTCCACTCCTCGAGTACACCTACTCGAGATTTCCACTATATCCACAAGCTCCCTTCTCGGCGGAGAAAACCTTACATCGTTGCTTACATTATTTTCCGACACTAAGCTAAATGTCGAGACCTAATCTTTAGCTAGGACCAATCTACACGACGTTGCCTACTTCACAATTTAACGACACAAGGCTAGATGTCGAGTTCTAATCTTAAGGTAGAACCAATCTTCACGACGTTGCCTACTTCACCATTTTACGACACAAGGCTAGATGTCGAGTTCTAATCGAAAGCTAGAACCAATCTTCACGACTCTTCACTTTTAAGCTAAGTGAGAACTTCACACAACACAACTACTAGTCACTTTAAAGTTTAGTGAGAACTCACAAGACACAACCACATCACTTTATAGTTTAGTGAGAACTCCTAATCAAATCTATTACAACTCAACTAGAGTTATCCAAGTACACACATGTAGCTTGGATTTACACAACACAAATCCAAGCAAACACATATGCAATGGATGTACACAACAAATCCAAGTATCCACCAATAACTTGGATGAACACAACTAGTCCAAGTATTCATAAATACATTGGATTGACCTAAAACAAAAAGGTATAATGATGAATATGACTAGCTCATAAATTCATCTTTATCACTACACTAGTGAGTGAGTGATCTTCTCATTGGACATGGTAAAGGAGGGGATCAAGAGGATAATCATATGTAAACATCCTTAACAAATTAAGTGATCATTTACTAATGATTATGCTATAGAAAATAGAAAAGGGGCTGAGAAAATCGTCCAAGAGGCTTGCTGGAAAATGAGATTTGACCCACTATTTAAACGAGACAAAGTTACAACGGATATATAACGGCTACTGTGCGCGGTACCTTATCTCACCCCGCGGTACCATATCGCTAAGGTACCGCGTAGGTACTTAAGGTACCGCCACTAGACTCCGCTCCGTTTTTTGTCTTTTAGTGGGGTGGGAATATCTGAGGTATTTGAACCCTTCAAAGGATATTCTAACAGCATTTGGAATATGCCATTTTCAAATTTTCATTTTCCATTTTAATAAAACATTTTCTAAAAAAGAAAGTTTATTAAAAAGTCTTTTGTCTTATTAGCAAAAGTGAGTTTTAAGGATAATCATTTTGATGATCACTAAGTATGATTAAGAAAGGTTAGTGATATGATTATTACCTTGATGATAGTGTTAGTTAAATAATTCATTTTGTGTTTCTACACTAAATGTGTTGTATGGTTTGTTGTGATCAAAACTAAGAAAGATTAGTTAACACTAATAATGTTTTTATGCATTACTTGCATTAACAATCTCCCCTTTTTGATTACGACAAACAATAAACTCATTTACGTATAAACACAAACTATGGAATTATTAACTAGTTTATCACTATCATTTCTCCCCCTTTGTCGTAGCAAAAAGGTTAGCATAAGTCTTTGAAGTGCATCGAACTTTGCTAGTAGCTCCCCCTTGGTGGTTGCTCCCCCTTGCTCGGGGCACCAAGTTTGTGAGCTAAGGTGACATGCTACACAAAGGTTAGTAGAAAGGAAAGAAACACCAATGTATATATGATCACTACCTACTAAGTAACTTGAGAGGGAGAAAGAGAAGAAATCTCAAATTAGAAGCAAGTATTTTGCTAAGTATGTCCAAAGAGGTAATTGACAAAATCAAACTTCAATAAAATGAAGATGATAAGCTTGTCAATGGGTTAAAGCTTTAGAATTGATGGAATCACCCATAAGCAATTGTAAAAATTTAACCAAGATCAACTCAAAAATAGAACTAATTAGATAGCACACAAATAACACAAAAGATACAAAAAAAAATAATACAACAAAGAAGATAGTCATACACATAGTATGAGTATCTAAAAGCAATAAATATGGAAAATAAACCACTAAGCATAAGCTAGTCTAATAGTGATATTTTCCAAGATTGCTAAAAATAAAATAAAACTAAAAAGACGACGATGCATCATTCGAAGTTTTGTCCACCGGAACGAAAACTTGAATAGGAGGTTGAGTGAGGAGGAATTCAAGAAAATTTAACTTCTCATACACATGAGCAAGTTCAATTTGTTGAAATCGGCAACAATCACACGAGGATCCATGATGCAACACAAAATCGTTTGATGGTGGTATGGCATCAAACTTAGGGTTTGGTGGTGGTGGGGTAAAGGGTTTGGGAATGTTTTCACAATGCCTTGTGAGGTTTGGGAAGGTGGAAAGGTCATTGAGTTGGGGGGTATTGAAGGATTATGGTGGTGGTGGAACATGTTCTTTTGCTCCAGTGATGGGGTTTATGGTGTAAGTCTCATTCCAATACTTGATTGGAGAGAAGGTAGGGTTTTTGGGTGGTTTGGACGAAGATGGTTCATTCTTTTTAACCCAAACGGGTCGAACCGAGATTTTCGGTTTCTTTGAAAGCTTGGATGAGCAAGCTTTGGGTGAGTGGGGTTGTGACAAAGAAATGTCAAGGTTAGGAATGTAGGAGTTAGGCATTGTGAGAGTGTGAGAATGATATCTCAAGGTTATGTGAGAATGAATTCTCAAGGTTGGGAAGGTGTGAGAATGAAATCTCAAGGTTGGGGTATAAGTAAAATGTAATCAAGGTAAGAATTTGAATACAAAATGTGTATTGTCAAGGAATGTTTAGTCAATTTGAGTAAACAAGGAATTTTGACTGGGAATAGGATTTAAAGGTTTTGACCAAAAATTCGTCAAAAATCACTTTCTGGCCGCGGTACCTTATAGGGTCCGGCGGTTCCATATCGCTAAGGAACCGCGGGTCTTTAAGGAACCGCGTCCAAAGGACTTTAAACCATGTTTTTCCTGGGTTTTGGGAAAAACTGAGACTTTTTCAAAAAAAGTTGCAAATCTTGGAATTTTACCTCTATTAGAACCAAAATATGCTAGGGTTGCATAGAGCAACACATTCACAAAGAATGTCTTGACAAAGGGTGACAAAATAATTTAGATATCATTTTGAACCAATTTTAGTCAAGTTTAGGGGTTGTGATAGATTTAGGTTCAATTTTAATTTCAAATTAAAGTTGATTAGTGTGCACAAAAGGATAGAATCACACAAAGCTAACTCCATAACACAACAACATGAAACATTCATAAATGAGGAAACAAGTACAAAGATAAATAAAACTAACTAATACATAGCTAGCTTATCATAAAATCTAGATAAGTAGTTTTCTTAGGCTTGGTTTTGTTGAAAACTCTTATTAATACAACTCCATCATTCATCTCCTAGGAGGAGGCATGGAGAACAAAGCAAGCAAGAAGTTTTGCAACCTCCTATGTAGTTCATACATGTCCATCCTAAGGTTATGGATGATGTAGTGATTGTAAAGACAACATGGGCAACTAGGACCATGAGTTTGTTGAAACCCAAAGTAAGGATCACCCAAGAGGAGGGAAAGTGGGACACCTAAAATTGGGATGTTTGAGTTGGGTGGAGGTGGAGGAGGCAAGTTTTCCAAGGGTGAAGTGGGTGAAAGTGGAGGCATGTTCCCCAAAGGGGAAATGGGTGAGTGTGGAGGTAAATCCTCTAAGGTTGGTGAAATGGGTGAGTTGTGAAAGGTAAATGGTGAAGTCACCAAGATGTCATCAAAGTCATTCCCAAAAGGAATGCTTTGGATTGGTTGAGGTTGTGTGGTAACTTCCAAGGGTGCACTTGGAGTGAAGGGTGAGGAAAGCTCATTCATTCTAGAATTGAATGAAGAGGAAGTAGAACCAATGGAGTGGTTAGTACCATGGGTGGAGGAGGTGTTGCATGGTGCAAGAGGTGGGGAAGGTGATGAAGAAATGAGGATAGGAGCATTCTCATTCTTAGGTGTGTGGAAAGGTGAAGAGTTAGGCTTAGCTACCTTAACCCTTATTTTGAGTGTTTTTCTTGGGGTGGAGGTCTTGGAAGTGTTTGAGGTTTTGGTACACACCATGGTTGATTAGGGTGGTTTAAGGTTTAGGGAAGTATGTTTGATGTGTGAAGAACATGGCAAACAAGGTGGGTTTAAATGGGTGAGGGGATGATCCAAACTAGTAATGGGTTAAAATCATTTTAGGTGAATAATGAATTTAGATACCCTAGTTTAGGAAATGTGCAGTTTATTACTGAAAATCATGCAAGGTTTACACAAAATTAAGAAAACAGTGTAAAGCAAAGATGCTGTCGTGCACAGTGGTCGGCGGTTCCTTATCTAGGTCCGGCGGTACCTTATCGATAAGGAACCGCGGGTCGATATGGAACCGCGACCAGAAGGTTTTCAAAAATTTCCCATTCTAGTTTTTGATAAACCCAGATTTTTCCCAAAGGTTTCACAAGCCAAAGTTAACTACATATCATAATCTAATAAGCTAACTATCATATGGCATGCACAAAGCTATGTAAAACACAAACATGATGGAATAATAAACGTTTAGGATCAAAGTAAATAGTAATCCAAACAATTAACATAAGTAAATAAACACCTAAACCAAAGTGTTAATAAGCAAATGTTTAAGCTGCAAAAGATAACCAAACTTTGACACACTACAAAGTCTTCACCTCCTTTTCTTGCTTAAATCCTTGATCATTTTTCCCAAATACTTGATTCCCCTTCTTGACTCAATCCGGTGTTCATGCAAATCACCTCGGGTTCGAAGATTTTGACGGTAAAGTTCCTCCAAATTGAGATTATTAGGAACTTCACTAGAGGAATGGTGGGGAGGGGAAGCAATGTCATCTAAACCATCCACGAATGAGTTTGTGGAGTGGTGAGAAGAACTCGAAGAGTCAATGGGAGCACTTGTGCCAATGCCATCACCATCACTTGTTGGCATGTCCATGTCCTCATCACTGAGCTCTTGTTGATCGGATTTACGGTCAGATCTTGTCTTTCTCTTATACACCTCTCGAATAGGTAGCATGACCCGTTTGACCGGATGAAATTGAGAAAGATCAAGATTTGGAAAATCACGGCCAACCCTTTTAAAAAGGCGAGTGAGAAGCATTGCGTAAGGGAGGTTTGTTTTAGGCTTGTGAATAGCATAATTGATCCGTTGAGCAATAAAATATGCCAAATTGTAATTGGTGTTGGTAAAGATGCAATATAACATATGCACTAAACACGCCGGAACATGATCCCGGTTTCCACCAAGACAAAACACATTTTCCCTAAGGATATTGGTCCATTGAACCATATTATCATTAAGGTCGCTCAAGAGAACCTCATGACGTTTCACCGAACGTACCTTAGTATGAAGGCTTCTCTTAACGGGTCGATTACGCTTTTTGGAGACAACGTCGACAATGAAGTCAAGATCAATTTCCTCATGATCATTTGGAGGACAATTGTCGGATTCAAGGAGAGCACTAAGCTTCCATTTATCCGTGAAGCGACAAGTGCCTACAAATGGGACATCAAGAATTTGACCAAACACTTCGAGAGAGTATTGAATGAGTTGATCTTTCAAGATGAACCTAACAAATATTCCATCATTGTTTTCAATGACAGAGTATGTGCTAAAGAACTCCAAAAGGAATCGAGGATAGATGTCTTCCTTAATGTTCAACAAACAATCAAATCCAATGTGTTCAAACATGGACTTGATGTAGACATAATTCTTGATATCCTCTTGGACAACTCTACCCTCATGAAAGCAACGGGATTGGAGAGAGGAAAAAGTATGAGCAAGGTGAGTTGAGTGACAAAAGTCGGATAGGTTTGGCATATACTGTTTGGTGAGTTGATGATCCTTTTGGTATTGTGAAGGCATGATTAGTACCTAATTATAAACACAAGACAATATTTCTCCAATCACTCATATGAAATTCAAAAAGGAAAACGAAAAATGAAAATGTGTTATATCAATTTCTTGACAAACATAGGATTGAATCCATATCATTTTCATGTTCACAACGTGTCTATTCCATCATTGACCAAGAACACATGATCTATGTTAGATCAACAATGGACTAGAACATTGGTTTTTCAAAACAAGGTTTTTAGGTAAGCATTAACAATGTCATTACCTACATGTTCATGGGTTCATCTCAAATCCATAATTCAACCAAAATCATTTAGCCTAAATTCGGATTTGTTCTATAAGTGGGTTTTAGTGAAATCTTAATGAATATCAACCTAAGGAATCATAGTAAGATTACCATGTCAACCCACATTCCTATTAAGGTTTTAATTCAATTTCAATTTTAAAAATTCCCAATTATGAAAGGATGAACCCTAGAACAAAATAGATGAAATTGAAAGAAAATACTTACAATTAATTGATGCTAGATGAAGGATGAGTGAAACCCACAACTTGGAATCAATTAATTTGAGTGATTGAAGGTTTTGGAAGCTTCAACAATGGTGGAAAAGGTAAAACCCGTCGGCTGTGTGTTTTTGGGAGAGAGAGAGTTTGGTTTGAAAAAGAATAAGAAAAGCACAAACTGGCACTCTGACAAAAGTTTCTGCCGCGGTACCTTATCGATAAGGTACCGCGGGTTTGAGCCGCGGAGATAAGGAACCGCCTACAGAGGCAGGTTTCTATCTCTGAAAAACGCCAAATTTTGAAAATCCAGTTTTTCTAAAATACTTGAAATTAAATCATGAGCCTTTTAGAATATCATTGGATCATCATAACACTAAGCAATATGCCTTAATGAAGGATTACGAGTTAAATCAAGATCGAAAAGAACCGAAACGGACAAACGACTACTCGTAGCAAAACGACTAAGTGGAGAGAAGTCAAGAGAAGTGAATCAAGACTAGGATCAATGCTCAAGGGATTAATGACAATCTTCAAGTAGTTGAAAAGAAGAGCTTGTGTCATATATAGTGGTTTAAGACGTGCCTTTCCGGTGAAACGATAAACGGCTTTGGTAATGAATAAGCACAAAGCAATTATTCAAGTCTAAACTAAGATCACTTTCAATAATAGTCTTAGTCTAAACCAAAATATGAGCAAAGTATTAATTTACTTTCTCTCCCACAAAGGGCCTACTAACCGTATGGGTGCAAACCATGGAAATCATGCTTGATACTTTAAGCTTCTACTAACTCACTCTACATCACCATAGTGAGTCAAGTATCCAAGCAATGAAGGTTTGAGAGGATAAAAGAAAAGAAACACAAACCACAAATAAATGTCAAGGCAAGGATGCCAAAAACAACCACATAGTCAAGTAATGATCAAAAGAATGATCAAAGGGCGTGTGGAAGAACGAGAGCGTACCTTGGCCACAAAGAGCAATCCATGAAGGAATAAGTGCTATGCCCAATCAATGACTATGATGAGTACTAAGTCTTTAAGGACTAGTATCATTCCCAATCATCTTGGTATCATCATTCAAAGATGTTAAAGATCAATGAAAATGATTCTTCTACAAGTGCAAGTAACTCAATCCACAACCAATTAAGTGATTGATCTTCATGAGTACCTACACAAAGCAAGATGCAAATTAGTAGATACATTTCAAGAGTATATCTAAAATGCATAAATGCTACTAATCTTAAGTGGGATGCAATGTTATCAATTAAAAGACCTATTTTTCAAAGAAAACATAGTTTTGACCAAAGAGAAACTTTAGTACAACTAGACCTTCTAATTTTAGGAGACAATGCATCGATCCAAGTTTTAGAGTACAATATACTTCAAAGATCTTGTGTGACCATCGCTCTGATACCAATTGTAGAAACTAGAAGGGGGGGGGGGGGTTGAATAGTTTCTCTTCGATTGGTGACCAAATTAAAATTACTTTCAATTTGGTTAGCATCAAAACTATCTTTTACTTAAAGCTAAGTTGCATAATGACCAGGTTCAATTAAAATGCACTAGCAAGAATAATAAGCAAGTATAATGATAATGAAATAAGTAAAGAGCAAGGAAGGAGACAACCTAGTGGGAAGACACCAAGATTTATAGTGGTTCGACAACGAGGCTCTATCCTCGTTTCTACTCTACTCCTCGAGTACACCTACTCGAGATTTCCACTATATCCACAAGCTCCCTTCTCAGCGGAGAAAACCTTACATCGTTGCTTACATTATTTTCCGACACTAAGCTAAATGTCGAGACCTAATCTTTAGCTAGGACCAATCTACACGACGTTGCCTACTTCACAATTTAACGAAACAAGGCTAGATGTCGAGTTCTAATCTTAAGGTAGAACCAATCTTCACGACGTCGCCTACTTCACCATTTTACGACACAAGGCTAGATGTCGAGTTCTAATCGAAAGCTAGAACCAATCTTCACGACTCTTCACTTTGAAGCTAAGTGAGAACTTCACACAACACAACTACTAGTCACTTTAAAGTTTAGTGAGAACTCACAAGACACAACCACATCACTTTATAGTTTAGAGAGAACTCCTAATCAAATCTATTACAACTCAACTAGACTTATCTAAGTACACACATGTAGCTTGGATTTACACAACACAAATCCAAGCAAACACATATGCAATGGATGTACACAACAAATCCAAGTATCCACAAATAACTTGGATGAACACAACTAGTCCAAGTATTCATAAATACATTGGATTGACCTAAAACAAAAAGGTATAATGATGAATATGACTAGCTCATAAATTCATCTTTATCACTACACTAATGAGTGAGTGATCTTCTCATTGGACATGGTAAAGGAGGGGATCAAGAGGATAATCATATGTAAACATCCTTAACAAATTAAGTGATCATTTACTAATGATTATGCTATAGAAAAAAGAAAAGGGGCTGAGAAAATCGTCCAAGAGGCTTGCTGAAAAATGAGATTTGACCCACTATTTAAAGGAGACAAAGTTACAACGGATATATAACGGCTACTTTGCGCGGTACCTTATCTCACCCCGCGGTACCATATCGCTAAGGTACCGCGTAGGTACTTAAGGTACCGCCACTAGACTCCGCTCCGTTTTTTGTCTTTTAGTGGGGTGGGAAAATCTGAGGTATTTGAACCCTTCAAAGGATATTCTAACAGCATTTGGAATATGCCATTTTCAAATTTTCATTTTCCATTTTAATAAAACATTTTCTAAAAAAGAAAGTTTATTAAAAAGTCTTTTGTCTTATTAGCAAAAGTGAGTTTTAAGGATAATCATTTTGATGATCACTAAGTATGATTAAGAAAGGTTAGTGATATGATTATTACCTTGATGATAGTGTTAGTTAAATAATTCATTTTGTGTTTCTACACTAAATGTGTTGTATGGTTTGTTGTGATCAAAACTAAGAAAGATTAGTTAACACTAATAATGTTTTTAGGCATTACTTGCATTAACAATATAGATAATCATTTGCAATTTTTTTGTTAGAGAGCCGGGCACATATTTATTTGCTTGAATCCAAACGTGAAGTTCTTCAATTGCTTATCAAGTTAGGCTCAGATATGGAGGTATGGAAACATGACCCAGAAAACCGCCATGGCTGCGACTAAACGGCCGCCCCGCCAAGATACGGATCTTGGGAAACCACGCTTGCCAAAACATCCACGTATATAGATTTCATCATTGCCAATATCGTCACTCATTCTAGCAATGTTTGTTATTTTCAATTTGTATGCCATCAGAACTCGAAAAATCCAAAGGTAACGGGTATTACAGCAAATAGATTAACCATGGTAGGTTCAGAGAAAACGTTCAGGGAAAAACGGATACACACGTCATGGTTGCACCCTCGAGAGGTTGCCCCGCCAAGGCACATGCAAGCTCGGGTTTAACCGGGGCCGTTCAAGGTTATCAGCTTGTACAACAGCAACGAAAGCAACACCGCATCAAATTAGGGCACGATTGAAGCACTCCGACTATATGACTGACCATTCGGATATCGTATCTGATCGAACAACCGATCTGCCATCGCTTCAAGATGCAGTCAAGAACCATTGTTCAAATATTTTAAGGAACGCACAATATTATATAAAAGCCTACGTGAATAAGGTTCAAGCATCAGTTGAAGGTTTGATATTAACATGATGGGTCATTGAGTCTACTATACCTATCAAGTTATCGTTTACAAAAAACGTGTAGCCAAAGCTGAAGTTGCTTGTATGAATCTGATGAATCCTATGCTTCCCACTTGCAAAACGGACGCATGCATCACATGGATAAAAAACCTTAGTGATCGTTATACATTCTTACCATCACCGAATATAAAAATCCTTATTGTTCGAGCAAGGTCATTCACATATATTTACAACAATTTAATTTTTTGTATCTAGTTAATTGAAATCAAAAGGCATATGTGTATTGGCATGTATGTAATAGTTACTTTGAAGACCTATGTTGGTGGTAGACTTCATTTGTGGTTAGGATTTACTCAAAGGGCTATTAGTTTGTATTCTTGTAACTGCGCATGCACATGGAATTGTGTTGGAGGCTGTGTTACAGGTTTGACACAATGTTGAATCATGAGGGTCAACCTGCTCATGAAAGGGCTGCAGGTTTTGGTTGGTGTATATTTTAAAGTAATATAAACTCCCAATGGTATGTTGCAACAGTGGGTTGTGGTAGTTGTACATAAGGATGTCATGGAATGTATTTGCAATATATCACAGTCACAGAGTAACCAATAATCAGTGACGAAAGAATGTCTTGGTTGAGAAGGTTGCGTGCTTTGCAGACGGCTTACGGTTCCGAGGAGCACCGCAACTGTTTTTGGTTCTACCTGCGTGAACAGGTGGCTGATGAGATGGATTGGAGGGGGACACTTGAAGTTATGTATGCCTGTAAAAGGGCTGCAATTGCTGATAGGGATGGTTTGATAAGCGAGTTATCTAGTATTAACCCAGAACCGCTTTTGAGCTGCATGGTTTCTTTGCTATTGGACATGCAAGACAGAGCCGAGGCGGAGCTTCGCCAGCTGCAAGAATTGATGGGTGAGTTCAACAATCGTGTGACCGATATGGAGTTTTTCATCCGTAATATGTGATCATCGAATGTGTTTGCAGGGAGCACCTAGTGATTGTTTGTGTGTTTCTATGTTTTCAATAAAGTGTTGTTCCTAGGCGTGTGTGGGAAGATTATGTTTGGTCTTTGCTGTTTTAACTTGATGTGTATTTTTCGTAGTCTATACAGTTGTAACGCCACGTTTGTGTATGTTGCCATATGTTTATGTTGTTGTTGATTATCTTGAAATTCAGAACACCTTTTACTTTGAATGCATCTCGATGGTGTTTTATTTCCCATCAGGAACCAATGTATCATAGCAAGTATTCATTTCTGCCTCTTGGTTATTGTATTGGGACACTCTTCTTATGAACATGTGCTTGGCATTTTGCCTGGAACTTGTATCACTCATTTAGCCTGCAATGTGCTATTGAGAATCTCACTGTTGCAAGCTTTAGTGGCTAGTTGGCTAGAAAGTGATAAAAAAAACCCAATGTGACATGCCAACAGTGGGTTGGAGATGGTCTATTTAAGTGTGTCATTCTATTTGGGTATAACACACTGTAGGAAATAAACAGGGTTAAACAGGCAATCCAAAAAAATGACCTAGCGAGAAGTGCTTCATGCTTTGCAATTGCTCTGTTCTTCCAGTGATTTTGGAACCGTTTCCTATTTCTATGTGCGGAAGAAGATTGAAGCTGAGATGGAGTGGAGGGCCAGAATTGAAGATTTGCATGTGAGAAAGAAAAACAATATTGATCAGAGGGCCCAGTTTATAAGTGAGCTGTCTAGCCTTAGCCCGGACCACCGTGTGAGTCGAATGCTTTGGCTGCTAGGCGACATGCAAGAGCTTGATTTCGCGGAGTTGTGGAAGTTACAGGCATTGGCGGATGATTCTGATGGGCGTGTTCAAGATCTGGATAATTTTTTCCGATCCTTGTGACCCATTTAATGATACAACGGATGTTTACAGCAAGAAGTTTGGTCGTGTGTTTGGAATAAACGGCGTGTGCGCTCCGATTGTCTATAGTCTGGCCGTATCTGTTGGTGATATGTCTTTTATACGGCCAAACTGGCTGTTATGTTATTTTTATTGAAGTTGTGTTGTATGTTGTTTGTAATATAACGAATGTCGTTTATGTGCGAAATGTGTTTTTTCATTATATTCCAATGCTCTTTCATTAGGTTCTAATGGATCCGTATTAAATGTTGTGGCTGTGTGTTATAACATGTTGTCTAATAGTAGGAAAAAGTCTGCATTATAAAAATAGTATGGCACTGTTGTTGGTGGTTTGTTTTTTCACCACTTGTGGTAAAGATATGCAGTGCCCCATAACAACATTATTTCTGCTTTTTTGTATTTGGCCATAAATGGGTTTTTCTATATTGTCTAAATATGACAAAAAATTAAACAGAAAAAGTAGAATAATAGATGATGCAATAGTGTGTGGATGGGGATAGTGTTTTTTTTAAATAGACTTTTGGAAACCTAAGTCGATAATCATACAATTTGGGAGCCGGCTACTGTTTGTGGTGCTAGTGTTGAGTGTTAGTGCAGGACACTATAGGTTTTAAGCTAGGAGGCATTGCTGTATAAAGGAGTGTTAGGAGGCTGTAGGTGACACATCTTCACACGCATCTATAGTTAAGTTTTATTAAGAAATAACTAATGGAGTACCATCCAAAATGAGATGCATTGGAGAAGGAAGCAGGGACCAAAGATTGGACGGACATGTTTATTTGTCGCCTACAGGATGAGATTCTAGGCAAAACAGCCTGGAAAGCTAGGATGGAGCAGATGTGGCAGGAGGTCAATAGTGGTGTAATTGATAGGACTCATCTTGTTTATGAGTTAAGGACCATTGTTGGGGAACCGGTAGTTAACCAGATGGTGGCATTTTTTGGGACCCTGACACGTGAAGACTGTTCCTTTAGAGAACAACTCGGAGCCGAAGCAGTAGCAACATGCAACCGCATTGCTAGGATGGAAAGATTCATTGAACGACTGCGAGGGAACGTTTCGGGTTAAAGCGATTCTTTGAATGTGCCTGAAGGTGTTCACTTTGTGTGTGTTGAATAAATCATCCTCGGGCATTATGTTAATCGCGTTTTGTTTCCGTGTCTACCAAGAATGGACCAGGCGTGTTTGCCTGGGTGTTTCTTATTTTGGTACTACCAATGACGTTGGGTCACTGGTAGGGCGTGTTTATGTATTTGGTTTAAGTACTGCGAATGACGTTCGGTCATTGGCAGGATGTCTTTATGTGTTTGGTTTAATGTATTTGCATATGTGAAGTTATTTACTTTTCTATTTTGGTTTCATGGATAAAAATTCTAAAGAAGCCAAGACGAAAAAGAACAAAGGTTGTTGAGTAACAAAAGATTAGTATAGAGTGTTAACGGGTGCATTTTTCCCTGTATTCTAACGACAGAGCGGGTGCCCATTAAATCAGGTGTCCTCCAGCTCTCTGGCATCTCCACAAACGAACGTTCCTCCGTAGTGACTTGGTTTTTTTGGGCCGTCAGGGAACGGCCACGGTTTAGTAAACCTGTGGAGATGGCAGCTTATCAATCTGTTATGTATAAAATTATCATAGGCCGTATAAGAGTATCATATAAGTTATAGGCAAACAGAAAAGACCTAACGATGGCGCTAGTCCATGGCTGGCGCATGATAGAGCAGGAAGAGCCTAAACCTGTCGAAACACCCACTCGGTAGGCATGAACTGTTAGGCACACCACACGCTGTCATTCTGTTTTGGTAGGTTGGTCACCTTTGCCGAGCCAAAAAACAACAAAATATTAGGGAACGCGAGACGGGCATAAGTTTTTTTTGACCATTTGTACTTGACATTAGGGATGAGCGTGGATCTAGATCCGGTGGAACTGGAACCGGAACCGGTGGAACCAAGAACCGAAATTTTGAGAAAAATAGGAACCGAGAACCGAACCAAATATATTTTTTGGTTCCAGTTCTTTGGTTCTACCCGTACAGGAACCGATTATTTAGAAGAAGAAAAACTCATTCACTAATGAATTACGTCAACAAAAAAAAATCTTTTAAGTATTTATAACAATTTACGTTAAAAACAGTAACATTTAACAACTAAGTATAGGCTCAAATAAATAAACATTATATAGTTTCACAAGTTCACTACTTTTCTTTTACCAAAATTCAAATCATGGTTATCTGGCTCAATATCGGTTGAATTTGTATTACCTTAAAAAGCAAATCAAAATAAAGATATAGATTACTAATCATTTAACATTATGTTTACAAAATGAATGTCTTTGGCATGGCTAGTCATATTATATAAACTTTTTTTTACAAAGAAAAATAAAGAACTCACAAATTATTCCAACTTATTAAACGTGTCATATCAATAATTATAACATAAAAACAATTTTTATATTATACAAATCTAGTGATTGGTAATTATGTACAAACAAGACATACATACTTCATTAATGCTGAGAAGACATACATTGAATGCAAATAAAAACCAACATAAAACTTAGTTCTATTGATTTGATAATGATAGTTGTTTGTGTTTCAACGGGTTAAAATTAGAGTTCAAGATGTTCGGTTTGGTTTTTTGAGAGTAGGTTAGTTGTGATTTTTTAATATTATTTATTATTCTACCTTTTGAGTATGGTATATAAAAAAGTTATTATTGTTTTATAATTATCGGGTCTTTGGTTCTGGAATCGAGAACCGGTGGAACCGAACCGAACCAAACCAAGAACCAAAAATCTCAAAAATAAGAACTGGAACTGGATCCAACGGTTCTGGTTCCGGTTCGGTTCTTCGTGGTTCCGGTCCAATTCTTAGTTCTGGTCCGATTCTTTGGTTCTTTTGCTCATCCCTACTTGACATTGACATACCTTCCTGCAAGCATAGGCTAAGTTAGGTTGCGATCAAATGAATCTGCTGGCAGGTCCTAAACGGTAGAATACGCGACCAAGGCAATATGGAAAGCACATGCCAAAAAATGTTGTTGATGACCTGTGGTAAGCAAATGTCAGACACAGGAAAAAAGAGCTGAGGTTGTTAAGACAAAAGTTGACCAAAAGGAGAAAAGAATGTAACACTTACCAGATAGCCGGCGCGGGATACAAAAGCAAAATTTAGATGCCCTGTGGTAGAACCCGGTGACACGCGAGAGTTTTTTTTTGTTTTTTTTGGTATTTGGAGGCTCAGATAAGCGAGCAACGAATATGAGGAGACATGCACTCTGGCTGCAAACCCACCAACATTGCCCCGCCAAGAAGTACATAATCCAGTTTAACGCTCAAGTCTAATCATCATTGCCTCTTTGAATGTTATAAAAGATACACAGCCTCAGGAAAAACCAGTGATGGCTGCGAGCGCACGTCCACCCCGCAAAAAAACACAACTTTACCAGGCACTGCTTATCAAAGCAACCAACCGACACGGGATTACCCTTTATATGTCACCCCGCCAAGATCCAAGTCACATTCTCTTTACCTACGCGTATTACCCTTTATATTATACAGGGGAAGCACGTTTCCATAGAAACAGTGATCCCCCTCACACCCTTATTAAACTATGTTATTTTCTTTCCCTCACAAAGGGTGTCTTCCCTGACAAAAATCACACAAACAAAACACGCACCGTTGGTTCCAAAGGACCGTTGGTAAATCGGGATGACTGTAACCTTCAAAGGTCACCCCACCAAGATCCAAGTCACCTTCTCTTTACCTACGCGTATTACCCTTTATATTATACAGGGGAAGCACGTTTCCATAGAAACAGTGATCCCCCCTCACACCCTTATTAAACTATGTTATTCTCTTTAAATTCATCACAGCCGACATAATCACAAAAATGTACAATGACTCATCCCGGAAATAAGTCATGGATGTATGGCATGCATCTAAAAAAGGAAAATAGCCTCAAATCCCGAGAATGCATAAACGCTCTGTATGCCAGCAACCATAAAGGGTCACCTGGACAGGCTCGCTAAAACTGAATTTCGCACACTTTATGGATCCAAGTCGCGACTGTGAGGCAGAGAAAGTGGCTACACTCGCCATGGCTGCAAACTTAAAAGTTTGCCCTGCCAAGACACGAATGTTTTCATAAATCAAGGGAAACTTTTATGTCGATTCAGGCCCCCAATTTTGAGCTTTATAGCGTTGGCTCAGATAAGACGCAATTTGGTACAAAGAGTGGTTAACCAGCATGGCTGCAACCTTCAAAGGTCACCCCGCCAAGATCCAAGCCACCTTCTCTTTACCTACGCGTACTTAAATTCATCACAGCCGACACGGCAACGCAAATATTAGTTGGCCTCTTGGCATTGCCTCTTAATCAGCCAAAACCCCAACTGTTCAAGCCCACAAACCCAATGTCCATGTGACCCTTCTCATATCATCAATCCCACACAACAAACAATCCTGACCTGTTAACAACATCTTGGTATCAAAACCCAAAAAAATAGCCCAACTTGTTGTTTTATATTAAAAAGGCTACTAATTTGACTACACTCGAGAACTTATTGAATCCCCAAAAATAATGAAATAAAACAAATTTAATACCTTGTAATCCCGCAGGCACGCAGCAGGACATATGCAAGAACAAATATGGATCCAAGTCGCGACTGTGAGGCAGAGAAAGTGGCTACACTCGCCATGGCTGTAAACTTAAACGTTTGCCCAGCCAAGACACGAATGTTTTCATAAATCAAGGGAATTTTTTATATCGATTCAGGCCACCAATTTTTAGCTTTATAGCATTGGCTCAGATAAGGCGCAATTTGGTACAAAGAGTGGTTAACCGGCATGGCTGCAACCTTCAAAGGTCACCCCGCCAAGATCCAAGCCACCTTCTCTTTACCTACGCGTACTTAAATTCATCACAGCCGACACGGCAATGCAAATATCAGGTGGCCTCTTGGCATTGCCTCTTAATCAGCCAAAACCCCAACTGTTTAAGCCTACAAACCCAATGTCCGTGTGACCCTTCTCATATCATCAATCCCACACAACAAACAATCCTAACCTGTTAACAACATCTCGGTATCAAAACCCAAAAAAAATAGCCCAACTTGTTGTTTTATATTAAAAAGGCTACTAATTTAACTACACTCGAGAACTTATTGAATCCCCAAAAAGAATGAAATAAAACAAATTTCATACCTTGTAATCCCGCGGACATGCAGCGGGATATATGCAAGAACAAATATAGATCCAAGTCGCGACGGTGAAGCAGAGAAAGTGGCTACACTCGCCATGGCTGCAAACTTAAAAGTTTACCCAGCCAAGACACGAATGTTTTCATAAATCAAGGGAACTTTTTATATCGATTCAGGCCACCAATTTTGAGCTTTATAGTGTTGGCTCAGATAAGGCGCAATCTGGTACAAAGAGTGGTTAACCGGCATGGCTGCAAATTTCAAAGGTCACCCCGCCAAGATCTAAGCCACCTTCTCTTTACCTACGCGTATTTAAATTCATCACAGCCAACACGGCAACACAAATATCAGTTGGCCTCTTCGCATTGCCTCTTAATCAGCCAAAACCCCAACCGTTTAAGCCCACAAACCCAATGTCTGTGTGACCCTTCTCATATCATCAATCCCACACAACAAACAATCCTAACCTGTTAACAACATACTGGTATCAAAACCCCCAAAAAATTGGCCAATTTGTTATTTTATATAAAAAAAGGCTACTAATTTGACTACATTCGAGAACTTATTGAATCCCCAAAAAAATGAAACAAAACTATTTTAATACCTTGTAATCCCGCGGGCACGCAGCGGGACATATGCAAGAACAAATATGGATCCAAGTCGCGACTGTGAGGCAGAGAAAGTGGCTACACTCGCCATGGATGCAAACTTAAAAGTTTGCCCAGCCAAGACACGAATGTTTTCATAAATCAAGCAAACTTTTTATATCGATTCAGGCCACCAATTTTGAGCTTTATAGTGTTGGCTCAGATAAGGCGCAATCTGGTACAAAGAGTGGTTAACCGGCATGGCTACAACCTTCAAAGGTCACCCCGCCAAGATCCAAGCCACCTTCTCTTTACCTACGCGTATTTAAATTCATCACAACCAACACGGCAACGCAAATATCAGTTGGCCTCTTCGCTTTGCCTCTTAATCAGCCAAAACCCCAACTGTTTAAGCCCACAAACCCAATGTCTGTGCGACCCTTCTCATATCATCAATCCCACACAACAAACAATCCTAACCTGTTAACAACATACTTGTATCAAAACCCCAAAAAAATTGGCTAATTTGTTATTTTATATAAAAAAGGCTACTAATTTGACTACATTCGAGAACTTATTGAATCCCCCAAAAAAATGAAATAAAACTAATTTAATACCTCATTAAGGAAGAGATCGCCACCACCCAGATACCCACATGAGGCATACAACCTCGCCACACACCGACCCTCATCACGACACGGCGTTAAATGCGGCAATGAAGTGATCGGTGGCAACGAAGGTTACCATCACACATCACAACAACCAGAATCAGATAAAAACCGCAAAACCCCTAATATTTTTCACATATTTCAAGCTGCCATGGATGAAAATTAGAAGATGGGAGCTTACCTACAAATAATGCAAACCCACAACAAAATGACTGTGGGTATATATATGGCTGATTGATCTCCTGTAGCCACCACACAATCAAACAATAGCAATTAAAGATTTTGCAACAAAAGGGCAAGGGGTTAATTTGAAAGGGCAAACCAAGTTAATTAGTGCACTCGCCAATTAATGAATGGGGAGAAAGATCCAAAACTCATCAATGGAACGGAGTAAAGATCCAAAAACTCATCAATGGAACGGAGTAATATAACGGTCCTTTGGAATCAACGGTGCGTGTTTTGTGTGTGTGATTTTTGTGAGGGAAGATAACCTTTGTGAGGGAAAGAAAATAACATAGTTCAATAAGGGTGTGAGGGGGATCACTGTTTCTATAGAAACGTGATTCTCCTCTTTAATATAAAGGGTAATATATAAACTAATGGAAAAAATATGTCACAATAACTGATAGAAAGTTAAAGTAACATATTTTAAAAAAGAAAAAACTAATGTAGGGAAGAAAACCCTTTCACCACACCCTCCACCTTTATTCACAGTGAAGTATACACATATTTTTGATGATTTTTTTTTTGAAAATAAAGAAAAGAGAAAAGCTATACCTTAAAAAGTAAAAAAAATGACAAAGGTGAACAATTAAAGTATATTAGGGCGTTTGAAAAAACCATGGCGTAAGAACTCAACAAAATAACCTCGTAACTTCGGGAGAAAAGCTTGCTATCCAATCTTTTGATTAGGAAAACATCACATACTTGGGAGTAGCGACTGCTTATTAAAAACACATGAATCTGGTAACACGATTTATAGAGTATGACACATGCTCGGTGCTGGAAATTCAAAAGGAGAAGCTTTATAAGCTTTGAATGGAATCTCCATTAAACAAAAACAGTAATTTTAACTGTCCTAAGGCTGAAGGGAGTGGTTAGAAAATCCCACTGGTGAGTCTAAGGTGGCACAAACCCACGCGTGGGTTTCCATAAAACTCACACAATCTCACCACAAACCCACGCGTAGGTTGGAGAATCAATGCGAAAAAAACCCACAAGGGTTACTTTCTCACCGTTCACTCCTCCCAATTTTACCCCAAAATTTAACTTTTATCCCTATTTTTTCCTATATAATCACCATTTTCCTTATCATCTTTTCACAACTCCTCATATTCATCTTCTTCCTCACAACTCACATTCATCTTCTTCCTCAAACACAAATTCATCTTCTTTAACTTCTCCAATGGCGCCCGTACTATGGACACCCGAGGAAGAAATAGCGTTGTGTCGTTCTTGGGGCTTTGTTACTGAAAACTCCGTGTCAAGTAACCCAACAAATAGTCGTAGTTTTTGGGGCTTGGTTTTGCAAAGGCTGGAGGGTCGTTTAGATGATCCAAGGAAATAAACATACAAAAGAATAAACCGGAAATGGAAGTCCCTAATGTGTGTCGTGCGTAGGTTTTTTAGATGTTACAACAACGCAACACGTACACGGGTAATCGGAGTAACTGACGAGGATGTAACAAATAACGCCTTTCATGAATATGAAGCTGAGTATAGGTGCCGGTTTCAGTATCTTCATTGTTGGGAGGTTTTAAAAACTTATCCGCGATTTTTTCTTTCTTCTTAAATTATTCGTGTATCATTTTTATTTATTTATGTGTTGTTTTTAATATCCTTGTAATGTTTTTAATTACCCAATGTATTGTTTACATTTTTAATAAAAGTTTTTGTTTTTAGTTCATCCGAGTATCGGTTTTATTTACCCGCGTGTATCGGTTTTAATTCAAATGAATGAATAAATTAAATAAAAGTGATAGTAGAAAGATGAGGTGGAGGTGGGGTGGAGGTGGTGTTTTCCTTAGTAACCTTGAAAGGTGAGTTTTTGGTGGGTTAGTGAGAGGAGTGAGAAAGCTGAGGTGGTGATGACGTGACGATGAGATTTGGAGGTGCCACTCCATTTAGCCTAATGTAAGGAAATTCCTTGTTTCATAGGTAGCGACCAGCGTGAATTTCAAAAAATAATATGGATGTACATGATTGGTGTTCAAAAGTCTAATTTTATCTTTTCTTCTTTTTAATTACCTAATGGTATAACCATGTAAAAATATTTATGTGGATGTAGCATGCTTTTATTAGGAGCAATTGGTGCCTAACTGAATGGCACAAAAATTGGTTTGGCACCACATTTGATAGGAGAATGATTCACATCTGAAAAATGGTGCCAACGATTTTTTTTTCATTTTACAAATTAAATAAAAATTGCATTCTTAAAAAAACTTTATGTTAATAAAAAACATTACATTCAATAAAAAAGACATATATTTAAAAGACTTTAAAAGCTAGTCATTTGTTGAATAGCGAGTCCGGCTAGCATTTTTTGGCGTTGACAATATCGCATCAATCGGATCCATTTTGCTTTTGTCAATTTGTAGCACCCTCATATCAGACTCAAACATTTGAGAATATATTAACTCAGCTCTCGAGTTGTCTCGTCTTGTGGGGGTCGAATCAGGTTTTTTCCAATTGTGCGAGTCTTTCAAAAAGCTTCAAGCGCTCTTGTGCCTAAAATCTGAACTCGTGGTTGTTTTCGGAGATTTCAACCCTCTTCATAAACCCTTCATCGTTCTCCCACTCATCACATTCATTGTGCAAGTAATTAAACTTACACACATCTCGATCCATCCATGTCAATTTTTCCGTCAACATTTTCTTCGTTCGAGTCGGGAACTTTTTAAACACGGCTAAATATTGTATGCTTCTTGAACTTTTTACCAAAACGTATCCTTTTTTTACCCGAACCCCGTATTTTGGATCCTCAAATACTTCTATCTAACATTGTGCCACATGCAACTTCTCGGCTTGGGTCCAATAATTTTGATTACCCAGACCTTTGGGTTACGATTCACTTGTTTTCTTGGACGTCGACTTCACCCGTTTTCCTTTTTTGGAGGTCGTCTTAGGGAGTTGCTCTTCTTCTTCATCTTGTGACTGATGGGATTGTTTGTCGTATTGTGGTTATGAACCACCTTATGATTGGGATTGTTAAAACATTTAAAAAAAAGTTGTTAAAGATAAAATTTATTAAAAAACATTTGTGAATCAGGACTAGTATATGGATTTTGGTTAAATTATAGTATAAAATAAGGCGCAGGGATGTATGGATGTTGATTGGAGGATCTCGGATTTAAAGATGAGATAGGATGTTGAGTAGATGATCCCGGAATTTAGTTGGAAGGGTCGTTGAGCATTCCGTTAATCCATTAATTATTGAGATTCATTTTGGTGAGAAAAATATAGGAGTGCGTGTTATAAAATATATTGGATGAGTATATAAATTTTGGTCAAAAATGAAGATATTTATAGAATTTTTAAAGGGTAAATTTTTTTAAAAAGAGTATTTGATTCAAAAAGACGACTAGTTTTACCCTCTCCCCCTCCCAAAGGTAAGATTTTCAAGATAAAATTCCAAATAAAAAGTCAAAACCCCTATTTTTCTTGGTTGGTGTCTACGACGCGAGAACTCTTAACGCGAAGTTCAAAGTGATGTACCTAAGGCAAGCTGATGCCAAAAGCCTTGGCGCCACCCACCTACCAATCACCCATTAATCTAATAAAAACTCCATTTAACTTGATTTTCTTTCATATTATGACATTTTCCAAATAATATACCTCTAAAGCTCTTTTCGTTCACAATTTTACATTTTCATTTAATTTGATAACATAGAATTCAGAGTATCTCCAATCGTAAAACTAACTATGTAAATCACGCGTTTTTAAAATACGGAAATATAAATAAGTACGAGATTTGAACATTTTATTGAAATTTGAGAATTTTATGTAAATTCAATAGTATAGATTTTATTTCAATTTATTTAATTTAATTTAAAGCATAGTTTAATTACCTCATAAGTATTAAATAAATAAGACTTAAACTGTTAAACCTTTTAATTAAATTATGATATAACCAATAGTTTTAAATGAAGACAAAAATATAAACGATCATTCTTAAACTTACATAAATAAACATTTTAAACTTTAGGTATTATTAATTAAAAAGTACACTCTTTTTTTAACATTTACATCTAGGTGTAAGACTTTTTAAAAATAGGAAAGAAGTATAAGTAATTAGTGTGTTAATATGACATTAAATCAAGATAAAACATCCTCTTTGGTTTACTGAAAACACACGGCTAAGAACAATGGTCATAGGGAGGTTCTGAAAGTTTTAAATAATATAAGTTATGACATAAGTTTTAGGTTTGAAAAACTAGTAAATGGTCTTCCTTAAATTAAGCCTTTTACAAATATAGAATACACTATATAAGAGACCCTATAGACCGGCCTAGAAACACACACACACATACACTTTACATTGCCAAAACTCTACCAAAATCTCCTCCCATCTCCCTTGTTAAGAAAACCTTGAACCTTAAGGTTGTTCTTGATCTTTCTACTCTGTAAACCGTCATTCTTGTTAATTATTGGGTATAGTGATTATCATATCATTATTCACATTCCCTGTAAGTCCTTATGATCCTTGTTTCACCCATATGGCTTTCATTTTGATTTGGTTATAAACATGATTTCTAGGGTTTATAAACCCTAAAAATGTGTTTTTGGTGATTTAATACCTTAAAAACATTTTCATATATTGGATCTTTCTAGATCAACCCTAATTATGTTCTAATAAGTTTATTATATGATTTTCATAAATATCTAGATGTCCTATGATGATCTAGATCACTAAACCGGTTAATACAAAGTTATGACCTATGGATGTCCGGTTTTTGGGTCATCTTGTAAGGACTATGAAACAAGTTTCGTAATACCTCTTTATGTGTTTTAAAAAACCTAAATCATATAATATGAATCTTGTTTTCATATATGGTCTCTAATCATCTTGTAAGGGTCAGAAACTAAGTCTAATATTCGGATCTTTGAAAACAGTCCTTAGAAATCTGAAAATATGTCATCTTGTATGAGTCATAACTTGAGCTTCAGGATAGATTCTTAAGTGAATCTGGAGTCTAAAACTATATAATTTGAATGTCATTTTTGAATCTGGTCTTTAGTCAGTGGTTATGTATTGAAAAATGGATTTACAGTCGGATCTATAGAAACAGTCCCTAAATGGCGGGTTTTAGGAAAGTGGCTAATTAGGGTTTTAAATCACCAAATCATGGAACCTTTGTAATATTCTGTTTGATCAGTATATAACACGTTATTATATGTATATTTTATCCTTGGTGACACGCGAGTAGGACTTGTTGCGTTGGGTACGGTTCTTTGATTGTTTTTGCATTTAAGGTACAGATATTCGGTTCTTTTAGTAAGAACACTCTTTTACTCTTTTATATACTAATACATTTGATAATTACCTATGCCATTGCTATGTTCCCATATCCTTAGTTTGATTTTTTGATAAGATCCTTAATCCCCTTTGCCTTGTTATGATACCTTTGTTGATATGCCTTAATATGTTCCCCTTTTGATCAACTATGTTATATACTTTGATATGCCTTTGAAATGAACCCCTTACGCCCAAGCCATACTTTGTTTTCTAGTCATGGAGGTACCATGACCATGTCATCCGATGCACCGGTGGCATGACAATATCTGGGGCGGTGTAATTAGACCCTGGCGTTCCCTTTTGATGCGCATAATTATTTGGAATAATTTGAGTATGTGTGCCAGCCATGAGCTATGGCACGTGCTATTGACTTTGTTTTGTAGGGAGCGTATGGATGCATCCTAGGTTTTTGGTAAGTGTGATTTAATTTGATGTGATTGGTTTGTGTGTGATATACACTCCATCATTTTTGGTACATGGGAGTCGCGCCCCATGTACACTTACGTGACTATATGGTTGATTTGGATATGTGATTTGTTATGTGAGCTCGTGGGCATCCATTTATATTTCATTAGACTTCTTATTGATCCATATATTCATTCTTTTGTTCATACCTTGTGACATTCGTAACTTTCGTTACCTTCTTTACCTTAACCATACTTGTTATATCCGTTCACTGGGCGTTTTGTTCAACCGTTTTATTTTTCATGCGACAGGTATTAAGCTGGAGGCTGGGCATTGATATTCTGATGAGCGCGTCTAGAGTACCTCAAGTCAATAATAATAATGAAAACTTTATGTTTTCAGTACTTTACATTTTGGACCCCGTTGTTTTGGGGATTTGATTTTGTTAGATTATATTTATGTTTAATCTATAAGTTTCATTTTTGACCTTTATGTTTTGATGTATCTGATAAAACACTAAATGTTTACACTTACTCTCTTTTCGGAGCGGGGTGTTACAATTATGGTATCAGAGAGTCTATGACCTAAGTTTGACCTGTGAGGATTGGGTAGATTAGGCTTCCATGCGTACTTTGATATTATCGTTATTTTCGTGACACTTAATCGCTTCCGCGGAATTGTCATGTAGTAGGGAGCTTCGTACTAGGATGTTCCATCTCGATATTACGTTATGGCCGAGTGGTTGGGTTTACGATTTAAAGTGCCCTCGTTCCCCAAACGTTTATAGAATGGCTTTCGAACTATGATGGCTCGAACAATGACGTCTTCTTCGTACTCTGATAATATCGCTTCCTTTGGATATGTGCATCTTATGAATTTAAGCTTCGTTTTTGTCTTCACGAATTCGTTTATATCTCAGATGGTGAATATGCGTCAGAATTCCCCCAACATTTCTGGTCCTGCGTTTGACGAGGTAGTGCAGCGGGCCATTGCTGCGAATTCCTTGCCTCACTGTCGACATTACTAACGAAGTTCGCCAAAACGCTACTGGTGGAAGTGGTAGTCAGACCCCTACTATTCACACATGGTTGGAAAGGTTTGGCAAGCAGAAACCTCATTCTTTTAGCGCTGCTACTACTCTAGTCGAGGTTTTGTTCGAAGTACTCGGTTGTGAAGACGAATATAAGGCTAGGATGGCTAGCTACAAGTTAGAGGGGGACGCTCTTAGCTAGTGGAAGGCTTATAAGCAGGCTAAAGGAGGCGAGGACTTTGTGCTGACTATGACTTGGGCAAACTTTCGGGAGGCCTTCTACTTGCAATATTTTCCTAATTCGGAGCAACAAAAATACGAGCGGGAGTAACACAATGCTAGGCAGAGAGACGGAGAGTCCAGTGGCGACTTTATGAAGTGGTTCCTTAGGTTGGAGAGTTTCGTAGGGACAAAAGCAGGCACGCAGGAGGATCAGGCAGAGAAATTCAAGTGGGCTCTCAATGATCATGTAGTAGACAACATTGTGAACCTTGAGTTCAAAGATGTGGCGGTTGTGGTTGTTGCAACAAGAAACTATGAGATTCATCGTGAGAGGTTCGGGCTGAATAAGAGGAATCATGAGGGGGATCATACTCGACCGGTGGCTCACAACAACAACAATCAGTGGGGTTATGAATTAAGGAGAAATGATGGTCGTGGTTATGAAAGGCAGTCTGGCAACAACAACTACCAAAGGTCATATCAGCATAATCGGGGACAACAGTACAACAACAACTGTGTTACGGGATCCTTAATTCAGAAAGGTTACACTGATTATGCTTCTAATCGTTCATGGAACTCATGTGGGAAAAACCATCCAGGGAGGCAATGTTACTATGCTACTTGCGCTTGCTTTGAGTGTGGTGAAATCAGACATACGGTGAAGGATTGTCCTAAAAAGGGTGGCTATAGTGGTAGTGGTTCTGGAAACAATAAGTCTACGCTCACCAAGGGGCGTGTGTTCACTGCTACAAGGGAGCAGGCATCAAACACTTCAGGTGCCTTTTCAGGAACCCTCTCTTTGAATGATTGTGTTATATATGTTTTATTTGATACGGGGGCGACCCATCCTGTGTCATTAACTAAGCTTATTAATATTCCTCCTACGCGGCTTGATTATATTTTATCTTTATCTACTCCTATGAAAGGCTTAGTTATGACTAATCATGAGTATTTTAATTTCCCTCTATGTTTTGACGATAAAGTTCGTGCTGTAAATTTGTATCCGTTAGATATGACCGATTTCGATGTAAATTTGGGTATGGATTGGCTTTCTGCGCACCATGCTACTATTGTGTGTCCTTCTAAGCGTGTTATCTTTGGCTATTTTAACCAACCCGAATTTGTTTACCAAGGTTCGCAGCCTTGTAAACCTCTTAAAATAATAAAAGATATTTCGGTGGATGGTCCTCACCATGAGAATCATCCGGTGGTTCGGGATTTTGCGGATGTATTTCCTGAGGTACTTCCGGGAATCCCACCGGAGCGTGAAGTTGAATTTGGCATTGAATTAGATTTAGGAATTGAACTCATTTCGAAAGCTCCTTATCATATGGCACCGATTGAATTGAATGAATTGAAGGAGAAACTTCAGGAACTTCTTTATCTAGGTTTCATTCGTTCTAGTGTTTCACCGTGGGGTGCTCCGATTTTGTTTGTTAAGAAGAAGGATGGTTCTATGCGGATATGTATTGATTATGAGGAAATAAATCGTGCTACTATTCGTAATCGTTATCCGTTACCCCGCATCGACGATTTATTTGATCAGCTACAAGGTGAAAAATTCTTCTTTAAGATCGATTTACGTTTTGTTTATCATCAACTACGGGTGAAAGGGGAAGACGACTCTAAGACTGCCTTCCGTACTCGCTATGGTCATTGTGAATTCCTTGTTATGCCGTTTGGATTGACTAATGCACCGACTGTCTTCATAGATTTAATGAACCGTGTTTTCCACGAGTATTTGGATAAATTTATCACTGTCTTCATCGATGATATTCTGGTCTTTTCGAAGACGAATAAGGACCACAAACATCATCTCCGCATCGTTTTGGAAACTCTACGTCAGAAAAAGCTATATGCTAAATTTTCGAAGTGTGAGTTCTGGTTTGAGAAGGTAGCATTTTTGGGACATGTTGTGTCGGCGGATGGTATTACTATGGATCCTGCGAAGGTTGAGGCTATCACTAAATGGCCAAGACCGACAACAATGACGGAGGTTCGCAGCTTTTTGGGTCTTGCGGGTTATTATCAGAGATTTATAGAAGGATTCTGATGAGATGGCATTTATACATGATCTCATCGTTCTTTTCGGGCTTTAAATGCACAAAAATGTCATAAAATACCATATATATGCTTGTGTTTGTTTACTTGTGTATTTTAGGTATGGATATCGTGAAAAAGACAAAAGATCACAAGTTACAAGGAAAAACGGACACGAGAAACAAAGCCGTACAAAGAACCGGACCCTAATCATGGAATTCTCAACAAATACCCTTGAAGACTTGAAGACAAACAAGATTGATCCTCATTTATTGAAGAAATGATACTTAAAACCCTTGTATATTCATAATTACAAGTTTGGTCCCTTAAGTTTGTCAAAATTACACAAATGGTCCTTCAACTTTGAAGAAATGGCAAGATTGGTCAATCAACAAATTCAAATTGTCAATTATGGTCCCTCATCAAGCCAAAGACACATTGAAGACCTTTGAAGATCAACATTGTCCAAGATCAGTCCTTGAAATATCTCAAAATGGCAAAAACAACCCTTGAAAACCCTTTTATAAAGTTTTGTGCCAAAAGTGACAAGTGGTGAAAGTTGTTACAAGTGTAAATGGGCGCTGATAGACTTTTCACCACAAATGCCAAAAGAAAGGAAAAAGAAGGACTGAAAGTGTGCATTTGAAACATTCAAACACGTTTTTGCGCCAAACACTTATCCAATCCACCAAAAACGGATCAAAAGGGGTACTGTTTACCTTTTCACCACCCAGATTTTACACCACTTAAATCAAAGGGTAATTTTCAATTACCTTGACACACACTTAATTCACACGCCCAGAAACCCTTCCCAACCTTAAAACACTCATTCCCACTCACAATGGACCCCACCCCCAAATACCCGTCCACCAATCATGTGACAACTTAACCTCCAAGTCATCCTATGTGGCAAAATCAACAGCCAAGGACCTTAGCTTCATCCTAAAGCTAAAATGAACGTCCTTGATCACTTTGGACAGCTCACACCAAAGAATTATCTAGAAGACCTCAAGGGCACATTTGGGAATTCAGTTCTAGGGTTTATGAATAGTGTTAGCCAGGCATTTGCCTATAAAAGGAGACCTCAACATGTGAGAGTCCCTTTGTTCCAGTTTTAGGCTATCAATCTTTGTAATTCCTTTTTAAGTTAAATAAAATTTGAATTTCTGAAATTGTGAAATCTCTTTTTGATTTAGTTAAAAGTTTGGTGTTTGAGTAGCCTAATTCTGAGTTCTATTTGATTGTTAAGGCCTACCTTAATCTTGTGGTTAAGGCACGTCTTGTTTCATTAGGTTTTTAAGGTTTGAAAACCTTGAAATCCTAGGTTCTGTTTTGGTTATTTTGTGTACTAACCCTTGACCATTTGCTATAAGCTCTTACAAGCTTGTTGACACCAAGCTTGTGAAGGGATTAGAGCCCTTGGTTGAGTTGTTTGCTGCTTGTGTTGAAGATATCAAGTCCTTGAGGTTCTACTTTGAACCATCAACCAAGGCTGTTTGCATCTCCTTCATTGAAGTACATTGGTCTTGTTCTAGTTGTTGAACAAGGTCCAAGGAGCATAGCTGGCCTTCCTAGGATGTTGTGGAAGGCAGGTATAATCCCTTGTTAAGATTCCACTCAAAATTTCATGTTTATGACTGATTTTGATTTGGTGTTTTGATTTTGAGTATTGGTGTTTGTGCTGGTGATTTTTGAGTTTGATTGTGTTAGTTGCTATTGTTTAAGTGTTTTTGATCATTAAAATCAGTAGGTTATTAGTTAAAATCAGAAGTTTGTTTGATAAGTGGTTGATTAAGGGTTGTTTGGGATTACTGGTTATCAAGGCCTTGTGGCCTTGTGCCCTTGGTTTTTAGGGTTTGGGTGGTCTAAACAAGTCCTAATACACAAGTTTTAGCCATTGGTTTACTTTCTGAAAGTTTGGAAAAGGGATTCTAAGTTTTGCAAAAATATGATAAAATTGGTTTTGAAATTGGTCAAAGACATCAGATCCAATAACTTCTTTGTTTGTTGGATCTAAGGTCTGAAATCAGGTTTGGGAATAGTTTAGGTGATAAGCTATCTATTGGTTATCTGCTTGTTGAATTTGGTGGCTTATTGTGGTTTTTATAGCTTATCAAAGTTTGCTGAAGTGGTCATTTGCATCAGCAAAGTAACCACCTCATTTGGTGTTGCATTGTGATTTCTAGCATTAGGATTGTTGTATTGCTGCTTGGATCTTATTTGTTTGCTGCTTGTGAGGATATTTGGCTATTTGGATTGCTTTGTTCATACCTTATAAGCTCACTGGCTTATTGGCTTATTTGTGCCAAAATACATCAAGTTTACCCAACTGGTAAGCCTTGATTCACAAGGTTTGCACTCAAACCTTGACCAGCAGGGTGAAAAACAAGTCCTTACACTTCATTAAGTCTGTCAACGCCTACTTTGTTCCTGTCAGCGTTTGATTTCAACTTATCAACGTTTGACTTTTGGTCAAATTTGGTTTATAAGCTTATTGAATTTGTTTTGCTTATTGGTATATGCAACAACTTAGTTTTTGTAATAGAACTCATTTTTCTCAGCTTAATATCAAGTCTGGAAATTTACAAGTCTTTTGGTTAAGCTTTTGCTAGAAAACTAGCTTATTTGGCTTTTTCAGCCAGCTTATCTGTTCTTACAGCTTATTCTACTTGGCTTTTTGTGATTTTCTTGATTGATTATTCTTAGTTAAGCTATTTGTGAGCTTTTGCAATAAACTAGAGCTTCTGAGGTGCATTATTTCTCAAACCCGACTATTTTGTCGTTTTGTGGATTTTTGCTTTTCTATTTTCTGGCTTATTGAGTGAGCTTATTGGAAATTTCTTTTGACATATCTCTTAAGCATCCAAAAAGAGGGTTGTGTGTAAAATTAGAGCTTATGGCATTAGCTTATGGCTTAATGGGCTGAAAAGCCCAATAAGAATAAGCTTGGTGTTCAATAAGCTGTGATAAGCACATTTTCAGCTTTTGGGCCTTTAGAGTTTTGTTCTTAGAATTAAATTTTAAGTCAAATAGGGCTTTTCCAACTCATTTGGGCCAAGTTTGACTTTTTGGGCCCAAAAGCCCATTTGTGTTGACTGAATTTGGATTTGGCCCATTTGAGGGCCCATTAGGGGTATTTTGGTAATTTCACCTTCATTTTCTGATTATTTAGGTTAAAATAAACTAGTTTGCAAGTTTTTAGAATTTTTTAGAATTTTTGGATTTTTAATATTATTTTATTATTATTTTATTATTATTTTTAAAATTTCCCCTTTTCCAACTTTTTACATTTTTCTTAGGTTTAATACATTAAAATAGGAATTTAGCAACTTTTAGAATAATTTTATCACTTATAGATTAATTTTTATAATTATTTTAAGTTTTAATAGTTTTTAAATCATGTTAAATAGTTTTTATTAGTTTTAAAATTTCCAAAAATAGTTTTTAATCTTTTTAGGTCATTTTAGAGGTTTATCAATTGAAAAATCTTTATTTGGGCTTTTTGATAATTTATTTGATTTTTAGGGCTTTAATTAGCATTTAAAAATTGAATATTTAATTATTTAAAAGGGTTGAAAAAGTTTTGATCATTGGTAAACTCTTAGTTTATTAATTTTGATTTTTGGTAAATTTTTGGTAATTTTTAGAATTTATTTTTATTTTTGTGGTTTTTAAGCTTCTACGTTTTAACTTTCTAATAGTGATTTTGTGTTAATTTTTATTTTTACGACTTCGTCATTTTCTCTTCTAATCCCCTTCTAAACCAAATATTAATCTCAAATCTTGTACATCTTAGTCACACACATATACCTCCTTGGGAAACGAACTTAATTGGGTCATTAACACTTGATTTTTCCTAAAGTCATTTGTTCAATATTTACCGCTCATATACGCTCTTTTGTTTTCCTAAACAAGAGGTGTATTTTTACAACAATCACTTTGGCGCCGCTGCCGGGGAGGTGTGTCGTGATTAATTTGCATTGTTGTTTTTAATATTAACCAAATAGTATTTGTATTAGTAGAACTCTACTAATACGTATTATCGGTTTTCTTGGTTTTTCTTGTACAAATATTATTACTATATTGTATTAAGTATCACAATCAATATACAATATCTCCAAAAGTATGAAAACACAACCTTAATTGGGATTTGATCTCCTAATTATTGTATTCGAATCTCAAACAAAAAGAAAAGGCAAAAATAGATAAATACTTTCGTGAAGCTCGATTTTGAAAGATACAAACTATAAGGTGGGTATAAGGCGGGTATTATAAAATATACCCTAAGGAAAAAGGCTCTTAAGTGCTTCGCGCCGCCTCGTTTCCCCGCTTGCTTGTGAGTATTTTGAGATTGAAGGCTAATTGGTAAAACTTCATTTTGATGGTTGTAAAATTACACTTGTTTAGGAAAACAAGGTAAAAGCGGTAAGTATTAACGAGTGATTTAGGAAAACCACAAGTTATGACCCTTGATGGGAATCGTTCTCTCGAGGAGGCACGTGTGTTGTGTAATGAATGATTGATTATGTTTTTGATTATTAATGAGAAGAAAAGAAGAGAAAATGACGAAGACGAAAAAAATTAGAAAAATAAGGCAAAAACACTATTAGAAAGTTACGACGAAGAACGTGAAAAACACAAAATTTTAAAATTTTAACCTAAAAATTTCTAAAAATTACTAAAAACTCCCAAATAATATTCTAAGAGTTTACAAAAAATTCAAACTTGCCAAAACCTTTTAATTAATTTAATAATGACTTTTTAATGCTAATTAAAGCCCTAAAAATCACTTTTAAATATTAAAAAGCCCTAAACAAGATTTAATAGTTTGTAAACCTCAAAAATGACCTAATAAAACTAAAAACTATTTTTAAAAATTTTAAAACCAAATTAAACTATTTTTAAACTCCTAAAAACTATTAAAAACTATTAAATCTTAAATTAATTCTAAAAATTAATTGAAAAGCCTAAAAATTAAATGGAAAGTGAAAAAGGTCCTATTTTAATGTCTAGTATCTAGGAAAAATGAAAAAAAGTTATAAAATAAAACTTTTTATTTTATTGAATAAAATAATAATAAAATATTCCAAAAAATTAAAAGTTCTTAAATAAATTCTAAAAAATTCTCAAAAATCCTAAATATTCTAACTAGAAAGAAAATGTAAATTAAAGTTTCTAAAACCTCTTAATGAATTTTATATTAATTTTTAAAGTTGCTAATAAACCCTAAAATTAAATAAAATCAAAAATTAAAGTTTTTGAAAACTTTTTTATATGTAAACCTCAAAAATACAAATAGAAACCTAAAAACTATTTTTTTGTAATTTTTTATTACTGTTTAGTATTTTTTATGGACTTTCTAATTTTAAAACTAAAAATAATCCTATTAAATATTTAAATAAAAGGAAAAATAAAACTCTTGAACAGAAAAATCCTACAACCTATAAAGGTCCTAAGAAAAATAAGAAATGAAAAATAAGTTAAACAAATAAGCTGAAAAGAGCTTAATAGCTCACGGCTTGCTTTAATAAGCTAGAAAATTGATCCCCTTATATTTAAAACCACACAACCTCTTACCAGTCAAAGTCCCTAGGGCAGCGGTAAGAGGTGTGTGTTGTGAGCGTGGTGATTATGGGTTCGAGGTGTGAAACCCCCTTTTTGCTCGTTTATTTTTTTTCTTTTTTCTTTTTTTTTTAAAGCTTTCAATCCAACACAGACCCTTTAATAAGCTTAATACTCAACTCCAATTCACTATTTGCCAAGATTGAACAAACTATGATCCAAAAAACGTGGCCTGGTTCAGTTATGCACAAGCAGGTTGCTTTGTGTATTGCTTATGGATTTTAGCCAAGAGGACTTAGCTTAATGAGCTTATTTGATGATTGCTTATTGGAACAGGGGGGCACCCTTGTGCTTATTTAAGCACAAGGAGTCACAAACTTAGCAAAAAACTACCAATTAGCACAACAAATAAGCAAATCTATGCACACCAAAGCCTAAATCAGGTTTCTGTGATGTTTGAACTAGGACAGTGGACTCTTAGGCAAATTTCTAGCAATCTAGTGACATACAAAAGCCAAAACTTGGCACACACACTCTCAATCCAGTACTCAAGCAATTCCAACCCACAAGTACCCCTATTACTAACAAGTAATCAAAGAATCAAGCACAAAAACATGAAAAATCAAGCAGTTTTAAGGTTAAGCAGATTTTAAGACTAACTTTCACTTTGCAGCACACAAACTTGCTTGCAAACCTCTCCAAACTAAATTACCAACTCACTAAAACCTAACTAAACCTTAATCAACTTAGCTAACACGTTTTCAAAGCATTAATCTAACCTGTTACCCTGCTTAAACCTATTGCCAAACACCTCTTTATATTTTTGATTATGCAATTTTCTCAAATCAACAGCCTCTAAATCCTATGCAAACTAATCAAATTAACATCTAACATGCATAATACCACTTAAGCACTTAAATCCAACACTTCAAACACACTTAAGCAGCTTAATCCAACAAATCACATAAAACTTGCTTTTTCTGAATTTTTTTCAAGAGATAAAAAGATTTACCTCAAGGGCTTACATCCAAGCCCTTGGTAGATGTATAATCCACTTCCAAACCAGCTGGGGCTGGTGCTGAACACAAATCAACAGCCTCTCCAAAACCTGCTAAGAAGAAATCAAAGAAAAACAGAACAAATACAAAGCATATGATATTTTCTGTTTTAAATTTTTCTTCTTAAAAACTTTACACAATTCTTCCACAAACTCTTAAACACGTTTTAAACACAATTTTTAAGTTCCAAAACCAAAAACTCTTTCCACTTTCACTTCAAAAGTTTTGATTTCAGAACCTTCAAAACCTTCTTTTAAAACTCCCTTTTTGAAAAACTTAAACACAAACCTTTTCACAAATTGGAACTCAGCTTTGCATATACTTACACCAACTTTATATCAAGATTAAAAAAGGAATTACACTTGTATCCAACAAACACCAAACTTTTTAATTTATATAAAAAGGAAATACAAAAGTATTGCAAAAACTGGAACAAAGGATTGTGAACAGGCTCACACCCTTTTTATAGACTAATTGGAACTATCTAGAACTAGAATTAAAAAATACAAAGCATGAAACCCTAATTTACAGAATTCTCTAAAATGCCCCTTTATCTTGGACGAATCTTTGGTCAAAAGGAGCCATGTGAAATGCCAGTTGGAAATTCTCATCTTGGACGTTTAAAATGGCTTGGAGGCCAAGTAGTGGGATCTCAATCGCTGATTTGGTCGGGGCATTGGGTTGTGGGAAAAGGACGGGTGCAGGGGAGGGTGAGATTGAGGACCACAAGCCACGTGGAGCTGTGTGGTGAGGTGGGTTAGGTTTAGGAGATGATTAATTAATAATCTGGAGGGAAAGAGGTAATACCCCTTTGATTTGGGCTTAATTGATTAGGGTGGGGATTAGGGTTCGTCAGGGATTAGGGTAGGTTTTGATTTGTTTTTGGGTTTAATGATTTTTAAATAAGTGTTAAGGGAGGGAAAAGTGGGGGTTATTAGGGTTGACCAAGTTGACCGGCTTATTAAATAAAACCGGGTGAAAGGGATTGGGCCAAGGGAGGGTATTGGGCTAATGGTGTGGGTTTTCATTTCCAGTCCTATACTTAACATAGTCTCCATTAAATGTCTTTCACAGCCAGTCCTTTTCCAACATCTTGTTAACTCTTCTTTCACCATTAGTCCAAATGAGTTTCAAGTCAAGTCCTTTTGTCCTTTTTGCTTAACTTTAGCATTGTAGATCAATTTCCAAGGGCTGATTTTGCACATTCTTCATTCTTCAAGGATGACATTTGCATATTTAACATTTTAGAGGGTTAAATATGACAAGTTCTTCAAAGATGAGGGGCCATTTTTGCCAATTCTTCAAACTTCAAGGGTCATTTTGCAAAATTCCAAACTTGGGCCCGGTTCATTGTGCGACTTCATTTCCCGTGTTCGTTTTTGATTGATTCTTGTGTTCTTTTGCCAATTCCACAATATCCGTACCTAAAAATACACAAGTAACAAACACGAGCATATATTTGGTCTATTTTATGATATTTTATGCATTTAAAGGCCGTTTTGGACGATGAGACCATGTATAAAAGCAGTCTCATCACTCCCCCATACTAAACCATTGCCGTGCCCTCACGCAATGCTAGAATAAAGTATCAAAGCATCTCCAAAATTTAATTTTATTCACTTTATTGAAATGATAACTAGCTACACACTATGATTACTACTACATGTGTTTTGGACATAATGTATGATTTTCATCGCAAAATGGGACGTTTAGGTTCATAGAATAAGAACACGTGAATGCTTCGTAAGAAATAATTTCGTCGTCCTCGATTTTCACCTTAATTCCATGCCAAGCGTGCAACGAGATCATTGTCATTATAAGTTAGTAATGCTAACACTACTCATATGCCCTAATCACGTACTTATTCTCCCATTATTCCTAAGTTGTATCTCTTATATTTTATTATGTCTTAATGATCACGAGGATATATTGTTGACTTATGCGATAATAGAGATTTAGGTCTAAAAATAGAGTCCTAACGGTGTAATTAAGACCATCAAATCAATAACCCCTCCTAATAGACAACGATGTTAAAAAATTAAGTTGACAAGAAGAATCGATAAACACGGTTTTATAACGGTTTTGAACATGAGACTTATTACCAAGACTTTTATACGCCCCCTAACGGAAGGACCTTATTATCTTTGGTTTACCTCCATCTTTTATTCAACTTCGCCATGAAGCTTTTATTATGACTTCGGTCTTGCCTTGCCTTTTATTATCCGCCTCATCGGTGGTTTTATTAGCCAAAGACGTATATCCTCACGCTAAGGCGAATTTTGGATCTTTAAAGCTTCGAAGATTAAGGCTTGATTCACTTCAATTTTGCATAGATTTTAGGCCTTGTGGGGCTTCAAATTGTTTGCTAGATTTAGGTGAGCACTTGAAATCTTATTATTGGGTGAAGCTTTCGATTATTAGGGTGCCAATACTTCAAAACCGTGACGCTGGCGATATCTTAATGTCTTCCCAATTTAATTACACGGAAGCTACTAGAAAAGACTAGAAACCCAACAATCAAAACTAAACCGCTAAATCAATATTTATTAAGCAAAAATATTTACAAGCGAAGGGAGAATAAGCAAACAACGAGAACACATGAGTTTTTGAAAGAATACGAGTACTCTACGTTTAGCATAGTAACTTATAATTAACTCTATCATTTCTCGTCCTCATTTAAGAGACTTAGCCTAATGTGTAGTTAAGGAACCAAAGCTAAGTGCTCAACACGCACGGTCGAGTCAAAAATTACTCTTATTCTCGCCATCGGAAAATCTACATTCGTGTCTTCAAACACTTATGAAACATGAGAAAAATCTTAAAATTTGGCCATTTTTAGCCTTATTTTGCAAGAAAACGATAACAAAACGATAAACTTTGGAAAGCGTGAAGGTTTGGCAAGGCAAGTATCTATTCACCCCCCCATACTAAAGTTAAACATTGTCCTCAATGTTTCGAGTCTAGGGGTGCAAACACCCCCATACTAGAGACGTAGTCGAATGCCTAATCTAGCATGGAAAGGGTGTAACCAATAAGTAATAGCCGTTTATGAAGTGTGCTATAAACCTAAGGTTAGAACATAAAAGGATATATCATGATGGATATTGGGAATGGCCTCCAAAGCAAACGATCGAGTGCTCCCATGAAACGAACACGAGAGGCTCCAATCGTGAAGATGATGATCTAAAAGACACAATTCACAAACAACCACGGAACAAAGGTTGGAAGGGCACAAATCCCCTCACATTACACTAATTAGAAAGCAATAATATGTACATGGATAAGCATGGGTCTCCCCCACGAGGCACCTTGTTTTTGATAACCGAGTCAAAAGCTCGACTCGAATCCCCATAAATGTGATCATTTAGGGATAATCATGGTTTGGTCAATTTTTGGTGGGGCTTACATGATAAACAAGGCCCAAAAGTACGTGGAGTACTTTAAAAATCCGATAGACGTATACCGGGGTCAAAGATAGCGTCCTCGTTTTCGGATGAAAGACGAGACAACACAACTCCAACACAAATCCCAATGGGATAGAAGAAAATAGGAGAGAAGAAATAGAAGGGTGGGACAATGGGTAAGTCATAACATTGAGCTACTCGAGGTAGACTCGCACCAATCAAATGAAAAGATTTTCCATTTATTGCATCGGTGGAAGACCGAGATTTCCCTATATAAGCAATTCCAGGATCAAATATCTCGTCCTCGGTGGAGAAAGGGGAGGGAACATAAGGGGCTTCCCCCACACTAGGTCCACACAAAGCATCGTCAAAAGGAGAAGACGAGCTTGTAGTACTCAAGACACGCGGTGATGACGGAGTTAGAATTGTAGAAAAATCCTTTAAATTAGATTCAAAATCTTTTCCTTTTTCATCTTTAAAATTCTCCTTGTGAAAACCCGATTTGATTATGTCAAAAATATTTGGTGTATCTAAAACAATATTAGTCACACTAAAAATTCTCACATTTTGAAAGCGTTTTGGTTTAGGTGGTGGCAAGTTTTCAAATCTTTTGTCAACAAAGAAAACCTCCCCATCGGGATCAACGTATTCATCATCCGAAGAATCACTCGAGATTGGAATCATAGGCTTAACACTCTTAACCTCCATCGGCGGAGGGGACGGAACTTCATTTTTATCAACTCCTAAAACTCTATTGGAAATCTTTTGACAAATGTTTTTGATTGGATTGACATTGTACAAAGATGTGATTGAATAAACATGAGAAAGAGTGGAGTTTTGGGTTGCATTAATGACAAGTTCTTCCTCATTGAAACGAAGAGTGATTTTTCTTGCATGCACATCGATAAGTGCTCTCGAGGTATCCAAAAAAGATCGACCTAAAATTAACGGAACTTTAGGATCGATGGGAATATCAACAACAATGAAGTCCACGGGATAATAGAATTTCCCAACTTTCACAAAGACGTCCTCGGCAACTCCACAAGCTAGAATCGTAGAATGATCGGCCATTTCGATTGACATTCTTGAAGGAGTGAGATTTGGAAGATTGAGCGATTTAAAAATCTCGAGAGGCATCAAATTAATACTAGAACCAAGATCGGCCAAGGCGTAGCATTCTTCCATGTCTTGGATAGCACATGGGATTAAAAACTTTCCAGGATCACCGACTTTTTGAGGTATGCGGCTTAGAAAAACCGATGAACAACTAGACGATTTTTGCAATTTTTCTTTGTTATTCAACATACTTTTGAAGTTCGCGGCAAATCGAGGCATCATGACTAAGGCGTCGGCAAAACTTATATTAAAATGCAAGTCACGAAACATTTTCATAAAAAGTTCAAATTGATAATTATTTCGTTCTTGTGCCTTTTCCTTGTCTCGTCTAGATGGGTAGGGTAAAGGTGGTGTGGGTTGGGGCAAATTAGGCATAGGCATCGGCCTTGGAATCTCGGGTTCCATAATGGGTATTGGTTCAACCGTAGGTGTGGTTTGAGCGGTACTTCGTGGGATTGTAATGTGCTCCTTTTCAACCACAACCTCGGGTTCTTTCTCTTTTTCCTTCTCCATAGAAGTACTAGGACGAGAAATGGGCTCTTTGAAAGTTTTACCACTACGAGTGGTAATAGCCTTAAATTCTCCTTTCGGGTTCACGATGGTATCACTAGGAAGACCACCCGAAGAAGAGGGCTTACACATGATAGCTTCAAACATTTTAGCCATTCGATCTTCAAACTTAGATTGCCTAGCATCCGCTTTCAACAATTCTTGCTTAATCTCATGTTGTCATTGCTCCATTTTTTGTTGATTTTGTTGGAGTCGTGTGATATTTCCTTCCATTTTATTAGCATGAGTTTTAAGTTCATTAGCAAGTTCGGTTTTAAGCTCGTTTTTCAACTCGGATCTTAAGCTAACCATTTCACGTTGCATGTTGTCAAACTTAGCATCATTAGCCTTAGCATAATTCAAAAATTCTCCTTGAAGATTTTTGGTGTGATCGTTTTGAAAACCTTGGGCATTAGTTTGAAAATCACGGTTTTGGTTTTGGTTTGAAATTTGCCCATTTCCACTTTGGTAATTACCTTTGTTATAGTTTCTTTGATTTCCTTGGTAATTTCCACCTTGATTGTTGTTGTTGCGATAATTATTAGCATTTTGATTGGGTTGAGCTTGATTTGAACGTGAACCTTGACCGATTTGGTTATAAGTTCCCGTGGCTACAAAAGCATTCGAAGTGTTACCATCCGCGGTAATGCACTCGGATAAATCATGAGCTCCCCCACACGACAAACAACTTTTAGAAACCGCTTTAACCGAAGCGGTGTTGGAAGCTTCTTGAGCCTTCCAATGGGACATAAGGTTTACAAATCTATCGAAAAATCGGTTTTCTTCATTTGCTTCATCATGTAATGCATTGATACTTTGAGATGATGATGAGCCCCTTTTGGCAACACTCGGTGTGTGACGAGGGCTATAAACCTTAGACCTATTCTCGATTATGACCAAAGCTTCTTCAACCGTTTTACACAAAAAATTACCACCCGCGGCGGCATTTAAATAATCTCTTTCATGATCGTTAAGTCCATTGTAAAACGTGTCGATTTGGTGCAAATCGGAAAAACCATGATGAGGACATTCGTGTAACATCTCCTTAAACCTATTCCAAGCCGTAGAAAAACTTTCATTTGATTCTTGTGAAAATTTAGAAATCTCGTTCTTCAAATGCGTAGTCTTAGAGGGCGGAAAAAATTGGTTCACGAATTTCGAAACGAGATCCTTCCACGTCAATATAGAATTGGGTGGCTCTTTCTCTAACCAAATTTTAGCGGGCCCCGCTAAGGAATACGGAAATAACATCATCTTAATCGAGTCATTCGAGACATCCTTGAATTTGCACGTGGCGGTAAGACGATTAAATTGGCGGATATGGTTGTGCGGATTGTCCTTCTCATCACCACGGAATTTGTTGTTTTGGATCATCGACAACAAACCCGTTTTAACTTCAAAATTCTCCGCAAGGATTGCGGGAATCACAATAGCTTCTCCATAACCCTCGGTGGGTGCTTGAAGTAACTCCATCATAGTTCGATTCGCCATGGTTGGTTCTTCTCGTACAATGGGTTCGTCACCGAGGGTTATGGAGAAGCTATTGTTATTCCCGCAATCCTTGCGCATTTTGATGGTTGTAAAATTACACTTGTTTAGGAAAACAAGGTAAAAGCGGTAAGTATTAACGAGTGATTTAGGAAAACCACAAGTTATGACCCTTGATGGGAATCGTTCTCTCGAGGAGGCACGTGTGTTGTGTAATGAATGATTGATTATGTTTTTGATTATTAATGAGAAGAAAAGAAGAGAAAATGACGAAGACGAAAAAAATTAGAAAAATAAGGCAAAAACACTATTAGAAAGTTACGACGAAGAACGTGAAAAACACAAAATTTTAAAATTTTAACCTAAAAATTTCTAAAAATTACTAAAAACTCCCAAATAATATTCTAAGAGTTTACAAAAAATTCAAACTTGCCAAAACCTTTTAATTAATTTAATAATGACTTTTTAATGCTAATTAAAGCCCTAAAAATCACTTTTAAATATTAAAAAGCCCTAAACAAGATTTAATAGTTTGTAAACCTCAAAAATGACCTAATAAAACTAAAAACTATTTTTAAAAATTTTAAAACCAAATTAAACTATTTTTAAACTCCTAAAAACTATTAAAAACTGTTAAATCTTAAATTAATTCTAAAAATTAATTGAAAAGCCTAAAAATTAAATGGAAAGTGACAAAGGTCCTATTTTAATGTCTAGTATCTAGGAAAAATGAAAAAAAGTTAAAAATAAAACTTTTTATTTTATTGAATAAAATAATAATAAAATATTCCAAAAAATTAAAAGTTCTTAAATAAATTCTAAAAAATTCTCAAAAATCCTAAATATTCTAACTAGAAAGAAAATGTAAATTAAAGTTTCTAAAACCTCTTAATGAATTTTATATTAATTTTTAAAGTTGCTAATAAACCCTAAAATTAAATAAAATCAAAAATTAAAGTTTTTGAAAACTTTTTTATATGTAAACCTCAAAAATACAAATAGAAACCTAAAAACTATTTTTTTGTAATTTTTTATTACTGTTTAGTATTTTTTATGGACTTTCTAATTTTAAAACTAAAAATAATCCTATTAAATATTTAAATAAAAGGAAAAATAAAACTCTTGAACAGAAAAATCCTACAACCTATAAAGGTCCTAAGAAAAATAAGAAATGAAAAATAAGTTAAACAAATAAGCTGAAAAGAGCTTAATAGCTCACGGCTTGCTTTAATAAGCTAGAAAATTGATCCCCTTATATTTAAAACCACACAACCTCTTACCAGTCAAAGTCCCTAGGGCAGCGGTAAGAGGTGTGTGTTGTGAGCGTGGTGATTATGGGTTCGAGGTGTGAAACCCCCTTTTTGCTCGTTTATTTTTTTTTTTTTTTTTTTTTTTTAAAGCTTTCAATCCAACACAGACCCTTTAATAAGCTTAATACTCAACTCCAATTCACTATTTGCCAAGATTGAACAAACTATGATCCAAAAAACGTGGCCTGGTTCAGTTATGCACAAGCAGGTTGCTTTGTGTATTGCTTATGGATTTTAGCCAAGAGGACTTAGCTTAATGAGCTTATTTGATGATTGCTTATTGGAACAGGGGGGCACCCTTGTGCTTATTTAAGCACAAGGAGTCACAAACTTAGCAAAAAACTACCAATTAGCACAACAAATAAGCAAATCAATGCACACCAAAGCCTAAATCAGGTTTCTGTGATGTTTGAACTAGGACAGTGGACTCTTAGGCAAATTTCTAGCAATCTAGTGACATACAAAAGCCAAAACTTGGCACACACACTCTCAATCCAGTACTCAAGCAATTCCAACCCACAAGTACCCCTATTACTAACAAGTAATCAAAGAATCAAGCACAAAAACATGAAAAATCAAGCAGTTTTAAGGTTAAGCAAATTTTAAGACTAACTTTCACTTTGCAGCACACAAACTTGCTTGCAAACCTCTCCAAACTAAATTACCAACTCACTAAAACCTAACTAAACCTTAATCAACTTAGCTAACACGTTTTCAAAGCATTAATCTAACCTGTTACCCTGCTTAAACCTATTGCCAAACACCTCTTTATATTTTTGATTATGCAATTTTCTCAAATCAACAGCCTCTAAATCCTATGCAAACTAATCAAATTAACATCTAACATGCATAATACCACTTAAGCACTTAAATCCAACACTTCAAACACACTTAAGCAGCTTAATCCAACAAATCACATAAAACTTGCTTTTTCTGAATTTTTTTCAAGAGATAAAAAGATTTACCTCAAGGGCTTACATCCAAGCCCTTGGTGGATGTATAATCCACTTCCAAACCAGCTGGGGCTGGTGCTGAACACAAATCAACAGCCTCTCCAAAACCTGCTAAGAAGAAATCAAAGAAAAACAGAACAAATACAAAGCATATGATATTTTCTGTTTTAAATTTTTCTTCTTAAAAACTTTACACAATTCTTCCACAAACTCTTAAACACGTTTTAAACACAATTTTTAAGTTCCAATACCAAAAACTCTTTCCACTTTCACTTCAAAAGTTTTGATTTCAGAACCTTCAAAACCTTCTTTTAAAACTCCCTTTTTGAAAAACTTAAACACAAACCTTTTCACAAATTGGAACTCAGCTTTGCATATACTTACACCAACTTTATATCAAGATTAAAAAAGGAATTACACTTGTATCCAACAAACACCAAACTTTTTAATTTATATAAAAAGGAAATAAAAAAGTATTGCAAAAACTGGAACAAAGGATTGTGAACAGGCTCACACCCTTTTTATAGACTAATTGGAACTATCTAGAACTAGAATTAAAAAATACAAAGCATGAAACCCTAATTTACAGAATTCTCTAAAATGCCCCTTTGTCTTGGACGAATCTTTGGTCAAAAGGAGCCATGTGAAATGCCAGTTGGAAATTCTCATCTTGGACGTTTAAAATGGCTTGGAGGCCAAGTAGTGGGATCTCAATCGCTGATTTGGTCGGGGCATTGGGTTGTGGGAAAAGGACGGGTGCAGGGGAGGGTGAGATTGAGGACCACAAGCCACGTGGAGCTGTGTGGTGAGGTGGGTTAGGTTTAGGAGATGATTAATTAATAATCTGGAGGGAAAGAGGTAATACCCCTTTGATTTGGGCTTAATTGATTAGGGTGGGGATTAGGGTTCGTCAGGGATTAGGGTAGGTTTTGATTTGTTTTTGGGTTTAATGATTTTTAAATAAGTGTTAAGGGAGGGAAAAGTGGGGGTTATTAGGGTTGACCAAGTTGACCGGCTTATTAAATAAAACCGGGTGAAAGGGATTGGGCCAAGGGAGGGTATTGGGCTAATGGTGTGGGTTTTCATTTCCAGTCCTATACTTAACATAGTCTCCATTAAATGTCTTTCACAGCCAGTCCTTTTCCAACATCTTGTTAACTCTTCTTTCACCATTAGTCCAAATGAGTTTCAAGTCAAGTCCTTTTGTCCTTTTTGCTTAACTTTAGCATTGTAGATCAATTTCCAAGGGCTGATTTTGCACATTCTTCATTCTTCAAGGATGACATTTGCATATTTAACATTTTAGAGGGTTAAATATGACAAGTTCTTCAAAGATGAGGGGCCATTTTTGCCAATTCTTCAAACTTCAAGGGTCATTTTGCAAAATTCCAAACTTGGGCCCGGTTCATTGTGCGACTTCATTTCCCGTGTTCGTTTTTGATTGATTCTTGTGTTCTTTTGCCAATTCCACAATATCCGTACCTAAAAATACACAAGTAACAAACACGAGCATATATTTGGTCTATTTTATGATATTTTATGCATTTAAAGGCCGTTTTGGACGATGAGACCATGTATAAAAGCAGTCTCATCACTCCCCCATACTAAACCATTGCCGTGCCCTCACGCAATGCTAGAATAAAGTATCAAAGCATCTCCAAAATTTAATTTTATTCACTTTATTGAAATGATAACTAGCTACACACTATGATTACTACTACATGTGTTTTGGACATAATGTATGATTTTCATCGCAAAATGGGACGTTTAGGTTCATAGAATAAGAACACGTGAATGCTTCGTTAGAAATAATTTCGTCGTCCTCGATTTTCACCTTAATTCCATGCCAAGCGTGCAACGAGATCATTGTCATTATAAGTTAGTAATGCTAACACTACTCATATGCCCTAATCACGTACTTATTCTCCCATTATTCCTAAGTTGTATCTCTTATATTTTATTATGTCTTAATGATCACGAGGATACATTGTTGACTTATGCGATAATAGAGATTTAGGTCTAAAAATAGAGTCCTAACGGTGTAATTAAGACCATCAAATCAATAACCCCTCCTAATAGACAACGATGTTAAAAAATTAAGTTGACAAGAAGAATCGATAAACACGGTTTTATAACGGTTTTGAACATGAGACTTATTACCAAGACTTTTATACGCCCCCTAACGGAAGGACCTTATTATCTTTGGTTTACCTCCATCTTTTATTCAACTTCGCCATGAAGCTTTTATTATGACTTCGGTCTTGCCTTGCCTTTTATTATCCGCCTCATCGGTGGTTTTATTAGCCAAAGACGTATATCCTCACGCTAAAGCGAATTTTTGGATCTTTAAAGCTTCGAAGATTAAGGCTTGATTCACTTTCAATTTTGCATAGATTTTAGGCCTTGTGGGGCTTCAAATTGTTTGCTAGATTTAGGTGAGCACTTGAAATCTTATTATTAGGTGAAGCTTTCGATTATTAGGGTTGCCAATACTTCAAAACCGTGACGCTGGCGATACCTTAATGTCTTCCCAATTTAATTACACGGAAGCTACTAGAAAAGACTAGAAACCCAACAATCAAAACTAAACCGCTAAGTCAATATTTATTAAGCAAAAAATATTTACAAGCGAAGGGAGAATAAGCAAACAACGAGAACACATGAGTTTTTGAAAGAATACAAGTACTCTACGTTTAGCATAGTAACTTATAATTAACTCTATCATTTCTCGTCCTCATTTAAGAGACTTAGCCTAATGTGTAGTTAAGGGACCAAAGCTAAGTGCTCAACACGCACGGTCGAGTCAAAAATTACTCTTATTCTCGCCATCGGAAAATCTACATTCGTGTCTTCAAACACTTATGAAACATGAGAAAAATTTTAAAATTTGGCCATTTTTAGCCTTATTTTGCAAGAAAACGATAACAAAACGATAAACTTTGGAAAGCGTGAAGGTTTGGCAAGGCAATTATCTATTCACCCCCCCATACTAAAGTTAAACATTGTCCTCAATGTTTCGAGTCTAGGGGTGCAAACACCCCCATACTAGAGACGTAGTCGAATGCCTAATCTAGCATGGAAAGGGTGTAACCAATAAATTTAAAGCCGTTTATGAAGTGTGCTAAAAACCTAAGGTTAGAACATAAAAGGATATATCATATGTGGATATTGGGAAAGGCCTCCAAAGCAAACGATCGAGTGCTCCCATGAAACGAACACGAGAGGCTCCAATCGTGAAGATGATGATCTAAAAGACACAATTCACAAACAACCACGAAATAAAGGTTGGAAGGGCACAAATCCCCTCACATTAAACTAATTAGAAAGCAATAATATGTACATGGATAAGCATGGGTCTCCCCCACGAGGCACCTTGTTTTTGATAACCGAGTCAAAAGCTCGACTCGAATCCCCATAAATGTGATCATTTAGGGATAATCATGGTTTGGTCAATTTTTGGTGGGGCTTACATGATAAACAAGGCCCAAAAGTACGTGGAGTACTTTAAAAATCCGATAAACGTATACCGGGGTCAAAGATAGCGTCCTCGTTTTCGGATGAAAGACGAGACAACACAACTCCAACACAAATCCCAATGGGATAGAAGAAAATAGGAGAGAAGAAATAGAAGGGTGGGACAATGGGTAAGGCAAAACATTGAGCTACTCGAGGTAGACTCGCACCAATCAAATGAAAAGATTTTCCATTTATTGCATCGGTGGAAGACCGAGATTTCCCTATAAAAGCAATTCCAGGATCAAATATCTCGTCCTCGGTGGAGAAAGGGGAGGGAACATAAGGGGCTTCCCCCACACTAGGTCCACACAAAGCATCGTCAAAAGGAGAAGACGAGCTTGTAGTACTCAAGACACGCGGTGATGAAGGAGTTAGAATTGTAGAAAAATCCTTTAAATTAGATTCAAAATCTTTTCCTTTTTCATCTTTAAAATTCTCCTTGTGAAAACCCGATTTGATTATGTCAAAAATATTTGGTGTATCTAAAACAATATTAGTCACACTAAAAATTCTCACATTTTGAAAGCGTTTTGGTTTAGGTGGTGGCAAGTTTTCAAATCTTTTGTCAACAAAGAAAACCTCCCCATCGGGATCAACGTATTCATCATCCGAAGAATCACTCGAGATTGGAATTATCGGCTTAACACTCTTAACCTCCATCGGCGGAGGGGACGGAACTTCATTTTTATCAACTCCTAAAACTCTATTTAAAATCTTTTGACAAATGTTTTTGATGGGATTGACATTGTACAAAGATGTGATCGAATAAACATGAGAAAGAGTGGAGTTTTGGGTTGCATTAATGACGAGTTCTTCCTCATTGAAACGAAGAGTGATTTTTCTTGCATGCACATCGATAAGTGCTCTCGAGGTATCCAAAAAAGATCGACCTAAAATTAACGGAACTTTAGGATCGATGGGAATATCAACAACAATGAAGTCCACGGGATAATAGAAATTCCCAACTTTCACAAAGACGTCCTCGGCTACTCCACAAGCTAGAATCGTAGAATGATCGGCCATTTCGATTGACATTCTTGAAGGAGTGAGATTTGGAAGATTGAGCGACTTAAAAATCTCGAGAGGCATCAAATTAATACTAGCACCAAGATCGGCCAAGGCGTAGCATTCTTCCATGTCTTGGATAGCACATGGGATTAAAAACTTTCCAGGATCACCGACCTTTTGAGGTATGCGGCTTAGAAAAACCGATGAACAACTAGACGATTTTTGCAATTTTTCTTTGTTATTCAACATACTTTTGAAGTTCGCGGCAAATCGAGGCATCATGACTAAGGCGTCGGCAAAACTTATATTAAAATGCAAGTCACGAAACATTTTCATAAAAAGTTCAAATTGATAATTATTTCGTTCTTGTGCCTTTTCCTTGTCTCGTCTTGAAGGGTAGGGTAAAGGTGGTGTGGGTTGGGGCAAATTAGGCATAGGCATCGGCCTTGGAATCTCGGGTTCCATGATGGGTATTGGTCCAACCGTAGGTGTGGTTTGAGCGGTACTTCGTGGGCTTGTAATGTGCTCCTTTTCAACCACAACCTCGGGTTCTTTCTCTTTTTCCTTCTCCATAGAAGTACTAGGACGAGAAATGGGCTCTTTGAAAGTTTTACCACTACGAGTGGTAATAGCCTTCAATTCTCCTTTCGGGTTCACGATGGTATCACTAGGAAGACCACCCGAAGAAGAGGGCTTACACATGATAGCTTCAAACATTTTAGCCATTCGATCTTCAAACTTAGATTGCCTAGCATCCGCTTTCAACAATTCTTGCTTAATCTCATGTTGTCCTTGCTCCATTTTTTGTTGATTTTGTTGGAGTCGTGTGACATTTCCTTCCATTTTATTAGCATGAGTTTTAAGTTCATTAGCAAGTTCGGTTTTAAGCTCGTTTTTCAACTCGGATCTTAAGCTAACCATTTCACGTTGCATGTTGTCAAACTTAGCATCATTAGCCTTAGCATAATTCAAAAATTCTCCTTGAAGATTTTTGGTGTGATCATTTTGAAAACCTTGGGCATTAGTTTGAAAATCACGGTTTTGGTTTTGGTTTGAAATTTGCCCATTTCCACTTTGGTAATTACCTTTGTTATAGTTTCTTTGATTTCCTTGGTAATTTCCACCTTGATTGTTGTTGTTGCGATAATTATTAGCATTTTGATTGGGTTGAGCTTGATTTGAACGTGAACCTTGACCGATTTGGTTATAAGTTCCCGTGGCTACAAAAGCATTCGAAGTGTTACCATCCGCGGTAATGCACTCGGATAAATCACGAGCTCCCCCACACGACAAACAACTTTTAGAAACCGCTTTAACCGAAGCGGTGTTGGAAGCTTCTTGAGCCTTCCAATGGGACATAAGGTTTGCAAATCTATCGAAAAATCGGTTTTCTTCATTTGCTTCATCATGTAATGCATTGATACTTTGAGACGATGATGAGCCCCTTTTGGCAACACTCGGTGTGTGACGAGGGCTATAAACCTTAGACCTATTCTCGATTATGACCAAAGCTTCTTCAACCGTTTTACACAAAAAATTACCACCCGCGGCGGCATTTAAATAATCTCTTTCATGATCGTTAAGTCCATTGTAAAACGTGTCGATTTGGTGCAAATCGGAAAAACCATGATGAGGACATTCGTGTAACATCTCCTTAAACCTATTCCAAGCCGTAGAAAAACTTTCATTTGATTCTTGTGAAAATTTAGAAATCTCGTTCTTCAAATGCGTAGTCTTAGAGGGCGGAAAAAATTGGTTCACGAATTTCGAAACGAGATCCTTCCACGTCAATATAGAATTGGGTGGCTCTTTCTCTAACCAAATTTTAGCGGGCCCCGCTAAGGAATACGGAAATAACATCATCTTAATCGAGTCATTCGAGACATCCTTGAATTTGCACGTGGCGGTAAGACGATTAAATTGGCGGATATGGTTGTGCGGATTGTCCTTCTCATCACCACGGAATTTGTTGTTTTGGATCATCGACAACAAACCCGTTTTAACTTCAAAATTCTCCGCAAGGATTGCGGGAATAACAATAGCTTCTCCATAACCCTCGGTGGGTGCTTGAAGTAACTCCATCATAGTTCGATTCGCCATGGTTGGTTCTTCTCGTACAATGGGTTCGTCAATAGGAGATTCCTCACTAGAAAGAGTGAGTGATTTGTTTCTTCGTTTACGAGCACGTCTAGCTTTAGAGCGAGTTTGCATAAACGTCACGTACAACGAGAAGGCGAGCAAAGAAGATTCTTTTTGGTATTTTGTGTTTTTTCAATTTTTTTGTGGTTTTTGATGGTATTAACTTTTTTGGAAATTGGTGAATATATTAAGTAGACAATGAGTCCACAAATCTCCTCACTTAATCAAATCTCTTGATTAAAAAGGCCTCAAGGAATGAAAACGATCACGTGGAGTGAACGCCTTCGATGACTTTAGAACGATGGTGGAACACCAAATCGTTCAAGAGGGTTTAATCAAATGGAAACCAAGAAAATATATATGATATGTAGTAATACTTTGGGCGGCAAAACCCTCGATTCACTCTCAAAATCAAATACGCACAAGCAAGCGGAGGAAACGAGGCGGCGCGAAGCACTTAAGAGCCTTTTTCCTTTAGGTTGTGAAATACAACCGCCTTATACCCACCTTATAGTTTGTATTATCAAGATTAAGCTTCACGAAAGTATTTATCTATTTTTGCCTTTTTTCTTTGGTTTGAGATTCGAATACAATGATCGAGTGATGAAATCCCGAATCAAGGTTGTGATTGCTCACGTATTTGGAGTACTTGTGTATTTATTGTTCTACGTATACAATATAGTAATAGTATTCACACAAAAACCGAAAAACGATAATACGTATTAATAGAGTGCTATTAATACAATTATATTTATGGCTAATATAGAAAAACAACAATTGTATCACCAAAACACAACACGCCTCCCCGGCAGCGGCGCCATTTTGATGGTTGTAAAATTACACTTGTTTAGGAAAACAAGGTAAAAGCGGTAAGTATTAACGAGTGATTTAGGAAAACCACAAGTTATGACCCTTGATGGGAATCGTTCTCTCGAGGAGGCACGTGTGTTGTGTAATGAATGATTGATTATGTTTTTGATTATTAATGAGAAGAAAAGAAGAGAAAATGACGAAGACGAAAAAAATTAGAAAAATAAGGCAAAAACACTATTAGAAAGTTACGACGAAGAACATGAAAAACACAAAATTTTAAAATTTTAACCTAAAAATTTCTAAAAATTAGTAAAAACTCCCAAATAATATTCTAAGAGTTTACAAAAAATTCAAACTTGCCAAAACCTTTTAATTAATTTAATAATGACTTTTTAATGCTAATTAAAGCCCTAAAAATCACTTTTAAATATTAAAAAGCCCTAAACAAGATTTAATAGTTTGTAAACCTCAAAAATGACCTAATAAAACTAAAAACTATTTTTAAAAATTTTAAAACCAAATTAAACTATTTTTAAACTCCTAAAAACTATTAAAAACTATTAAATCTTTTAATTCTAAAAATTAATTGAAAAGCCTAAAAATTAAATGGAAAGTGACAAAGGTCCTATTTTAATGTCTAGTATCTAGGAAAAATGAAAAAAAGTTAAAAATAAAACTTTTTATTTTATTGAATAAAATAATAATAAAATATTCCAAAAAATTAAAAGTTCTTAAATAAATTCTAAAAAATTCTCAAAAATCCTAAATATTCTAACTAGAAAGAAAATGTAAATTAAAGTTTCTAAAACCTCTTAATGAATTTTATATTAATTTTTAAAGTTGCTAATAAACCCTAAAATTAAATAAAATCAAAAATTAAAGTTTTTGAAAACTTTTTTATATGTAAACCTCAAAAATACAAATAGAAACCTAAAAACTATTTTTTTGTAATTTTTTATTACTGTTTAGTATTTTTTATGGACTTTCTAATTTTAAAACTAAAAATAATCCTATTAAATATTTAAATAAAAGGAAAAATAAAACTCTTGAACAGAAAAATCCTACAACCTATAAAGGTCCTAAGAAAAATAAGAAATGAAAAATAAGTTAAACAAATAAGCTGAAAAGAGCTTAATAGCTCACGGCTTGCTTTAATAAGCTAGAAAATTGATCCCCTTATATTTAAAACCACACAACCTCTTACCAGTCAAAGTCCCTAGGGCAGCGGTAAGAGGTGTGTGTTGTGAGCGTGGTGATTATGGGTTCGAGGTGTGAAACCCCCTTTTTGCTCGTTTATTTTTTTTCTTTTTTTTCTTTTTTTTTTAAAGCTTTCAATCCAACACAGACCCTTTAATAAGCTTAATACTCAACTCCAATTCACTATTTGCCAAGATTGAACAAACTATGATCCAAAAAACGTGGCCTGGTTCAGTTATGCACAAGCAGGTTGCTTTGTGTATTGCTTATGGATTTTAGCCAAGAGGACTTAGCTTAATGAGCTTATTTGATGATTGCTTATTGGAACAGGGGGGCACCCTTGTGCTTATTTAAGCACAAGGAGTCACAAACTTAGCAAAAAACTACCAATTAGCACAACAAATAAGCAAATCAATGCACACCAAAGCCTAAATCAGGTTTCTGTGATGTTTGAACTAGGACAGTGGACTCTTAGGCAAATTTCTAGCAATCTAGTGACATACAAAAGCCAAAACTTGGCACACACACTCTCAATCCAGTACTCAAGCAATTCCAACCCACAAGTACCCCTATTACTAACAAGTAATCAAAGAATCAAGCACAAAAACATGAAAAATCAAGCAGTTTTAAGGTTAAGCAGATTTTAAGACTAACTTTCACTTTGCAGCACACAAACTTGCTTGCAAACCTCTCCAAACTAAATTACCAACTCACTAAAACCTAACTAAACCTTAATCAACTTAGCTAACACGTTTTCAAAGCATTAATCTAACTTGTTACCCTGCTTAAACCTATTGCCAAACACCTCTTTATATTTTTGATTATGCAATTTTCTCAAATCAACAGCCTCTAAATCCTATGCAAACTAATCAAATTAACATCTAACATGCATAATACCACTTAAGCACTTAAATCCAACACTTCAAACACACTTAAGCAGCTTAATCCAACAAATCACATAAAACTTGCTTTTTCTGAATTTTTTTCAAGAGATAAAAAGATTTACCTCAAGGGCTTACATCCAAGCCCTTGGTGGATGTATAATCCACTTCCAAACCAGCTGGGGCTGGTGCTGAACACAAATCAACAGCCTCTCCAAAACCTGCTAAGAAGAAATCAAAGAAAAACAGAACAAATACAAAGCATATGATATTTTCTGTTTTAAATTTTTCTTCTTAAAAACTTTACACAATTCTTCCACAAACTCTTAAACACGTTTTAAACACAATTTTTAAGTTCCAAAACCAAAAACTCTTTCCACTTTCACTTCAAAAGTTTTGATTTCAGAACCTTCAAAACCTTCTTTTAAAACTCCCTTTTTGAAAAACTTAAACACAAACCTTTTCACAAATTGGAACTCAGCTTTGCATATACTTACACCAACTTTATATCAAGATTAAAAAAGGAATTACACTTGTATCCAACAAACACCAAACTTTTTAATTTATATAAAAAGGAAATACAAAAGTATTGCAAAAACTGGAACAAAGGATTGTGAACAGGCTCACACCCTTTTTATAGACTAATTGGAACTATCTAGAACTAGAATTAAAAAATACAAAGCATGAAACCCTAATTTACAGAATTCTCTAAAATGCCCCTTTGTCTTGGACGAATCTTTGGTCAAAAGGAGCCATGTGAAATGCCAGTTGGAAATTCTCATCTTGGACGTTTAAAATGGCTTGGAGGCCAAGTAGTGGGATCTCAATCGCTGATTTGGTCGGGGCATTGGGTTGTGGGAAAAGGACGGGTGCAGGGGAGGGTGAGATTGAGGACCACAAGCCACGTGGAGCTGTGTGGTGAGGTGGGTTAGGTTTAGGAGATGATTAATTAATAATCTGGAGGGAAAGAGGTAATACCCCTTTGATTTGGGCTTAATTGATTAGGGTGGGGATTAGGGTTCGTCAGGGATTAGGGTAGGTTTTGATTTGTTTTTGGGTTTAATGATTTTTAAATAAGTGTTAAGGGAGGGAAAAGTGGGGGTTATTAGGGTTGACCAAGTTGACCGGCTTATTAAATAAAACCGGGTGAAAGGGATTGGGCCAAGGGAGGGTATTGGGCTAATGGTGTGGGTTTTCATTTCCAGTCCTATACTTAACATAGTCTCCATTAAATGTCTTTCACAGCCAGTCCTTTTCCAACATCTTGTTAACTCTTCTTTCACCATTAGTCCAAATGAGTTTCAAGTCAAGTCCTTTTGTCCTTTTTGCTTAACTTTAGCATTGTAGATCAATTTCCAAGGGCTGATTTTGCACATTCTTCATTCTTCAAGGATGACATTTGCATATTTAACATTTTAGAGGGTTAAATATGACAAGTTCTTCAAAGAAGAGGGGCCATTTTTGCCAATTCTTCAAACTTGAGGGGTCTTTTTGCAAAATTCCAAAAGTGAGCTTGGTTCATTGTGCGACTTCATTTCCCGTGTTCGTTTTTGATTGATTCTTGTTGTCTTTTGTCCATTCCACAATATCCGTACCTAAAAATACACAAGTAACAAACACGAGCATATATTTGGCATATTTTATGATATTTTATGCAATTAAAGGCCGTTTTGGACGATGAGACCATGTATAAAAGCAGTCTCATCACTCCCCCATACTAAACCATTGCCGTGCCCTCACGCAATGCTAGAATAAAGTATCGAAGCATCTCCAAAATTTAATTTTATGACTTTATTGAAATGATAAACTACACTATTGCTACTACTTGTGTTATAGACATAATGTATGATTTTCATCGCAAAATGGGACGTTTAGGTTCATAGAATAAGAACACGTGAATGCTTCGTTTAGAAATAATTTCATCGTCCTCGATTTTCACCTTAATTCCATGCCAAGCGTGCAACGAGATCATTGTCATTATAAGTTAGTAATGCTAACACTACTCATATGCCCTAATCACGTACTTATTCTCCCATTATTCCTAAGTTGTATCTCTTATATTTTATTATGTCTTAATGATCACGAGGATACATTGTTGACTTATGCGATAATAGATATTTAGGTCTAAAAATAGAGTCCTAACGGTGTAATTAAGACCATTAAATCAATAACCCCTCCTAATAGACAACAATGTTAAAAAATTAAGTTGACAAGAAGAATCGATAAACACGGTTTTATAACGGTTTTGAACATGAGACTTATTACCAAGACTTTTATACGCCCCCTAACGGAAGGACCTTATTATCTTTGGTTTACCTCCATCTTTTATTCAACTTCGCCATGAAGCTTTTATTATGACTTCGGTCTTGCCTTGCCTTTTATTATCCGCCTCATCGGTGGTTTTATTAGCCAAAGACGTATATCCTCACGCTAAGGCGAATTTTGGATCTTTAAAGCTTCGAAGATTAAGGCTTGATTCACTTCAATTTTGCATAGATTTTAGGCCTTGTGGGGCTTCAAATTGTTTGCTAGATTTAGGTGAGCACTTGAAATCTTATTATTGGGTGAAGCTTTCGATTATTAGGGTGCCAATACTTCAAAACCGTGACGCTGGCGATATCTTAATGTCTTCCCAATTTAATTACACGGAAGCTACTAGAAAAGACTAGAAACCCAACAATCAAAACTAAACCGCTAAATCAATATTTATTAAGCAAAAATATTTACAAGCGAAGGGAGAATAAGCAAACAACGAGAACACATGAGTTTTTGAAAGAATACGAGTACTCTACGTTTAGCATAGTAACTTATAATTAACTCTATCATTTCTCGTCCTCATTTAAGAGACTTAGCCTAATGTGTAGTTAAGGAACCAAAGCTAAGTGCTCAACACGCACAGTCGAGTCAAAAATTACTCTTATTCTCGCCATCGGAAAATCTACATTCGTGTCTTCAAACACTTATGAAACATGAGAAAAAATTTTAAAATTTGGCCATTTTTAGCCTTATTTTTCAACAAAACGATAACAAAACGATAAACTTTGGAAAGCGTGAAGGTTTGGCAAAGCAAGTATCTATTCACCCCCCATACTAAAGTTAAACATTGTCCTCAATGTTTCGAGTCTAGAGGTGCAAACACCCCCATACTAGAGACGTAGTCGAATGCTTAATCTAGCATGGAAAGGGTGTAACCAATAAGTTATAGCCGTTTATGAAGTGTGCTAAAAACCTAAGGTTAGAACATAAAAGGATATCATATGTGGATATTGGGAAAGGCCTCCAAAGCAAACGATCGAGTGCTCCCATGAAACGAACACGAGAGGCTCCAATCGTGAAGATGATGATCTAAAAGCCACAATTCACAAACAACCAGCGAACAAAGATTGGAAGGGCACAAATCCCCTCACATTAAACTAATTAGAAAGCAATAATATGTACGTGGATAAGCATGGGTCTCCCCCACGAGGCACCTTGTTTTTGATAACCGAGTCAAAAGCTCCACTCGAATCCCCATAAATGTGATCATTTAGGAATAATCATGGTTTGGTCAATTTTTGGTGGGGCTTACATGATAAACAAGGCCCAAAAGCACGTGGAGTACTTTAAAAATCCGATAAACGTATACCGGGGTCAAAGATAGCGTCCTCGTTTTCGGATGAAAGACGAGACAACACAACTCCAACACAAATCCCAATGGGATAGAAGAAAATAGGAGAGAAGAAATAGAAGGGTGGGACAATGGGTAAGTCATAACATTAAGCTACTCGAGGTAGACTCGCACCAATCAAATGAAAAGATTTTCCATTTATTGCATCGGTGGAAGACCGAGATTTCCCTATATAAGCAATTCCAGGATCAAATATCTCGTCCTCGGTGGAGAAAGGGGAGGGAACATAAGGGGCTTCCCCCACACTAGGTCCACACAAAGCATCGTCAAAAGGAGAAGACGAGCTTGTAGTACTCAAGACACGCGGTGATGACGGAGTTAGAATTGTAGAAAAATCCTTTAAATTAGATTCAAAATCTTTTCCTTTTTCATCTTTAAAATTCTCCTTGTGAAAACCCGATTTGATTATGTCAAAAATATTTGGTGTATCTAAAACAATATTAGTCACACTAAAAATTCTCACATTTTGAAAGCGTTTTGGTTTAGGTGGTGGCAAGTTTTCAAATCTTTTGTCAACAAAGAAAACCTCCCCATCGGGATCAACGTATTCATCATCCGAAGAATCACTCGAGATTGGAATCATAGGCTTAACACTCTTAACCTCCATCGGCGGAGGGGACGGAACTTCATTTTATCAACTCCTAAAACTCTATTGGAAATCTTTTGACAAATGTTTTTGATTGGATTGACATTGTACAAAGATGTGATTGAATAAACATGAGAAAGAGTGGAGTTTTGGGTTGCATTAATGACAAGTTCTTCCTCATTGAAACGAAGAGTGATTTTTCTTGCATGCACATCGATAAGTGCTCTCGAGGTATCCAAAAAAGATCGACCTAAAATTAACGGAACTTTAGGATCGATGGGAATATCAACAACAATGAAGTCCACGGGATAATAGAATTTCCCAACTTTCACAAAGACGTCCTCGGCAACTCCACAAGCTAGAATCGTAGAATGATCGGCCATTTCGATTGACATTCTTGAAGGAGTGAGATTTGGAAGATTGAGCGATTTAAAAATCTCGAGAGGCATCAAATTAATACTAGCACCAAGATCGGCCAAGGCGTAGCATTCTTCCATGTCTTGGATAGCACATGGGATTAAAAACTTTCCAGGATCATCGACTTTTTGAGGTATGCGGCTTAGAAAAACCGAAGAACAACTAGACGATTTTTGCAATTTCTCTTTGTTATTCAACATACTTTTGAAGTTCGCGGCAAATCGAGGCATCATGACTAAGGCGTCGGCAAAACTTATATTAAAATGCAAGTCACGAAACATTTTCATAAAAAGTTCAAATTGATAATTATTTCGTTCTTGTGCCTTTTCCTTGTCTCGTCTAGATGGGTAGGGTAAAGGTGGTGTGGGTTGGGGCAAATTAGGCATAGGCATCGGCCTTGGAATCTTGGGTTCCATAATGGGTATTGGTTCAACCGTAGGTGTGGTTTGAGCGGTACTTCGTGGGATTGTAATGTGCTCCTTTTCAACCACAACCTCGGGTTCTTTCTCTTTTTCCTTCTCCATAGAAGTACTAGGACGAGAAATGGGCTCTTTGAAAGTTTTACCACTACGAGTGGTAATAGCCTTCAATTCTCCTTTCGGGTTCACGATGGTATCACTAGGAAGACCACCCGAAGAAGAGGGCTTACACATGATAGCTTCAAACATTTTAGCCATTCGATCTTCAAACTTAGATTGCCTAGCATCCGCTTTCAACAATTCTTGCTTAATCTCATGTTGTCCTTGCTCCATTTTTTGTTGATTTTGTTGGAGTCGTGTGACATTTCCTTCCATTTTATTAGCATGAGTTTTAAGTTCATTAGCAAGTTCGGTTTTAAGCTCGTTTTTCAACTCGGATCTTAAGCTAACCATTTCACGTTGCATGTTGTCAAACTTAGCATCATTAGCCTTAGCATAATTCAAAAATTCTCCTTGAAGATTTTTGGTGTGATCATTTTGAAAACCTTGGGCATTAGTTTGAAAATCACGGTTTTGGTTTTGGTTTGAAATTTGCCCATTTCCACTTTGGTAATTACCTTTGTTATAGTTCCTTTGATTTCCTTGGTAATTTCCACCTTGATTGTTGTTGTTGCGATAATTATTAGCATTTTGATTGGGTTGAGCTTGATTTGAACGTGAACCTTGACCGATTTGGTTATAAGTTCCCGTGGCTACAAAAGCATTCGAAGTGTTACCATCCGCGGTAATGCACTTGGATAAATCATGAGCTCCCCCACACGACAAACAACTTTTAGAAACCGCTTTAACCGAAGCGGAATTGGAAGCTTCTTGAGCCTTCCAATGGGACATAAGGTTTGCAAATCTATCGAAAAATCGGTTTTCTTCATTTGCTTTATCATGTAATGCATTGATACTTTGAGACGATGATGAGCCCCTTTTGGCAACACTCGGTGTGTGACGAGGGCTATAAACCTTAGACCTATTCTCGATTATGACCAAAGCTTCTTCAACCGTTTTACACAAAAAATTACCACCCGCGGCGGCATTTAAATAATCTCTTTCATGATCGTTAAGTCCATTGTAAAACGTGTCGATTTGGTGCAAATCGGAAAAACCATGATGAGGACATTCGTGTAACATCTCCTATAGAATTGGGTGGCTCTTTCTCTAACCAAATTTTAGCGGGCCCCGCTAAGGAATACGGAAATAACATCATCTTAATCGAGTCATTCGAGACATCCTTGAATTTGCACGTGGCGGTAAGACGATTAAATTGGCGGATATGGTTGTGCGGATTGTCCTTCTCATCACCACAGAATTTGTTGTTTTGGATCATCGACAACAAACCCGTTTTAACTTCAAAATTCTCCGCAAGGATTGCGGGAATCACAATAGCTTCTCCATAACCCTCGGTGGGTGCTTGAAGTAACTCCATCATAGTTCGATTCGCCATGGTTGGTTCTTCTCGTACAATGGGTTCGTCAATAGGAGATTCCTCACTAGAAAGAGTGAGTGATTTGTTTCTTCGTTTACGAGCACGTCTAGCTTTAGAGCGAGTTTGCATAAACGTCACGTACAACGAGAAGGCGAGCAAAGAAGATTCTTTTTGGTATTTTGTGTTTTTTCAATTTTTTTGTGGTTTTTGATGGTATTAACTTTTTTGAAAATTGGTGAATATATTAAGTAGACAATGAGTCCACAAATCTCCTCACTTAATCAAATCTCTTGATTAAAAAGGCCTCAAGGAATGAAAACGATCACGTGGAGTGAACGCCTTCGATGACTTTAGAACGATGGTGGAACACCAAATCGTTCAAGAGGGTTTAATCAAATGAAACCAAGAAAATATATATGATATGTAGTAATACTTTGGGCGGCAAAACCCTCGATTCACTCTCAAAATCAAATACGCACAAGCAAGCGGAGGAAACGAGGCGGCGCGAAGCACTTAAGAGCCTTTTTCCTTTAGGTTGTGAAATACAACCGCCTTATACCCACCTTATAGTTTGTATTTTCAAAATCGAGCTTCACGAAAGTATTTATCTATTTTTGCCTTTTTTCTTTGGTTTGAGATTCGAATACAATGATCGAGTGATGAAATCCCGAATCAAGGTTGTGATTGCTCACGTATTTGGAGTACTTGTGTATTTATTGTTCTACGTATACAATATAGTAATAGTATTCACACAAAAACCGAAAAACGATAATACGTATTAATAGAGTGCTATTAATACAATTATATTTATGGCTAATATAGAAAAACAACAATTGTATCACCAAAACACAACACGCCTCCCCGGCAGCGGCGCCATTTTGATGGTTGTAAAATTACACTTGTTTAGGAAAACAAGGTAAAAGCGGTAAGTATTAACGAGTGATTTAGGAAAACCACAAGTTATGACCCTTGATGGGAATCGTTCTCTCGAGGAGGCACGTGTGTTGTGTAATGAATGATTGATTATGTTTTTGATTATTAATGAGAAGAAAAGAAGAGAAAATGACGAAGACGAAAAAAATTAGAAAAATAAGGCAAAAACACTATTAGAAAGTTACGACGAAGAACGTGAAAAACACAAAATTTTAAAATTTTAACCTAAAAATTTCTAAAAATTACTAAAAACTCCCAAATAATATTCTAAGAGTTTACAAAAAATTTAAACTTGCCAAAACCTTTTAATTAATTTAATAATGACTTTTTAATGCTAATTAAAGCCCTAAAAATCACTTTTAAATATTAAAAAGCCCTAAACAAGATTTAATAGTTTGTAAACCTCAAAAATGACCTAATAAAACTAAAAACTATTTTTAAAAATTTTAAAACCAAATTAAACTATTTTTAAACTCCTAAAAACTATTAAAAACTATTAAATCTTAAATTAATTCTAAAAATTAATTGAAAAGCCTAAAAATTAAATGGAAAGTGACAAAGGTCCTATTTTAATGTCTAGTATCTAGGAAAAATGAAAAAAAAGTTAAAAATAAAACTTTTTATTTTATTGAATAAAATAATAATAAAATATTCCAAAAAATTAAAAGTTCTTAAATAAATTCTAAAAACTTCTCAAAAATCCTAAATATTCTAACTAGAAAGAAAATGTAAATTAAAGTTTCTAAAACCTCTTAATGAATTTTATATTAATTTTTAAAGTTGCTAATAAACCCTAAAATTAAATAAAATCAAAAATTAAAGTTTTTGAAAACTTTTTTATATGTAAACCTCAAAAATACAAATAGAAACCTAAAAACTATTTTTTTGTAATTTTTTATTACTGTTTAGTATTTTTTATGGACTTTCTAATTTTAAAACTAAAAATAATCCTATTAAATATTTAAATAAAAGGAAAAATAAAACTCTTGAACAGAAAAATCCTACAACCTATAAAGGTCCTAAGAAAAATAAGAAATGAAAAATAAGTTAAACAAATAAGCTGAAAAGAGCTTAATAGCTCACGGCTTGCTTTAATAAGCTAGAAAATTGATCCCCTTATATTTAAAACCACACAACCTCTTACCAGTCAAAGTCCCTAGGGCAGCGGTAAGAGGTGTGTGTTGTGAGCGTGGTGATTATGGGTTCGAGGTGTGAAACCCCCTTTTTGCTCGTTTTTATTTTTTTTTTTTAAAGCTTTCAATCCAACACAGACCCTTTAATAAGCTTAATACTCAACTCCAATTCACTATTTGCCAAGATTGAACAAACTATGATCCAAAAAACGTGGCCTGGTTCAGTTATGCACAAGCAGGTTGCTTTGTGTATTGCTTATGGATTTTAGCCAAGAGGACTTAGCTTAATGAGCTTATTTGATGATTGCTTACTGGAACAGGGGGGCACCCTTGTGCTTATTTAAGCACAAGGAGTCACAAACTTAGCAAAAAACTACCAATTAGCACAACAAATAAGCAAATCAATGCACACCAAAGCCTAAATCAGGTTTCTGTGATGTTTGAACTAGGACAGTGGACTCTTAGGCAAATTTCTAGCAATCTAGTGACATACAAAAGCCAAAACTTGGCACACACACTCTCAATCCAGTACTCAAGCAATTCCAACCCACAAGTACCCCTATTACTAACAAGTAATCAAAGAATCAAGCACAAAAACATGAAAAATCAAGCAGTTATAAGGTTAAGCAGATTTTAAGACTAACTTTCACTTTGCAGCACACAAACTTGCTTGCAAACCTCTCCAAACTAAATTACCAACTCACTAAAACCTAACTAAACCTTAATCAACTTAGCTAACACGTTTTCAAAGAATTAATCTAACCTGTTACCCTGCTTAAACCTATTGCCAAACACCTCTTTATATTTTTGATTATGCAATTTTCTCAAATCAACAGCCTCTAAATCCTATGCAAACTAATCAAATTAACATCTAACATGCATAATACCACTTAAGCACTTAAATCCAACACTTCAAACACACTTAAGCAGCTTAATCCAACAAATCACATAAAACTTGCTTTTTCTGAATTTTTTTCAAGAGATAAAAAGATTTACCTCAAGGGCTTACATCCAAGCCCTTGGTGGATGTATAATCCACTTCCAAACCAGCTGGGGCTGGTTCTGAACACAAATCAACAGCCTCTCCAAAACCTGCTAAGAAGAAATCAAAGAAAAACAGAACAAATACAAAGCATATGATATTTTCTGTTTTAAATTTTTCTTCTTAAAAACTTTACACAATTCTTCCACAAACTCTTAAACACGTTTTAAACACAATTTTTAAGTTCCAAAACCAAAAACTCTTTCCACTTTCACTTCAAAAGTTTTGATTTCAGAACCTTCAAAACCTTCTTTTAAAACTCCCTTTTTGAAAAACTTAAACACAAACCTTTTCACAAATTGGAACTCAGCTTTGCATATACTTACACCAACTTTATATCAAGATTAAAAAAGGAATTACACTTGTATCCAACAAACACCAAACTTTTTAATTTATATAAAAAGGAAATACAAAAGTATTGCAAAAACTGGAACAAAGGATTGTGAACAGGCTCACACCCTTTTTATAGACTAATTGGAACTATCTAGAACTAGAATTAAAAAATACAAAGCATGAAACCCTAATTTACAGAATTCTCTAAAATGCCCCTTTGTCTTGGACGAATCTTTGGTCAAAAGGAGCCATGTGAAATGCCAGTTGGAAATTCTCATCTTGGACGTTTAAAATGGCTTGGAGGCCAAGTAGTGGGATCTCAATCGCTGATTTGGTCGGGGCATTGGGTTGTGGGAAAAGGACGGGTGCAGGGGAGGGTGAGATTGAGGACCACAAGCCACGTGGAGCTGTGTGGTGAGGTGGGTTAGGTTTAGGAGATGATTAATTAATAATCTGGAGGGAAAGAGGTAATACCCCTTTGATTTGGGCTTAATTGATTAGGGTGGGGATTAGGGTTCGTCAGGGATTAGGGTAGGTTTTGATTTGTTTTTGGGTTTAATGATTTTTAAATAAGTGTTAAGGGAGGGAAAAGTGGGGGTTATTAGGGTTGACCAAGTTGACCGGCTTATTAAATAAAACCGGGTGAAAGGGATTGGGCCAAGGGAGGGTATTGGGCTAATGGTGTGGGTTTTCATTTCCAGTCCTATACTTAACATAGTCTCCATTAAATGTCTTTCACAGCCAGTCCTTTTCCAACATCTTGTTAACTCTTCTTTCACCATTAGTCCAAATGAGTTTCAAGTCATGTCCTTTTGTCCTTTTTGCTTAACTTTAGCATTGTAGATCAATTTCCAAGGGCTGATTTTGCACATTCTTCATTCTTCAAGGATGACATTTGCATATTTAACATTTTAGAGGGTTAAATATGACAAGTTCTTCAAAGAAGAGGGGCCATTTTTGCCAATTCTTCAAACTTGAGGGGTCTTTTTGCAAAATTCCAAAAGTGAGCTTGGTTCATTGTGCGACTTCATTTCCCGTGTTCGTTTTTGATTGATTCTTGTTGTCTTTTGTCCATTCCACAATATCCGTACCTAAAAATACACAAGTAACAAACACGAGCAAATATTTGGCATATTTTATGATATTTTATGCAATTAAAGGCCGTTTTGGACGATGAGACCATGTATAAAAGCAGTCTCATCACTCCCCCATACTAAACCATTGCCGTGCCCTCACGCAATGCTAGAATAAAGTATCGAAGCATCTCCAAAATTTAATTTTATGACTTTATTGAAATGATAAACTACACTATTGCTACTACTTGTGTTATAGACATAATGTATGATTTTCATCGCAAAATGGGACGTTTAGGTTCATAGAATAAGAACACGTGAATGCTTCGTTTAGAAATAATTTCATCGTCCTCGATTTTCACCTTAATTCCATGCCAAGCGTGCAACGAGATCATTGTCATTATAAGTTAGTAATGCTAACACTACTCATATGCCTTAATCACGTACTTATTCTCCCATTATTCCTAAGTTGTATCTCTTATATTTTATTATGTCTTAATGATCACGAGGATACATTGTTGACTTATGCGATAATAGATATTTAGGTCTAAAAATAGAGTCCTAACGGTGTAATTAAGACCATTAAATCAATAACCCCTCCTAATAGACAATGATGTTAAAAAATTAAGTTGACAAGAAGAATCGATAAACACGGTTTTATAACGGTTTTGAACATGAGACTTATTACCAAGACTTTTATACGCCCCCTAACGGAAGGACCTTATTATCTTTGGTTTACCTCCATCTTTTATTCAACTTCGCCATGAAGCTTTTATTATGACTTCGGTCTTGCCTTGCCTTTTATTATCCGCCTCATCGGTGGTTTTATTAGCCAAAGACGTATATCCTCACGCTAAGGCGAATTTTGGATCTTTAAAGCTTCGAAGATTAAGGCTTGATTCACTTCAATTTTGCATAGATTTTAGGCCTTGTGGGGCTTCAAATTGTTTGCTAGATTTAGGTGAGCACTTGAAATCTTATTATTGGGTGAAGCTTTCGATTATTAGGGTGCCAATACTTCAAAACCGTGACGCTGGCGATATCTTAATGTCTTCCCAATTTAATTACACGGAAGCTACTAGAAAAGACTAGAAACCCAACAATCAAAACTAAACCGCTAAATCAATATTTATTAAGCAAAAATATTTACAAGCGAAGGGAGAATAAGCAAACAACGAGAACACATGAGTTTTTGAAAGAATACGAGTACTCTACGTTTAGCATAGTAACTTATAATTAACTCTATCATTTCTCGTCCTCATTTAAGAGACTTAGCCTAATGTGTAGTTAAGGAACCAAAGCTAAGTGCTCAACACGCACGGTCGAGTCAAAAATTACTCTTATTCTCGCCATCGGAAAATCTACATTCGTGTCTTCAAACACTTATGAAACATGAGAAAAAATTTTAAAATTTGGCCATTTTTAGCCTTATTTTTCAACAAAACGATAACAAAACGATAAACTTTGGAAAGCGTGAAGGTTTGGCAAAGCAAGTATAAAATTACACTTGTTTAGGAAAACAAGGTAAAAGCGGTAAGTATTAACGAGTGATTTAGGAAAACCACAAGTTATGACCCTTGATGGGAATCGTTCTCTCGAGGAGGCACGTGTGTTGTGTAATGAATGATTGATTATGTTTTTGATTATTAATGAGAAGAAAAGAAGAGAAAATGACGAAGACGAAAAAAATTAGAAAAATAAGGCAAAAACACTATTAGAAAGTTACGACGAAGAACGTGAAAAACACAAAATTTTAAAATTTTAACCTAAAAATTTCTAAAAATTACTAAAAACTCTCAAATAATATTCTAAGAGTTTAAAAAAAATTCAAACTTGCCAAAACCTTTTAATTAATTTAATAATGACTTTTTAATGCTAATTAAAGCCCTAAAAATCACTTTTAAATATTAAAAAGCCCTAAACAAGATTTAATAGTTTGTAAACCTCAAAAATGACCTAATAAAACTAAAAACTATTTTTAAAAATTTTAAAACCAAATTAAACTATTTTTAAACTCCTAAAAACTATTAAAAACTATTAAATCTTAAATTAATTCTAAAAATTAATTGAAAAGCCTAAAAATTAAATGGAAAGTTACAAAGGTCCTATTTTAATGTCTAGTATCTAGGAAAAATGAAAAAAAGTTAAAAATAAAACTTTTTATTTTATTGAATAAAATAATAATAAAATATTCCAAAAAATTAAAAGTTCTTAAATAAATTCTAAAAAATTCTCAAAAATCCTAAATATTCTAACTAGAAAGAAAATGTAAATTAAAGTTTCTAAAACCTCTTAATGAATTTTATATTAATTTTTAAAGTTGCTAATAAACCCTAAAATTAAATAAAATCAAAAATTAAAGTTTTTGAAAACTTTTTTATATGTAAACCTCAAAAATACAAATAGAAACCTAAAAACTATTTTTTTGTAATTTTTTATTACTGTTTAGTATTTTTTATGGACTTTCTAATTTTAAAACTAAAAATAATCCTATTAAATATTTAAATAAAAGGAAAAATAAAACTCTTGAACAGAAAAATCCTACAACCTATAAAGGTCCTAAGAAAAATAAGAAATGAAAAATAAGTTAAACAAATAAGCTGAAAAGAGCTTAATAGCTCACGGCTTGCTTTAATAAGCTAGAAAATTGATCCCCTTATATTTAAAACCACACAACCTCTTACCAGTCAAAGTCCCTAGGGCAGAGGTAAGAGGTGTGTGTTGTGAGCGTGGTGATTATGGGTTCGAGGTGTGAAACCCCCTTTTTGCTCGTTTATTTTTTTTTTTTTTTTATTTTTTTTTTTTAAAGCTTTCAATCCAACACAGACCCTTTAATAAGCTTAATACTCAACTCCAATTCACTATTTGCCAAGATTGAACAAACTATGATCCAAAAAACGTGGCCTGGTTCAGTTATGCACAAGCAGGTTGCTTTGTGTATTGCTTATGGATTTTAGCCAAGAGGACTTAGCTTAATGAGCTTATTTGATGATTGCTTATTGGAACAGGGGGGCACCCTTGTGCTTATTTAAGCACAAGGAGTCACAAACTTAGCAAAAAACTACCAATTAGCACAACAAATAAGCAAATCAATGCACACCAAAGCCTAAATCAGGTTTCTGTGATGTTTGAACTAGGACAGTGGACTCTTAGGCAAATTTCTAGCAATCTAGTGACATACAAAAGCCAAAACTTGGCACACACACTCTCAATCCAGTACTCAAGCAATTCCAACCCACAAGTACCCCTATTACTAACAAGTAATCAAAGAATCAAGCACAAAAACATGAAAAATCAAGCAGTTTTAAGGTTAAGCAGATTTTAAGACTAACTTTCACTTTGCAGCACACAAACTTGCTTGCAAACCTCTCCAAACTAAATTACCAACTCACTAAAACCTAACTAAACCTTAATCAACTTAGCTAACACGTTTTCAAAGCATTAATCTAACCTGTTACCCTGCTTAAACCTATTGCCAAACACCTCTTTATATTTTTGATTATGCAATTTTCTCAAATCAACAGCCTCTAAATCCTATGCAAACTAATCAAATTAACATCTAACATGCATAATACCACTTAAGCACTTAAATCCAACACTTCAAACACACTTAAGCAGCTTAATCCAACAAATCACATAAAACTTGCTTTTTCTGAATTTTTTTCAAGAGATAAAAAGATTTACCTCAAGGGCTTACATCCAAGCCCTTGGTGGATGTATAATCCACTTCCAAACCAGCTGGGGCTGGTGCTGAACACAAATCAACAGCCTCTCCGAAACCTGCTAAGAAGAAATCAAAGAAAAACAGAACAAATACAAAGCATATGATATTTTCTGTTTTAAATTTTTCTTCTTAAAAACTTTACACAATTCTTCCACAAACTCTTAAACACGTTTTAAACACAATTTTTAAGTTCCAAAACCAAAAACTCTTTCCACTTTCACTTCAAAAGTTTTGATTTCAGAACCTTCAAAACCTTCTTTTAAAACTCCCTTTTTGAAAAACTTAAACACAAACCTTTTCACAAATTGGAACTCAGCTTTGCATATACTTACACCAACTTTATATCAAGATTAAAAAAGGAATTACACTTGTATCCAACAAACACCAAACTTTTTAATTTATATAAAAAGGAAATACAAAAGTATTGCAAAAACTGGAACAAAGGATTGTGAACAGGCTCACACCCTTTTTATAGACTAATTGGAACTATCTAGAACTAGAATTAAAAAATACAAAGCATGAAACCCTAATTTACAGAATTCTCTAAAATGCCCCTTTGTCTTGGACGAATCTTTGGTCAAAAGGAGCCATGTGAAATGCCAGTTGGAAATTCTCATCTTGGACGTTTAAAATGGCTTGGAGGCCAAGTAGTGGGATCTCAATCGCTGATTTGGTCGGGGCATTGGGTTGTGGGAAAAGGACGGGTGCAGGGGAGGGTGAGATTGAGGACCACAAGCCACGTGGAGCTGTGTGGTGAGGTGGGTTAGGTTTAGGAGATGATTAATTAATAATCTGGAGGGAAAGAGGTAATACCCCTTTGATTTGGGCTTAATTGATTAGGGTGGGGATTAGGGTTCGTCAGGGATTAGGGTAGGTTTTGATTTGTTTTTGGGTTTAATGATTTTTAAATAAGTGTTAAGGGAGGGAAAAGTGGGGGTTATTAGGGTTGACCAAGTTGACCGGCTTATTAAATAAAACCGGGTGAAAGGGATTGGGCCAAGGGAGGGTATTGGGCTAATGGTGTGGGTTTTCAATTCCAGTCCTATACTTAACATAGTCTCCATTAAATGTCTTTCACAGCCAGTCCTTTTCCAACATCTTGTTAACTCTTCTTTCACCATTAGTCCAAATGAGTTTCAAGTCAAGTCCTTTTGTCCTTTTTGCTTAACTTTAGCATTGTAGATCAATTTCCAAGGGCTGATTTTGCACATTCTTCATTCTTCAAGGATGACATTTGCATATTTAACATTTTAGAGGGTTAAATATGACAAGTTCTTCAAAGATGAGGGGCCATTTTTGCCAATTCTTCAAACTTCAAGGGTCATTTTGCAAAATTCCAAACTTGGGCCCGGTTCATTGTGCGACTTCATTTCCCGTGTTCGTTTTTGATTGATTCTTGTGTTCTTTTGCCAATTCCACAATATCCGTACCTAAAAATACACAAGTAACAAACACGAGCATATATTTGGTCTATTTTATGATATTTTATGCATTTAAAGGCCGTTTTGGACGATGAGACCATGTATAAAAGCAGTCTCATCACTAATCGAGGGTTTTGCCGCCCAAAGTATTATTACGTATACTATATTTGCTTGGTTTCTTTGTGATTAAACCCTCTTGAACAATTTGGTTTTCACCAAAGTTCTAAAGTCATTCGAAGACGTTCACTCCACGTGATCGTTTTCATTCCTTTGAGGCTTCTTTAATCAAGAGTTTGATTCGAGGAGAGATTTTGTAGATTGTTGTCTACGAAGATACACGAAAATCCAAAAAAAATTAAATATCATCAAAAACACAAAAAAATTGAAAATTCACAAAACACCCAAAAAGAATCTTCTTTGCTCACCTTCCATTCTTCGTGAAGTTTATGATCACTCGTAATCAAGCAAAACGAGCTCGTAAACGACTTCAAAAGCAAGCCAATCAAGAGACGTTGATTGTTGAAGAACCTCCAATTGTTGAACCTATTGTAGAACAAGAAGTCGTCATGGCTAATCGTACTATGATGGAGTTGCTACAAGCACCCACCGAGGGTTTTGGAGAGGCTATTGTGATTCCCGCCATCCTTGCGGAGAATTTCGAGATTAAGACGGGTTTAATGTCGATGTTGCAAGCAAATAAGTTTAGAGGTCATGAGAAAGACAACCCGCATTACCACATTAGGAATTTTAACCGTCTCACCGCCACTAGCAAGTTTAAGGATGTTCCACATGACGCCATTAAGATGATGTTGTTTCCATACTCGTTGGATGGACCCGCAAAAATTTGGCTCGAGAAAGAACCGCCAAATTCGATTTTGACATGGGCCGATCTCGTTTCTAAGTTTGTGAACAAGTTTTTTCCACCATCTAAAACAACACATTTGAAAAATGAGATTTCACGATTTGTGCAAAGAAATAATGAAAGTTTTTCAATGGCATGGGAACGCTTTAAAGAGATGTTACACGAATGTCCACACCATGATTTCACGGAATTGCATCAAGTGGATACTTTTTATAATGGGCTTAATGATCATGAACGAGATTATTTGAATGCCGCCGCGGGTGGTAATTTTTTGTGCAAGACGACAAATGAGGCTTTACAAATCATTGAAAATAGATCTAAGGTTTATAACCCTCGTAACACACCGAGTGTTGCCAATATGGGTTCGTCATCTTCGTCACAATCGTCTCGTAGCATTAACGCCTTACATGATGAAGCTAATGAGGAAAATCGGTTTTTTGATAGATTTGCTAATCTAATGTCCCATTGGAAGGCTCAAGAAGCTTCCAATTCCGCTTCGGTTAAAGCGGTTGCTAAGAGTTGTTTATCTTGTGGGGGAGCTCATGATCTTTCCGAGTGCATTACCGCGGATGGTAACACTTCGAGTGCTTACGTAGCAACGGGAACTTACAACCAAAACGGTCAAGGTTCCCGCCAAAATCAAGCTCCACCAAACCAAAATGTTAACAATTATCGAAACAACAACCAAGGTAATTACCAAGGCAACACACGCAATTACAACAAAGGGAATTATCAAAGTGGGAATGGACAAATCTCTAATCAAAATCAAAACCGTGATTTTCAAAACACTACACAAGGTTTTCAAAATGCTCACACTAAAAATTTGCAAGGAGAATTTTTGGATTATGCAAAAGCAAATGATGCTAAATTTGATAACATGCAACGTGAGATGATTAGCTTAAGATCCGAGTTAAAAAACAAGCTTAAAAATGAACTTGCTAATGAACTTAAAACTCATGCAAACAAAATGGAAGGAAATGTCCAACGTCTACAACAAAACCAGCAAAAGATGGAATTAGGACAACATGAGATTAAGCAAGAGTTATTAAAAGCGGATGCTAGGCAATCAAAATTTGAAGACCGAATGGCTAAGATGTTTGAAGAAATCATGTGTAAACCCTCTTCCTCGGGTGGTCTTCCTAGTGATACCATTAACAACCCGAGGGGAGAAATGAAGGTTATTACTACACGAAGTGGTAAAACTCTCAAGGAAGCAATCTCTCGTCCAAGTACTTCTAAGGAGAAGGAAATCGAGAAAGAACCCGAGGTGATGGTCGAAAAGGAGCATATTACAATCCCACGAAGTACCGCTCATACCACACCTACGGTTGAACCAATACCAATTGTGGAACCCGAGTTTCCAAGGCCGCTGCCTAATGACCAACCCACACCACCTTTACCCTACCCTTCAAGACGAAACAAAGAAAAGGTACAAGAACGGAACAATTATCAATTTGAGCTATTTATGAAAATGTTTCGTGATTTACACTTTAACATAAGTTTTGCCGACGCTCTTATCATGATGCCTCGATTCGCCGCAAACTTCAAAAGTATGCTTAACAACAAAGAGAAGTTACAACAATCGTCTAGTTGTTCATCGGTTTTTCTTAGCCGCATACCACAAAAAGTCGGTGATCCCGGTAAATTTTTGATTCCGTGTGCAATTCAAGATATGGAGTAATGCTACGCCTTGGCCGATCTTGGTGCTAGTATTAATTTAATGCCTCTTGAGATTTTCAAATCACTTTCGCTTCCGGCTCTTACTCCTTCGAACATGTCCATCGAGATGGCCGATCATTCTACGATTTTAGCATGTGGAGTAGCCGAGGACGTTTTTGTTAAAGTCGTAAAGTTTTACTATCCCGTTGACTTTATCGTTGTAGACATTCCTATCGATCGAAAAGTTCCTCTCATTTTGGGTCGTTCATTTTTGGATACATCAAGAGCACTTATCGATGTTCATGCTCGAAAAATCACCCTTCGTTTCAATGAGGAAGAACTTGTCATCAATGCAACACAAAACTCCAATCTTTCTCATGTCTATTCTATTGCAACTTTAAACCACGGTGATTCAACCAATGTCGTTTGCAAAGAATTTTCACCAAGAGTTTTAGGAAGTGTCGCCAAAAACAATTTACCATTTCCTCCGCCGATGGAGGTTATGAGTGTAAAGCCTACAAAGAAGAAACCGTCAATACTTGAATCGAAAAATCCTTCGCCTCACCTCAAACATTCATTCTTGAAAAGTGTTGATAAGTTGCCGGTTTCTACGGAAGATCTTTCGGATGATGAATATGTAGACCCCGATGGGGAGGTTTTCTTCGTCGATAAACATTTTGAGAACTTGCCACCACCAAAACCAAAACGGTTTCAAAATGTGAGAATTTTTAGTGTGACTAACATCGTCTTAGAAACACCAAATATTTTCGACATAATCAAAAAGGGTTTTCATAAGGAGAGTTTAAAAGATAAAGAAGGAAAAGATTTTAAATGTGATTTAATTGATTTTTCTACAAATCTAACTCCGTCATCACCACGTGTTTTGAGTGCTACAAGCTCGTCTACTCCTTGCGACGATGCTTTGTGTGGTCTTAGTATGGGGGAAGCCCCTTATGTTCCCTCATCCTTGTCCACCGAGGACGAGATCTTCGATCCCGGAATTTCATGTAAAGGGAAATCTCGGTCTTCCACCGATGCAATAAATGGAAACTATATCTATTTGCTTGGTGCGAGTCTACCTCGAGTAGCTCAAACGTTTGTCTTACCAATTGTCCCACCCTTCTACTTCTCATCTCTTTTCTTCAAACTCTTTGAGTTTATGGCACATGTTGAAGTAGCGTTAATTTGTTTTTCCAATGAAAACGAGAACGCCATTTTCGACCCCGGTATTTTGCATCATCTAAGGACTTAGTCCTTAATACCGGTTGCTTTTTGGGCCTTGTTTATCATGTAAGTCCCGCCAAAAATTGACTACACCATGATTTTCCCTAAATGTTCACATTTTGAGGGGATCGAGTCGAGCTCATGACTCGGTTTTAAAAAACGAGGTGCCTCGTAGGGGAGATCCCATGCTTATCTTTTATACTCACTATTCACTAATAAGGAGATTTGTACCCTTTCAACTCGTTGTCTCGTGGTTGTTTGTGATTGTGTTATCTAGATCATCATCATCATCTACGATTGAAGACTCTCGTGTTCGTTTACGTGAGCCTCCATCGTTCGTTTGAAGAAGTTTTTCACGATTCCATGACATATCCTTTATCGTTCTAACAATTATCTTTTAGCATACTTAATAAACGGCTTTAGATATATTGTTGATCACCCTTTCCATGCTAGATCCTAAGCATTCGACTCTTCGTGTCTAGTATGGGGGTGCTTCACCTTTAGACTCGAAACATTGAAGACAATGTTTACTTTTAGTATGGGGGGGTGAATAGGTACTTGCTTTGCTACGCCCTCACGCTTTCCGACTTTCAATATTTTGTTTTGCTAATAAGGCTAAAAATGGCCAAATTTTAAAAATTTTCTTAGTTTTCATAAGTGTTTTTAAGACACAAATGTATATTTTCCGTTGGGTAGAATAAGAGTTAATTTTTGACTTGATGGGCATTTGGAGCCATTTACATTCCTTAACCCGCTCAATTCAAGTTTTGCTAGACTTTTATATAGGGAGCTTTAAAACGCGAAAGTCTTAATTCATACGGGTTAAGAACAAGAACTTTTCGCAAGTTCCTATAATTGATTCTAGAAAGTCACTTATCAAGGGAACTATAAAACGCATTCTCTAAACTTGAAAAAGTCCAAGAAAGTGCAAGATCCTATAGGTGGCTTGAAAACCCAAAACTTTGATTTGATATAGTCTTAATGAAAGCTAATCCAAATTTGGCTTAATTTTGACTTGCATGGCTAAGTATTCACGAGTCTCTTTAATTAGAGATCTTTATATAGTGAAGAACGAGAAATGATAGAGTTAGACAAGTGATCATGCTAAACGTAGAACATGATTGTGTTCTTTCAAAAACTCATATGTTTTTAATTTGTGGCTTTTTCTTCCCATAAGATCAATGCATTAGGAATAAATCATAATTGCAATAAGTAAGGTCGTACGATTTGAAAGGTTACTTAGCCTCTAGAGCAAGATCGTTTAAAAGTTGCTCGGGGTTGAATAGAGTTCATAGCCAAGGCATAACTTATTGAAGCGGGACGCGAAGATTGGCGATTATCCAAAAAGGCCCTAACAAGGCATGAGGAGCTCTATTTTTGCTAAAGATCCAAAGATGATGTGAAGTATCATTATTCCTAAATCAATATGAAGGATCGAGACACACGACGAGAAGCAATTACTCCCCTAAAGAATGGAGAAAGTCTATCCAAAAAAACCCTAACAAGGTATGAGGATAAATATATCCAAGTCCGAAAAGGAGGCGGATCGTTGTATATCAAAATCCAAAGTAAAGATTGAAGAAAAATGATGAAGTCGTGGTCCAATATGAAGAATCTCTCAAAAATGTCAAGTGAAGAAATTCCAAATATATGAAGAGAAGACCATAATTTCAAGAACGTCTTCCCAAGATTTGAAGTATGAAGTACATGCCAAATATCGGTCCGAGAAAGGTCTCAAATCGTGAAACGAGTTATGCCAAGATATGAACTTAAGGAGATACACGAGAAGCCGTTTTAAAAGATTTTGTCCTTCGGCTAACTATTGATAAAATCGTGCTACTTTGCTTTCGGACTAATAACTACTCAAATAAGTCAATATGAATCACTTGTGATCCATGACAAATAGATAAAAAATGCTAGTAACCCATTTCCTTTTGTAATAACTAGGATTGCGGGGAGAAAAAGTATTACACAATTTGGACGTATGAGTAGTGTTAGCATTGTGACTTGTACCAACAATGATCTTGTTTTTGCACTTAGCATGGGATGTATGACAATCAAGGACGACGAAGTTTACTCTAAGGGACATTTACTTGTTTCTATTCTTTGACCCTAAAAGTCACTTTTTGTGATGAAAATCATATATTATGTCTTTACACATCTTCGTAGTATGTTGCAAGTCTTTTACTCTTCAATAAAGGTTAATAAAATTGAACTTTGGTGATGCTTAGATACTATATTCTAGCATTGCGTGAGGGCACGACAATAGCTTACTATGGGGGAGTGATGAGATGGCATTTATACATGATCTCATCGTTCTTTTGGGGCTTTAAATGCACAAAAATGTCATAAAATACCATATATATGCTTGTGTTTGTTTACTTGTGTATTTTAGGTATGGATATCGTGAAAAAGACAAAAGATCACAAGTTACAAGGAAAAACGGACACGAGAAACAAAGCCGTACAAAGAACCGGGCCCTAATCATGGAATTCTCAACAAATACCCTTGAAGACTTGAAGACAAACAAGATTGATCCTCATTTATTGAAGAAATGACACTTAAAACCCTTGTATATTCATAATTACAAGTTTGGTCCCTTAAGTTTGTTAAAATTACACAAATGGTCCTTCAACTTTGAAGAAATGGCAAGATTGGTCCCTCAACAAATTCAAATTGTCAATTATGGTCCCTCATCAATCCAAAGACACATTGAAGACCTTTGAAGATCAACATTGTCCAAGATCAGTCCTTGAAATATCTCAAAATGGCAAAAACAACCCTTGAAAACCCTTTTATAAAGTTTTGTGCCAAAAGTGACAAGTGGTGAAAGTTGTTACAAGTGTAAATGGGCGCTGATAGACTTTTCACCACAAATGCCAAAAGAAAGGAAAAAGAAGGACTGAAAGTGTGCATTTGAAACATTCAAACACGTTTTTGCGCCAAACACTTATCCAATCCACCAAAAACGGATCAAAAGGGGTATTGTTTACCTTTTCACCACCCAGATTTTACACCACTTAAATCAAAGGGTAATTTTCAATTACCTTGACACACACTTAATTCACACGCCCAGAAACCCTTCCCAACCTTAAAACACTCATTCCCACTCACAATGGACCCCACCCCCAAATACCCGTCCACCAATCATGTGACAACTTAACCTCCAAGTCATCCTATGTGGCAAAATCAACAGCCAAGGACCTTAGCTTCATCCTAAAGCTAAAATGAACGTCCTTGATCACTTTGGACAGCTCACACCAAAGAATTATCTAGAAGACCTCAAGGGCACATTTGGGAATTCAGTTCTAGGGTTTATGAATAGTGTTAGCCAGGCATTTGCCTATAAAAGGAGACCTCAACATGTGAGAGTCCCTTTGTTCCAGTTTTAGGCTATCAATCTTTGTAATTCCTTTTTAAGTTAAATAAAATTTGAATTTCTGAAATTGTGAAATCTCTTTTTGATTTAGTTAAAAGTTTGGTGTTTGAGTAGCCTAATTCTGAGTTCCATTTGATTGTTAAGGCCTACCTTAATCTTGCGGTTAAGGCACGTCTTGTTTCATTAGGTTTTTAAGGTTTGAAAACCTTGAAATCCTAGGTTCTGTTTTGGTTATTTTGTGTACTAACCCTTGACCATTTGCTATAAGCTCTTACAAGCTTGTTGACACCAAGCTTGTGAAGGGATTAGAGCCCTTGGTTGAGTTGTTTGCTGCTTGTGTTGAAGATATCAAGTCCTTGAGGTTCTACTTTGAACCATCAACCAAGGCTGTTTGCATCTCCTTCATTGAAGTACCTTGGTCTTGTTCTAGTTGTTGAACAAGGTCCAAGGAGCATAGCTGGCCTTCCTAGGATGTTGTGGAAGGCAGGTATAATCCCTTGTTAAGATTCCACTCAAAATTTCATGTTTATGACTGATTTTGATTTGGTGTTTTGATTTTGAGTATTGGTGTTTGTGCTGGTGATTTTTGAGTTTGATTGTGTTAGTTGCTATTGTTTAAGTGTTTTTGATCATTAAAATCAGTAGGTTATTAGTTAAAATCAGAAGTTTGTTTGATAAGTGGTTGATTAAGGGTTGTTTGGGATTACTGGTTATCAAGGCCTTGTGGCCTTGTGCCCTTGGTTTTTAGGGTTTGGGTGGTCTAAACAAGTCCTAATACACAAGTTTTAGCCATTGGTTTACTTTCTGAAAGTTTGGAAAAGGGATTCTAAGTTTTGCAAAAATCTGATAAAATTGGTTTTGAAATTGGTCAAAGACATCAGATCCAATAACTTCTTTGTTTGTTGGATCTAAGGTCTGAAATCAGGTTTGGGAATAGTTAGGGTGATAAGCTATCTATTGGTTATCTGCTTGTTGAATTTGGTGGCTTATTGTGGTTTTTATAGCTTATCAAAGTTTGCTGAAGTGGTCATTTGCATCAGCAAAGAGACCACCTCATTTGGTGTTGCATTGTGATTTCTAGCATTAGGATTGTTGTATTGTTTCTTGGATCTTATTTGTTTGCTGCTTGTGAGGATATTTGGCTATTTGGATTGCTTTGTTAATAGCTTATAAGCTCACTGGCTTATTGGTTTATTTGTGCCAAAATACATCAAGTTTACCCAACTGGTAAGCCTTGATTCACAAGGTTTGCACTCAAACCTTGACCAGCAGGGTGAAAAACAAGTCCTTACACTTCATTAAGTCTGTCAACCCTACTTTGTTCTTGTCAGCGTTTGATTTCAACTTATCAACATTTGACTTTTGGTCAAATTTGGTTTATAAGCTTATTGAATTTGTTTTGCTTATTGGTATATGCAACAACTTAGTTTTTGTAATAGAACTCATTTTTCTCAGCTTAATATCAAGTCTGGAAGTTTACAAGTCTTTTGGTTAAGCTTTTGCTAGAAAACTAGCTTATTTTGCTTTTTCAGCCAGCTTATCTGTTCTTACAGCTTATTCTACTTGGCTTTTTGTGATTTTCTTGATTGATTATTCTTAGTTAAGCTATTTGTGAGCTTTTGCAACAAACTAGAGCTTCTGAGGTGCATTATTTCTCAAACCCGACTATTTTGTCGTTTTGTAGATTTTTGCTTTTCTATTTTCTGGCTTATTGAGTGAGCTTATTGGAAATTTCTTTTGACAGATCTCTTAAGCATCCAAAAAGAGGGTTGTGTGTCAAATTAGATCTTATGGCATTAGCTTATGGCTTAATGGGCTGAAAAGCCCAATAAGAATAAGCTTGGTGTTCAATAAGCTGTGATAAGCACATTTTCAGCTTTTGGACCCTTAGAGTTTTGTTCTTAGAATTAAATTTTAAGTCAGATAGGGCTTTTCCAACTCATTTGGGCCAAGTTTGACTTTTTGGGCCCAAAAGCCCATTTGTGTTGACTGAACTTGGATTTGGCCCATTTGAGGGCCCATTAGGGGTATTTTGGTAATTTCACCTTCATTTTCTGATTATTTAGGTTAAAATAAACTAGTTTGCAAGTTTTTAGAATTTTTTATAATTTTTGGATTTTTAATATTATTTTAATATTATTTTATTATTATTTTTAAAATTTCACCTTTTCCAACTTTTTACATTTTTCTTAGGTTTAATACATTAAAATAGGAATTTAGCAACTTTTTGAATAATTTTATCACTTATAGATTAATTCTTATAATTATTTTAAGTTTTAATAGTTTTTAAATCATTTTAAATAGTTTTTATTAGTTTTAAAATTTCCAAAAATAGTTTTTAATCTTTTTAGGTCATTTTAGAGGTTTATCAATTGAAAAATCTTTATTTGGGCTTTTTGATAATTTATTTGATTTTTAGGGCTTTAATTAGCATTTAAAAATTGAATATTTAATTATTTAAAAGGGTTGAAAAAGTTTTGATCATTGGTAAACTCTTAGTTTATTAATTTTGATTTTTGGTAAATTTTTGGTAATTTTTAGAATTTATTTTTATTTTTGTGGTTTTTAAGCTTCTACGTTTTAACTTTCTAATAGTGATTTTGTGTTAATATTTATTTTTACGACTTCGTCATTTTCTCTTCTAATCCCCTTCTAAACCAAATATTAATCTCAAATCTTGTACATCTTAGTCACACACATATACCTCCTTGGGAAACGAACTTAATTGGGTCATTAACACTTGATTTTTCCTAAAGTCATTTGTTCAATATTTACCGCTCATATACGCTCTTTTGTTTTCCTAAACAAGAGGTGTATTTTTACAACAATCAGATTCTCACGTTTAGCATTACCGTTGACAAATCTTATGCAAAAAGGTGAGAAGTTTGTTTGGGATGAAGAACTTGAGAAGAGTTTGAAGAGTTGAAAACGAGACTCATTTCGGCTCCGATACTTATTCTTCCTTCGGACACCGGAGGTTATTAGGTTTATAGTGATGCTTCGAAGAAAGGTCTGAGGTGTGTACTTATGCACCACGGTAAGGTTATTGCGTACGCATCGCGACAACTAAAACCGTATGAAGTTAATTATCCTACACATAACTTAGAACTAGCGGCGGTTGTGTTTGCTCTGAAAATTTGGAGGCATTATATGTACGACGAGACTTGTGAAATTTTTACGGATCACAAGAGTCTTAAGTACATTTCACTTAGAAGTAATTGAATATAAGGTAGAGGCGCTGGTTGGAACTTCCCAAGGATTATGATGCAAACATCCAGTATCATCCTGGGAAGGCTAACATAATAGCCGATGCACTTAGCAGAAAGACGGGAATCTTGGTGGGGATTAAAATGAGGCGTGAACTCATCACTGGTTTGGAACGTGTGGATGTTGAGTTTTGTGTCCGCGGTGCTGACGGTTTTTGGGAAGATTGGGCCTAATCTTATACTACAAATTAAAGAGGCTCAGAAGGAGGATGGTGAGTTATGGGTTGTGCTACGGAAAGCTGAGGAGGACGGCCATACGAAATTTTGGGTCGATGACGACGGTGTAATTCGGATTAGGGATAGATTGTGTGTTCCAAAGGATCCCACTCTCCGTGAGGCCTTATTGACCGAATCACACAGTTCTCCTTTCTCTATTCATCCGGGTTCCACTAAAATGTACGGTGATCTGAAACAACATTTCTTGTGGAATGGCATGAAGCAAGATGTGGCTACGTTTGTGTCTTGATGTATGATTTGTCAGCAGGTAAAAATTGAGCATCAGCGTGCTAGCGGTCTTCTACAACCCTTGGACATTCCCGTTTGGAAATGGGATGAGATATCTATGGATTTTGTGACTGGGCTCCCTAGTATGCGTCTATCTGGGTTGTGGTGGATCGATTGACCCCAAATCGGCTCACTTTCATCCCATTCGAAAGGATTATTCGGTTAGTAAATTGATAGATATCTTTCGGTAGGAGAATATCGATTGCATGGTAGTCCGGAAGCAGTTGTATCTGATAGGGATCCACGTTTTACATCCCGGTTTTGGAAAGGTTTGCAGAAATCTTGGGGTACTAGACTCAAGTTCAGTATAGCGTTTCATCCACAGACTGATGGTCAGACCGAACGGATCATTCAGACTTTGGAGGACATGTAGAGGACTTGTGATTTGGAGTGTACGGGTAATTGGGATGAATATCTATGCCTTGTGGAGTTTGCCTACAATAATAGTTGGCATGCTAGCATTAAGGCAGCGCCGTTTAAGCTTTTGTATAGACGTAAGTGTCGTACACCGGTTTGTTGGAATAAGGTAGGAGAATGCATTATGGGGGTCCGGAACTGATCGAGGTGACTAACTAATAGGTCGTCATTGCTAAATAAAAGCTTAAGGAAGCTAGGTCCCGACAAAAGAGTTATGTTAAGCGTCATAGGAGAGAGTTATCCTTTAATCCCGGTGATCGTGCTCTTTTCTGAAATTTTCTCCGCGTCGTGGTGTTCGACGTTTCGGTATTAAGGGGAAACTTAGTCCGTGTTTTATTGGCCCTTTTGAGATTCTCGATCGTGTTGGAGAGGTTTCGTATCGTTTCTACCCCCACAGTTATCTCACGTGCATAATGTGTTCCATGTCTCGCTTTTGAGGGGATACAAGTATCACCCCCCGCATGTCATTTCATATCCTTTGGATCAAATCCAAGAGGACTTATCTTTAGCCGAGGAACCTAAAGCCATCTTGGACCGTCAGGAACATGTTATGAGGAACAAGACTATCCCTTTTCTTAAGATTCTTTGAAGAACTATCCTGAGCGCGAGGCTACTTGGGAAACTGAGGAATTGATGCGCTCTAGTTATCCTCACTTCTTCGCATAATTTGGTACGTTTCGTTTCTATTCATGGGCCATTATGTTCCAATTTCGAGGCTGAAATTTTTCTTTTAGAGAGGAGGAATTATAAAACCCATAATACTACTTTAATTTCGAGGACGAAATTTTATTTTTAGAGGGGAAAAGTTGTAAAACCCGCATCTTTAAAATACAGAAATATAAATAAGTACGAGATTTGAACATTTTATTGAAATTTGGGAATTTTATGTAAATTCACTAGTAGAGTTTTTATTTTCATTTATTTAATTTAATTTAAAATATAGTTTAATAATTTCATAAGTATTAAATAAATAAGACTTAAACTATGAAACCTTTTAATTAAATTACGATATAACCTATAGTTTTAAATGAAGTAATATTTGTCTTTTTATAGTTCGTTTTTCTCGGTATCGATTCGAATTGATATAACAATCTTAAGCTCGACTTAACAGTTTTTGGTGGTAAAAACTTGTTTGGAATTGTTAACTACTTTGCACAAATAAAACTCCTAAAAATGTAAAATAATGTCTATACTTCTACATATACGTACTAAACTAAAACATTTAGCAAGTACAACCTATAAAGCAAGGAATACAAGTAATAGAAGCAATTAAAATGTAAACTACATGCACTCAAATTTCTATACTAATATGAAACGTAATTGTACAGTTACATGCAAACTAGAATTACAAAAACCAAATCTACGCCCAAGAAAATGTACAAGAAAGCCCAATTAAGATTGGCCCAACAGTTTATTAAAACTAACAGGTTAATAATGGTTGGACTTCTAATGTACCAAAAGTATAGAAAATGAAGGACCATATGTGTTAACTATCGAAACTACTACAAAAATGAAACAAAAACAGAACTTTTCGTTCCTTTCAGTCACTGAGTTCTAGTCAAACTTGTAAACTATTTAAATTGAAATTCCTACTATTCTGCTTTAAAACTACACTAGGATCTTTACTATTTTTAACATCAATCTATTCTCAAGCTATCATTACCTAAACTGTTAATATGTCTACAAAATTAGTGAATCAATAAACCCAAAATTTACTAAAACAGATTCAGCACAAAGATTTCAAGTTCTAAATTTACTAGTTAACAACTTGTATCTAATTTCCTTGATGTTTTGCAACTGCTGATCTTTTAAGCTTTAACCAAATGCAAAACTTCTGTATCTTATCAAAACAGACTTAGAACTAAATCTTTCTTGAACTGACTGAACTAATCAAGATTCTAAATTGCAAAATAGCTCATTACCAGTAAGAACTCCTAGTACAAGTAGCAGACAAGATTATTCTACAAGCTTGAAATCAAACTAAGATAATGAAAGAATTATAAAGCGTATTGCACTTAATCGCTACACTAGTCTATTATCAGTTTACACTACTACGCAAGAAAACGTAAACGTGCTTAACCTGTTTCATCCAGGCCAAGTCCGTTGATGTCGAAGGCTCAGCGCTGAGCTGCCTTATAACTGGTATCGAAAACGAAATTACGCCTAAAAACTGGAACTGAAACTACTGCCTTCTACCACCATACGGAAAATCCAAAACCTGTAAAACTGAAATCAAGCAGAGAAAAACTAGACACGATCTCTCGATTCTGAAACCTACATAAACTTGAACAAGCGAAACACTAATCATGGATTAAGCTAACAAACACACCTAATGGAATTCAATCTCTACTGATACTCAAATTGAGTACTATAAGATGAATCAATAACATCCACTGTTTCTTATCTAATAAAAAACTTTTCATTACACCTTTTCATTAGCAATCATAAACTCCTTTACACTTAAGCTGCAAACTTGAAAAACTAAGTTTAATTGAACTAACACCAGTTCTACAATAGCTCTTTGAAATACTCCTACACAAACTATATTGACAAAAGAGACTTATCACAGACTACACATAAGCTCAGTTAAGCTAGGAGCTTATAAGATCAGTAACTTGTTCGAAATAAGAACAAAAACTAAGACAGACTTTGACAAAGAACTCCTAAATGTAAGATTAAAGAACTCCTAAAGAACGAAAACCTTCGATGAACAGTAAGATTAAAGCAATAAAAATAGAGAAAGGTAAAGATTGAGAAAACAAGATTTCATCATTGTATCAAAAACAGAAAAGAAGATATTAAAGGAACTCGAAGCTTTCATTAATGGTGGAAAACGTTTCGATTACAACTGATTAAACTAATTCTGTTACAAAAGCTTAACAAGAAAAGATGAGAGAAAATCTAACTAACTATTTCTACCCTAACTAACTATGTGTAAACTACACCTAGTCTAACCGTCTAAAATGGAGTTCTTGAGCAGTATTTATAGCCGACTGAGAAGATGTGGATGACTTCAATGACGTGTTGCTTCCAATCGACAATTGCCACGTGTAAATACGATGATTAGAGTTCTTCATGCTAAACCCGAATTTGGGCGTTTCTTCTCCATTGAGTCTTGATCAAATTCATTTGTATCATCATGAAGAGGGGGAAGAGAGGATCACTCTTGCTATTTAAAGTTCTGTCTGAATCCATGTGTAGCTCTTGCGATTTGATCTTGAAAGTTCATGGTGGGGAGATGAAGATTAAAAGATGACTGAACGTTGCTTCTTTCTCTCTCTTCTTTGGAAACGAAGGACAGTTGTGTGAGTTTAACTGTATGACTTGGTCTTTTGACCAAGTTAATTGAAAGTTAAATTAAACTTTCCATTTATTTTGTTCTTTCTTTTTTTCTTTTACTTTTCATTTTTTTTCCAAAAGTGTCAAAAACTTAAGTATTATCTCTTTACATCCTTAGTCTTTATAGAAATTTCAACTTAAGCCCTCGATCTTGATAAATGATGTCAAGTAGGGTCCTTGAAAGCTATTTCGTCCTTTTCTTCGTCTTTTCATCAAATAAATCCCTTGAAAACGCATGTTTGCTCCAAAACATATCTTTTTCACCTGAAACACACCAAACACAAATACACGCGTAATTCTGATATTTTAAAGTTAAATATTATGTATTTGACAGTTTTTTGAGTGGTTTTTGGATCATTATTGATGAGTGTTTTCACACTTATCAACTCCCCTCCACTTGACCATTGCCATGACCTCATGCAATGCAGCATTTCAAAGCTCTACAGTGCACTTTTCTCATAATTAACCAACCTTGGCCATTTTGGAATGCATCTACACTACTCTACACTATATGATGCATGATTTTAAATTTATACAATGCAATGCACAAAATACATTTCTATCTATATTTTTTTTGTTTTTCTTGAAATGGTTTTGATGGAAATAACTCATAAAGAATTCAATGACTTTGATTAGGGCTTGGGTACCATGGACATTTATCACCCTCAAGTTTCACTTTCCCCATACAAGCTTAAAAATGGGATCATTGTATTCACAAGTAAAAAGTGCATCAACTTATTCATGACAATTAGATGTGGAACCGGTTATTATTTGAGCAAATTGCTTGTAGGCAAATTTGTCATTATTTCAAGTGTGAAGTATAAGAAATGTAAAATCCAAAAATAAGGAAGCACGGTTTTAATCCTAAGTAATCCTCTCATCCATTACTTGAAAAACCACTCACAATTAATATAAGTCCGTTTCAAGAACAATAAGTCATTCGCCTTATGTGTAAAATCCTCATGTCATGCTTTCATAAGTAGCTACACACTCGCTAAGGAAAGAAAAATAAAACTCACGCAATAATTTACATCCTCCGCCTTTTTGAGACTTTGGATCTTCAACCCCGCAACCCGTCAAGGTAATATTGGATTGGAGCAATCTATTGAATCCCCGCAATCCGTCAAGGTAATATTGGAACTCAATAGTCACTATAATTAACACTTCACTGCCCCTCTTGGGAGTCTTGTATATATATATTTTCTTTTCTTTTCTTTTTTTTCTTTTTTCTTTTTCTAGCCACTCATTTTTTTTGTAAGCCGCTCTTATTTTTCTTTATTCCTCACAAAGAAAGTTTAAAAGAATAAAAGGAAAAACACCCGCTAAATATTGAGCATGACATAAGTCTAGTACACATAAAACGTTCTAACTTAGAATCTTAAGACGTACTTATATCAACCATGAATGATTAGACAAAAATGCATAAGAGATTACAAACCGATTAAAACCGTTCTTGATTATTTATTAACAATATATACATGCGAAGAAAATAGAGGCAAAGAAGAGAAGGGTTTGGCCACAAATAATTATCATGAAGTTTATCTAGCCCTTTTACACTTGCTTCAACTCTATCATTTCCCATTCTCCACAAATTTAAAATCTCAAATAATGAGAGTGGTGGATGCTTAGCCTAATAGACCAATGAAGGACTACATGGTTAAGGATACTAGCTAGAGAATGCTAAGATAAGCAAACTCGGGTTGAGTGAAAATATCCATGGCGGGCCTAATATGTCAAAGAATTCAAATTTGTTAAACCATGTCCTTATTATATTTTTTCCTTTTATATCTTTTTGATGAAAAGTAAAAGAAGAAATATTGTGAGCGTTTTTTCAAGTAATGGATGAGAGGATTACTTAGGATTAAAACCGTGCTTCCTTATTTTTGGATTTTACATTTCTTATACTTCACACTTGAAATAATGACAAATTTGCCCACAAGCAATTTGCTCAAATAATAACCGGTTCCACATTTAATTGTCATGAATAAGTTGATGCACTTTTTACTTGTGAATACAATGATCCCATTTTTAAGCTTGTTATGGGGAAAGTGAAACTTGAGGGTGATAAATGTCTATGGTACCCAAGCCCTAATCAAAGTCATTGAATTCTTTACGAGTTATTTCCATCAAAACCATTTCAAGAAAAAACAAAAAGATATAGATAGAATTGTATTTTGTTCATTGCATTGTTAAAAATCAAAATCATGCATTATATAGTTTAGAGTAGTATAGATGCATTCCATATGGCCAAGGTGGATTAATTATGAGGAGAATGTAAATTTGTGCTTAAATGTATAGCATCGCATGAGGACATGACAATGTTCAAGTGTAGGGGATTTGATATGAGCAAAAACTCATATCAGTTTATCAACAAATCACCCTAAAACACAATAAAAATACCTAAACTTTGTGCTATAAAGTGGAATTATGTGGTATGTTTTGTGTTTGTGCTCAAATAGGTAAGAAGGATACATTTTCAAGCAAACAAAGGAAAATAAAGCTTAATTTGATGAAAAAGACAAAAGAGGATCAAAAGTGACAAGACTTTGAAGACAAAGGACCTATCTTGACAATCTGCCAAAGATGAAGGACCAAAAGTGTAAATATGATAAAGTCAAGATCAAAGTCAAATCTGGTCAACTATCAAGTCAACTCAGTCAAAGGATCAAATTTGTTTAAAGATGAAGTTTGAAGGACCAAATATGCCAAATAAATGAAGTTACTAGCTCAAATATATAATCTGCCAAAGTCAAGGGATCAATTCTGCCATTTCTAGAAAGTTAATTGTGATCAATCCATGTGAATAGCTCTAAACCAATGGGAAGCCAGGAAAAGTGATACATGGATTGCCACTTCACTGCATTAAATACACTTCAGCCGCCCAAGCTTTAATTACCGAATCAACACAGTAATTCCCACTTTCTATTTTTCAACCAATCAGATTGTGCCATGCAATATTCAATATATCCATTATGGATAGTGATCCGTGTGCACTTCATTCAACCAATAATATCTTGCCACGTGTCATCTTCAACAAAACGAATTGCCAGGATCGACTTTGAGCTAGAATGGATTTCAAGAAAAGTTATAAACATCAAACCTGCTTATTTTTGAAGGACGAATCCATTGGTCACAACCAATTAAGATGAAATCAACTCAAGTCAAAACCCCCATATCTGTTCTTCATCAACAAAAATCATTATGCAGATTTGTGACACGTGGAAGCCTGGGATTGGTTCCAACACGTCACCAACCCCAACCACTTCACTCATAGAGTCTATAAATACCCTGTTTAGCTTTCATTTTTAGTGTTGTAGTGAGTGTGAAATTTCACACACTTAAATTTTCCTCTCATCTCATTTTAGGTTCTTAGCTTAACAACTCAAGAGCTTGACACACTCTTGAGTCTGTTATAGTAGTTGTAACAGCTTAACTACCCTTGTAACAACTTTCCTAATGCAATAAAATTCAAATTCTCATTTTCCCTCCAAAACTCTATTACCTACTTACTGTTCATCTCCTGCTACCTTGATACTCTTGTTGCTGTTATTAGTTTGTTATGATCATAATCTGATCATAACTGGCTAAAGTTGAAGATTGTTGTTGTTTGATCATTCAGTTCAAGTTTATAGCAGTTTCTGATGAATTCAACCAGTTATGATGATTCCTGTTGATTGATTGCTGTTGATTAGCTTGTTGATAGTGATTTCTAGTGCTAAGGTGGTGGTTAGCACTAGAATAGAGAGCTCAACGCTCCTCTACTCCCCAAAGGAGGCCTATGCTTATGGTTCTAAGTTTCTGATTTTTAGTTCCACTAAACAAGTTGCTTGCCTACTCAATTCTAGTTAATCTTGTTTGTTTGCATGATCAAAGCTGTTTTAGTATGTTCCTGATTTGATTTCAGTCATTTGGTAGCTTAATTGTAGTTTAAATTTGCTTAATAGCTTTGTTACTTGTCCTGATTTCAGCATATTTCAGTTACTTTAGACTTGCTATTCATTTTGAGTTCTAGTGGTGTTCATAGTTTGTTACTTGTCCTCACGTACTTCATTTTGGCTGACAAACTTAGCATGCTATGGCTCTTATCTCAGTTTAATCATTTGATCAAAAAGTCTTTATAAAAAATTCTAAAAAGTTTAGTTAAGCAGTGTTTGGCATTAGCCTTAATTCAGTTTTCAAGAATTGATAAATGGCAATCTAGTGTTCATTTCCAGTTAACAAGTGATAACAAGTAGTTTTAAGCCATTTTCTAGTCAAGTGTTAAGTCAAAAAGGCAAAAGGTAATAAAAAAAGTGTGGGTCAGTTTCATCAGTTCTTGTTTCAAAAAGTTGTGATTTTGATTTGCTTACCATTCATTAGTTAGTTAATGAAATTCAATCAAACCAAGTCTCAAATCTCATTCAATATATGAAGTTTCAGATTCTATAAGGGATTTGTACAGTATTCAGTATTCAAGTAGGAATAAGCAAAAGTATGAACTAATAAGCAAACTCAAGTTTCTGTAAAGTGTAAACTGCCTTTTCATATCTCACTATCTACTTCATTAACTGATCTATTTTCTTTCACAAATTCACTTAGTAAGTGTTCCTGGTCAATATTTGAGAATTTGAGCTTATTGAAAAATCTTGGTCAACAAAAGTCAACATAAGCACTCATTTTGCTTATTTGAAGTTTCTGAGCTTATTACTGGATGCTTTTTCATGAGAATTGATTTCCCATTCTTATTTTGAGCTCATTAATCATTTTCATCAACAAAATTTAGTTGTGCAAGTCTAGATCTTCCTGTAGCTTATTGTGTGCTATTTGAATTCAGCTTATCAGCTTTTTAGTGAGTTTTAGCCAAAATCCTTGGATAGATCTAGCTTAATTTTGATTTTAAGACGTTTGCAAGTGGTTTGGTTGAATTTGGTTGAAAAATAAGCTCAAACGAGCTTATTTGAGTGTTAAGCCCGTTTTTGATTAAAAACTTCCAAAAATTGCATTTAGGTCCTTAATGAATTAAACTGTTTGTAAACAAGGCTAAACTTGCAACTTTTTAGGGTTTTCAATAAATCAGTCCTTTAACTTTGCAGTTTGTTAAAATTCAGTTAGTAAGTTTGAAATTTGTTGAGAATTGGTTAGTTGTTTGGATAATTTTCATTTTCAGTCCTCCTAGTTTACTGTTTTTGCACATTTAGTCCTCATACTTTTCAAGTTTATATTTTTAGCATTTAAATTTCATAGAATTTACATTTCTAGTCCTTATAGTTTGTAAAATTTACATTTTGAATTTTAATTGAATAAATACTTGGTATTTGCACTATGTTTTACATATAAGTAGACGTTATTTTTCACTTTTGCAAGGCATTGTTTGAATTAGCAATAGAATATCAAAAAAAAATTAACAACCAAAAACAGTTAAAAACCCGAAATTGTTAGGACTTTCAATTTGTTAAGAACTGAGAAAAACGAACTTAACTATACACATTTCAAATGGCGCCATTCGAATTGATGTAACTATTCAAGCTTGACTTAATTGTTTTTGGTGGTAAAAACTTGTTTGGTAATCTATGTCTAATTTGCACAAAGAATGTAAAGAATGTAAAAATATTATCTAATCTACGTATACGTACTATTCTAAAAACATATTGTAATTACGAAATTTAAATGCACGAAATATAAAAATGTGAAATACAAATTTAAACTACAAAGTAAAATTACAAACTTTAAATTGTAAATCTAAAAAAAGATTTTTATAAAGGAAAATCTAAATCTACTTTAAACTTAACAATCCAAAATACACTTTATACTAAAAAGATCAGTTAAAAGAAATCCAGGCCCAAACTAACTATAGCCAACTAATTAACACTCCTAACTAATTTGATGATAAAAAAACGTGACCAAAATTGTTTAAAAGTAAATTCTTTTCACTCATTACCATATGATGATATTAAAAATAAACAGATAAATGTTGAACTCTCTTAAACTACCACTTAATTCTTAACGTGTCTAATAGACTAGAAAATGAAATCTACAAGCCATCATGAATTTGTTGTGGGTCTTCACAGTGCAACCTTTTTTATTCAAACTATTAACCTGAAACTATGGAAGCAAATTGAGGATTTCGAGCTATCACTGAACACGCATATGAAAAATTATAGGCTATCCTGTACCACCTACAAATTTCTATATATCACTTAATGAACTGAATTCCCAACTTTAAGTAAAATCTTAAATGCTCTTAAAACATATCTAAAGCTTAAGCTAACTAACTACTTTCAATATTCAAACTCCAAATCATTCAAGGTAAACTCTAAAACTATCTGCTCAAAGATGTAAACTTCCAAATCAATATACTATTATGACTTCTACTATCACAATACTTTGACAAGCTGATATGTAAAATGATGCTGCTACTCAGTGAGACTTGGCATACTTATCATACCTATAACGTCTAATTTTTACAATTGACTTTCCTAACTGAGTGGATTCCTATACTCCTAACAAACTAAACTGTTATCCACCAAATCCATAGAGAGACTTAATCTTCTGCTGACCCGAACACTCTATATCAAGCAGAATGCAAAGTGAGACAACTGTAAGAATGTAACTGAATACAGAAATCACAGCTAATTCAAACAGTTAAAAAAACGTTTAACAAAGCAATTAATCCATGTTGCAAAGAGAGTTACACTAAATTATATTAACTAGCAGACTACACTGATGAACACAGAACATAAAAACGTGCTTGACCTGCGTCTTCCAGGCCTAGTCCGTTGTGGGCAAAGCTGAGCGCTGAGCTCGCTTTTGCTATCTACTACTACTGAAAACTGAAATGAATCGAAAACGCCAACTGCTCCGCTACTTTATCAGCAGAACTCGTAATCCTGCGAATTTATTTACCTGCACTACTGAACCAAAGCAAATACAAACCAAACAGTATCTTTCGATTCTGAACCTGCAAATCAGAAAACCTGCAAAACTGATAACCAAACGAGCCAAAACTGGACAAAATCTTCGATTCTGAATCCTACGTGAACTGATCTAAAATGAACGATTTCTACAAACTGACTCAACCAATCTTTAACTGACTTCATAAGCTATTATCCATTTAACTGATTTCTAACAAAAACTTTTGAAAAGAACTTTTATTAGACTTCTAAGATCTAGTGAACATGAACTCAAAAACTTGTTTATCAAAGCTTTTAAAATCTCAACAAATATCACTACTAACTGATTACAAGTACTCAACTGTAAAGCTTATCATAAGCACCTATGAACAAAAAATGAAGCTAAACTTGTTTTAAGACTTTTAAAAGCTTCTATATCCGAGAGTTAAACACTAAAACTAATCAGTCTATTAGAAATCACTTAGCACACTAAGATTGAATCACGAAGATTGAATTCAAAACAGATGATAAGATGATATAAGAGAAATCAAGATATTAAGAAAACTGAAACTTTAAACTTCCATTAATGGTGAGAACAGTAATCGGTTATAAAAGCTTTACTGAAAGTGTAACCGAATTGGTTACAGGACTAACAAGAAAACAAACTGATTAAACTGAAAACTTAACAGAATATCTAACTACTCCTACTCATCTAACTAAATAGGTGAAACTACTCCTATGCTAACCGTCGAAAAATGAAGCCTTCGTCTTCTATTTATAGGCGTCTGAATGGTGGAGTAGAGGTATTGATGACGTGTTTCATCCAATCCCTTGATGACACGTGGAAAATACGAGGTTGAACTCTTCGTTCTTCATTCTTGATTTGGGTGTTTCTTCAATATTGAGTCTTGATCTAATTAAGAATCATCTTCTTGTAGAGGAGATCAAAAGGAACATCTTTGTAGTTATAGACTTCGCTTGAAAACCTGTGTAGCTTCCTTGAAATTCGTTTGCATGTTTATGGTGGTGAAGAAAAGAAACCGACTGTTTCTCTCTCTTCGTTGGAGAAGAAAAGCAAACGTGTTTGTGTGTTTGACCGGTTTGGTCAATTGACCAAGTAAACAAGTTACTTAACTTTCCATGTTTTCCTTTTAATCCCTCATCTTTTTTTATTTTGTCAAAAGTCTTTTACACTTTGAAATCAAGTTCCTTTATCATCCTTTATCTTGTAGAAATTTCAACTTAAGTCCTCGATCTTTGAAAGCTTGGAAAATAAGGTCCTTGAAAGCATCTTTCGTCTTTTTCTTCGTCTTTTGTGATATAAATCCCTTGAAAACGCATGTTTGCTCAAAGATGTATCTTTTTACCTGAAAAACACCTGAAACATAAATACACGCGTAATTCTGATATTTTAAAGTTAAATAAGATGTATTTGACAGTGTTTTGAGTGGTTTTTGGATCATTATTGATGAGTGTTTCCACACTTATCAACTCCCCTCCACTTGACCATTGCCATGACCTCATGTAATGCAGCATTTTAAAGCTCTAGAGTGCACTTTTCTCATAATTAACTAACCTTGGCCATTTTATGATTTAATAAACTAAACTATACTACATGATAAATGATTTTGAATATTTACAATGCAATGCAAAGAAAACAATTCTATTTATATATTTTTTGTTTTTCTTGAAATAGTTTTGATGGAAATAACTCATTAAGAAATCAATGACTTAAATTAGGGCTTTGGTACCATGGATACTTATCACCCTCAAGTTTCACTTTCCCCATACCAAGCTTAAAAATGGGATCATTGTATTCACAAGTAAAAAGTGCATCAACTTATTCATGACAATTAAATGTGGAACCGGTTATTATTTGAGCAAATTGCTTGTAGGCAAATTTGTCATTATTTCAAGTGTGAAGTATAAGAAATGTAAAATCCAAAAATAAGGAAGCACGGTTTTAATCCTAAGTAATCCTCTCATCCATTACTTGAAAAACCGCTCACAATTAATATAAGTCCGTTTCAAGAGTAATAAGTCATTCACCTTATGTGTAAAATCCTCATGTCATGCTTTCATAAGTAGCTACACACTCGCTAAGGAAAGAAAAATAAAACTCATGCAATAATTTACATCCGCCGCCTTTTTGAGGCTTTGGATCTTCAACCCCGCAACCCGTCAAGGTAATATTGGATTGGAGCAATCTATCGAATCCCCGCAACCCGTCAAGGTAATATTGGAACTCAATAGTCACTATAATTAACACCACACTGCCCCTCTTGGGAGTCTTGTATAATTATTTTTTTTTCTTTTTTTTTTCTAGCCACTCATTTTTTTATAAGCCGCTCTTATTTTTCTTTATTCCTCACAAAGAAAGTTTAAAAGAATAAAAGAAAAAACACCCGCTAAATATTGAGCATGACATAAGTCTAGTACACATAAAACGTTCTAACTTAGAATCTTAAGACGTACTTATATCAACCATGAATGATTAGACAAAAATGCATAAGAGATTACAAACCAATTAAAACCGTTCTTGATTATTTATTAGCATATATACATGCGAAGAAAATAGAGGTTAAGAAGAGAAGGGTTTAGCCACAAGTAATTATCATGAAGTTTATCTAGCCCTTTTACACTTGCTTCAACTCTATCATTTCCCATTCTCCACAAATTTAAAATCTCAAATAATGAGAGTGGTGAATGCTTAGCCTAATAGACCAATGAAGGACTACATGGTTAAGGATACTAGCTAGAGAATGCTAAGATAAGCAAACTCGGGTTGAGTCAAAATATCCATGGCGGGCCTAATATGTCAAAGAAGTCTAAATTTGTTAAACCATGTCCTTTATTATATATTTTTTCAATTTTTAATTTTTCATAAAGAACAAAAGAAGAAATATATACAATGCAAATGTGTTATGCAAATGAAAAATGATTGATGAAAAAATTATGAATGCATATTTTTGGTGGCCAAAGTAGATCAAAAATTTGAAAAATGTTTGAAAATTTAATTTTCCTTGTTATCATGAAATTAAGGCAATGGTCTAGGTAAGGCCACTTCGATAGAAGTCTCCCCTACACTTAAGATAAACATTGTCCTCAATGTTTAAGAGTATTGGAGTATAAACTCCCCTACACTTATGACATTGATAACTTTGCTTAACCCAAGTTAAGGAAGAGACAACTAAAGGATATTCATTTTAAGCACAAGTGTTTAATATCACGATAGCAAAAACTAATCGAAGTGAACCAGATACACGGGCCTCCTCCATAAGCTCCAAGCATGAAATGAGAGAGCAACCCTTGAAACAAACACCAAAAGACGAAGGAAGGCACACCCCCACTTCAACTCTACTATAACATCCTTTTAATTAAACCTAACCTATTGAAAATCTACTCTAAGTTTTCTAACCTAGTTATTCAATGCTTGAGTTTTTTTTTACCCTAAGTCGCTAGCTCGACTCGGCCCCGAATTAGGTTGTCCTTGGGGAAACATCATGGAGAATAAAGGATATCACTTTGAAGCTCGTCTCACATGATACACTCAAACTTAGCACGTTGCTATTTACTATAAGATTTACAATATCCGCCTCGATAAATGGAACGGTCCAACGTGTCTCAAGTTTGTCCAACATATAAAATCTCTCAAATATGAAGCACCTCAGGATCAAATACATAGTTTCCATCTCGACAAGTGAACAACTCCAAAGTAGGTAGCATCACCAAAGTAAGCTCATACAAGAAGCCCAGATCAATCGAAATCACACTCATAAGTGGAGTAGATGAAAACCAAGGTGGCTCAAATTTATGTATCCCAGGATCAACAATCTTTCCCTTCATGGGAAAATAAAGAGATGAACTCGTATCAACCATATAAGATTCCCCCTTAGATATCAAAGCATCATGAGACAATGAAGGTGTAGGTATCAAAACATTCATAACTATTATGTCCATGTTAGGCTCATCATCATCATCAAAAGGTGGGTAATCTTCCATAGAAGGCATAGAAAAAGGAGGATCAAGATTAATAGTGTCTTGTGAAGGAGGTGTACTCTCTATGTTCCCAAAAAACAAGTTCTCACTAAGACGAATCTCCTCTTCCCAAGTAGAATCACTATCATCAACCTCAATATCAATATCAACACGATAAGCCTCTATGGTGGCATCAATATCCATATGAGAATCCATATCAAAGGTTTTAGGTTCTAAAGGTGCCATAGGTGAAAAAGGATCAATCTCTAAGAGTATAGGATCTTCATTAATAACTAACTTCAAGGGTGGGAGGGTGGGAATAGAAGGCTCAAAAGAAGGTGTATTATTGAGAGAATCACTTAAAGGGATGATATCATCATAAAAATCAATAGGTGCAACCTCAAAAACCGGTGAAGAAATATCAATGAAAGGTTCTTCTTCTATTGAATCATCATTATGGTGTGTGTTCATGATTCAATCGAGGAGATAAGATGATAAACATTTGATAAAACCTCACGAATATGAACATCTTCCACTTCTTCTATATGATCAACATCATCATCCAAATTAAGAATGCCATCTTGACATGAAAAGTCCTCGGATAATATATCATAAGATGCCTCACTAGAATCATAATCATCATCCTCTATTTGTGGCAAATCTTGCATAAACTCTTCCTCAATCTCATTATCTCTCTCTTTAAACAATTCATCAAGATCGAAATCATCAAAATCACTAGTAGTAGCATGAAGGTCAACATGTGATGAAATCTCAACGTGATCATGAGGAGAAGAGGTATCAATACAAAGCTTGTCACATGGTTCATTGGAAACACACGCAAGCTCTCTTTGGATTGGGATAAGGTTCTCAACACTAGAAACGGTTAATTCTTCCAAATCGGTGTTTCTATTAGTGCTAAGAGGCTCGTCCCCCATGGTTAAAGAGTCGGTGGGTTCCACGTGAGGTAAAGGTGATGAAGGTGTGTCATCATTAAGTGTCATACAAATCGAAGGTTCGTCATCATCGTCATATAAGCATTGTTTAAGCAAACGAGCACGATTAGCAAAAAATTGTTCTTCTTCTTCCTTTGTAGCAATTTTAAAGAGGAAATTATCTAAATTTTCCTTGAGGCGACAAGAACCTTTTTTCAACGATTCACGACACATTGCACCGATCTCCTTGTCATAAATTTGCCAAGTCATAATTTCCACTTCCTCAAAAAACTTAATTTGTTCCTCTAACAACGGGCATGCGTTTTTCATTTCCTTAAGGCTCATGTCTTTCATACTATCAAGCATCTTATAAATGTCATCGTTCGACTTTTTTATTATCTCAAGTGAAGAATAAAACTTCTTGACAAGATTAGGGTCATAGGATGGCGGATCCCTCGGTCTACAATCATAACCATAATGGAGAGCGTTCCCACAAAACTCACATGAAAAAGTCGAAGAACATGGTGGATGTGGATTTCCATAATTAGGTGGATTATAGTTTTGAAAAGAGTCTTGATTATGAAAGTTCTCATGATTGTAACCTTGAAAATTTCCTTCATTTTGAAAAACCTCATAAGGTGAAAATCCTTGATTTTAAAAAGTATCTTGATTATAGCATGGAAAATTTTCATCATTTTGAAAGACTTCATTGTTTGAAAATCCTTGATTATGAAAGGTTTCTTGATTATAGCCTTGAAAATTATCATTATTTTGAAAACCCTCATAATTGGAAAATCCTTGGTGTTGGTATGGCTCATTAAAGGTTTGATCATGAAATGATGGTGGATTTTGTGATGAAAAACCGGAATATCCCATATATTCATTACAAGTATAGTCCATTTGAAGGTTAGGTTGAAAACTAGGGTTCTCGGTTCCATTGTAAGCATATCCCTCCCCATAACAGCCATTGTTTTGATCACATAAATAAGTATCGTGTGGACCACCACAAGTCGAACAAGGCGAATAATTAGCGTTGGCGGATCGTTGTTGCAAAATCTCCAACATGGAACGAGTATCCATGTTTAACAAGGTGGCCGAATGTATATACAAGTATAATGACGTTTAAAAGCTTCCTCGAGGAAGGAAGTAATACACCAAAGGTGGTATGTTTACACGTGTGCGAGTACACGTGTAAGTAAACACGAGGAATGAGGGAGTAGCCCTCGGTCGACTTTGAAGAGAAAAGGATTATCCTCTTCGAGTTTTGATATGAAATATACACAAGAAAGTATAATATATGTAATTACTACTTGGGTGCAAGACCCCCAATCAAGCCTTCCTTCTTAGAATACACACTAGTGAACGGGGGGTTAGGTGGCGCGAAGCACTTAAGTACCTATTGACCCTTAGATGGCTTTTTATAGCACATCGCCTTTCTATTCACTTTGTAGTTTGTATTCTTCGAATTATTGCCTATTGGAAGTATTTATCTATTCTTGCTTTATTAAATTGGATTGATACGCGTGTCAAGGACCGGAACGCCCCTCAACACGGTGTATTGCCTCGGCAATACTTATGGAAGATATGTGTATTGGTTGTTCTTATACGTATACGTATTTACATATAATAATATAGAGAAAATATTTTTGTATTTATTTGATTTTTTTAAAGAAAAATACTATATGTACGTAAAAACAATGAAAACCGATATAATATATATTTTTGGGTGTAATCTTTTAGGAAAAAGATTACTTTTTGGATTTTTTATTTTTTTGGTTCAATTCTTTAGGAAAAGAATCGATTTTGTGATTTTTTATTTTTTTTATTTTTATCTTTTTGATTTTTTTTTATGTTTTTGATTTATAATACGTAAAAATAACGTTCACAAAGTGAACGGATCCCAAAATCCAATCGTCTCACTCGAAACCGTTAATCTTCACGAAAAGAACCGGCAGCGGCGCCATTTAATATTTGTCTTTTTATAGTTCGTTTTTCTCGGTATCGATTCGAATTGATATAACAATCTTAAGCTCGACTTAATTGTTTTTGGTGGTAAAAACTTGTTTGGAATTGTTAACTACTTTGCACAAATAAAACTCCTAAAAATGTAAAATAATGTCTATACTTCTACATATACGTACTAAACTAAAACATTTAGCAAGTACAACCTATAAAGCAAGGAATACAAGTAATAGAAGCAATTAAAATGTAAACTACTTGCACTTAAATTTCTATACTAATATGAAACGTAATTGTACAGTTACATGCAAACTAGAATTACAAAAACCAAATCTACGCCCACGAAAATGTACAAGAAAGCCCAATTAAGATTGGCCCAACAGTTTATTAAAACTAACAGGTTAATAATGGTTGGACTTCTAATGTACCAAAAGTATAGAAAATGAAGGACCATATGTGTTAACTATCGAAACTACTACAAAAATGAAACAAAAACAGAACTTTTCGTTCCTTTCAGTCACTGAGTTCTAGTCAAACTTGTATCCTATTTAAATTGAAATTCCTACTATTCTGCTTTAAAACTAAACTAGGATCTTTACTATTTTTAACATCAATCTATTCTCAAGCTATCATTATCTAAACTTTTAATATGTCTACAAAATTACTGTTGGAAATACGTTTTACGTATTAAGAAGGATCGGTCACTCCAACGACACTTCATATAATAGCTCGTAGTTTAGTTAACACTCTTTATTAAACAAACAAAGCCAAGCCTAGCCTACAACATGTGTAGGCTGGCCCAACAATGTAAGCCCAAGCCCATCACAAGGCTTGGGTATATAAACCCTCTCCTTTGATGGAGAGGGGTGTGGTTTTCATTATTTTTCACATAGTAAACATTACTTTCTCTCTCTAGCTTTGTGTGAAATCCACCATCTCTCTATCTCTTTCTCTCTCTAAAACATAAGCATAGATTTACAATCCTACAAATGGTATCAAGAGCCATGGGATGATTGTATTGTTTATGTGTTTGTGTTCTTGATTCATACGCCATTTTTGATCCATTTTCACACGTCCAAAATTTTTTTTTGTGTTTTTGATGGTTTTTTCTTGATACAAATCTTCTACATAGTTGTGGTAGGGATTTGGTATAGTTAATTTGGCTAAAAACACAAAATTTTTGGGTGTTTTGATCATTTTTTGGCTTAAAATCACGAATTGGTTGAGTTTTGTCCGAGAAAAGTGGGAAATATTCCGATCTGGTCATCGGAAAGGGGTTTCTAGTACATTCCGATCAGTGTAATCGGAATAGGGTTTAGGCATTCCGATTGGTATTCCGATCACGACATTCCGATTGGCATTCAGATTGGCATTCTGATTGGTATTCCTATTGGCATTCAGATTTGATATTACGATCACGACATTCCGATTGGCATTCAGATTGGCATTCCGATTGGTATTCCTATTGGCATTCAGATTTGATATTCCGATTGGCATTCAGATTTGACATTCCGATTGGCATTCAGATTGACATTCCGATTGGTATTCAGATTGGCATTCCGATTGGCATTCAGATTTGGTATTCAGATTAGGTTCATTCCGATCAAGGTTATTCCGATAACAAAATTATTCCTTAAAAAATTTAATTTTGACTTGGAATTTTTGGTTTATTGAGAACATATTTTAGGGGATTTTAACATTGTTTCTCGACTTCAACTCACAACAACAAACACATTTACTTTCTTTCATTGATCGATCAAAGTTTGTTAATCTTAACTTATTAAAATGGAGTACACATCTCTTACGGATAAGTCCATCCTCTCGGGTACGGATAATCGTCCACCAATGTTGGTGAAGACTATGTATGAGGAATGGGCTTCCCGAATGGAACTTTATATGTTGAACAAGGAGAATGGACATCTCATTTGGGCATCGGTGCTCAATGGACCATTAGATTATGGTACTGTGACGGAAGGTACAACTACTCGTCCTCGCACAACGGGTGAATTGACTGGAGATATGAAGATTCAAGACAAATGTGATAAGTATGCTACAAACATCATTCTCCAAGCCCTTCCTCCAGATGTCTACAAACTCGTCAGCAAACATAAAGTTGCCAAAGAGTTATGGGATAGAATTCGTGTTCTCATGCAAGGCACCTCGTTAACTAAACAAGAACGAGAGTGTAAGCTTTATGATACTTTTGATAAGTTTTCCTATGTGCCAGGGGAGACTCTCAATGATTACTATTTGAGATTTACCCTATTGTTGAATGAGCTCAATATCTATGGCATGACAATTCCTACCTTTCAATTGAACACCAAGTATTTGAACACTCTTCCTTCAGAATGGAAAAAATACGTGACGGATGTTAAATTGGCTAAGGACTTGCATAACACCAATGTGGATCAACTTCAAGCCTTTCTTCAACAACACGAATGCCATGTGATCGAGGCTCGGTTGTCTACACCTCAAGTTCATGATCCACTTGCAATGTATGCTTCTCAACAAAACATGGCTTATACTTATCAGCAACCATCATACTTGCAGCAGACACCACCACACAACTATCAGCAACCACAGCAACCATCTTATCCACCACTAGTGATGCCACAGCAAGCATTTCAACAAGGTGTTCATCAACAATCTTTTCCACAGCAACCACCATATCAGACATCACCATCACAAGCCAACACCTCTCCATTGGGCTATACTCCTCAGCAAGGATATTTTCCAATTGAAGCACAACCAGCACAAGCTTTCTACTCTAATGAACTTCCACCAATCGAAGCACCGGTCTTTACTCCAAATGATACGCCAGCTGATGTTCTAAACCATCTCACTGCTTACTTGTCAAAACTTGTTGCTACTAGAGGATTTCCACCAACAAACAATCAGCTCCGCACCTCTTCAAATCCTCGACAACAAGCCACTGTTCAAGATGGTCAAGTGACAGTGCAACCTATTCAGGGAAGGCAAAATTCATATGGACCTCCTACAAGGACTGGGAACAATCAAGCTGTGAATTCTCAATCTAATGGAAATGGAAGTCCTAGTGGTCCTAAAAAGGTTGTGACTTGCTACAATTGCCGAGGACAAGGTCATATGGCTAGGGAATGCACTCAGCCGAAAAGGAGGAGGGATGATGCATGGTTTCGTGAGAAGATGTATTTGGTTGATGCTCAGTCTAAGGGGAAGATTTTGGATTCAGAGGAGTTAGCATTTCTTGCAGACCCAGGGGCAGCAGATACTGAAGGCATTGCAGTCGTCTCCACTTCTAATGCAGCTTATCAAGCGGACGATCTTGATGCATACGATTCGGATTGTGATGACATTCACTCTGCCCAAGCTGCTCTCGTTGCTAATCTCTCTCACTACGGTTCTGATGTCATCAGTGAGGTACCAACCACATCTAATAATATTGATGATAACCAACATCAAGTTGGGCATGAAAATGACAACCTCGAACAGCATTCGGGGACTAGTAACTCAAATGATGTGGTACCCAATCCAACACATTTGAGTGAATCTCAACCAAATGCTACGACGGGTATGGAATCTTATGCTCAACATGATTTGGTCATGGTGCCTAAACATATTATTGATCAAATGCATATGGCCCTCAGACAATCCGTAGATACGAATTCCACCCTAACTGCTGAGCTTGCGTTGCATAAAGAAAAGGTCAAAACTTTTGAAATGGTCCCTCAAGAAGAGAAAATAACATGTTCTGAATTTGACCAATTTCGTTTTGAAAAGATTGAACACTTGAAAGAAATAGAATCATTAAAAGCTAATCTTTCCAATGAATTAAAAGAAAAAGAGTCGGTTGTCAATGATTTTCAGAAACTTAAAATGGATTTCGAAACTCTCGAGTCTAAAAAGGTTGAATCGGAAATTAATGCTACCAAACTTCTTAAATTCAAAGAACAACAGCTTTTAAAACAATACGCTTCCACAGAAAAGGTTCATCTTTTAACTAAATCATTTAAAGAATTCGAACTTAAGCGTCTTCAAGATTTACCACCTAATCCTGGTTATGCAAAACAAGCTCAGGAATATATTCCCGGTTTTTATGATATGACCATAATTGGCAAATCGAAAGAAGCACCTTTTGTCCGTAGTACTGAGGAGACACAATCACTTGGGGATGAAACTCATTCTAAAATGCTTTCAAAAATCCATACAATTGATTATGATCAACATAACAAAGATCAATTTTCGAAAAAGACACGCATTCGTTTACAAAAGGAATTAGCAGAATTAACAGTTCTTGTGCCCCAAAGTTTGTCAAATGAAAACCTTCCTAGTACGTCTCCTACACTCGTCAAAAAGGATTTAACGAAGTTAATTCCACCGGTAAGTAAGGCGTCCGTTAACTTAAATACGGTTCACCAACACTTAGCCGATTTTGACATGGTCATTTTGGAACGTACGACGGCCACGGCCATAACGGAAGGTGAATGGAACTTTGAGCACACTAGAGCTGCGTTTCGAGATGAAATTGTTCCGTTTGTAAAGAATGTTAAAGCTTGTCTTCGTAATATTGATCAAGATTTGTTTTTGGAAATAGAAGAAGTTAGACGTGTTTTTAATGAAATGGAAGATGCTTATGAAAACAGTTTACTTGAAATAGAACGGGTTTCACGCCATAATGATCTGCTTCTGAATCAAGTGATGTCTCATGATATAGTTTCTGTCTGTGTGAATACAAGTGTTGATAATGATTCTATTGTGCATAATGTTGAATCTGTGGATAATGTGGTAGATAGTACTTGTCACGAATCTGACGCTGAATTTTTAAAGCTTCAAGATTCATATTCTTCGCTTTCAAAACGTTTTGATGAGATTCAAACACATTGTATTTCGCTTGAATGCAAGCAACAATTTATTCAAGAAATCTTTGAAACGTCATTCGAAGGTGTTAATATCGATGATGCAAATTTTGAAAAGAATTTTCGATTGAATTTACAATCAAAACAGCGTCAGCCAAGTGACAAAGTTACTAACTCTTTGCCGATAGAAATAGAGAAATCTAAGGAGCTTAACTGTGTGAACGTACTTGAGGCTGCAGAGAATCTTAAACTTGATCTAGATAATCGAGTTTCCAAGATTTCTTCCAAAGTTGATAACTTAAAACAGAAAAATACACGACTCTTCGATTCAGTATAGCCCGCATGTGTTGATACCACTGCACAGAATCAATCATTGATTGAACAATTAAATCGAAAGTCGGTGGAAATATCTGATTTGAGGGAACAAATTTGTGATAAAAATCTGGTCTTGGCTGAGTTAAAGGAAACACTTCGTACTCTAAAAGGTAAGAATGTTGTGGATAACGCAGCCACTATCTCAGCACCGTCCTCTAGTGCCATCAAAAGGAACCTTATAGCCGTCACACCACTTAACAAGGGCCCTAAGACTAAATCATCTCAAACTTTGGTCACTAAAGATAAGGCGGAATCAAAACCAGCTTCTAATATTCCCGTGTTGCCTTCTACAGGAGTAAGCACCACTACTAAGGCTCAAAGATCTAAGCTTAAAAGAAACAAGAAGAATGATAGGATCTTGCCCCCAACTAGTAGTCAAGTGAAGAAGAAAGTAGAAGCCCATCCTAGGAATGTTATTTCTGTTTTGAATAAAAAGAATCATGTAGCTAAACCTAAAGGCTCTGCGGTTGTGCAGCGTTCTAAGCCTACTGTGAATTCTAATTTAAAATGTTGGAATTGTAATGAATGTATGTTTTCTAGTCGTCATGATTCTTGCCTTATTGACCATGTGAATGAGATGCATGCCCGGAAAAATGGATTAGAATGGAAACCGACTGGGAAAGTGTTAACCCAAGTTGGTTGGATGTGGCGCCCCACTGGTAGGACTTTCACTATAGTAGGAAATATGTGCCCTTTGACTAGGATCACTCCCACTAAAGCGAAGAAAGCGTGCCCTTTAACTAGGAGTACCAAGGCTACCAAAACACAAGCGTGTCCTTTAACTAGGAACACCAACACTACTGTAGGAACAAAGTGCCCTTTAACTAGGTCTACTCCCACTGAAGTGCTCGCGGATAATCCAAAACCTAAGAAAATTGGAACAGTAAAACCTGTTAGTGCTAAGACTCACATTAGAAAATGCAGGAAATCTAAGGATCTCAAAAATGTTAGCAATTCTGATAATTCTATATCTGTATCTGCTAACACTCCGGAACCAATAGTTTCCAATGCATTGTCTACTGTTGTTGTTGAAAATAGGTGGTCCAAATTGTTCTCTGGTATTTGGACTCTGGTTGCTCCAAGCATATGACCGGAGATCGCTCTCAGCTCAGAAATTTAGTCAGCAAGTTTCTTGGTACGGTTCGATTTGGAAATGATCATATTGCAAAGATAATGGGTTATGGTGAATATCATATTGGGAATGTTATAATTTCGAGAGTGTATTATGTGGAAGGTCTCGGTCACAACTTATTTTCTGTGGGACAATTTTGTGATGCAAACCTAGAAGTTGCTTTTCGAGAGCATACATGCTTCATTCGTAATTTGGAAGGGGTTGATTTATTGAAAGGTACTCGAGGGAATAATTTGTATACTTTGTCTCTACAAGACATGATGGCCACTTCTCCCGTATGTCTTCTCTCCAAAGCATCGAAGACTAAGTCTTGGTTATGGCATCGACGGTTATCTCATCTTAACTTTGACGCTATTAATCACTTGGCGAAAAACGAACTTGTTCGTGGTCTTCCTAAACTTTCATTTCACAAGGATCATTTGTGTTCCGCGTGTACAATGGGGAAAAGCACTAAGAAGTCTTACAAACCCAAGACTGAAGACACCAACCAAGAGAAACTTTATCTGTTGCATATGGATCTTTGTGGGCCAATGCGTGTTGAAAGTCTTAGTGGCAAAAAGTACATCCTCGTAATCGTCGATGATTACTCTCGGTTTACATGGGTGAAATTTCTTAAAGCAAAAAATGAGGCACCTAAATTCATCATCAGATTTCTCAAGATGATTCAAGTGCGTCTCAACACTACTGTTCGACGCATTCGTACAGATAATGGAACCGAATTTGTGAATCAAATTTTGCGTGATTATTATGAAGAAGTTGGCATTTCTCATGAAACATCCGTTGCTCGCACTCCACAGCAAAACGGTGTCGTTGAAAGGCGAAATCGCACACTTATGGAAGCTGCTCGAATGATGTTAATTTACGCAAAGGCTCCATTGTTTTTATGGGCAGAATCAGTATCTACCGCAGTGTACACCCAAAACCGGTCACTAATTCGTAAACGCCATGGTAAAACACCTTATGAGCTTCTCCATGGAAAAGTACCAGATTTATCATATCTTCATGTATTTGGTTCTCTTTGCTATCCAAATAATGATGGTGACAATTTGGGAAAACTTCAACCAAAGGCTGATATTGGTATTTTCATTGGTTATGCACCCGCAAAGAAGGCATTCCGAATCTACAACCGTAACTCTCGCAAAATCCTTGAAACTATGAATGTTGATTTTGATGAGCTGACAGCAATGGCTTCTGAGCAAAGCAGCTCTGAACCCGCACTTCATGAAATGGGACCCAGTAATATTAGTTCTGGTCTTGTCCCAAACAACCCTACTTCATCATCATTTACACCACCTACTAGGAAGGAATGGGATACGTTGTTTCAACCGTTCTTTGATGAATTCTTTACTCCTCCAACTATTGTTGCTCCAGAACCTGAGGTAATAGCTCCGGTAACCGAAGTTGTCGCTCCAGCAACCGAAGCACAATCAGATACATCTGCACCTACAATGGGTCAAGATATATCTTCAACGAGTAATTCTCAACCAACACATGTTTCAACTACCCATGTCATGCCTATTGATGATGAAGAGGATGATGATGATCACGATTTGGAATTCGCTCAAATGCGTGAACTTCCATTCTTTGGTGTATCTATTCCCGACCCTAATCAAGCCGGGTCGTCCACCTCAGAGGAAGCTCCTTCTACAGTTTACTCCAATCCACGGATTCGTGAACATGACAGCAAGTGGACAAAGGATCATCCTGATTCTATTATTGGTGACCCTAATCGTCCAGTATCCACACGAAGTCAGTTACAAGAAAGTGCACTGTTTTGTCACTTTGATGCTTTTCTCACTGAAGTTGAACCTAAGACATGGCAACAAGCTTTTACTCAATCCTGTTGGATAGAAGCTATGCAAGAAGAACTTAACGAATTCATACGTCTTGATGTTTGGGAACTTGTCCCATGCCCGGATCAAGTGCAGTTACTCACTTTGAAATGGGTTTACAAGGTGAAACTCGATGAGTTAGGCGGAATATTGAAGAACAAAGCTCGTCTAGTAGCTCGTGGATACAAGCAATTATTGGGCATCGACTTTATGGAATCCTTTGCACCTGTTGCCCGTTTGGAAGCTATTAGACTATTCCTCGCTTATGCAGCCCATATGAATATGGTCGTCTATCAGATGGATGAGAAGACGGCATTTCTTAATGGTGAACTCAAGGAAGAGGTCTATGTTCAACAACCGGATGGTTTTGTGAATCCTAATTATCCTAATCATGTGTACAAGCTTAAGAAGGCTCTCTATGGGTTGAAGCAAGCTCCTCGCGCATGGTATGATCTTTTGTCACAATTCCTCATTACGCAAGGCTTCGCTAAAGGCAAGGTGGATCCCACGCTGTTCATTCAGAAACGAGGTAAAGATATGATTATGGTACAAATATATGTTGATGATATTATATTTGCAGCCTCGACCCAAACCTTATCGGATGAGTTTGGGACACTCATGTCTTCCAAGTTTAAGATGTCAATGATGGGCAAGGTATCATTCTTCTTAGGTCTTCAGATATCTCAGAGTCCTAGAGGCATCTTTATCAATCAATCCAAGTATGCCCTTGAATCGCTTAAGAAGTATAAGATGGAATCTTGCGACCCCGTGGATACTCCAATGGTGGAACGAACTAAGCTTGATGCAGATCCACATGGAGTTGCCGTTGATCCGACACTTTATCGTGGAATGATCGGTACTCTTCTGTATATCACAGCCAGTCGACCTGATCTTCAGTTTGCTATATGTATGTGTGCCAGGTATCAAACTAGGCCTACTGAGTTACACTTAGCTACTGTTAAAAGGATCTTTCGATATCTTAAAGGAACCATTAATCGGGGACTTTGGTATTCGAAGGACTCTTCTATTGCACTAATGGCATATGCAGATGCGGATCACGCGGGTTGTCAAGATACAAGGCGTAGCACGAGTGGAACTTTGCAACTACTAGGAGATCGATTAATCAGTTGGGCATCGAAAAGGCAGAAAAGCGCTACAATTTCAAGTACGGAAGCAGAATACATAGCCATGTCCGGTTGCTGTGCTCAAATTCTTTGGATGAGATCGCAATTAACCGACTATGGTCTAGGTTTCAACAAGATTCCGATGTACTGCGACAACAAGAGTGCAATTGCCTTATGCTGCAACAATGTTCAATTCTCCCGGTCGAAGCATATTGACATTCGCTACCACTTCATCAAGGAGCAAGTGGAAAATGGAGTAATCGAGCTTTACTTTGTCCGATCTGAGTATCAATTGGCGGATATTTTCACGAAGGCTTTAGATCGCGCTCGAATTGAATTTTTGGCCGACAAGCTAGGAATGAGAACTTTCTCGCCTGAGACTCTAAAGGAACTGGCAGATGAAGCGAAAGAATAGTGGTGGTAAAACTATTCTCCGTATCCTTGGTGATCATCTGTATATATTGTTTATATTTTTATCCACAAAAGCAAAATACAAAAATACAAAACCATATAAAAACCATAAAAATTGAAAAATTCATTAAAATCCAAAAATATTTTTACTTTATTTTTCAAAGGCATGTCTTTTGGTACGATAATATTTACGGCCTTAGAAATGTCGATTAATATTGACACGGCGCCATAAATAGAGTTCGTATAAAAGTTGTAAATATTTCATAAAACATGCCTATATGGCTTGTAGTTATTTCAGACTGCAACCCGGTTTTCACATTAAAGTCAAGTATTTCTTATGAAAGCTTTGGCTCACAACGGGAATTAATTTTCTCGGGCAAGGTTTACTTTAAAACCTTGTAAGGGATCAAGTTTACTTTATAACTTGGTCTAACACAAATCAATGTACGCCTCAGTGCATTTATTTGATAAAACAAGAGAAGTCTTGTTTATGTGAAGCCATCATCTCTACAACCATAGCAATCTACAATTGGTATCTACATACTCGACGATGCGACTACTCAACCGATGACTACAGCTCTTTCAATAGAACACGGGTCAACAATTGAGGGGGAGCAATTGTCAAGCATTCAGAATCTTCGATGCCGAACGTGTCAAGTTCACAAGTTGGTGTCAAGACAACAATACCAATCGTACATGTGGTGTCAAGAGATGACTTCAGACGTGACGAGGCGACCAACATATGCTGCCAAGAACCATTTGATCTTATCATATGATGTTCTCATCTATCAGGTCCAACCTTGTCAATTCTTTTTTAATATGGTGAATATGTGATCATGTTACTAATCGGTATCATATCTCATACATTTGATACCATGAAGATAAAACGGACTCGCATTTTTCTTCCCAAAACCTTTGTTAAAACTTCATTAAATCAATTGATATTAAAAACATCGATTGGGTTAATATTTTTAATATGGGGGAGAAAATGTGATTTAATATGGGATATTATCACAAATGGTTTGACTTAATGTGCTGGCTCATCCCGACATGTGCGAAATGTTTTCGAATATCGTGGCATATGTTAAGGGGGAGCAAAACGGATTTGCATATCAAAATAGATTGTCATGGTGACATTTACTTACCCAAAACCCATTTATTTCACGACGATGAAGATTGTGGTGACATAAGGATGGTAGGATAGGTTAAGTCCTATGATTCTTCCAGAACCGGAGGAATCTTCCCAAGGACATTCCATAACTAGAAATAGTAGTCCTTAGGAAAGTTGGAGAAAGATTGTGAACGTAGCTGAATGCCGACCAAGTACTTAAGTTAGCACTGGAACAATCACAACAAGGTGCTAGTGATGACGTATTGGTAAGCATTGAAGGGGTTGAAGAATGAAAAAGAATTGTAAAGATAAAGGGTGTAAAGAAATAAGCCCTCCTTACAACCTTAGGCAGAAACCGGGTCAATACATATGCTATTAAGATCATTGTTTAATGATTCTTGATATTGAAGACAGACATCATGGACCCAGTGATGCAATGCACAACCCATCCCAGCTAACTCAGATATCTCTTAAAAGATATTTGTTTAATCACACGGAGACAACATGTTATCTATCGATTTATTCACTCCGAATAAATTGGTATTGAAAAGGTGGCACTCCTCTCCAGCCTCCGATCACAAAAATCCAAAATGCACGATCGAGTCTAGAGCCATTTGAGATCATCAAATATCTCATTAGGACACACTTTCATATTTCCTTGCTTCTTCACACACTGTGAAAAGTAAGAAAGATTTTAAGAGTCCTACGCAAAATCTTCATGATCTTGCCTGAACATCCGAGTAATACGAAAGTATTTACAATGAAGATGGAAATCCTTCTTGAGCGAACATCAAAAAGCTCATGGTAGGTGACTTGTGCGATTCTTTATGAATCAAACTTGTGATAACTGGAAAGCAACAGCTGTTTAATTCTTAACTGAATTTAAACATGTTCCAGGCCTCTACGCAATATCTTAGTGATCTTGCCAGAACACTCAGAGTGATAACTTAGTGTTCACAGTGATGAGTGGAAATCCTTCTAGTGTTAACCTCAAACAGCACTTGGTAGGTAACTTGCAAGATTCTATACGAATCAAGCTCGTGACAACTGGAAAGCAACGATGGTGCGGTTCTTAATTGAATTTCACTTGTTCCAGGAACATGAATTGACGGCTTCAAATCATGCGGATATTATTATCCAAATGATTCACTCTTTACGTTCGCAGTCAGCTTTGGACGGTCGAGTAAAGAGAACGGGTTTACCCGCGAAATCCTGTCAGGAAGTTACTTAATTGAAACTATCCGTCACGGGTACGATATCTAATATCGTCCAACGGTCTTCACCGACCGGAGGTAAAATGCTACCGAATTAGAATGAAATGTTCAAAGCCATTTCGTTCGTGTCTACTTATGTTGCGGCATTTGAAGACGGTGGCGTTGCGGGATCCAAGAAGAAGTCGTCCCCGCATGCTTATACTTTATGCACTTAATATCTCATCTAATTCAAGAAAGCCTAAAAGTTAAGTCTTCCGCTGTTTCAAACTCTGAAGCTTTCAAGAATTACGAAGGTATAAGTATGTGGGACGTGAGGTCACGAAGAGGCGAAGATCACAAGTGATGGATGCACGAGATCAAGGCAAGAGATTGATGATCAAAGATTGATATCAAAGATCACATTAGTATGTTCACCAGAAAAGAAAAAGAAAAAGAAAGACGAAGACTACGAGCTCAAGACAAGCATAGTATGCTAGGTTTATTTTATTATTGTAACTTGGGTAAAGCCCTTGTTTGGAGTGACCTCCCTTAGGGGGAGATTGTTTGAAATACGTTTTACGTATTAAGAAGGATCGGTCACTCCAACGACACTTCATATAATAGCTCGTAGTTTAGTTAACACTCTTTATTAAACAAACAAAGCCAAGCCTAGCCTACAACATGTGTAGGCCGGCCCAACAATGTAAGCCCAAGCCCATCACAAGGCTTGGGTATATAAACCCTCTCCTTTGATGGAGAGGGGTGTGGTTTTCATTATTTTTCACATAGTAAACATTACTTTCTCTCTCTAGCTTTGTGTGAAATCCACCATCTCTCTATCTCTTTCTCTCTCTAAAACATAAGCATAGATTTACAATCCTACAATTACTGAATCAATAAACCCAAAATTTACTAAAACAGATTCAGCACAAAGATTCCAAGTTCTAAATTTACTAGTTAACAACTTGTATCTAATTTCCTTGATGTTTTGCAACTGCTGATCTTTTAAGCTTTAACCAAATGCAAAACTTCTATATCTTATCAAAACAGACTTAGAACTAAATCTTTCTTGAACTGACTGAACTAATCAAGATTCTAAATTGCAAAATAGCTCATTACCAGTAAGAACTCCTAGTACAAGTAGCAGACAAGATTATTCTACAAGCTTGAAATCAAACTAAGATAATGAAAGAATTATAAAGCGTATTGCACTTAATCGCTACACTAGTCTATTATCAGTTTACACCACTACGCAAAAAAACGTAAACGTGCTTAACCTGTTTCATCCAGGCCAAGTCCGTTGATGTCGAAGGCTCAGCGCTGAGCTGCCTTATAACTGGTACCGAAAACGAAATTACGCCTAAAAACTGGAACTGAAACTACTGCCTTCTACCACCATACGGCAAATCCAAAACCTGTAAAACTGAAATCAAGCAGAGAAAAACTAGACAAGATCTCTCGATTCTGAAACCTGCATAAACTTGAACAAGCGAAACACTAATCGTGGATTAAGCTAACAAACACACCTAATGGAATTCAATCTCTACTGATACTCAAATTGAGTACTATAAGATGAATCAATAACATCTACTGTTTCTTATCTAATAAAACTTTTCATTACACCTTTTCATTAGCAATCATAACTCCTTTACACTTAAGCTGCAAACTTGAAAAACTAAGTTTAATTGAACTAACACAAGTTCTACAATAGCTCTTTGAAATACTCCTACACAAACTGTATTGACAAAAGAGACTTATCACAGACTACTCATAAGCTCAGTTAAGCTAGGAGCTTATAAGATCAGTAACTTGTTCGCAAATAAGAACAAAAACTAAGACAGACTTTGACAAAGAACTCCTAAATGTAAGATTAAAGAACTCCTAAAGAACGAAAACCTTCGATGAATAGTAAGATTAAAGCAGTAAAAATAGAGAAAGGTAAAGATTGAGAAAACAAGATTTTATCATTGTATCAAAAACAGAAAAGAAGATATTAAAGGAACTCGAAGCTTTCATTAATGGTGGAAAACGTTTCGATTACAACTGATTAAACTAATTCTGTTACAAAAGCTTAACAAGAAAAGATGAGAGAAAATCTAACTAACTATTTCTACCCTAACTAACTATGTGTAAACTACACCTAGTCTAACCGTCTGAAATGGAGTTCTTGAGCAGTATTTATAGCCGACTGAGAAGATGTGGATGACTTCAATGACGTGTTGCTTCCAATCAACAATTGCCACGTGTAAATACGATGATTAGAGTTCTTCATGCTAAACCCGAATTTGGGCGTTTCTTCTCCATTGAGTCTTGATCAAATTCATTTGTATCATCATGAAGAGGGGGAAGAGAGGATCACTTTTGCTATTTAAAGTTATGTCTGAATCCATGTGTAGCTCTTGCGATTTGATCTTGAAAGTTCATGGTGGGGAGATGAAGATTAAAAGATGACTGAACGTTGCTTCTTTCTCTCTCTTCTTTGGAAACGAAGGACAGTTGTGTGAGTTTGACTGTATGACTTGGTCTTTTGACCAAGTTAATTGAAAGTTAAATTAAACTTTCCATTTATTTTGTTCTTTCTTTTTTTCTTTTACTTTTCATTTTTTTTTCAAAAGTGTTAGAAACTTAAGTATTATCTCTTTACATCCTTAGTCTTTATAGAAATTTCAACTTAAGCCCTCGATCTTGATAAATGATGTCAAGTAGGGTCCTTGAAAGCTATTTCGTCCTTTTCTTCGTCTTTTCATCAAATAAATCCCTTGAAAACGCATGTTTGCTCCAAAACGTATCTTTTTCACCTGAAACACACCAAACACAAATACACGCGTAATTCTGATATTTTAAAGTTAAATATTATGTATTTGACAGTGTTTTGAGTGGTTTTTGGATCATTATTGATGAGTGTTTTCACACTTATCATGAAGACAAAAATATAAATGATCATTCTTAAACTTATATAAATAACCATTTTAAACTTTAGGTAATATTAATTAAAAAGTACATACTTTTTGTAACATGTACATTTAGGTGTAAGACTTTTTGTAATTAGTGTGTTAATATGACATTAAAATCAAGATGAAACATCCCCTTTGCTTGACTATAAACACACGGCTAAGAACAATGGTAATAGGGAGGTTTTGAAAGTTTTAAATGTCATAAGTTATGACATAAGTTACAGGTTTGAAAAACTAGTAAATGGTCTTCCTTAAATCAAGATTTTTACAAATATAGAATCCACTATATAAGAGACCCTATAGGCCGTCCTAGAAACACACACACATACACTTTACATTGGCAAAACTCTACCTAAATCTCCTCTAATCTCAATTGTTAAGAAAACCTTGAACCTTAAGGTTGTTCTTGATCTTTCTCCTATGTTGATCCCTTTGATTGGATCTATATTCTGTTAAGAACTAGTATAGTAGTTTGTAATCAAACTAAAACACTTTGAGAACTCTTACTCAAGCTAAATAAGTTATGCGGAATCTAACTTATAAAGCACAGAAGAACATAATTACTTTTAACTATTCGATTCTCTTATTAATCGACTTGAATGAGGTACATGAATGACATCGTACCTATGTTCCTTTTATAGAGTAAGGAACCCTAGAAAACTTAGAATATTCTATAAAGATAACTATATCACAAATGATATATTATCAATATTCTAACTATTTAAGTATATCACATAAGATATACTCTAACTATAACTATGACATATCTTATACAAAGATATATTCGTCCTAATCAATATAGCAGTACTTACTTTATAAGTAGCAGTACTTACTATGTACCGCGTTAACACTAACGGTACTTGAAACATAACTAACAGTACTTCAATAACACTAACGGTACTTGACACTTAACACTTAACAAATAATTCCCAACAATCCTCCCTCAAACAAGAATGATAACTTGTTGTCTTCTTGTTTCTCTTTGTACTGAATGTATATAGAATACATGTCTTCGATCTTCTCTTCAACCTTGGATTGAACTTGGTAATTTGTATTTGTATCCAACTGAATGTAGCCAAACACTTCAATGTAGATCTTCTTCGGATAAGATAACCTTGAAGCATCATGAACATCATCTTTGTCTTCAAATTATGATCTTCTTGTGTCTTGTAAACATTCATTTGATTTTGCAGCAACAGTGATTGTCTTCTTGAGTTAAATCTATGAACTCTGAATCATGAACTCCTGTCTTGATTTGATGAGACAAAACCTTCTAAGTATCTTTTCTTTAATACTTCTTTGCTTGAACTTCTTACCTGAAAATGGCTTCATGATTTTTAGCAAATCATCAGCTATCAACGGATTTGATTTATTCTTTACCAGTTAGCCATACCCTCTAGAATAGCCAATATTTTATTCATAAAGAATAAGGTGTGTTGATAACCCCACAATTTTTGGTAAATTGTCAACCATCAATGGATTTGATTAAGTCTTTACCTTGTACCGTTTGTCTAGGACTAGCCAACTCTTTGTCTCGAAACAAGGTGAGTTAGAACCATATAGTTTTTTTAGCAAACTACCAGCTTTCAACGGATTTGAGAAGTCTTTACCACAAACCATTTGCTGATGGACTAGCCAGTTCTTCTGTGTGTTAGACATGGTGAACTGAGAACCATTTGTGAAGTGTGACTGAAAGTCAAACACTTAAGGCTCTTTCTTAGCTTCTTCCTTTTGCTTCAAATCCTTGATTTGTTGTTTAACCAATCTGATCAACTCAAAAGCACCAACAGATTCTTCTGAGACTTCAAATTGTTGTTCCAACATCCTTTCCAACAATCTTCTCTCAAATGGATATTTCTTTTCTTATAGCATATAGTAAGTAACATCATCTATATCTAAAATATGCAGTTCACATGATCTATAATATCTCCAGTAACTAGGAACCTGATTCTCTAATTCCTTCAACAATTTTTGATCATAGTTTTGTGGTTCATACATGAAGAATAATTCATTATATAATAGTGATACCTCAGTTTTACCTGCACTGGCTTCTTGAACTAACCTGAAAATATCTTGAATATCTTGTCTGTCAAGAATATGAAGAATGTCTTCCAAAATTCTGAACATTCTTGTTGTGCCATCAATTCTTTGTATTCCACGAGCTTCCAGTCCTTGATCCATAGTGTATATCCATCTAGCAATAGATGACCTCTTTCCAAAAATCTCTGTATCAATACATTGATCTTCAAACTTTACTATCTTCAAGTACTTTTTCAAGCTCTCATCATCATCACTGTCTTCTGTTGTTGACTTAGCCTTTTTCTTGGCTTCTAGCTTCTTCTTTGTTGATCTTTTTCTTCTTAACACCCTCGGAGATTCCTTCAGCTTCCATTGAATCTTCTTCCAAGTTTGTATGTACCGTTCCTTCAGCATGTATTGTTGACTGTGTATGTACTGCTTGTACATTTTCAGTTTTATCAACATCTTGAGCTTTATCTCCTTCATTCATTCTTTGAGCAATCTCTGTTTCTTATGAACTCACCTTCTCCTTTCTATTTTTCCTCACATATGTAGTGTTGATAGGTGGAGATGTGTTTGTAGGTTCAGCAGTACCTGACTCAAATCTAGGAGCACTTCCAAATTGCCTTCGTTGTTGCAAATGTCTTCTAGCCTCTTCAACAGCTATCCTATTTACATCAGATCCAATCTCAACAAAATTCAATTCAGCTCTTTTGTGTTGTTCATACAAAGCTAGCTTGAATTCTTTGCTTAATGAGGACGATCTTGTCTGTAGTCTCCTGGATTAGTTCCGGTCCAGTGAGCTGAAATTCACTTAATTCAGCCCAGCACACAGGTGAACGGCATTTGCAACCGTACAGTGCTTCAAAAGGGAAAGCCTTGATAGTGGCGTGATAACTGTTGTTGTAGGAGAATTCCACCAAAGGAATGTGGTCAACCTATCCATTTCCAAAATCAATCACACATGCCCGTAGCATGTCCTCTAGTGTCTGGATGGTTCGTTCACTTTGACCATCAGTCTACGGGTGATAAGCAGTGCTCATGTCTAAATTAGTACCTAAGGCTCGTTGGAAAGCCTTCCAAAAGTTTGATGTGAACCTACCGTCTCGATCACAAATTATTGACACTGGTATCCCATGTTTGGTCACAATCTCCTTCAGGTACGTTTTTGCTAGTCTTGCAAGGGAATCGTTCTCCCTAATTGGCAGGAAATGAGCGGACTTGGTGAGTCGATCGACGATTACCCAGATTGTATCGTAACCGTGAGATGACTTTGGGATTTTGGTGACAAAGTCCATGATGATGTTGTCCCACTTCCATTTCAGTATCTCGGGTTGTACAAGTAAACCCGATGGTCTCTGGTGTTCAGTCTTGACACATGAACATGTCAAACACTTCTGCACGTAGGTGGCGACGTTGGCTTTCATATTCGGCCACTAGTATATATTCTTAATATCCTGATACATCTTTTCAGATCCGGGATGTATAGAATATTTAGACTTATGAGATTCGTGCATGATCACGTTCCTCAAATCTCCATAGCAAGGTAACCAACTTCGTCCGTGAAGGCATAGGGTTCCATATGCTCTAGGTTCTAGCTTCTCCTTACTAAGGTCGGTTCTGAGCATTCCCCCGACGTCTTCCTTCACGAGGTTTTCAGGTAATTGGGCTTGAGTTTGAGCTTCCAAAAATCTGTTTGGGTAGATCCAAACTGATCGTCATAACTAATGCCCGAACTCTCATAGGAGGGTCCGTTTCCTTACGACTTAAAGCATCAACAACCACATTTGCTTTACCAGGGTGGTATTTGATCTCGCAGTCGTAGTCACTCAACAACTCAATCCAACAGCGTTGTCTCATGTTCAGCTCCTTCTAATCCAATATGTGTTGCAAACGTTTATGGTCAGTATGCACTGTGCACTTTGTTCCGTATAGGTAATGTCTCCGGATTTTGAGAGCAAAAACTACGGATCCAAGTTCTAGATCGTGAGTGGTGTAATTCTTCTCATGCTTCTTCAGTTGTCTTGAAGCGTAGGCGATAACTTTCATCCTCTGCATCAATACTGCACCTAAGCCCTTGTGTGAGGCATCATTGTATACAACAAAGTCATTGTTGCCCTCTGGCAAGGCCAAAATAGGTGCACTGCACAACTTTTGCTTGATCAGTTGAAAAGCTGATTCTTCCTTCTCTCCCCAATCGAACTTTATTCCTTTCTGTGTGAGTTTGGTCATCGGCTTGGCCATCTTGGAAAAATCTTCAATGAATCTGCGGTAGTACCCGACAAGGCCTAGAAATTGGTGGATCTCCGTCGGTGATTTAGGAGATGCCCAATCTTTGACAGATTCGACCTTTGCTGGATCTACGTGAATACCGTCACAATCGATGACATGGCCGAGGAATTGCACTCTAGGAATCCAGAATTCACATTTGGAGAATTTAGCATAGAGCTGCTCCTCCTTGAGTACCTTTAGTACTTGTGCAAGATGTTCCCCGTGTTCTTGTTCGTTCTTGGAAAAAATGAGTATATCGTCAATGAAGACTATCACGAATTTATCCAGGTAGGGTCTGCACACACGGTTCATAAGGTCCATGAAAATAGCTGGTGCATTGGTCAACCCAAATGGCATAACCTGGAATTTGTAATGACCGTAACGGGTTTTAAAAGCTGTTTTTGGAAGATCTTCCTCCCTGACTCGTAGTTGATGGTATACAGATCTCAAGTCAATCTTGGAATACACACTTGACCCTTGCAGTTGGTCAAACGGGTCGTCAATGCGAGGAAGCGGATAACGATTCTTCACAGTTAGCTTATTCAGTTCTCTGTAATCGATGCACATTCGAAAAGAACCGTCTTTCTTTTTGACAAATAACACAGGAGCTCCCCATGGTGAGGAACTGGGTCGAATGAATCCTTTGTCAGATAGTTCCTGGAGTTGTTCAGATAGTTCTTTCATCTCTGATGGTGCGAACCGGTATGGAGCTTTGGCTACAGGTGCAGCTCCGGGAATCAAATCAATTTGAAATTCCACTTGTCGGGTCGGTGGTAAGCCTGGCAACTCATCAGGAAAAACTTCTGGAAAATCTCGGACGATGGGCACGTCCTTGATTTGTTTCTTCTCGGGCTTGTCCTCTTCATCTGTTTGAGAAATATGGGCCAAGAAGATAGGACATCCTCTCAAAAAATATTTATGAGCTTTTGTACAAGAGATAACACTAAGTCTAGTGTCAGTGAGGTCGGTATTACCGTCTCCTCGAATGATTAAAGTTTCGTTTCCCCATGGAATACGGACTAGTTTTTCATCACAAACAATGACTGCGCGGTATCTCGCTAACCAGTCCATACCAATAATAACATCAAAATACCAAGGTTTACGGGGATAAGGTCAATGTTGAACGGATGTTTGGAAAGATTTAAGGTACAACCTCTAATGATAGTGTCAGCATCTACAGTTTTACCGTCGGCTAATTCCACGGAGTAACGGTGATCTAAGCTTGTAGGAATAACTTCTAGTACTTGGCGAAATTCAGTGGATATAAAACTTCAGTCTGCTCTAGTATCAAACAAAACAGATGCATAACGATTGTTTAGTAGAAACGTACCAGTAACGAAATTCGAATCGGGGTTGGCTTTTGCATTGCCGACCACGTATACTTTGGACGAAGCTCCTCCATTGTTCTTGTTCTGGTTGGCCCACTTAGGACAAACTGGTCTCACGTGTCCTGGTGCTCCACACTCATAGCACACAACTCCCTTCTTGGGTCCATTGCTGTTTCCTCCAGCAGCATTGTGCTTCCCCTGCTGTCCATTCCCGTTCCCACCGGTATTGTATCCGCCCCTGTTATGGTAGTTCCCAGTGTTTTGAGTGGGTCGGGCCTGAGTGACAGCATTAACTCGACAGGTTTTAGCAAAATGACCTACTTGTCCACATCTGTAGCAGGTCTGGCATGGGCTATCAACTGTATGATGATAGTTGCACTTTGAGCACAAAGGTTTGGCGCCCACATATGAGTTAGCTCATGCAGAGGTAGCACAGTAAACTTGCCCAACATTCTGCTTCTTAGGATGCTGCTGGTGTTGACTACGGAAATACTTATCTGCATTTCGCTTGTTGTAAGTTTGCCTCTCGGATATGGTACGGACTCTTTTGTTGATCAATTCAGTAGCGAACACAATGGCATTCTCGACGGTAGTAGGTCGAGATGCGAGCACACTGTCGTGAATGGCGTCTGGGAGTCCACCCACATACTTCTCAATCTTATCTTCCTCCTCCACAAACATTCTGGTACACATTAGGGTCAACTCTTGGAACCTCTAGTTGTATGCAGTGATGTCATTGTTCCTGCATCTGAGATCCCACAATTCGATCTCAAGTTTCTTCATTTCTCCCCTTGGATAGTATTTCTCTGTCATTCTCTCCTTCAGCTCAGTCCAGTTGAGAGCATAGGCAGCATGGTGTCCAAGAGTAGCAATAATGTTTTGATTTTGCTAAGTTAAAAATTCGTTTCTCGGTATCTTCTCGAATTGATTTCCGGTTCAATGTGTGACTCAGTCGTTCTTGGTAACAAAAAGAGAATTGTTGGGTGTCGTAAACTAATTAAAAATAAAGACTTGAAACAATAAAATAAAGACGGTAAAAAGAAATACTGAAAGATAAAGACTTGACAAGAAATTAATGACGAGAAATTAAAAACGTGACGAGAAATAAAAAAGGCAAACTTAAAAGTAAATAAGGCAAACTAAAATTAAATGCAAGTAAATTAAAAGTGCGATTAAGTAAAAAGGCGGGAAAAATAAAGTTTGAAAATTAAAAATTAAAAATTACAAAACTATGAAAAGTGCTCATCCGGAATACACCCTTTATCCGGAATAAATCCTTCATCCGGAATAAATGCATTCATCCGGAATAATTCTGTTCATCCGGAATATACCCTTTATCCGGAATAAACCCTTCATCCGGAATATTCATTCGGAATGTAGGCTTCATCCGGAATAAGTGTTGATTCGGAACAAATAGCTTTATCCGGAATAAGTGTTAATTCGGAACAAATAGCTTCATCCGGAATATTCATTCATTCGGAATGTTGGCTTCATCCAGAATACACGGTTCATCCGGAATAAACATTGATTCGGAATAATTAAACTAATAAGCTCATTCGGAATAAAATTGATTCGAAATAACTCTGATTCGGAACAAAATAATAATAACCTTTGATTCGGAATATATCCTTCATCCGGAATATTGATTATTCCGGATGAACAGACTGATCCGGAACATTGCCTAAAATCCCTTCATTCGGAATAAATTATGCTGATTCGGAATCTGGGCACAGTAACAGTAACGAAGAACAAGGAATGAAAAAGAACACGAATTTAACCAAAACTAATTAAATCAAACCAAAAGATTAAACCAAAACAACCACAAATGATCTACTAACAATAATGAATCAAATCAAAACAACAAGACTAACAAATATAACCAAATCAATCAAAACCCACTTGATTGAAAACCATAAAAATAAAAGAACATAAACATAAAGATTAAGATTAAGATCAAACAAGAAAGGTAGATGAGAGATGAACAATGAAAGTAAAGATTAACAACAATTAAAAGTAAACTTACTTGAATTTAAAGGAATTTAAAGGTGCATGACAAGTAATTAAAGTGCAATAATTTAAGGTGCAAAATATGAAAATGGTGAAAGAGGTAGTTTGTCAAGGTACCCAACAAAATGGAATGTAAATCGTAATGATCTATTTATAGGAGGATTAGGGAGGTGCTTAGGAAGCTTCCTCCCCTCTTTCTTCTTTCTTTAATTGCATCATTAAGTCCTTAATCTTCTTAGTGCTTCGACTTTAATGACTTTGTCTCGAGATTTCTTTAAACTCGTCTAGAAATTGCTTCATAAATAAGACTTGAGTTTTTTTGACTTTTAGTAAACTTCCGTCTTTTGACTTTTTCTTCGATAAATCTTCAGAATTGGTCTTGGACTTCCGTTCTTTTTGCACTCTTGATATCTTGACTTCGTCTTTTGTCTTTTTCTTCGATAAAAGCTCGTGAATGCCCGTGTTTTCCTTCTTTTTCATATTTTGATCCTAAATCACAACAAAAACACAAACCACGCATAATTCCGACATTTACGACACAAAATACACGTTTTGGCTTGGTTATTATTGTAATTAACTGGTAAAAGGATGGGTGTTTTCACACCTATCAAATCCCCTACACTTGACCATTGCAATGTCCTCATGCAATGCATTAGTTACAAAGCACGTTTACATTTTCCATCATAATCAATCCATATTGGCCTTTATTAAAGAGATAGAAAATTATAAAACAAGCACAGAAATCAAAAACATACCTTCGGGTTTTGGAAATGTCATGAATAATCATCATCCTCAAGTTTTCACATTCTCCAAACCAAGCTTAAAAACGAGATTATTGTTATTATAAGTTAGCAAACTAACACGAACTCATGTCGCCCAATTGTTCACTTAGACTCCCTTGTTCCTAGGTGTATCTCTTTTATTTTATTGTTGTCTTGAATGATCACGAGGATGCATTGTTGACTTATTTCGATAGTTATTAAGGCTGAAAATAAAGTGGGACGATTTAATCAATAGTTAGCTAAAGGACAAAATCTTTTAAAACTGCTTCTCGGGACCTCAAAAAGTTCATATCTTGGCATAACTCGCTTCGCGATTTGAGACCTTTCTCGGAACGATATTTGGCAGCGACTTCATACTTCAAATCTTGAGAGACGTTCATGAAATAATGGCCTTCTCTTCATAATAGGAATTTCTTCACTTGAAATTTTGAGAGATTCTTCTTTGGACCACGACTTCTTAATTTTTCTCCAATCTTTATTTTGGACTTTGATATACAACGATCCGCCTCCTTTTTAGACTTGGATCTATTTATCCTCATACCTTGTTAGGGTCTTTTCAGATAGACTTCTCCATGATCTTTAGGGGAGTATTTGCTTTTTGTCGTGTGTCTCGATCCTTCATATTGATCTTTGATAAATGATTCTTCACATCACTTTGGATCTTTAGCAACAAATTATAGCCCTCATGTCTTGTTAGGACCTTTTCGGACTCGCCAATCTTCGCATCCCGCTTCAATAAGTTATGCCTTGGCTATGAACTCTAATCCATACCGAGCAACTTTTAAACGATCTTGGGCTAGAAGCTAAGTAACTTTTCAAAACGTACAACCTTATTTATTGCAGATAAATTTATTAGCAAGCGATGGGAGAATAGGCTTATAATTAACTCACATAAATTCACGAAAGAATACCAAACTTATAATTGACTCTATCATCTCTCGTTCTCCACAGTTTAAAATCTCAAAGAATGAGACTCGTGGATGCTTAGCCTATTAAATCAAAGTTTTGGGTTTTCGAGTCATCTGTATGATCTTGAAAACTCTTAGACTTTTTCAAGTTTAGAAATCGCATTTTAAAGTTCCCTTGATAAACAACTCTCTAGGATCAATTTTAAGAGCTTGCGAAAAGTTCTTGTTCTTAACCCGTGAGAGTTAAGACTTTCGCGTTTTATAGCTCCCTATATAAAAGCCTAGCAAAACTTGACTTAAACACGTTAAGGATACTAGCTAGAGTAAGCTTAGATAAGTAAACTCGGGTTGAGTCAAAAGATTCACAACGTTTGAAAATTAAAACCACTTTATTAAAATTTATTCTAGCAAGGAAGGAAATAACTATACAAAGGGAAAAACTAATAGGCCAAAATAGATCAAAAATTTTGAAAAATGTCGAAAAATTGATTTTCCGTTTAAAATGAGGACAAATACAAGGAAAAGGCCACTTAACTTCGATAGAAGTCCCCCCTACACTTGATATAAACATTGTCCTCAATGTTTAAGCATATGGGAGTAAACTCCCCTACACTTAGGACATTGTGCACGTTGTTTAAATCTCGCTAAGGGAAAGACAACTAAAGAGATTCCTATTTTAATATTGAGAAATAAAAAATAGTGAATCGAAAAGAGTTTAGGATAGAACCGGGAAGACGGAAACACGGAATCACGGGTCGTCAAAAGTCATCAAGAGTGTGTCTTTGAAGCTCTAATCCCTGCACACGATAAGAAAGAAAACAAGAAACACCAACGGGGCTCCCCCTACACTTATGGTAAAAACAGGTAAAGAAAGATAGATAATTGGGTTGCCTCCCAAAAAGCGCTTGTTTATATTAACCGAGTCACGAGCCTGACTCGTCCCCGAATTAAATGGTCCATGGGGAAGCCTCGAATGTAATACCGGGATCAAAGACCTTGTCCTCGTTCCCGGTGGACATCAACAAAGGAGAGGCGGGAGGATAAGTCTTAAATAGGAGAAAAGTCCTTTCAACATACGAGAAGAATGTGAAATCGAGATCCACGGGAGGTGGGGTGGGTAAAGTAAGCACATTGTCATCCCCCAAAGACAATGGATGTTGAGCACTCGGCAAAGCCGTAATGTTATCAATCATGAAATAGTGAATGTCACCTCCCGGGTCAAAGCACTCATCCTCCGTAATAGTGGCTAAAGGGGAGGATGAAAGGTGCTCGGGAGGGGGACTTGGGTCAATACCTTCCTGCAGCAAATTATCAAAAATAATATCCCCCTGCGTGTCATCATCATCAATACCCGGAGGTATTGAGTGAATGTCGATTTCTTCCAGCAATGGGTCATTATCTTCAACGGGAGGAATAGATGGAGGTAAAGACTCGGAAAGAGGAGGAGAAGTCAACTCTTCGATTTGAGCAATAAGAAGATGCACTTTCTGTAATCTGTCGCGGAGAATCACGTCTTCCACCTCATCTTCAAGAGCAAGTTCATCGGTGAACTTCTCGTAAGCCGGAGAGAATAAATCGTCATCGCCCTCATCTCCCGGTGGAGATTGAGAAATTTCAAAAGTGAAATTCTCATAGCGAGGAGAAAAATCGTCATCATTAGGATCGACCTCTTCCGTAAGAGCAACGTCGTCCTCAGACTCCATAGCAGTAGGCATGTCACAAACCGCATCATCAAAGAATTTGTCGAGACCAAAATCACTAATCTCACTCAATGAATCATCATCCTTAGACGCATTAGGAATATCGAGAGTAGGAGCAGCAACTTCAGTAGATGGGTCGAGAGCGTAGACATCATCGTCGTCATCATCATCATAATAGACGGGACCATTCCAATTAGGAGTGACATAGTCGTCTAACTCCTCCTTGATAACCTCCACATCTTTAAGAAGCTCATGAAGCAATTTTTGTTGTTCATCTCCCCGAGTATGTTCAATTAAACCAATTCTATCCCACGCTGTAATTAAACATTTTGGTGTAGAAAAGAATGGAAAACGACCAAATTGGCTTAAAAAGGTGTTGGTGGTTTTCATGGTTTCGTCCACATCAAGCAAAGGTTGCCTTTCCTGATGCAAGTCAGCTCGGATTTGAGCTAAACTTTCTAGAACATGGTTCAAAGAAGTGAGTTGTTGGTCAAGACTAATTTGCGGAGAGGATTGAAGATTGAGGGTGTGATGTGGGGGCTCAAAGTTATACACACTGGGATGATAGCACGGAACTTTCTCAAAGACCTGCAACGGATCACAAGAAGAAGCATCGTGAGGGCCCCCATAAATATAGCAGCACGGGTATGTAGAAAAACCGGGTATGTCATGTGGATAGCTATTACCATTGTCATAATTGTAACCCAATTCTTGCTCGTGACCATACGGGTATCGAACCGGACACGAAACATGCCAATGAGAATCGCTTCCACAATAGATTCACGGGGGAACAGGAGGTGGATTAGAAAAGGACGAATTAGTCGAGTTGCACCATGGACAAAATCCGAATTGTGTGTTGTCGATATCGTTTCCGCACCGCTCACATGTACACCATTGACATGAGTCGTTCCCGTATAATCGTCTCCCACACGGGACGCAATGGACATAAGAATCCATAAAGAAAAATAGATAAGCAAGAAGAATATTTTTGGTGCAAAAAATTTGAAAAAGAAATGCTTTTTATGATTTTTCAAATGTTTTTTGGGATTTTTGAAATTTTTTTTTACACGAAAAATAACGTTCACGAGTGAACGGATCCCAAAAGCCAGCGCGACTCTCACAAAAAACCGTTAATCTTCACGAAAAGAGCCGGCAGCGGTGCCATTTTAATGTTTTGATTTTGCTAAGTTAAAAATTCGTTTGTCGGTATCTTCTCGAATTGATTTCCGGTTCAATGTGTGACTCAGTCGTTCTTGGTAACAAAAAGAGAATTGTTGGGTGTCGTAAACTAATTAAAAATTAAGACTTGAAACAATAAAATAAAGACGGTAAAAAGAAATACTGAAAGATAAAGACTTGACAGGAAATTAATGACGAGAAATTAAAAACGTGACGAGAAATAAAAAAGGCAAACTTAAAAGTAAATAAGGCAAACTAAAATTAAATGCAAGTAAATTAAAAGTGTGATTAAGTAAAAAGGCGGGAAAAATAAAGTTTGAAAATTAAAAATTGCAAAACTAAGAAAAGTGCTCATCCAGAATACACCCTTCATCCGGAATAAATCCTTCATACGGAATAAATGCATTCATCCGGAATAATTATGTTCATCTGGAATATACCCTTTATCCGGAATAAACCCTTCATCCGAAATATTCATTCGGAATGTAGGCTTCATCCGGAATAAGTGTTGATTCGGAACAAATAGCTTCATCCGGAATAAGTGTTGATTCGGAACAAATAGCTTCATCCGGAATATTCATTCATTCGGAATGTTGGCTTCATCCGGAATACACGGTTCATCCGGAATAAACATCGATTCGGAATAATTAAACTAATAAGCTCATTCGGAATAAAATTGATTCAAAATAACTCTGATTTGGAACAAAATAATAATAACCTTTGATTCGGAATATATCCTTCATCCAGAATATTGATTATTCCGGATGAACAGACTGATCCGGAACATTGCCTAAAATCCCTTCATTCGGAATAAATTATGCTGATTCGGAATCTGGGCACAGTAACAGTAACGAAGAACAAGGAATGAAAAAGAACACGAATTTAACCAAAACTAATTAAATCAAACCAAAAGATTAAACCAAAACAACCACAAATGATCTACTAACAATAATGAATCAAATCAAAACAACAAGACTAACAAATATAACCAAATCAATCAAAACCCACTTGATTGAAAACCATAAAAATAGAAGAACATAAACATAAAGATTAAGATTAAGATCAAACAAGAAAGGTAGATGAGAGATGAACAATGAAAGTAAAGATTAACAACAATTAAAAGTAAACTTACTTGAATTTAAAGGAATTTAAAGGTGCATGACAAGTAATTAAAGTGCAAGAATTTAAGGTGCAAAATATGAAAATGGTGGAAGAGGTAGTTTGTCAAGCTACCCAACAAAATGAAATGTAAATCCTAATGATCTATTTATAGGAGGATTAGGGAGGTGCTTAGGAAGCTTCCTCCCCTCTTTCTTCTTTCTTTAATTGCATCATTAAGTCCTTAATCTTCTTAGTGCTTCGACTTTAATGACTTTGTCTCGAGATTTCTTTAAACTCGTCTTGAAATTTCTTCATAAATAAGACTTGAGTTTTTTCGGCTTTTAGTAAACTTCCGTCTTTTGACTTTTTCTTCGATAAATCTTCAGAATTGGTCTTGGACTTCCGTTCTTTTTGTACTCTTGATATCTTGACTTCGTCTTTTGTCTTTTTCTTCGATAAAAGCCCGTGAATGCCCGTGTTTTCCTTCTTTTTCATATTTTGATCCTAAATCACAACAAAAACACAAACCACGCATAATTCCGACATTTACGACACAAAATACACGTTTTGGCTTGGTTATTATTGTAATTAAATGGTAAAAGGATGGGTGTTTTCACACCTATCAAGCAACTACAGAGTTCCACCAAGTAAGGGCACTCTCAAGTAATTTGCAGGTGGAAAACTTTACTTTGTTCTCTTTTGCACAATCGCTGATGCGGAACACGGTCTCCAACCTTTCAAACCACTGCATCAGTTTCACCACTCCTTCTTTGCCCTTGTAGTAGGAAGGCTTACATTTCAGAAAATCGGGGTAAGAGCAACCTCTAGTGGCTTGGTTGTTCCTACGGGCATTGGAGTTTAGACTATCATCCCCGTTTCTACTGGCAGCCATCGCAGTTGCGATGCCCTGGTCAATCATTTCCCTTAGTTGGGCAGCAGTGATGTTTTGGGTAGCAGCCGCGTTGTTGGGGTCGGTAGTGAGTCTAGTGATTGTCATTTGTCTATAGTCATACACAAAATGATATCATTAGTTTCATGTATTATTACAATTTATATTTAGGTGCATGAAAAGTGTACATGCATAGAATTCACAACAAATATGACAACCTGTTAAGAGTTCATAATATAATACAACACATAATATAACAAAAGATGACGAGTACATGCCATTTCTAAAATAGGAATACAGTACAAAATGCACAACCTGATCCAAGACAGAGCACAGCCCGCGTGTCTGGGATGGTGGTACATGTAATCTAAAGTACATCGTCTACAATCTAAAGTACAGTACAAGGATACAACTGATGAAAGGAAAGTACAAATACAAAAGATCCTAAATCATGGGGATGCAACCCTAATAGCTTGACATGATGTACAGAAATCTAGTACAACTAATCTACCCACGTCTAACAGACTCCTCAGAAACAGCTGGGGCCACTGGTGGTGGTGGGGAAAACGGTGTCTGTCTAGCATCCTGCATCGCGGTCAGGGCGACTCGGGTCTCCTTAAGGAGTCAAAGTACCTCTATGAACCGGTCTCTGAAAGTCTACTGGACTCCTCGAAGGTGAGCGGTCTCTGATGTCAATCCCTGGTGACGGACATCCTGGAGGTCAAAGAAGATGGCAAGAGTCTCCTCCATGGTCAAGAGAACGGTGTGAGTATCCGTCTGCTGACTCTGAAGTAAGTAGATCTACTCACGGAGGAACTCATTCTCCTCCAGCAACCACTGGAGAGAATGGTAAGTAGTAGACCACGCTCCTCGTGCAGCGTGCGCCTCAGCACCAACAGTCTAAGATAAGAGGTCCTGACGCTGCTGTAGAACAGCGCACCCGGCCTGTCCAGCCGATAGCAGAGCATGAATATCTGCTACATCCTGAGCCTGGCGTGCGGCCAGTGTAGTAATATGGGCCTGAACAGGGTCAGCATGTCTAGCCCGGGAACCCTCACCGATCTCAAAAGTGGAATCAAGAGGTGCCCTCGTACCTCCTCTTACGAGGTGGTAGAGACTCCGGTGCATAGCCTAGCAGGGTAGAGGCTGGTGGTAAAGGTGGTAAGGCAGCAGTCGGCTGAACCTCTTCCCCAGCGGGGGAAATAGGTGGAGTAGAGATGAGAGCCTCAATAGATGCGGCGTCAACAGAAGTGTGACTATCGTCTGCGTCACTGGCAGATAGCCATCCACATAAGACGGTCGTCGGGGATACGGCATCAGGAGTATCAGTAGGTGATGTCATGGTGAATCTGAAAGTAATATAGTTTTAATTTACATAAGTATAAACTTACTCAAGTTAAAAGTTTTGGGAAATAATAATTTAAATTATATAATAGTGCCGTTTAACATGGCGATGTTAAAGGTTACGTTAATACTTATAAGATTAATCAACCGAATGTTAATAATCAATGCACAGTCAATCACAAATAGATGTATGCTCTACACTCTATATGCTTAACTATTCTAGTCCCGAAAATCCCAAAAGATTTTTAAAGCAGTTATAGTCCAGATTATATAAAAATTTAATTTTTATATTTATTTTAATTTTGTTCTGATTCTCTATAACTATAGCTCTGATAACATTCTGTGACACCCCCAAATTGAGTCAAATGCAGCGAAAATAATATTTGGGTGTCACGTAGGTGGATCAACAGCAAACAGTGTATAGAGCAACAAATAAAAGATTATCCTTACATTTATTACATGTTTAAAAGTGCAAATGTCATTAAAATAAGTCTTAACATTATTCAGTAGTTTGAATTATTCCCCAGTTTATAAAACCCTAGATGAGCTCTATAAATGCAGTCTATCATGATGCTTGACTCCATGCACACCAATACCTGCTTTAGTTTCCTGAGAAAACATGCTTAGAGAGTCAACATAAAGTTGGTGAATTCACAGGTTTAATAAAATAAGTTTGGACAATAAATATTCACTGAAGTAGTAATGCACAAAGCATCAATACTTAAAACTAATTACATTCCCCTATTGCCTGAAACTGAGACTTGACAGTTAAGTCCTTAAGAAATAAGGACCCTTCGCCTTATAAAAAGGCACCCATAAAAATAATAAGTGCTGACATGTGAAACATCTGTTGTCCTGGCCTAGGCATAGTGAGCATGACTCACCTAGATGGGGACGGTCAATCCCAAATAGATCTATTTATAACATTCAGGTAATTTAATAATTCTAACAGTTTCAGACGCACGGGTCATGCGGGTTCATCTACAATAGGCAATGTAATCAAAGGTTTCACAGTTCAATTCATGTCCATAAAATAAAATATGTTGCATGTTTTTTTCCCCATTAAAAGGTTTAAAAGTTTGTCAATATATAAAGTGGGGTCATGAACTCACCTCAGTAGTACAGCAATAAGTCAGTAGATAAATGTGATAAGATGCTCACGATACAGTCAACGACCTAAATAATTATAAGGTCTCAGTAAATGCATAACATAATGCATAAAAGTTTCAGAATAAATATGTGCATGCTTATACTGGTTTTAGCATTTTATTACGATAAGCATTTTATTACGATACTTGTACTTTAGTTCATCGTTGTACAAGTTATAGTAGTATTTATTTTAAGTATAAAATAAATAATAAGGTTAAATTAATTAATCTATTTAATTAATATTTTTGTACTTATGTTGTTTATAAAACACTTTAAATATTTATAAAAGGTAGTTTTATATATATTTAAAGTAATAGAAAATAAATATAATTAATATATTTATTTTATAAGTTAATCATTTTTAATTTATATTTAATATATAAATAAGGTTTATAAAACGTATAACATTTTAATTAAATTCCACGTTTCCGTAGTGTTTATAATTATTAACTAATAAGTTTGGAAAAATAACAATTGTTATGTTTATTTAAGTTTTACGTTTTAAATATCGGATTTAAATATATAGAAATTTTAGGGTTCGTTATACTTTGTATAAATTACATTTTAGTCCTTCTATTTAAATAATTACCCGCGGTTAAATTACTTTTATACCCCTAGGGTTTCTAAATATTTCAAGTAATTATAATATTGGTCCCTCCCTAGTTACACGTGTAACTAGGGTTTGTTTAAGTTTCATTAAATAGCAAATTTAGTCCCTAAAACATTCGGCTTATATTAGGGTTTGTTATAAGTTTCATAAATGCCCCCTAGGGCTTATATATGTTTCGGCTTAAGGCACAAATAGCCCCTAGGGTTTACTTAGGGCTTGATATAGTTTGTTAACTTGGAAAAATAGGTCCCTAGGGCTTATAGTGGGTTTCGGCAAAAGGCAAAGGTAATCCCTAGGCTTTTATTAAGTTACACAATTTACCCTAACGCCTTAGTAATTTCACTTAGGTCCTTTTTATTAACTTGAAGCTTCGGATAGTGTCTAAAACACCCCCTTAACTCTCGGCTAATTACAAAAGTGACCCTAAAGTTTATATTTTTGGAAAATAAGTTTCTATACTTGTTCATTTAGATCCCTATACTTAGTAAAATTACAAATCCAAGCCGAAAGTATTATATTTTCCATTTTAACCCGAAACATTATAGATTTACTATTTTAACCCAAAGTTTCATAGATTTCATTTTAATACAAAATATTTATAGATCTACTATTTTTAAACCCAAAACTTTACATTGTTATATTTTTGACACCAAAAGTTTTAATAAACATTTTATTTAGTGACAATGAAGATTTAATTAGGCAACTTATTATAGTGAGCTTAAAACTAAATCTTATAAGGCATAATAGTGAACTTATCATTTTAAGGCAACTATAATCATAAATCTAGTACTTTTAGCCACATTTAAACATCACAAGTTTAACCCATATTAAATCATGGGATTAAAACCCACGTCCAAAAATATGCATGGACATGTTTTTCATAGATCTTCAAGTTTAACTAGCTCATAGTGATATGTTCTTCATGGTTATTAAGATTTTACATCATTTTAAGTCATAACAAAAATCAAGTCGTGACCTATATAAGGTCTAGGGTTTTATATTTTTGTTTCAACATTAACTTTTACTAAGAATAACCATGTGTATGTTAATGTATATGAAAGGTAAATATATTGAAAGATAGGTTTAAGTTTAACTTACTTGTTTATATAGGTTTAGGAGTGGATAGTAAGAACAAGTGATAAGCTTTCAACAATGGAGATTCTAGTAACAAAGGTGTAGTCGTGGGCTTCAATGGAGCTTCTAGGGCTTCTTTACTTGCTTCAATGATCAAGATACTTGTGGAGTGAACTAATGATAATCATTCAAGTAGGATGAGACATGCTTTAGGAGTAGTAAATGAGCTTGAAGTTTTGTTAATGGTGGAAATGGTTTTTAGCCATAGGTTGAGAGAGAGATAGGTGAAGTGAGATTTGAGTTGCAAGTGTTTTGTGTTGGTGAGTTGTGTGTTTCGGCTAAATTAAGGAAAGAGAAGGATCCAAGTGAGATCCTTGTTTGTACAATGTATCTTGCTAAGATATCCTAGGTGATTTAGTTGAGATATGATTGTTTTCTTTTCCCACACATGCTTAATATAGCAAATTGACTTTCCCCCTCAATTGGAAAAAAAAGGTGTCATGTGTTTAGAGGTCAAAGGGGACAAGACAAGACTTGGTATAGTATTAGGCAAGGTGTGTGTAAGTAAGTGTGTAAGAAAAGCATGGTTAGTATAGTGTATTAGTGGTATATACATGATTATACTTGTAAGTTAGCAACGATGATCAATGTGTAAGTATGTATACCTACACACGACATATACATGAATGTGGGAAGGTGTTTGAAATTTTTTTTATCAAGTGTTGAATGAGAATAATAGCCCTTGTTTAATATTGTAAACATTTGTTGAGTTATAGGTAGCTTTGTTGAAGCTTTTAGGTAATTTAGTGAAAATGTATAATGAATACATCACTATATTTATTTTACTTAAATAAATTAAATAAATGACAATGTAAAATAATGTACATTGTTTTAAGGTGTTAGGTGTTTATTCCTATTATGTAATATATGTAAATATGTACGTATAAAATAAGTTCAAGTACTTAATAATTAAATTGAGTAAAGTTACAGTTTATCTCAAAATATGTACTGAGGTGATGAGTCCTAGTTCATTCAGGTGGCCAGTGAGTTGCCAGAGTAGTCAACAATGACTAAAGGTTCATATAAATATAAAATAAATATGAAAGGTAGTGTGACAAAAGGTATATGATTAAAAATAAGTCATATAAAGGTAGAATTATGTAGATTCCAAAAATAAATAGTACAACAGTTGACAAAGTCAATAAGGTAAAATCATAGGTTTTACAGTTGCCTACTTCACAATTTAATGACACAAGGCTAGATGTCGAGTTCTAATCTCAAGGTAGAACCAATCTTCACGACGTTGCCTACTTCACAATTTTACGACACAAGGCTAGATGTCGAGTTCTAATCCAAAGCTAGAACCAATCTTCACGACTCTTCACTTTGAAGCTAAGTGAGAACTTCACACAACACAACTACTAATCACTTTCAAGTTTAGTGAGAACTCACAAGACACAACCACATCACTTTATAGTTTAGTGAGAACTACTACACAAATCTATTACAACTCAACTAGACATATCCAAGTACACACATGTAGCTTGGATCTACACAACACAAATCCAAGTAAACACATATGCAATGGATGTACACAACAAATCCAAGTATTCAGAAATAGCTTGGATGAAAACAACTAGTCCAAGTATTCATAAATACAAATGGATCAACAAAAACAAAAAGTCTAACATGATGAACATGACTAATTCATGGATTCATCTTTATCACAACACTAGTGAGTGAGTGATCTTCTCATTGGACAAGGTAAAGGAGGGGATCAAGAGGATAATCATATGTAAACATACTTAACACATTAAGTGATCATTTACTAATGATTATGCTATAGAAAAGAGAAAGGGGGCTGAGAAAAACGTCCAAGAGGCTTATTGGAAAATGAGATTTGATCCACTATTTATAGAAGACAAAGTCCAACGGCTAGCTGGGCGCGGATCCTTAACTAGGCGACGGTTCCATATCGCTAAGGAACCGCCTAGCTATTTAAAGTACCGACAGTAGAGTCCGCTCCCTTTTTGTCTTTTAGTGGGGTAGGAATATCTGAGGTTTTTTTAAACCTTCAAAGGATATTCTTATGGCATATGGAATATGCCATTTTCAAATTTACATTTTCCATTTTAATAATACATTTTCTTAGAAAGAAAGTTTATTAAAAAAATCTTTTGTCATATTAACAAAAGTGAGTTTTAAGGATAATCACTTTGATGATCACTAAGTATGATTAAGAAAAGTTAATGATATGATTATTACCTTGATGATAGTGTTAGTTAAATAATTCGTTTTGTGTTTTATACTAAATGTGTTGTATAGTTTGTTGTGATCAAAACTAAGAAAGATTAGTTAACACTAATAATGTTTTTAGGCATCAATTGCATTAACAATCTTCCCCTTTTTGATTACGACAAACTATAAACTCATTTACGTAGAAACACAAAATATTGAATTACTAACGAGTTTATCACTATCATTTCTCCCCCTTTGTCGTAGCAAAAAGGTAAGCACAAGTATTTGAAGAGAACCGGACTTTGCTAGTAGCTCCCCCTTGGTGGTTGTTCCCCCTTGCTTGGGGCACCAAGTGTATGAGCTAAGGTGACATGCTACACAAAGGTTAGTAGAAAGAAAAGAAACACCGATGGTATATATGATCACTACCTACTAAGTAACTTGAGAGGGAGAAGGAGAAGAAATCTCAAATTAGAAGCAAGTATTTGCTAAGTATGCCCAAAGAGGTAAATGACAAAATCAAGGTTCAATTGGTGGAATGGAGGTAGAAAAGAAACATCCAACCAATAAAGATGATAAATTTGTCAAGGGGTTAAAATATAGAATTGATGGAATCACCGCTAAACAATTTTAAAGATTAACCACGATCAACTCAAAAGGAAGTGTAGGTCCTTAGTTTCTTAGGATTGTACAAGTGTTTGATTGATCTAAAGAAAGTAGAGGAATGAAGAACTAGAGAGAGAAAGGTAGAGAGAGAAAGGAGAGAAAGAGAAGGTTGATTAAGTGAATGTGTAAAATACAAAATGACCAACCCCTCCTAACATGCTAGGAGGGGGTTTATATAGCTCACCCTACATGTGGGCTATATGGACTATATTGGATCACGAGCCCAATATCATTGGAGTGGCCGATCCTTTCTAAATACGTAAAAATATATTTCCAACAATCTCCCCAAAGGGAGGTCACTCCAAGTTACAATGTCCTAAATAGTCTATAGCTCGTGATTTATGCTAACAATGATGTGACCGAGACTTTCCTTGGAAAAACGTATTTCCAACAATCTCCCCCAAAGGGAGATCACACCATTTTACAAAATCTTAAACCTAGCATACTATGCTTGAGTCTTCGATCTTGTTCTTGTGAATATGCTGATGAGATCTTTGACTTTGGTCTTGAGCATGTGTCCTTGCTTTGACCTTGTGCATTCATCACTTGTGATATCTGCCTCCTCGTGACTTCATGTTCCACATACTTATACTTTTATAAATTCTTGAAAGCTTCAGAGTTTGATACAGCGGAAGACTTGACTTTTAGACTTTCTTGAATTTGATGAAGTATTAAGTGCATATAGTATAAGCATGTGGTGACGACTTCTTCTGGATTGTACACCGCAATGCCACCTTCTTGTTACGCTGCATAAGACAGTTAGCAACAAAACATATACAAGGATGAAATGGCCTTGAGCATTTCATTCTAAATCGGTAGCATTTTACCTCCAGTCGGTGAAGACCATTGGACGATATTAACTGTCGTACTTGTGGCAGGTAGTTTCAATTAAGAACCTCCTTGACAAGATTTCGCGGGTAAACCCGTTCTCTTTATTCGACCGTCCAAAGCTGACTGCGAACATAAAGAGTGAACCATTTGGATAATAATATCCGCATGATTTGAAGCCGTCAATTCATGTTCCTGGAACAAGTGAAATTCAATTAAGAACCGCACCATCGTTGCTTTCTAGTTGTCACGAGCTTGATTCGCATAGAATCTTGCAAGTTACCTACCAAGTGCTGTTTGAGGTTAACACTAGAAGGATTTCCACTTATCACTGTGAACACTAAGGTATCACTCTGAGTGTTCTGGCAAGATCGCTAAGATATTGCGTAGAGGCCTGGAACGTGTTTAAATTCATTTAAGAATTAAACAACTGTTGCTTTCCAGTCGTCACAAGTTTGATTCATAAAGAATCGCACAAGTCACCTACCATGAGCTTTTTGATATTTGCTCAAGAAGGATTTCCATCTTCATTGTAAATACTTTCGTATTACTCGGATGTTCAGGCAAGATCATGAAGATTTTGCGTAGGACTCTTAAGATCTTTCTTACTTTTCACAGTGTGTGAAGAAGCAAGGAATTAGGAAAGTGTGTCCTAATGAGATATTTGATGATCTCAAATGGCTCTAGACTCGATCGTGCATTTTGGATTTTTAGTGATCGGAGGCTGGAGAGGAGTGCCACCATTTCAATACCAATTTATTCGGAGTGAATAAATCAATAGATAACGTGTTGTCTCCGTGTGATTAAAACAAATATCTTTTAAGAGATATCTGAGTTAGCTAGGATGGGTTGTGCCTTGCATAAATGGGTCCATGATGTCTGTCTTCAATATCAAGAATCATTAAATAATGATCTTAATAGCATATGTATTGACCCGGTTTCTGCCTAAGTTGTAAGGAAGGCTTCTTTCTTTACACCCTTTATCTTTACAATTCTTTTTCATTCTTCAACCCCTTCAATGCTTACCAATACGTCATCACTGGCACCTTGTTGTGATTGTTCCAGTGCTAACTTAAGTAATTGGTCGGCATTCAGCTACGTTCACAATCTTTCTCCATCTTTCCTAAGGACTACTATTTCTAGCTATGGGATGTCCTTGGGAAGATTCCTCCGGTTCTAGAGGAATCATTGGACTTTAACCTATCCTACCATCCTTATGTCACCATAACCTTCATCGTCGTGAAATAAATGGGTTGCGGGTAAGTATAAATCACCATGAAATCCATTTTTATGTCCAAATCCATTTTTCTCCCCCTTAACATATGACACGATATCCGAAAACATTTCGCACATGTCGGGATGAGCTAGCATGTTAAGTCAAACCATTTGTGATTAATCATTTCTCATATTAAATCACATTTTCTCCCCCATATTAAAAATATTAACCCAATCGATGTTTTTTAATATCAATTGATTTAATAGCATTTTAGGAAAATTTGGGAAGAAAAATGCAAATCCAATTATCTTCATGAATTACACAAGCTCCCCCTCAAATTAATGAGGGTGTACTTGAAACGTTAATGAAATACCTTTTAAACACAAGTGTAAGGTATTTATCACGTGTAAAGATCATATATAATAATGTATTCACAAGATTAGCGATTTATGAGGTTGGACCTGAATAATAGAGAACATTATATGAAAGAAGCACATGGTTCTTGTTCACGAATGTTTGTCTCCTTATCACGTCTGAAGTTATCTCTTGACTCCATGTGTATGATTGATATCGTTGTCTTGAAACCAATATGTGAACTTGGCACTCTCGGCATCAAGGATTCTGAATGCTTGGACTATTGCTCCCCCTCAATTGTTGACCCGTGTTCTATTGAAAGAGCTGTAGTCACCGTTTGAGTAGTCGCATCGTCGAGTATGTAGATATCAATTATAAATTGTTCCGGTTGGTGGAGATGATAACTTCATAAAAAACAAGACTTCTCTTGTTTTAACAAATAAATGCACAGAATCGTACATATATCCGTGTTAGATTGTGTTATAAAGTAAACACAATCCCTTACATGGTTATAAAGTAAACCATACCCGAGAAAATTAATTCCCGTTGTTGAGTCAAAGCTTTCCGATGAAATGCTTGACTTGAATATGAAAAGCGGGTTACTATCTGAAATAATAGCAAACCATTTTGAACATGTTTTAAATCATTTGAACTTCTGCTCGAACTTTATTTACAACCCCGTGTCATTATTGAATGACATTTCTAGTATCGTAAATATTATCGATTCCAGAAGACATGCTCTTTTTATCAAAACATTTTTGAACACACAATTTTGAAAGATTTAGAAAAACCTTTTGAGAAATTCTCGAAAAATTGTGTTCATTGTTTCTAAAACCAATTACTTGATCTTAAGATGTTGAATATCTTACAAAACGAGCTCAAGTCCGAGAAGTTGTAAACTTCTCGTTGTTAAGGATAAGTTACCATCAGCGATAAACTTTCCTTTTAGCTGAAGAACGAGTCCTAAGTTGACATGTACTTAGAAGTCGTTTTCATGAGCTTGAAAACTTTGACTGTTTTAACGGAAAGCTCATGACCGAGAAAGGTTAATTTCTCGTTATGAGGAAAAGTTCTCTAATATAAAAGATACACTTTCCTTTCTGAGCTTAAAACTTCGAATGTTTTAATACAAGCTCATGACCGAGAAAGGTTAATTTCTCGTTATGAGGATAAGTTATCATAAAAGATAATCTTTCCTTTATTTGAAGTTCGAGTTACAGTCTGACATTTAACTGTAAGTCATTGTGCATGAGCTTAAAAAACTTCGAATGTTTTTAATATTAGCTCATGCCCGAGAAAAATTAATTTCTCGTTGTAAGGATAAGTTTATCATCGGCGATAAACTTTCCTTTTAATTGAAGAACGAGTTCTAAGTTGACATTTACTTAGAAGTCGTTTTCATGAGCTTGAAAAACTTTGAACGTTTTAACGTAAAGCTCATGACCGAGAAAGATGAATTTCTCGTTAAAAAGAAAAGTTCTCTTATTTAAAAGATACACTTTTCTTTATGAGCTTAAAACTTGGAATGTTTTAATACAAGCTCATGACCGAGAAAATTTAATTTCCCGTTACGAGGATAAGCTATCTTTAAAGATAATCTCTCCTAAAATTGAAGTCCGGGGCATAATCTGAAATATAATTATACACCATTGTGCGTGAGCTTAAAAAACTTCGAATGTTTTTAGTATAAGCTCATGCCCGTGAAAAATTAATTTCTCATTGTAAGGATAAGTTTATCATCGGCGATAAACTTTCCTTTATTTGAAGAACGGGTCAATGTCTGACATTTAACAATGAACCATTTTAAACGAGCTTAAAAATGTTGAATAGTTTTAAAGTAAGCTTGTGTCCGAGAAAATTTAATTTCTCGTTTTTGAGGATAAGTTTATCATCGGCGATAAACTTTCCTTTATTTGAAGATCGCGTCATCATCTGATATTTAATGAAGAGCCTTATACACGAGCTTAAAACCTTTGAATGGTTTTAGGATAAGCTCGTGTCCGAGAAAAATTAATTTCTCGTTTTGAAGGTAAGTTATCGTTGCGTAGATAAACTTCCCTGTCTCTGAAGTCCGGGTCATCGTCTGTCATTTAACGAGGAGCCATTGTGCATGAGCTTAAAAACTTAGAATGTTTTTAATATAAGCTCATGCCCGAGAAAACTTAATTTCTCGTTGTTAGGATAAGTTTATCATCGGCGATAAACTTTCCTTTCTTTGAAGATCGAGAAAAAATGGCAGGTTTTGACTTTTGACCAAGAAACTGTGGATACCAGACCATTGGGACAACAAAACTGTGACAAGTTGTGATATGACCAGATTGTGACAAAAGAAAAAATATGACAAAAACATATCAGACGTGACAAAAATTGACAAATTGGACCAAAAAAATGATAGAACGAGACCCAAAAGATTTTTTAGACCACCAAATCGAAAACAAGAACACGATCCAAGGATTAAATCGAGGCTCTGATACCATTTGTAGGTCCTTAGTTTCTTAGGATTGTACAAGTGTTTGATTGATCTAAAGAAAGTAGAGGAATGAAGAACTAGAGAAAGAAAGGTAGAGAGAGAAAGGTAGAGAGAGAAAGGGGAGAAAGAGAAGGTTGATTAAGTGAATGTGTAAAATACAAAATGACCAACCCCTCCTAACATGCTAGGAGGGGGTTTATATAGCCCACCCTACATGTGGGCTATATGGACTATATTGGATCACGAGCCCAATATCATTGGAATGACCGATCCTTTCTAAATACGTAAAAATGTATTTCCAACAGGAAGAGAGAATGATCAAATAAAGAAAACAAACACAACACAAAGATTTCATATTACATAAATATGAAAAAGACAAACAAAGTAGATAGTCATACACACAATATTAGTATCTAAAGCAAAAGATATGGAAAATAAACCACAAAGCATAAGCTAGTCTAATAGTGATAATTTTCCAAGATTGCTTAAAAACGCTAATGACTCTAAAACAACTAAAGTTTTATTGACTCCAAGGGAGTGTAGCCCTTTAGTTGGAAAAATAAGACGACGATGCATCATTCGAAGTTTTGTCCACGGGAACGAAAACTTTGAGAGGAGGTCGAGTGAGGAGGAATTCAAGAAAATTTAACTTCTCATACACATGAGCAAGTTCAATTTGTTGAAATCGACAACAAGCACACGAGGATCCATGATGCAACACAAATTCGGTTGATGGGGGAAGGACATCACACCTAGGATTTGGTGGTGGCGAGGAAAGTGGGTAGGAAATGTTTTCACAATGCCTTGTGAGGTTTGGGAAGGTTGTAAGGTCATTGAGTTGGGGGGTATCAAAAGGTTTTGGTGGTGGTGGGAGATTTTCCTTTTCTCCAGTGATGGGTTAATGGAGTAGGTCTCATTCCAATACTTGATTGGAGAGAAGGTGGGGTTCTTGGGTGGTTTGGATGAAGAGGGTTCATTTTTCTTGATCCAAATAGGTCTAACCGAGATCTTCGGTTTCTTGGAAAGCTTGGATGAGGAAGCTTTGGGTGAGGATGTTTGTGACAATGAAATGTCAAGGTTATGAAAGGAAGATTTAGGCATTGTTGAGGTGTGAGAATGAAATCTCAAGGTGGGGGTATAAGAAGAAAGTAGACAAGGCAAAGGTTTGAAAATCAAATGTAAAGTGTCAAGGAATGTTTAGCCAAATTGAGTAAACATGGAATCTTGACAGGGAAAAGGGTGATGAAGAAAGACCAAAAAATGAGCCAAAAAATGACTTTCTGTCAGGGGTACCTTATAGGGACCGGCGGTTCCTTATCACTTAAGGAACCGCGCGACTTTATAGAGCCGCGTGCAGTGGACTTGAAATCTTGATTTTCCAGGGTTTTGAATAAAACTAAGACTTTTTCAAAATATTGCAAATCTTGGAATTTTACCTCTATTAGCACTAAATTATGCTAGGGTTGCATAAAAGCAACACATTCACCAAGAATGTCTTGACAAAGGGTGACAAAATATTTAGATAACATTTTGAACCAATTTTAGTCAAGTTTTAGAGGTTGTGATAGATTTAGGTTCAATTTTAATTCAAAATTAAAGTTGATTAATATGCACATAAAGATAGAAACACATAAAGCTAAGTCCATAATTCATCCTCATACAACACTCATGAAAGAGATACATAAAGGAAATAAAGGAAAACAATAGCTATCTAAAAATGAACCTAGATTAAAAATTAGGTCTTGATTAGGAGTCTTCCTTGGCTTGGTTTAAAGAAAAACTTATTAGGGAAAATCATCATTTATCTCCTAGGAGGATGATTGGCAAAGAGACTCAACAAAAAGCTTTGCAACTCTATGTGAGCCCCAATCATCTCTACTCTAAGGATATCAAGGAGATAGAAGTTGTTGAGGCAACAAGGGCAATTAGTGCCATTGTGCATGAAATACTCATAAAAGATAGGATCACCCAAGTTTGGAGTGTTTGAGGGATGTGGAGGTGGAGGAGGTGTGTTCTCCAAGGGTGATGTGGGTGAATGTGGAGGCATGCTCTCCAAGGGTGAAAAGGGTGAGTTTGGAGGGGTAAATGGTGAAGTCACCATGGTATCAACAAAGTCATTCACAATTGGAATGCTTTGGATGGGTTGTGGTTGGGTAGTCACATCCAAGAGATTACTTGGATTGAAGGGTGAGGAAAGCTCATTCATCCTAGATTGGAATGAAGAGGAGGTAGAACCATGAGAATGGTTGGTTCCATGGGTAGAGGTAGTCTTGCATGGAGTAAGAGGTGGTGAGTTTGATGAAGAAATGAGAATTGGGACAATCTCATTCTTGGGTGTGTGAAAGGGTGAAGAGTTAGGTTTAGGCATTTTAATCTTAATCTTAAGATTTTTCCTTGAGGTGGAGGTTTTGGATGAGTTTGAGCTTCTTGTAGAAACCATGGTTGAAATGAGAGGTTTAAGGTTTAAGGAAGAATGGTTTGATGTGTGAAGAACATGGCTAACAAGGTGGGTTTAAAAGGGTGAGGGGATGATCCAAACTAGTAAAGAGTTAAAAACATTTTATGTGAACAATGAATTTAGCTAACCTAGTTTAGGAAATGTGCAGGTTTTTTGCAAAGAATCAAGCAAGGTTTACACAGATTAAGGGAAATAGTGTAAAGCAAAGATTCTATCGGACACAGTAGCCGGCGGTTCCTTATCTAGGGGCGGCGGTTCCTTATCAATAAGGTACCGCGAGTCGATATGGAACCGCGACCAGTGGTGTTCAAAAATGGTACTTCTTCAAACTTTGGTTAGCCTAGATTTTTACCAAAGGATTTTCAAGCCAAAGTTAACTACTGACCAAAATCTAGGAAGCTAACTAACATATAGGATGCACAAAGCTATGCAAATCATAAACACAATGGCATAGATAGTCGTTAGGATAATAATAAATAATCCAAACAAGTAGTATTAGTTAGTACACAACCAAAATAAGGTAAAAGGAAGCAAATTTTCAACATCACATTACATGTTTACCAACATGTATACTTTGAAAAAATTCAATGTCTTCATCTTCTCTTCTTGCCCAATCCCTTGATCATGTTTCCCAAGTACTTGATTCCCTTCCTTGACTCAACCCGGTGTTCATGTAAATCACCTTGGGTTCGAAGATTTTGACGGTAAAGTTCCTCCAAATTGAGATTATTAGGAACTTCACTAGTGGAATGATGAGGAGGGGAAACAATGTCATCTAAACCGTCCACGAATGAGTTTGTGGAGTGGTGAGAAGTACTCGAAGAATCAATGGGAGCACTTGTGCCAATGCCATCACCATCACTTGTTGGCATGTCCATGTCCTCATCATTGGACTCTTGTTGGTCGGATTTACGATCACATCTTGTCTTTCTCTTATATACCTCTTGAATAGGTAGCATGACCCGTTTGACCGGTTGAAACTGAGAAAGATCAAGATTTGGAAAATCACGGCCAACCCTTTTAAAAAGACGAGTGAGAAGCATTGCGTAAGGGAGGTTTGTTTTAGGCTTGTGAATAGCATAATTGATCCGTTGAGCGATAAAATATGCCAAATTGTAATTGGTGTTGGTAAAGATGCAATATAACATATGCACTAAACACGCCGGAACATGATCCCGGTTTCCACCAAGACAAAACACATTTCCCTAAGGATATTGGTCCATTGGACCATATTATCATTAAGGTCGCTTAAGAGAACCTCATGAAGTTTCACCGAACGTACCTTAGTATGAAGGCTTCTCTTAACGGGTCGATTATGCTTTTTGGAGACAATGTCAACAATGAAGTCAAGATCAATTTTTTGGAGGAAAATTGTTGGATTCAAGGAGAGCACTAAGCTTCCATTTATCCGTGAAGCGACAAGTGCCTATAAATGGGACATCAAGAATTTGACCGAAGACTTCGAGAGAGTATTGAATGAGTTGACCTTTCAAGATGTACCCAACAAATATTCCATCGTTGTTTTCAATGACGGAGTATGTGCTAAAGAACTCCAATAGGAATCGAGGATAAATGTCTTCCTTAATGTTCAACAAACAATCAAATCCAATGTTTTTAAACATAGACTTGATGTAGACATAATCCTTAATATCCTTTTGGACAACTCTACCCTCATGAAAACAACGGGATTGAAGGGAGGAATAAGTATGGGCGAGGTGAGTTGAGTGACAAAAGTCGGAAAGGTTAGGCATATACTGTTTGGCGAGTTGATGATCCTTTTGGTATTGTGAAGGCATGATTAGTACCTAAATAAAAACACAAGAAAATATTTTTCCAATCACTCATGTGAAAAATAAAATCAAAAATCAAAATATGAGAATGTGTTATATCAAATTCTTGACAAACAAAGGATTGAATCCATATCATTCTTCATGTTCACAATGTATCTATTCCATTATTAACCAAGAACATATGAACTATGTTGGATCAACAATGGACTAGAACATTGATTTTTCAAAACAAGGTTTTTAGGTAAGCATTAACAATGCAAATACCTATTTGTTCATGGGTTCATCTCAATTCCATCTTTTAACCAAGATCATTTAGCCAAAATTCGGATTTGTTCTACAAGTGGGTTTTAGTGAAATCTTAATGAATATGAACCTAAGGAATCATAGTAAAATAACCATGTCAACCCATATTCCTATTAAGGTTCTAATTCAATTTTAATTTTAAAAATCCCCAATTATGAAAGGGTGAACCCTAGAACAAAATAGATGAAATTGAAAGAAAGTACTTTCAATTAATTGATGTTTGATGAAGGATGAGTGAAACCCACAACTTGGAATCAATTAATTTGAGTGATTGAAGGTTTTTGAAGCTTCAACAATGGTGGAAAAGGTGGAATCCGTCGGCTGTATGTTTTTGGGAGAGAGATGGTTTAGTTTGAAAAAGGTTATTTTAATAAAACTGGTGCTCTGACAACCTTTACTGCCCGTGGTACCTTATCGATAAGGAACCGTAGGTTTGAGCCGCCAGAGATAAAGAACCGCATATATCAATGAAATACGCCAAAATTTTGAAAACCAAGTTTTCTAAAATACTTAAAAATAGATCTTAAACTTTTTAGAATAGCATTGGATCATCATAACACTAAGCAATATGCCTTAATTAAGGATTACGAGTTGAATCGAGATCGAAAAGAACCGAAACGGACAAACGACTACTCGTAGCGAAAAAGCGAAGTGGAGAGAAGTCAAGGGAAGTGAATCAAGACTAAGATCAATGCTCAAGGGATTAATGACAATCTTCAAATCGTGGAGACGAAGAGCTTGTGTCATATATAGTGGTTTAAGACGTGCCTTTCCGGCGAGATGTTATACGGATTTGGTAATGAATGAACACAAAGCAAATATTGATACATAGACTAAGATCACTTTCAATAATAGTCTTAGTTTAAACCAAAATATGAGCAAGGTATTAATTCACTTTCTCTCCCACAAAGGGCCTACTAACCGTATGGGTGCAAACCATGGAAATCATGCTTGATACTTTAAGCTACTACTAACTCACTCTACATCACCATAGTGAGTCAAGTATCCAAGCAATGAAGATTTGAGAGCATAAAAGAAAAGAATCACAAACCACAAACAAATGTCAAGGAAAGGATGCCAAGAACAAGCACATAGTCAAGTAATGATCAAAAGAATGATCAAAGGGCGTGTGGAAGAACGAAAGCGTACCTTGGCCAAAAAGAGCATTCCAATCCATCAAGGAATCAATGAAATGCCCAACAATGACTATGATGAGTACTAAGTCTTCAAGGACTAGTATCATTCCCAATCATCTTGATATCATCATTCAAAGATGTTGAAGATTAATGAAGATGAGTCTTCTACAAGTGCAAGTAACTCAATCCACAACCAATTAAGTGATTGATCTTCATGAGTACCTACACAAAGCAAGATGCAAACTAGTAGATACATTTCAAGAGTAGATCTAATATTCATAAAAGCTACTAATCTAAGAGGGATGTAATATTACCAATTAAAAGACCTATTTTCCAAGAAAAAAATAGTTTTAACCAAAGAGAAACTTTAGTACAACTTGACCTTCTAATTTGAGGAGACAATGGATCGATCCAAGTTTTAAAGTATAATATACTTCAAAGATCTTGAGTGACCATCGCTCTGATACCAATTGTAGAAACTAGAAGGGGGGGGGGGGGGTTGAATAGTTTCTCTTCTATTAGTCACCTAATTAAAATTAATTTCAATTAGGTTTGTATAAAAAACTATCTTTTACTTGAAGCTAAGTTGCATAATGATTAGGTTCAGTTCAAATGCATTAGCAATGGTAATAGGTAAGTATAATGTAATGAAATAAGTAAAGAGTAAGGAAAGAGACAACCTAGTGACAAGACACCAAGATTTATAGTGGTTTGACAACGAGGCTCTATCCTCGTTTCTACTCCACTCCTCGAGTACACCTACTCGAGATTTCCACTATATCCACAAGCTCCCTTCTTGGCGGAGAAAGCCTTACATCGTCGCTTACATTATTTTCCGACACTAAGCTAAATGTCGAGACCTAATCATTAGCTAGGATCAATCTACACAACGTTGCCTACTTCACAATTTAACGACACAAGGCTAGATGTCGAGTTCTAATCTCAAGGTAGAACCAATCTTCACGACGTTGCCTACTCACCATTTTACGACACAAGGCTAGATGTCGAGTTCTAATCCAAAGCTAGAACCAATCTTCACAACTCTTCACTTTGAAGCTAAGTGAGAACTTCACACAACAAAGCTACTAATCACTTTCAAGTTTAGTGAGAACTCACAAGACACAACCACATCACTTTATAGTTTAGTGAGAACTACTACACAAATCTATTACAACTCAACTAGACATATCCAAGTACACACATGTAGCTTGGGTCTACACAACACAAATCCAAGCAAACAAATATGCAATGGATGTACACAACAAATCCAAGTATTCACAAATAGCTTGGATGAACACAACTAGTCCAAGTATTCATAAATACAAATGGATCAACAAAAACAAAAAGGCTAACATGATAAACATAACTAATTCATGGATTCATCTTTATCACAACACTAGTGAGTGAGTGATCTTCTCATTGGACAAGGTAAAGGAGGGGATCAAGAGGATAATCATATGTAAACATACTTAACACATTAAGTGATCATTTACTAATGATTATGCTATAGAAAAGAGAAAAGGGGCTGAGAAAAACGTCCAAGAGGCTTATTGGAAAATGAGATTTGATCCACTATTTATAGAAGACAAAGTCCAACGGCTAGCTGGGCGCGGATCCTTAACTAGCCGGTGGTTCCATATCGCTAAGGAACCGCCTAGCTATTTAAGGTACCGGCCAGTAGAGTCCGCTCCCTTTTTTGTCTTTTAGTGGGGTAGGAATATCTGAGGTTTTTTAAACCTTCAAAGGATATTCTTATGGCATATGGAATATGCTATTTTCAAATTTACATTTTCCATTTTAATAAAACATTTTCTTAAAAAGAAAGTTTATTAAAAAATATTTTGTCATATTAATAAAAGTGAGTTTTAAGGATAATCACTTTGATGATCACTAAGTATGATTAAGAAAAGTTAGTGATATGATTATTACCTTGATGATAGTGTTAGTTAAATAATTCGTTTTGTGTTTTACACTAAATGTGTTGTATAGTTTGTTGTGATCAAAACTAAGAAAGATTAGTTAACACTAATAATGATTTTAGGCATCACTTGCATTAACATAATGAATTGGTGTTGTGGGGACTCCTTGGCTGCGGCATAAACAAGAAAAGGGTCATGAGATTTTGGCCCAGCCCAACTTACAAATTAACACACAGGAAATAAAAAGCGTGTTTTCCCTTTTCACTCTTACAAACAAACAACAACATTAAGGTTTACACCCTTGGTGTGGCCGCCGGATGTAGAGCAAGAACCAGTGGGTTTCTGCTTAGTTTTCTTCAAGAAAAATCGTGTGTGTTCGTCCCTTATCACCAGCCCCATAATGGTAACCATCTCCTCTCTCTTTAATTCAGTTTATACCACGAGTTTATTGGGTTCTTAAAGATCTACACGGATAAAAACATAGAGTAATCATGAATAAAACGTAGTAGGGGTCGGGTCTGATTGGGTTTTGGTTTGGCTTGCACCAAACCGAGAGTATATGACTCTCGGTGGTGGTTTTCTTTCAAACTGCTACAAACCAAACAGCCACGGTGGGCTTTTTGCTCCATCAGCCGCAACCCTGCATCCAGCAGGGGTGCGTTTGGCCTACTAGTGACAACGGCAGAAGGGGGTGTTTGTTCTGGCAGTGGGAACCGATAGCTTATGCTCTCGGTGGGAGTTTTAGTCGAGCAGGGGAAACAAGCCACTGCCGGTGGCAGTAACATCACTGCCAGGGGGAGACTGGCAGTTAAGGGAATGTTTGGGAAAGGGTTTAAGAAAAACAGTTAAGGGGGTGTTTGGCTGTCGGTTTTAAGAACAAAAGGGGCTGTTTCGTTCGGCTTATATGTAAACACAACACGGGTTTCATGGGTTTTCACGGGTTCGGTTTACGACACGTTTAATAAAATAATACACGGGTTCAGGTTATTATTATTTTTACAAGTTTAATTAGCTTTACATGTATATTAATTTACAAGTAATTAAATTAATTTAACATGACCTATAATTAATTTAATTAAAACAGGGACTTAGGTTTATTATTATTACTTAATAATACATGATTATAACCTAAGTATTTATGTATTCAATTTAGACTATAGTAATAATTAATTATTAAACATGACATATAATTAATTAATTATCATGACTTAGGTTATGTTAATATAAATATTAATACATGTATTAACCTAAGTATTTTTATACACTTAATTTAATTAAATCATGTTATATTTAATTAAATCTTATAACCTATAGTTTATTTTATTTACATGTAATAATTAATAAACTATAGTATATATCACATGACTTAGAATATTAATCAGTAAAACTTAAGCTTTTATATTATTAGCTTAATAATCCAACTTATTTCTATTTATGGAAACTTTTTATTTTTAGAAACTTATTTCATTAAGGCAACTAACCTATTTATGGAAACTTTCTATTTTTAGAAACTTATTTAATTAAGGCAGCTAATCTATTTATGGAAACTTTCTATTTTTGGAAACTTTCTATTTTTGGAAACTATCTATTTTTGGAAACTTTCTATTTTTGGAAACTAGCTATTTTAGGAAAGATGATTTTTTTTAGAAAGTTACTTATTATTACACAACAAGTATAATAATACAAGAAATACAAGTAGTACTTAATCAGAATAGACAGAATACATGATAAATGCAGTATAAAGCTAAAATCAGTAAAACATGACATGAACATATAAAAAAAGCTAAGACATGATATAAAATTAGTTACGTACTCAGTAACCAGAATACTTATACACGTATATTATTTATGTAGCATTAGTGATATCGAAGTAGGACTCTCTTCCGTTCGTCTTCTTCGTTCACTGGACACAAGGTACGGATTCTCCGTCCTTTCAATATGTACATTCTTCCTTATTAGGATTCCCCGAATGCAGCCAACTGTTTTACCCAGTATATGTTTTATATGTTTTTGAATTGCTTATGTTTAATTAGATACCTAAAGCTAACCAGTTTCACCTAGTTATGGAGGTACCATAACCATAACACTGGAGGCACCGGTGTTATGACATCACCACGGCGGAGTGATAGCTCGTGGCGTCCCTTTAGCTTTTGGACGTGTTATTATTATCATGTGGGGCGTACGGGTGCATCCTAGGTTACATGTTTTAGCAGATTATTCAGGTGAATGTGGTATGTGCCTTGCATCCTTCACAAGAAGCTGATCCCTCCTACCCAAACTTATATTAATTAGAGGCAGCCCCTCTAATTGCATGACGAGGTCACCCCTCCAAGTATTCATGCACGTTGATATTTCATGACCTATATTGGCTTAACGGTTAACATGTTAAACAGTTTTTATAAGATAAACATAAGGCTTTTCAAACTATAAAACCAGTTTTATTAAGTTATACCAGGTTTTCCAGGACATATACATTTCCGCTGCTATATGTTGTATATGCTTATGTTATTAATGCTATGTTTGTATATCCGTGCACTAAGCGTTATGCTCAGCCATTTTTCCTTTCATGTTCCCAAAACGGCAGGTACCAAGGACTCGAGCATTTGGAGGACGTGCATAGGATGGAAGCTGCCAAAGACTTCTTCCTTTGCCTTCATCTATCTATGCTTGTTTAGTCATTTCTCATTTTCCTTTACTTTATTATGTTTTAGGCTTATGTTTGGGAACCGATGTTAGATTTCGGTTTTCCCTATGGTCATGTATGTTCTACTACATATTACCTTGCATTCTTTGATGACACGCCATAATCACGTGTGACATTCCATTTACCAAAATAGGGTGTTACATGGTGTGTGTGTTAAGAAATGATTAAATTTGTGAATATGATTATGAGAAAAGAAAAGAGAAAAGGATGACGGTTACGATTAAAATTAAACTAAGACGAAAGTCGTGCACGTAAAACCGTAAAATATGACTAAATTTAAAAATTAACCTAAAAATTCCTAGAAAATTGCAATAAATCCTAAAAAATGTAATTAGAGTTTACAAAAAATCAAAATTCACTCAAACCTTTTATTTAATTAAATAATAAATTTTTAATTCTAATTAAAGCCCAAAAAATCAATTTAATTAAAAAAAATACAAAAATGAGATTTTTCACTTTGTAAACCTCTAAAAAACTTAAATAAATTAAAAACTATTTTTGAAAAATTTAAAATTAATTAAAACTATTTAAAAATGATTAAAAACTATAAAAATTTAAAATAATCCTAAAAATTAATTAAATGACAAGAAAATTAATCTAAAACTTTTAAAAATCCTAACTTAATGTGTTTAACCTAGGAAAAATGAGAAAGTTGCAAAAATCCTAAATTTAATTTTTAATAATAAAATAATAATAAAATAATATTAAAAATCCAAAATTTATAAAAATTTATAAAAACTTGCAAATTAGTTTAATTTAACCTAATTTAAATAGAAATGAACTTGAAATGACCAAATTACCCCTAATGGGCCTCCAAATGGGCTAAAATGAAATACAATCCACCTAAATGGGCTTTTTGGCGCAATAAGCAAAAAGTTGTCCAAATAAGCCCAAAATCACCTATCTGACTCAAAATTTGATTTTAAGAACAAAAGCCTAAAGGCCCAAAAGCTGAAAATGTGCTTATCACAGCTTAATAGTCAACAACTTATTCTTAATGGGCTTTTTGGCCCATTAAGCCATAAGCTAATGCCATAAGCTCTAATTTGACACACAAGCTTCTTTTGGGATACTAAAGAGATCTCTAAAAAGAAATTTTGAAAAATCATAAGAAATAAGCCTGAAATAAGCAAAAGCTCTCTACACAAAACAACAAAATAGTCATTTTCGAGTTCTAGGCTGTTTCAAGTGCTGATTATTTTTGCAAAAGGTTTCAAATGACTTAATTAAGCAAAATAAACAAAAAGTTGTCAAAAAGAACCATTCAATAAGATGGAATTAGCAAATAAGCACTTATGAAAAAGTCAAGTCAATTGATTTCTAGTCAAACCTAAAAGTCAAACCCTAAAAAGCTCCAGAATAAACAAATGGGTCAAATGATGAAGATTGATCACAAAATCAAAGTTGTTGCAAGTCTGGATAAGCTATTATAGCTTATTAATAAGCTGGATGAAAAATTGCACTAGCCGTAGCTAGTTTTGGGTGTCCAGCAGTGGGAAAAGTTTCCACTGCTTGACTATCTTGACTTTTTGTCTTTTGTGGATTTTTGTCGGATTCAGAGAACACAAAGGCACCCTTATACCCAGTGGGTTATAAGGAGTCAATAACAACAAAGAAATCACAAATCCAACCAGCCAATTAGTACAGTTTAATCAATTAAGCATCAGACATTGCCCAGACATGAACATAAGCAGTTTTCAACAAAATAAGCAGATTTAGCAAGATTAAGCCAACCAAATTGAACCAAATGCACACAACAGCTTAAATAAATTAAAATGAACATAAATCAACTTGTTTCATACACTGATTCAAGGTTTAGACAAAGATTCAAGATAATGAATGTTACTGATGAACACAAAGATGAACTAAAAATCCTTTTGCTGATGTACTTGACCACAAGCCCAAATTCAAACCCTCAAATCTCTTAAACAGGTTACACAAACTTTGTTTAAGCACTTTTTATCCCTAAACATGCATACACTCGAGGTGTTTCCAAGATTTTAGGTCAAATTAGGCAAAAACAAGCAAGATATAGCACAATGTAAGAATTGATGTTTAAAAGCTCAAAACTTGCAGATAATAGCACACAACCAAGTAAATATCAGATACAAGCACTTAAAAACACTTAACACTAACTCCAATTCAATTAATTCCCTTAAAACAGTAGACCCAAACACCCCTTAAACTTTTTAATCAAAGATTTAACAAAGCGTAAGTGTATAACAGGTTTACCCAAGCTTAATCTAACATCATACCAACATTATCATGAAGTATAAACCAGATTCAAGCCACAAGAACAACACATATAACAGTAGATCACAAAATCACAAAATATCACCTTTTTAACAGATTTTTGGTAAGAGAACTCAAACCTCATGAATGTACATCCACACTCACGAATTTTTGAGCTTATGTGCCTAGCTTAACAAGGTACAAGCTTCCAATAGGCTGCTAAGAACAACAAGGTTAGAACAAGCAGTTTATATGAAAAAGAAAATGGAAAATAAAAGCTGATTAATTCAAGCTTGTTCCCACTCCTTGAATATCCCCAAACCACAAGCTCACTACACCTTGATAAGCTCCTTATCAGGGTGCTATGACCACTTGTAATCCAAACATTTCAAAGTTAGAACCAAGAACTTTGAAAAATATCATATTTTAGAAAACTTTACAATTTCTTGCACAAGCTTTGAAAACATGTTTTTAAACTTAACAATCACAAACATATAACAATAACAACAATGAAATAAGAATGGCACTTGGGTTTCGTCAAACAATTCAAACACTTTTTCATTAATCTTGAAACAAGGATTTACAGAATGTTGACCAAAGAAAAACCAAGAGCAAACTAATATGTAATGAGCCCTATGCCTTATATAGGCTACAAAGAGACTAAGAAAGCTGAAAAATAAGTGAAACCCTAGTACATGGTCTTCCAAAAATGCCCCTTCAGTTTGAATTATCTTGATCATGTGAAGAACTTTTGGCTGTTTGTAGAGGTGTAAAGGTGGTGAGAATTTGATCAAGGGTCCCTAACAAGCTTAGGATTGAAGCAGGTTTGTGGATGGTTGATTCTCTGACATGTTTTGGCAGTTTCCCCAATAATGTGTGCATGGGGTGGGTACATGTGAACTCTTGGGTGATGTGTCATGCAAAGTGAGAGTCGGGTTATGATTAGTGACATGTTAATCAATAATCTGGAGGGTTTTAGGGTTTAATTCCATGTAATTAGAAAAACCCTAATTATGATATGAACATGAAGAACAATGGATTTGATCTTGTTTTAGGTTTAAATATGTGTTAACCGCGTTTTTCAAACTTAATTAAGTAAGTTAGTTAAAACCAGTGAAGTGGAAAGTGAGGTGGCAAGTGGGAGGTTTGTGATTGGCTAAATGGAGATAGTGGGGCACGTGGCAAGCCCTCACTGGTTAAGGTAAGTATTGGTGTTTGACAGCTTTTACCCTCCTTCTTCTTTTCTTCTTTCATTTCTAGTTTAAACAAGTATAATCTGAATTCCCTTTGTAAATAAGTTTCACTTTTTAGACTTTTGCCCCAAAAAGATTTGTAAAGTATTTTCAGGGGTATTTCTTGCCATTTGATGTTATTTGAAGGGTTTTTTTGGCATTTCTTCATTCTTCAATGTCTTGACTTGTATGGTTGACTTTGTGGAGGACTAAAGTTGACAAGTCTTCATTTGTGAGGGACCATTCTTGCCAATTCTTCAAAGTAGAGGGTCCTTTTTGCAATTCGACAAACTTTAAGGACCAAACTTGTAATTATGAATAAACAAGGGTTTAAAGTATCAATTATTCAATATTGGAGGACCCTTCTTGTACAATCTTCAATTCTTCAAGGGTTTTTCTTAGAAAATCAACTCTATGGCTTGGTTCATTGTGCGGCTTCGTTTCCCGTGTTCGTTTTTGCTTGTTTCTTGTGATCTTTTGCCATTTTCTCAATATCCGTACTTAAAATACACATTGAACAAACACAAGCATATATTTGGCACTTTTTATGATATTTTGTGCATTTTAAGCCCATTTTGGACGATGAGACTATGTATAAAAGCAGTCTCATCACTCCCCCATACTAAACTATTGTCGTGCCCTCACGCAATGCTAGAATAAAGGATCGTAGCATCTCCAAAATTAATTTTTATGCACTTTTATTGAATGATAAACTTACTATACTACTACTATTACTACTACTTGCGTTATAGACATAATGTATGATTTTCATCGCAAAATGGGACGTTTAGGTTCATAGAACAAGAACACGTGAATGCTTCGTTAGAAATAATTTCATCGTCCTTGATTTTCACCCAAATTCTATGCCAAGCGTGCAACGAGATCATTGTCATTATAAGCTAGTAATGCTAACACTACTCATATGCCCTAACCACGTACTTAGACTCCGATTTTCCTAATTGGTATCTCTTATATTTTATTTTTGTCTTGAATGTTCACGAGGATACATTTTTTACTTATACGATGATAGAGATTTAGGTCTAAAAATAAAGTCATAACGGTGTAACCAAGACCATCGAATTAATAACCCCCCCCCCTAATAGACAACGATGTCAAAAAATTAAGTCAACAAGAAGGATCGATAAACACTGTTTTATAACGGTTTTGAACATGAGACTTATTACCAAGACTTTTATACGCCCCATAACGGATGGGCCTTATTATCATAGGTTTACCTCCATCTTTTATTCAACTTCGCGATGAAGCTTTTATTATGACTTCGGTCTTGCCTTGCCTTTTATTTAACCTCACCATGAGGTGTTTATTATGGCCAAAGACGTATATCCTCACGCTAAAAGCGAATTTGGATCTTTAAAGCTTCAAAGATTAAGGTATAATTCACTTTCAATTTCGCATAGATTTTTCGGCCTTGTGAGCTTCAAATTGTTTGCTTGATTTAGGTGAGCACTTGAAATATTATTATTAGGTGAAGCTTTCGATTATTCGGGTCGCCAATACTTCAAAACCGTGACGCTGACGATACCTTAATGTCTTTCCAATTTAATTACATGGAAGCTACTAGAAAAGACTAGAAACCAACAATCAAGACTAAACCACTAAGCCAATACTTATTAAGCAAAATATATATACAAGCGACGGGAGAATAAGAAAACAACGAGAACACATGAGTTTTTGAAAGAATACGAGTACTCTACGTTTAGCATAGTAACTTATAATTAACTCTATCATTTCTCGTCCTCATTTAAGAGACTTAGCCTAATATAAAGTTAAGGAATCGAAGCTAAGTGCTCAACACGCACGGTCGAGTCAAAAATTACTCTTATTCTTGCCATCAGAAAATCTACATTCGTGTCTTCAAACACTTATAAAACATGAGAAAAAATTTAAATTTGGCCATTTTTAGCCTTATTTTGCAACAAAACGATAAACAAAAAGATATCCTTTGGAAAGCGTGAAGGTTTGGCAAGGCAAGTATCTATTCACCCCCCCATACTAAAGTTAAACATTGTCCTCAATGTTTCGAGTCTAAGGGTAGGATACCCTCATACTAGAGACGTAGTCGAGCGCTTAATCTAGCATGGAAAGAGTGTAACCATTAAATCAATAGCCGTTTATGGAGTGTGCTAAAAAACTTATGGTTAGAACATATAAGGATATATCATATGGATATCAAGAAATTCTTCAAAGCAAACGATCGAGTACTCTCATGAAACGAACACGAGAGGCTCCAATCGTGAAGATCATGATCATCTAAAAACCACAATGCACAAACAACCACGGAACAAAGGTTGGAAGGGCATAAATCCCCTCACGTTACTACATTAGAAAACGATAATATATACATGGATAAGCATGGGACTCCCCCACGAGGTACCTCATTTTTGATTACCGAGTCATGAGCTCGACTCGATCCCCTCAATACTAATTATTATTGGGGAAGGTGACTTGGTCGAGGTAGTTCAAAGAGGGAACTTCCCCGCCAAAGTTGTGCTTCAACCTCTGTCCATTCACCTTAAAATTGGGGCCATCATTTTGAGCTATCTCGATGGTCCCATAAGGAAAAACTTGGGTAACAGTGAATGGACCAGACCAACAGGATTTCAACTTGCCGGAAAAGATTTTCAAACATCAGTTAAAAAGCAACACTTGATCTCCAATGTTAAAAACCCGGTTTTTAATTTTAGAATCGTGAAACTTTTTGGTTTCTCTTTATAAATCAATGAACTTTCATAAGCAATATCTCTTAATTCCTCCAATTTATTTAATTTTTTGGTGTTTTCCCGCGGTCTCAATGTCGTCATTACAATGCTTAAGGGCACAATAAGCTTTGTGTTCGAGTTCAGTTGGCAAGTGATAATTCTTCCCATACACAAGCTTGTAAGGAGTGCACCCAATGGGCGTCTTATGAGCGGTACGAAAGGCCCATAAAGCATCGTCTAACTTATCCGACCACGATCGTCGGTTCTCCCCTATCGATCTCTCCAAGATCCTCTTCAACGCTCGATTTGAAACCTCGACTTGCCCACTCGTTTGCGAGTGATAAGCCGTTGAAAGCCGATGTGTAACCCCATATTTCCTTAGAACCCTTTCGAATTGGTCATTACAAAAATGGGTTGCACAATCTCTTATGATCGCACGAGGGGTTCCAAACCGAGAAAACAAACTCTTCAAAAACTTGACTACCACACGAGCATCGTTCGTGGGCAAAGCCTTAGCTTCCACCCACTTCGATAGGTAGTCAACAGAGACAAGGATGTACTTATTACCACGAGATGAAGGGAACGGCCCCATAAAATCAATTCCCCAAACGTCAAAGATCTCACACACTTGGATGATGTTTTGTGGCATTTCATCGTTTTGTGAGGCTTTGCCTTGACGTTGGCATGAGTCCCACGACTTGACAAGTCCATGTGCATCTCGGTAAATAGTAGTCCAAAAGAAACCGGCATCAAAGACCTTCTTCGCCGTGAGATTAGCACCATGGTGGCCACCCGTGGGTCCCTCGTGACAAGCTCTAAGGATATTAGAAGCTTCGGTTCCAAGTACACAACGTCGAATGATTTGATCCGCACAAGTCCGAAATAGGTAAGGGTCGTTCCAAAAGTAGAACTTGACGTCACAAAAGAATTCCGTTTTTGTTGAGTCGCCATACCCTTAATGATGAAGTTCCCCGCATGGTAATTTGCGATGTCCGCAAACCATGGGGTGGATGAGTCAAGCTTAGAATTCACTACACCAAGTGTCTCGGGAGGAAATGTTTCGGTGATTTCCTTATTCTCGTATACACTTTGGTGAGGATCTTCCAAACGAGAAAGATGATCGGCCGCTAGATTCTCAGCTCCTTTTTTGTCAAGGATTTAGACATCAAATTCTTGTAGGAGGAGAATCCAACGAAGCAATCTCGGCTTTGCATCTTGTTTAGCCATGAGATACGATTGCCGAGTGATCCGTATACACTATGCATTGTGTCAAGACGAGGGTAAGGTCAGAATTTCTCAAATGCATACACCACGGCAAGGAATTCCTTTTTCGTTGTAGTGTATTTAAGTTGAGCCTCGGTCATCGTCTTGCTAGCATAGTGGATAGGCAAGAAGTGTTTTTCATGACGTTGCCCCAAAACAGACTCAATAGTGTAATCACTAGCATCACACATGAGTTCAAAGGGGAGGTTCCAATTGGGAGCAACAAGAATGGGAGCTTCGGTAAGTTTCCTCTTAAGGATTTCAAAGGCTCGTACACAATCTTCGTTAAAGACAAAAGGAGCATCTTTTTCGAGGAGATGTGTAATAGGTCGAGAAATCTTTAAAAAATCCTTGATGAATCGAGATAAAATCCCGCGTTGCCTATGAAACTCCTAACTCCCTTAACGGTTTTGGGATGAGGTAATTTTGCGATGACGTCTACCTTAGCTTTGTCTACCTCAATCCCCGCTTTCGAGACCTTGTGCCCTAAGACGATTCCTTCCTTAACCAGAAAAATGACATTTTTCCCAATTGAGCACAAGGTTGGTTTCCTCACAACGTTTTAACATTCTCTCAAGATTCGACAAACGCGAAGTGAACGAACAACCATACACGGAAAAATCATCCATAAAGACTTCCATAGTCTTCTCGATCATGTCATGAAAAATAGCCATCATACACCGTTGAAAAGTTCCCGGTGCATTGCAAAGTCCGAATGGCATTCTACGATAGGCAAACGTTCCATATGGACACGTAAACGTAGTTTTTTCTTGATCACAAGGATCGATGGGGATTTGGAAGTAACCGGAAAAACCATCTAAAAAGCAATAGAAATCGTTTCCCGCAAGACGCTCCAACATTTGGTCCATGAAGGGCAAGGGAAAATGGTCTTTACGAGTGGCGTCATTCAACTTACGATAGTCGATACACACCCTCCAACCGGTCACGAGTCGAGTTGGAATTAACTCGTTGGCATCTTTGGCACAACGGTCATTCCTCCCTTCTTAGGGACACAATGAATAGGACTCGCCCAAGGGCTATCGGAAATTAGGTAAATCATTCCCGCGTCAAGGAGTTTAAGGACCTCCTTTTTGATGACGTCGTGAATTTTGGGGTTCATCCTCCTTTGATATTGAATTGCGGGTTTATAGTCCTCCTCCATTAAGATTTTGTGGGTACAAAATTTAGGATCGATCCCCTTAATGTCGGATAATTTCCACGCAATTGCCCCTTTGTGGTCCTTTAGAACATCGATAAGTGCGGTTTTTTTCATCATTCAAAAGATCTTTCGCAATAATCACCGGCAACTTATCGTATCCTTCCAAGAATAAGTATTCAAGATGAGGAGGTAAATCTTTTAACTCGAGGATTGGTGGTTCCTCAGTTGAAGATTTGGGTTCGATACTCATAACCTCCTCGGGTGGAGGAAATGGGAAATCGTTAAGAAAATCCTTGATAATTGAGAAGTCCTCATCGTTGTCGAGGTCTTCGTCACAAGTACAAGGAACATCAAATTCTTCCAACGTAAAACCACCACCTTCAAATGGAGTGAAGGATGGTGTCGAATTATCAAGAATAGGATCGAGCATAGTGGGATTGCCACTATTTTCATTGTCACCAAAACCTAAAAATTCTTGTGAAAATTCCTCGTAAACGACGTCGATCATATCAACGAAGTTTATAGTTGCGACGGAATAAACATGAGAAAGTTGAGAGTTTTGTGTTGCGTTTATAACAAGTTCCTCGTCGTTGAAACGTAAGGTGATTTTTCTAGCATGCACATCAATCAAGTCCATTGACGTATCCAAAAACGAACGACCTAAAATAAGAGGAACTTGAGGATCCGTGGGAATATCGACAACGATAAAGTCTAACGGAGAATAGAACTTTCCCACTTTCACAAAAACGTCTTCGGCCAATCTACATGCGGGAATAGTGGAATGATCGGCCAATTCGATAGACATTATTGAAGGAGTACGATTAGGAAGATTGAGCGACTTGAAGATTGCAAGTAGCATCAAGTTAATACTAGCACCAAGATCGGCCAAGGCGTAGCATTCTTCCATATTTTGAATTGCACATGGAATCAAGAATTTACCGGGATCACCGACTTTTTGAGGTATGCGGTTAAGATAAACCGATGAACAACTAGACAATTGTTGCAATTTCTCCTTGTTCAACATACTCTTAAAGTTAGCGGCAAATCGAGGCATCATGACTAAGGCGTCGACAAAACATATATTGAAATGCAAATCACGAAACATTTTCATAAAAAGCTCAAATTGGTAGTTATCACGTTCTTTCCGTTTCTCCTTACGAATTCTCGATGGGTAAGGCAAAGGTGGTGTGGGTTGAGGCATAGGCATAGCCTTTGGAATCTCGGGTTCCAATGATGGTAATGGGTCAACCTTAGGTGTGGTTTGAGGGGTACTTCGTGGGATTGGGATATGCTCCTCTTCGACCACCACCTCGGATTCTTCCTCAATTTCCTCCACCGTTGGAGTAATTGGTTGAGGAGTCGGTTCCTTAAGTGCCTTACCACTTCGTGTGGTAATCACTTTCATCTCTCCCTTAGGGTTCGATATGGTGTTACTATGAAGACTACTCGAAGATGGTTTACACATTATAGCCTTAAACATGGATGAAATTTTATCCTCAAACATAGATTGCCTCTTATCGGCCTTAAGCATCTCTTGTTTTATTTCACGTTGACCTTGTTCCATCTGTTGTTGGTTTTGTTGTAACCTAGTTACATTCCCCTCCATTTTTTTGGTATGAATCTTAAGCTCATTTGCTAACTCGTTTTTCAACTCCTTTTTCAAGTCATTCTTAAACTCAGATCTTAGGCTAATGATCTCCCTTTGTATATTATCAAACCTAGCATCAATTCCATTTGCGTATTCAACAAATTCATTTGGAAGATCTTTTAAGTTTTACAAACTCTTATTGTTGTTTTGACAATCATTGCTTTGATTTTTGTTTTGCACTTGATTATTAGCCCCTTGATTCCCATAGTTGTTACCCTTGTAATTGTTCTTGTAACCAACTAGATTGTTTCGATAATTGTTAGCATTTTGATTTGGTGAAAAACCCGGTAGAGTCATTTGATTAGAGCGGGTAACTTGACCGTTTTGGTTATAAGTTCCCGTGGCCGCGTAGGCACTCGAAGTGTTACCACCGTTGGTAATGCACTCGGAGAAATCATGACCTCCAGCACAATACATACAAGAAACTTCAACCGATTTAGCCGTAGCGGGAGTAGATTGTTCACCAACTTTAAATTCAATCAAAAGTCCTTTAAGCTTATCAAAGATTTTGTTCTCCAAATTTGCCTCGATTTGGCAAGCATCGATGGTATGAGACAATGAAGGCGAAGACGAAGTCTTACGAACACTCGACGTGCTACGAGGGCTATAGACCTTCGACCTATTCTCAATAATCAACAACGCTTCCTCGATCGTTTTACACAAAAAGTTACCACCCGCGGCGGCATTAAGATAATCTCTCTCATGATCGTTCAATCCATTGTAAAACGTGTCAATTTGATGCAAGTCGGAAAAACCATGATGAGGACACTCATGCAACATTTCCTTAAACCGATTCCATGCCGTAGAAAAACTCTCATTAAACTATTGTGAAAATTTTGAAATCTCGTTTTTCAAATGCGTAGTCTTAGAGGGCGGGAAAAATTGGTTCACGAACTTCGAAACGAGATCCTTCCACGTCAATATAGAATTAGGTGGCTCTTTCTCTAACCAAATTTTAGCGGGCCCCTCCAAGGAATACGAAAAAAGTATCATCTTAATCGAGTCGTTAGAGACGTCCTTAAACTTGCAAGTCACGATAAGACAATTGAATTGGCGGATATGGTTGTGAGGGTTATCCTTTTCATCACCACGGAATTTGTTGTTTTGGATCATCGACAACAAACCCGTCTTAACTTCAAAATTCTCTGCAAGGATGGCGGGAATCACAATCGCTTCTCCATAACCCTCGGTGGGTGCTTGAAGTAACTCCATCATAGTTCGATTAGCCATGGTAGCTTCTTATTCTACGATAGGTTCGTCAATAGGAGATTCTCCACTTGAAAGGTTAGGTGTGGTTTCCTTTCGGTTTCTACGTTTACGTGCACGTCTAGCTTGGTAGCGAGTTTGCATAAACGTCACGTACAACGTGGGGATGAGCAAAGAAGATTTTTTGGTGTTTTTAACTTTTTCTTTTTTTTTGTGTTTTTTATTGTTTTTACTTTTTTTGGATTTTGTGATGTATTACGTAGACAAAAATCTACAAATATCTCCTCAAATCAAATCTCTAAATTAAAGGAGCCTCAAGAAATGAAACGATCACGTGAAGTGAACGCCTTCGATGACTTTAGAACGTTGGTGGAACACCAAAACGTTCAAGAGGGTTTAATCTTTTAAAACCAAGAAAATATAGATACGTAGATAATACTTTGGTTGGCAAACCCTCGATTAGCCCTTTTTATCTAAACACGCACAAGCAAGCGGAGACATGAGGCGGCGCGAAGCACTTAAGAGCCTTTTTCTTTAGGGTGTATTTTTTAACACCCGTCTTATACCCAACTTATAGTTTGTGTTTTTCAAAATTAAGCTTCACGAAAGTAATTATCTATTTTGCCTTTTTCTTTATTTGAGATTCGAATACAATGATCGAGTGATGAAATCCCAAATCAAGGTTGTGTTTTCACACTTTTGGAGTACTTGTGAATTTACTGTTTTACGTATACAATATAGTAATGATATTCACACAAAAACGAAAAACCGATAATACGTAAGATTAGAGTGCTAATCACACAAATAGTTATTATGGCTAATATAAAAACAAAATTTTTTCAAATCAGAACACAACACGCCTCCCCGGCAGCGGCACTAAAATGATAGTTGTAAATTCACACTCGTTTAGGAAAACGAGGTAATTAGGGTAAGTATTAAACAAACGGTTTAGGAAAACCAAGTGTTTATGATCGAAGATGGTGGGATCGTTCTCAAGGAGGCTTGGTGTGTGTGTTAAGAAATGATTAAATTTGTGATTATGATTATGAGAAAAGAAAAGAGAAAAGGATGACGGTTACGATTAAAATTAAACTAAGACGAAAGTCGTGCACGTAAAACCGTAAAATATGACAAAATTTAAAAATTAACCTAAAAATTCCTAGAAAATTGCAATAAATCCTAAAAAATGTAATTAGAGTTTAAAAAAAATCAAAATTCACTCAAACCTTTTATTTAATTAAATAATAATTTTTAATGCTAATTAAAGCCCAAAAAATCAATTTAATTAACAAAAAGCCCAAAATGAGTTTTTTTACTTTGTAAACCTCTAAAATAACTTAAATAAATTAAAAAATATTTTTGAAAAATTTAAAACTAATTAAAACTATTTAAAAATGATTAAAAACTATAAAATCTTAAAATAATCCTAAAAATTAATTAAATGACAAGAAAATTAATCTAAACTTTTAAAAATCCTAACTTAATGTGTTTAACCTAGTAAAAATGAGAAAGTTGCAAAAGTCCTAAATTTAATTTTTAATAATAAAATAATAATAAAATAATATTAAAAATCAAAAATTTATAAAAATTTCTAAAAACTTACAAACTAGTTTAATTTAACGTAATTTAAACAGAAATGAACTTGAAATGACCAAATTACCCCTAATGGGCCTCCAAATGGGCCAAAATGAAAAACAATCCACCTAAATGGGCTTTTTGGCCCAATAAGCAAAAAGTTGTCCAAATAATCCCAAAATCACCTATCTGACTCAAACTTTGATTTAAGAACAAAAGTCTAAAGGCCCAAAAGCTAAAAATGTGCTTATCACAACTTAATAGTCAACAGCTTATTCTTAATGGGCTTTTTGGCCCATTAAGCCATAAGCTAATGCCATAAGCTCTAATTTGACACACAAGCTTCTTTTGGGATACTAAAGAGATCTGTAAAAACAAATTTTGGAAAAACCCAAGAAATAAGCCTGAAATAAGCAAAAGCTCTCTACACAAAACGACAGAATAGTCGTTCTCGAGTTCTAGGTTGTTTTAAGTGTTGATTCTTTTTGAAAAAGGTTTCAAATGACTTAATTAAGCAAAATCAACAAAAAGTTTTCAAAAAGAACCACTCAATAAGCTGGAATAAGCAAATAAGCACTTATGAAAAAGTCAAGTCAATTGATTTCTAGTCAAACCCTAAAAAGCTCCAGAATAAACAAATGGGTCAAATGAGGAAGATTGATCACAAAATCAAAGTTGTTGCAAGTCTGGATAAGCTATTATAGCTTATTAATAAGCTGACTGAAAAATTGCACTAGTAGTGGCTAGTTTTGGGTGTCCAGCAGTGGGACAAGTTTCCACTACTTGACTATCTTGACTTTTTCTCTTTTGTGGATTTTTGTTGGATTCAGAGAACACAAAGACACCCTTATAACCAGTGGGTTATAAGGAGACAATAACAACAAAGAAATCACAAATCCAACCAGCCAATTAGTACAATTTAAATAATTACGCATCAGACATTGCCCAGACATGAACATAAGCAGTTTTCAACATAATAAGCAGATTTAGCAAGATTAAGCCAACCAAATTGAACCAAATGCATAAAACAACTTAAATAAATTCAAATGAACATAAATCAACTTGTTTCATACACTGATTCAATACTAATGAACACAAAGATGAACTGAAAATCCTTTTGTTGATGTACTTGACCACAAGCCCAAATTCAAACCCTCAAATCTCTTAAACAGGTTACACAAACATTGTTTAAACACATTTTATCCCTAAACATGCATACACTCTAGGTGTTTCGAAGATTTTAGGTCAAATTAGGCAAAAACAAGCAAGATATAGCACAATGTAGGATTTGATGTTTAAAAGCTCAAAACTTGCAGATAATAGCACACAACCAAGTAAATATCAGATACAAGCACTTACAAACACGTAATACTAACTCCAATTCAATTAATTCCCTTAAAACAGTAGACCCAAACACCCCTTAAACTTTTTAATCAAAGATTTAACAAAGCATAAGTGTATAACAGGTTTACCCAAGCTTAATCTAAATCATACCAACATTATCATGCAGTATAAACCAGATTAAAGCCACAAGAACAACACATATAACAGAAGATCACAAAATCACAAAATATCACTTTTTTAACAGATTATTGGTAAGAGAACTCAAACCTCATGAATGTACATCCACACTCACGAATTTTTGAGCTTATGTGCCTAGCTTAACAAGGCACAAGCTTCCAATAGGCTGCTAAGAACAACAAGGCTAGAACAAGCAGTTTATATGAAAAAGAAAATGGAAAATAAAAGTTGATTAATTCAAGCTTGTTCCCATTCCTTGAATATCCCCAAACCACAAGCTCACTACACCTTGATAAGCTCCTTATCAGGGTGCTATGACCACTTGTAATCCAAAAAATTTCAAAGGTTTAAACCAAGAACTTAGAAAAATATCAGATTTTAGAAAACTTTGCAATTTCTTGCACAAGCTTTGAAAACAGGTTTTGAAACTTAACAATCACAAACATGTAACAATAGCAACAATGAAATAAGAATGACACTTGGTTTCGTCAAACAATTCAAGTACTTTTACATTAATCTTGAAACAAGGATTTACATAATGTTGACTTAAGAAAAACCAAGAGCAAACTAAAATGAAATGAGCCCTATGCCTTATATAGGCTACAAAGAGACTAAGAAAGCTGAAAAATAAGTGAAACCCTAGTACATGATCTTCCAAAAATGCCCCTTCAGTTTGAATTATCTTGATCATGTGAAGAACTTTTGGCTGTTTGTGGAGGTGTAAAGGTGGTGAGAATTTGATCAAGGGTCCCTAACAAGCTTAGGATTGAAGCAGGTTTGTGGATGGTTGATTCTCTGGCATGTTTTGGCAGTTTCCCTAAAAACGTGTGCATGGGGTGGGTACATGTGAACTCTTGGGTGATGTGTCATGCAAAGTGAGAGTTGGGTTATGATTAGTGATAGGTTAATCAATAATCTAGAGGGTTTTAGGGTTTAATTCCATGTAATTAGAAAAACCCTAATTATGATATGAACATGAAGAACAATGGGTTTGATCTTGTTTTAGGCTTAAATATGTGTTAACCGCGTTTTTCAAACTTAATTAAATAAGTTAGTTAAAACCGGTTTAAGTGGAAAGTGAGGTGGCAAGTGGGAGGTTTGTGATTGGCGAAATGGAGATAGTAGGGCACGTGGCAAGCCCTCACTGGTTAAGGTAAGTATTGGTGTTTGACAGCTTTTACCCTCCTTCTTCTTTTCTTCTTTCATTTCTATTTTAAACAAGTATAATCCGAATTTCCTTTGTAAATAAGTTTCAGTTTTTAGACTTTTGCCCCAAAAAGTTTTGTAAAGTCTTTTCAGGGGTATTTCTTGCCATTTGATGATATTTGAAGGGTTGTTTTTGGCATTTCTTCATTCTTCAATTTCTTGACTTGTATGGTTGACTTTGTGGAGGACTAAAAATGAAAAGTCTTTATTTATGAGGGACCATTCTTGCCAATTCTTCAAAGTGGAGGGTCCTTTTTGCAATTCGACAAACTTTAAGGAGCAAACTTGTAATTATGAATAAACAAGGGTTTAAAGTGTCAATTCTTCAATATTGGAGGACCCTTCTTGTACAATCTTCAATTCTTCAAGGGTTTTTCTTGGAAAATCAACTCTAGGGCTTGGTTCATTGTGCGGCTTCGTTTCCCGTGTTCGTTTTTGCTAGTTTCTTGTGATCTTTTGCCATTTTTTCAATATCCGTACCTAAAATACACATTGAAAAAACACAAGCATATATTTGGCACTTCTTATGATATTTTATGCATTTTAAGCCCATCTTGGACGATGAGACTATGTATAAAAGCAGTCTCATCAGTATACGTATAAGTATTATAGTAAATCGTATCTTTTACGGTTTTGGTTTAGCATTTTGAGGTCTCAGATAAGGCATTTAGTCACGGGAATATTTTACGGGATGGTTTTAAGTCATTTAGGAATTAGTTATTTAGTTTATTTCATATTTCAAGAGTTTTTATAAAAACGTATATTTTTACGTCTTTTACGGTATACGCGTAAAAATGACTAGTTTTACGGTATTGAGGTATAGGATGACTTAAGGGCTGAAATAAATTAAGAAAATTTAAGGAAACATTATTAGTTTAATAATAAGTAATTAAAAGAAAAAAAATAAAAAAATGTATGTATAGTCGGTTTGGGGCGACGGATCAAAAGGAGAAAAGGAAAGGGAAATGAGTTTGGGCTTGGGTTGGACTAGGATATACACACACCTTATATAAAGTATTTTAACAAAAAAAAACATAAATCTTTCTCCTAGAGATCATAAAGTCACGGCATAATAAGAACAATTAGGGTTCTTCATCAAAAGTCTTGGTTCTTTCAAATCTAAGGTAAAACATGTAATCCATTTTTATTTAATTTGTTTTTAAACATGTGTACATCAAAATATGATGGATCTAAGGTTAGGGTAAAATAAAATTCTGGTTTTAATGTTATAATAATGACTAGATTAATTAGGGCTTATAATTAATTAAGTATTGGGTAATTAATTAGGTAAATTTAATTAAATTCATAATTAAAAACTGGGCAGAATTTTAGGTCTACTGTTTTGATCATATCTAGAGTTCTAGACACATTAATGATGTGATCCAAGTACCCCTGGAAAGGTATTTGAGTTGGATTTTGAATTCAAGAAACGAAGACTAAATTGGAGATCAGGAAGTGGGTCAAAAACATGTTACAATAGTCGGAGGTCAAAACAGTTTTGAAATCAGTCGGGTTTGATATAATATTTTAATATGGTTAGGGTACTTAGGAGTACAATTTTACCTTCAAACGAACATGAGAGTTAGTTTATATTTTAAATAAGAGATCTGAAAAAGGACTAATCAATTGGGATATTGGAAGACCATTTGATCATAACAAACATTTCATATGTTCAAAAACAGTAAAAACTGGATAGGTAAAAGTATATATATGTATATCGGGGCCTTAACAATAGCTTTAAGGTTGGGGCAAAATAGTAGAGTTATTTAACACATGTAAGGGCATAGGGTTTTCTTTACAGAAAGCATGGGTTTGGTTAGGTGGGCGTTTGGCTAATAGTTTGGGGACTAAAAATTGGGACTGTTTTGGGTAAAATGTAAACGGGATAGTTATCGAACTTAACTAAGTTAAGGACTTGTTAGAGAAGGATAATGGGATGCTTAGAGCATATAAATAGGGTAAACATATGGGAGAGGGTTAGATGCCCATCATAGACTGATGAGCCATTTTAGTTATTGGTTCATGTCTAGATGTTATGCATTTATTTGTTTAGCCTTTTTTCTAGTGCGCGGGATATTTGGAGAAGCTCAATCAGGTGAGTTTCGTAGTCCCATTTTTTTTATCTTTTTACTTCTAGATGGGATGGAAGAGACACTTTCGTTACTTGTTCTTGTAAATGAAATTGCTGTGAATGTTTTTGTATGTTAGTCTGGACAATATGTGTTTACTTATGCATTGAATTGCTATGTGGAATACTTAATATAGTTAAGTATACTTGATATCAAGGAGGAAAAGGCAGGGCCTTTGGGACAAGACTGGGTCTTGGGGTTTGGTTGTTAGGTGTACGTGCGCCTAATATGCCATGGAAGGAAGGAAGGATAGGAAAGGCTTGGAGCCTTGGGATGGAAATGATAAGCGTTTAGTACTGAATAGTTATGCATGTTACTAGTACACTGTCCAATTGTCTTAAATGTTATTGAATGTCGTTATTCACAGCTAATGTATTGAAATGTATATGTTTTGGCGTTGGAGTCTAAACCTATGACTCTCACCAACATTATTGTTGACGTGTTTTAGTGTCTCTTTCAGGTAATAATGAGGTTAAGCGTGAGAACATAAGTGGCTAGGACTGGAGACGCGTAGGAAATGCATATAGAAGGAGATCCCCGTTCCTTCTTAGTTTATTTTTGTTTGTTTAATAAGTGATATTATGAACACCTATGTGTGAATGTTTGTTTTATTTGTTGTCTTTGGTAAGAGGTGGGACATTTACCTACTTACCTAGAATCCTGAATTTGTTGAGATACTGTCATGACATTTGTGTCATCATTCATGATATTTTAATTTCATTTAGTTCTCTCTATAGACACGCTATTTTTGTAATGATATCCATAGTTCGCGCCCTATATTCCGTCATAGTGGGATGTGACACCACGCCTCCTATTCTTTACTCAAACCTAAATACCAAACAATTACTCTTGACTATCATTTTAAGCTAGTTTGCAAATTATGTTAACAAACCGGCCTTAGATGTCATAAATGTTTCTAATTATTAAAGACTTGAAATATTGTGGACTAAAAACAATCTTTTTCTGCCTTTCTCTTTTTTCATTTCCATTTCATTTTGCCTCTCTGTCATTTGTGACTCGGCATTAACTAAATTTAACACTCAGTAATAATCTCATGCGATTTTACAGAGGTACGTGTATTTTCTTTTTGTATGTTCGTCATCTAAATATGTTAAAAAATAGTAGAATTGTGTGACAGAAGAAGTATTATAGTGTTTTAGTTATGAAAAAATATCTCACTTTTCTAGAAAAAAATTCAAATTAGAATAGAAAAACAGAAACTTGTTTAGTCGCACATTTTCAATAATTTTTAAAAAATAAGAAATTTTCATTATCCATTTTTACATAAAAATTAAAAAAACTAAAAAGCACCATTTTACTCTTTTATATTTTTTCTTTTTTTGAAAAATGAAAAACAAAACTTTATCTAAAAAAGTTTTAAAAAATTTCAACATTTTTCTGAAAAAAAAATTATTTCCTTTTCCAAAAAATTAAAACAAAAAAAATTAGATTTTTTTCCACAACTAAACATAACTTTTAGTTTTTCATCGACAGACCACGGTATTTTAATCTTTCTGGTGTTGTTATGATTTTTCAACATTTTTTGTTATTGAATTTGAATTTAGTCAAACTAGTAATATAATTCTGACCACGGTGCAAACATATTTTTAATTAGTTAATTAATTCCCACAGGCTACAAATCTTGATCTTGACTTCTGATTGGTTACCCATCATCTGTCACCACCTTAATCACAGCAACAATATACGTTCATAATCGAAAAACTATTACTTTTAAGATATGTAAGTCTATTTTTCTATTTGTAGTTTATGTCAACTGTTTATAAACTTGCAAAGTATCAAAGTATCAACATATACCTTCCATAAAGTTAGAAAATGATTTGTGTAGACTTGAAAAACATTCTATATCTAAAAACTTTAACTAAAAATAAGTTGAATTACGGGTAACTATAAATGGTAATAATATTAAATAGCTTAATCATTGTAATCCTAAATAGCTTAATCATTGTAATCCTAAAACTATCATCACACTAGTAATTTCTTCATTCTTTTTTTTTTGAGGTTTTATTTTTGGTTTGTGAATGACAGAAATAGAAACAAAAAGGGAGGGGGCCAGAAGGAAATCACGTGTCACAAGGAAGGTTGACCCAATCAAGACAGCTGCAAAAGTGCCAACACTAGAATTAATTAGTTACCACATGCTTTTCCAGAACCAAATATGTAACCAAGATTCCTATCGAAATACTTACTTACACACATTACTTGCTTACAATACACTTTTTACCATTATTGTTAACGCGTAGTCTATTAATGTCAAATATTTTATGAGAATTAATATGCACGATGACGTGTATATTACAAAAATACACATATTTTGTTTTAAGATATGCATAAACTAGCTTAAAGACCCGTCCAACGTCGGGTTTAGCTTAAAGAGTTATTTTCGTAAAATAAAATGAAAGGATGTTTATATTTAAAAAAGTAAAACGAGTTCTCGTAATAGATGAGGACAACAAAAGAAAGAACATGTAGCATTCGTGTCCATATTAAAGTTTGTGACAATAAAAACAAAAGCCTTCAATCTACTATGGTCTTCACGTATGACGTATGTTAGTCCCAATTGATTGAAAAGAAAATGTCCATGTCGCTAACACCTGAAAGTTTAAAACTAAAATGATTACAAATGGATACGTGAACTTTAAGTAAGACTTTTAATTTATGTAAAAAAAAAAAAAGATTACATACCATTATAAACTTCGTCAAAGACCATGCAAGACTTCCTTGTATACAATATTTGCAGTTGTTTTACATACATTCCCGTCTGTGTCACATACAACAACCTTCAACCCTTTCTTGCTTTTTACTCGAGAGACAGCTACATATAGTTGACCGTGAGTAAACTGGACGTGGTAAGTAGAGACCGACTTTAGAAAGTGATCGTCCTTGACTTTTATTAATGGTCATTGCAAATGAGAGTGAAATAGGGAACTGTTTTTTGAAAATTTTTAGCGGTAAACGCTTGTCAGATGGAGTTATTCTTAACCTGGGAAGGATAACTACCTTTCCGAAATGTGTTCCATTGATAATCCTGGCACTAATACCAGTTCTCGTTAGATTAAGCACCTGCAACCTTGTTCCATTACACAATCTGTTTGGTTGATCGATATTTCTCAAAAGCATTATATGCACACCCACCTTTAATGCTAACCTGTGATTCGGGACACCTGAGAACTGCAATCCATTTATAAACTCAGATGAGAAAACAGATTCATCGACGGAAGCACCACGATCAGCTTTGTCTATGCTGTCGCAACTCAAATAGACAGTCTCTTCGCCAGGAAATCTTTCCAACAACTTCTCGTTTATAGAGTCAACAATTTCAATAGTTGGCGCCAGAATTGCCTTTTCTTGGAAGTAGGAAGCATCATTTATGTTGTCAAGAAGATTCGGGTACGTGAAATCCACAATAGACGTGACTGGATCATCAATCGCGTCTATCAGAATATCTTGAGGCACATCTTTTTCAACCTCTCCGTCATTATCTTCCCCAAGTTCACCGTCTCCTAACTTTAGTATCCATTCGGCAAAATCTTGTATCTCGTCAACATCCTCTGGTCTTTAACCAACTGTAAGTCTCATATTCGCTGTCAACTTAAGCACTCTGCATTGATCCTACAAGTAGGACTGCTTCAATGAGGCACTTACAATGTCTTGACGCGATCCTTTTGGAACAACGGGAAGAACCTGCCTAAAATCTCCTCCAAAAACAACTGTCATACCTCCAAATGGCTCCTGATTCATTTCATGCCTGTTTGTCCTCAGTACGTCCTTTAACGTTCCATCGAGAGCCTCAAAACAAAGTTTGTTGGTCATTGGAGCCTCGTCCCAAATAATAAGTTTACATTTCTTTAGCAACTGCCCAAGATCACTTCGAGGACATATGGAGCAGGTAGGCGTTTCATCTACATTTATCGGAATACGAAACCGCGAATGTGCAGTCCTACCTCCCGGCATCAACAAAGACGCAATACCGCTAGATGCAACGTTTAACACAATATCTCCTCGTCTAATAATACCAGCGACTAGTGTCTTCCATAGGAAAGTCTTTCCTGTACCTCCATATCCGTAAACAAAATACACGCCTCCGCTTAGCTCCTCAACATAACCCATGATAGTGTCAAATATAAGACGATTTCCAAATGCAGTCATGCATTTGTCGTCTGGATAAGGCATCTCAGGCCAACTACGTAGGGAATAACCTTTGGATCGCATAAGTTCTTCTATATAGAACAAACATACATTCTTCTTTTCTTCATCGCCGACAATCAAATCTGCAAAATAATTACGTCAATCTTAACAAAAATAAGCATATGGGAATCATTCTTAAAATTTTAAATTACATGTTGTGTACTAAATAGAGTAGCATAAAGGTTTACATGGATCGTTCAAAAGCTCTATCTTCTTGCGTTGCACATCCTCTGCCATCAAATGCCATGTTTCTAACCAAACTTCCAAAGGTTTGGTGAGTTCCTTTTGCGTCAGCAATGTAACAAATAACTTACGGATTTGATCAGGAGGTGCCCAATGTCCAGCATATTTAATACTCTCGACATACTCCTTGTCGTCCTCTAAAAGTCCAGCCGCATAGCAAGCTTCTTTGTATGTAGGATAAACAATCTTGTTAACTGTTTTTATCCCATCATGGTCTATACAACCTTTCGCACTATTTAACAGCATCCTACAATAGTAGGCGTCTCCTGTAGATATAGGCACATTATGAATTCTACCAATCGTTCTTCCTTTCTTCCTAAAGGTCCATATTCTTTTAGATGCGTTCCATACAAATTTTGTTGGAAACTCAGCATACGTAAGTTCTCGTGCAACCGGATAGAGTTCATTCATTTTTAACCAACCTTCAAACATACTATGTCCAACAGTAGGCTAATGAATGATTGTTTCAAGGTCTGAGTTCTCGTCGTAAACTATTTGCTGGTCCCCTGGTAAGTGAAACGACAACCGCTCAACAGCAGGTGTTCGGTAATGAACCTCAAAACCAAATATTCTCCACGCCGCCTCACACACGGATAGATATCTACAATCTAAGTAAGCCTTGATTTCGTCTACAGGTTTTTCAACTTGTTCACCGTCTTTCGTTGTACCCGGTTTGTACAACTGTGCCGATACCTTATCTGGTCCTTTGTTAATGTACTTAAACAAATACTTTATAGACCCGGTCTGATTGCACCACTCTACATTAATGTGACACTGATATCGTTTTAGAAGAGTGGCATTATACGGTATAACATAACCATTATGTAGCTGAGCTCCTTTAGCAGCTTCTACATACCTACCGTTATCACGTGTTTTATATACAGGGTACCCATCAGCGTCAACGGAGCTGCGTTCGCAAAACTTAAATGGGAAACGTTTGCTACATTTACCGTCGACCATACAAACCTGTTTAGGCTCGTCCGCACCGCAAGGACCGTGCATCATAAAATTAGAAACCAATTTGTATAATTCTGGATCTTCGTTTTTATCCGGTATCTCCGCGGAAATGTATTTGTCCATTTGCTCTGCATTTGGCACCTTGTCGTCCCTATGCAAGAACAAACACAGATGCGCGTGAGGGAGACCTCTCTTTTGGAATTCTACCGTGTACACAACTGTTAAAATAAGAACAATACTCAAAGTTAAATACAAATTATGCTAATAACCAAAGAAATGTTTCGTTATTATTAGACATCTTTAAGCTAATATTTTTTTGTCTTTACCTGTTTGGGTACGCCCAAACAATCGCATATCTTTCACGTCTTTCACCAGCAGGTCAAGTTTTTGTTTGAAAACTCTTGTTAGCACGTCCGGTCTGTCGGAAGATGTAAGGTTATTATCACGCATGAATCGTGCAACCTCTGGCCAGTTTGGATTACATGTTATCGTTATGAACAAATCCGGGCATCTGTACCATCTACATAATGCCATGGAGTCCATATAGTTCTGCTTCATGAACCTTGGACCACCGGTAAACGTAGAAGGCAAGGCTATCGGTTTCCCAAGAACTGTCGGGTCGGTATTCCCAGATGCAATGCTTTTACGGATGTTCGAGTATGTATCACACCTTAGTTTAGACTGATTGGACCGGTGGAAATACAAACGTCCAGTCTCCACCATTGTATAACCATCCACAAGAAACTGCTGAAACAAACGACCCCCACGAACAAATTAATTTTCTTGATTGGGTCTATCTCGTATTTGAAAAGCAAACCACTCACGCATACTAACATATTTTTGTTTCTCCTCATCGTCTTTGTTCTCCTCTTCATCAGGGTCCGGTATTTTCTGGACAACCTTTTTTTATGAGGCAATTCAAGATAATAACCATCTTGTCCACGCGGCATCAACAATGGGTACTGCAAAGGAAGATACATCGGATGGAAAATGTTGATACGTTGGAAACCTTCTTTACGCTTTTCAATGACAATATCTCTTTGATTTACGCAAGCATCAAAGTCACCTACAATCAGTCCAGCAACCTCGTTGGCAGTTGGTAGATTGTAGTTCCGTCCATCTTTACCACGTTTGGCTACCAACTTTATTTTAATATTTTGCTCGGTGTCTTGATTGTAACTGTCACGCGCCCTTCTAAATGTTTTAACCAAATTACTCGAGGTGTCCAAAACATCTTTAACTTCACGAACTATGTTTCTGTCAATAAGATGCTTAGCGTTAGCAGGAGCGGACGATGTGTTAGAGCCGCTGCAATTTATACATAACATGTCAATAATATAAACTGTGTGGCAACTTTGGATTAAAACAATATCAAAAACATGCAAACAGTGTAACGAATAAATTACCTTAATGCTTTTACTCTGTTATCTACTTCGTTCTCAGTATCATAGATATACAGTTGTGCGAACTTGGCGTCTCACCATTCTTGGGAAGCAAACTCCCAATTTTATGATATGTTTGTCCGTGCAAGCGAAAAACATAAGGTCCTCGTCCGTTCTTATTTATTGAGTCGTCAACCGTCCCTCCCATGGAAGTAAAAGCAAACATACTATTGTATGAACTGATGTTGTTTTTAAAAGTTTGACTCTTTGCATCGTTGTTATTAAACAAATCAACTAACTTGTTTGGAGCCGGCGGGGGTTGTTTAATAAAAACTTTTCCCTTTTAACAACATATACTATAAGGTTTATTGTTTGGATTATAGTTGCCTGTTCTTTCTTCCTTCTCCCATACCAAAGCATGACATTCTGTGCACTCATATATAGGGTCGCCATGGTCGTAGTATTCTGGGCATGAACAAAAATAATAAGCAAAATGTGAATAACGGAAAGTATTTTCAGTGTGACATTAAGTAGTATCGCTATGTTAATACCTTTAGATATTCCAACGTATTTATCAGACTTTTCTGACATTTCCATCGTCACCACCAAGATTAAATCGTACCGGAGTTTGAGGTATTCGCGACATCCGCTTATTTGTTGTCGGCAACCTTGATGATTCACCGACTTCGTATGTTGAGTTATTTGCTGATAGAGATTGCATGTTTTTTGTAACTTGGGAATTAGAGTTATTTCTAACTGGTTTCCTACCACTTTGAGGGACAGGTGTTTCAAAATAACTGAAAATTATTATATGTGACAATGAATCAGTTAATTGATAGTAAATAATAATTGAATAAACATATGGTAAGATTAAAATGTATAAAGTTGTTACCGTTTGTTACATCACTCAAGGGGGATTATCGTACACACATTGATGAACATGCACCTGATGGATCCTTGGTAATAACATACACAGCAGAAGACGTAGTAGCATTCGCTGTCTTTCTTGGTCTACCTCGACCAATTTTAGGTTGTTGCATCGTTACTGAAACAAATATTCAATATGTTTATAAATGTATTTTTCTTTAAACGATGTTTTAACTAATTTATACATGAAATGTATAGAGTTATTACCGTTCGTAACATCACTCAACTGAGATTGTGGGACACGTGTTGATAAACCTGTCAAAACTTGTATACCGCCTGACACCGGACTGTTTGCAGGGCTTATAAAATGATTAAAACTGATGTTGTTGCTGGTAAGTATTGGACTGTGGGACACTGCATACATATGATTCAGAGATTAACTTTCCAAATATATTTTATATATTTTACGAACATATAAATAGTGTAATGAACTATATGTGACATTATCGGTTGAGTTTCCAGATGCTGTATTAGTATTAATATCATGCGACAACGGAGGCGTAGTATCCTTTGGTGTTTTCCTTGGTCTACCTCTACCAACCACAGGTGTCACGATGTTTGTTTGTTTATCTTGCACAGACGCAATGCGCGTTTTTGGTGTCTTGCCATTTGCATTAACACTATTTTTGACATTATTTGTAACAGATTGCTAATTTAAACCTAACATAATATAACATAAGTTATAATGAATCAAATGTAAAACATACTACATAGTCATGTTAACCTCCAAAAATTGTTACTAAGGTAAGTAATAACACACCTGATCGTGGTTGATTAGTTTGAAGTAATGTTTGTCTAAACCGTGCAGGGTCATTCTGAAATAATGGTGATAGACTTGGCATGGAGGTTATATTTTGTGAGAAATCTAGAACATGATGAATAAACATAGATGTTATGCTTACTTTAAAAAACAACACTGTGCTAATAAAACTAAATATGACTTTTTAAGATTACATACTTACAATTACCAAAGCCAGAAAGTAGTTGCCGATTATTGCTTGCTTTTTGAGACATTGTATGTTGTGTTGAAGAGCCTACTCATAAACAGTTAATAAGTTTAGTCTAAACAATGCTCATGTAAGGAAACCTAAAGACAAATACACGACTAACAACAATATGAACTAACCTGTATGTGATTTAGAAATTGTCAAGCCTGTTTGACTAACTTGAGGAACTGAGGAACATTGCCCAATGATGGTGACAATTGAGCTACAAATGTGTTCCTATTTATTCCCAAACTTGTTACTTCATTTAATTGCAAGAGGTTTGTATGTCATTCTTTGGTTAAACAAACGTCACTCATGTATTAACATAACTAAATGTTAAATACTTTACATAACAGACAGGTTAACTTACAGTTACTAACGTCTGATAAAGGAAGCCTTGTTTGTTTCCCAGTATGCGTAGAAGAACCTATTACCGTTCAAACCAAATAATTAGAATGCATATTTTTTCATACATATGTAAATCATTCTAACTATAATGATAACTACTTAGCATAAAGTATTTTAAAGGATAGTTTCATAAACCTGTGATATTGATTTGTCCTGTGAGAGCAATGTTATATTTTGGAACACCTCCATCAAGTGGATCATCTAATAACATAAGAACAAACAAATTAATATCTTGATTAACATGCAAAAAAACGAAAAGATTATTTAATGTGAAAAACCAACTTACAATTGAGTATTTCAGCAAGTGATACTCTTCTTTTTGGAGCCGGTGTACTTTTTTCTGATGTATGAGCAACTTGATTTGAATGTTGACGGCTCATGTTGACATTGAAATAAGAGTTTTCATTTGAATGCAACGTGTTTTGATTCACAACAACTTTATTTTTACGCTTTCTTGATTCGATCTGATTGTTATCGTCCATGTTAATGGATTAGTACAGACGTAGAGACATTTTTTGTGTTTATGATTTTGTGTAGTTGCATAAAACATTGAACAAACAATATTTATAAATGTCACATTTTAATATGCATGATTTTAGGGATTCTTATTTAATACTCATAAATCAGATGATTATATTTGTAGAAGTCACATTTATGGTAATTAGTAAAAATATTGTAACTGAAAATGGAACAATTAATAACAGATCAACACTAATTTTAATTCGAATCAAATACAATTAATGAGAGATTTCATTAACAAAGCTGAAAACATAAAATTTATTTCTTAAAAAACATAAGACAAACATTATTTGAATAGTCCACCATGTATGTTTAATCATCACTGAAGCAGTTGATGTCAACATAGCAGTCATCGTCTAACTCAAGTCCCATTGCACAAAATTCCTGAATCATGGCATAGACCTTTAGGAACCTGGCACTCACGCGGTTCAAGACCTCTTGGCAATCATTATGATCCTCAACATTCAGTTTTAGCCAGTCAACCATAACAGAGGTGTCCAAATCAGCTGTAAACAAAATTTTTTTGTGACGATCAACATACAAACTGGTTATACAAAACTATAAAGAAACTATTTAGAATTGAAGTTATTTACCAATTCTGGTGGATTCAACTTTTTCTAAGACATAAAAAAGGAATGAAATCGCATCATCAACCTTTTGTTTTATTTTTTGTGCGTGTTGTTGAGCCACACCATTGTTTGTACTGCCATTGACATCTCCTTGCTCTTCCTTATGTTTTTGTTGTTGTTCTTCATTTGGTTCGTCAGTTATTGGTTTGGACGAATCAAGAATGATTTCAGGTTTCAAATTAGCCATGATTAGTATATGTTATGATTTGGAGGTTTATGAAATTAGTGAATGAATATAGAATGAGATTTAGGGTTTCATAGACGAATACGTTCTTTTTTGTGTGTGTTATATGGGATTAATAAAGGTTCTATATATAAGAGTGTTTAGGCCCTTTATTTACACTTTTAGTCATGAAAAAATACAAATGTATAAATGAGCCAATTATAATGAGTCTTTAAGTTAAACAAATGTTACAAACATATAATTAAACGAATAACAAAAATGATAATTAAAATAATGTTTATTTATAGCTTAATAGGTTAAAAAAACTTAAACGAACAAAAAAAATGAACACCGAAACATAAAAATATAACATATACTTATTTAACGAAAAACCGTACTAAACCTGTTTTTGCAATATTTCGATTATCGTCATCTTCATCGTCCGTACTATCACTATCGGGATCATACTCATCATCACTTGCATCGTTAGCCGCAGGTTTGTAATCTTCGTCATCCGAAACATCGTTATTCGGATCATACTCTTCATCAGTATCATCCTTTGTTGCACCTTCGTCATCAATAAAATCTAAATCATCAGTAGTCTTCTCTGGAGACTCTTCAGTAACATCATCTGAATGTTCTAAATCAATGCCATTTTCTTCATCAGTTGCTTCATAAAAAACATCGTTAACAACACCTTGTGTCATATTAATACCGGTGTCACTGTTTGGAATTTCTTCATCCGTGGTTTCGTCAATAAGATGTAAAGGTTCCGATTGTGTCATGTTAATAACGGTGTCACTGTTAGGAATGTCCTCATCCGTGGTTTCATCAATAAGATGTAAAGGTTCCAATGTAGAGGGCAAAGTCCTTGCCTTTTTTGTTAAACGGGAACACGAAAAAGATTTGTCCTCATCATCAACCTAAAAATGCAACATGAACAAAAGTATAAATAAAATATCTTTAACTTATGTACACATAATGAATGAAATAAATGAGTTGTTACTTTGTTGTCATTTTTTTTCGTTATCATGTTTTTGTTCTCTTTATCCAGTGGAACAACATCTTCATCGTCAGAATCAGCAAGATGAATAACTTCTTCATCATCAACCGTTTGACCAACGACATTTTCACTCAGATCTTTGTAGGGCTGCAAAATTGTTTTCTCAACAAATAATAAATTAGACATCTACCTTTAAATATATGTATAAAAATTTTGTTTAAAAGATATGTTATGGATGATTTTAACACTAACATCATCACTGATATCCTTGAAGGGCTGGAAAAAAAAATAGTTAAAAAATTGCTATCTTTATGCGTATATAATATGTATAATTATTTAATCTAAATGATATGATAATTATATTGTAAGACTAACATCATCATCATCATCATCGGATAGATCAATTACAACTTTATTGTCGGCGTTTGACGACTTGTTTTCTCCTGAATCCTTCATATTCAGAGTATATAAAATCCTACAACAAATAAAATTAACAAACATAATATGAAAATACTGATTGATAAAACATACATGAAAAATATAATAAGGACTTATGAAAGACACATTACTACCTTAGATGATGTGGTATAAGGTTTTTTGATTGTAAGAAATAGTTTTTTGCATGTGTTTTTTAATATGAAAACCATTAGTTCTTATAAGAATGAGAAATTTTTACTAAACATGTACTTGATCTTCAAAATAAAAGTATTTTTAATAAAAATAATACTTGTTGTTGAATGTAATAAACATGTTTTTAACAAACAATGCTTTTAGGTGACAACAAAATACCTAAATAATTGATGATTATGAAAAAAAAAACAAAACATACACATTCCATAATGCATGCAAAAACTATGCAAAATATATAAAGTACATAATACATGCAACAAACATATGCATCTTGTTAAACTTCTCATCAAAAATTAATAATATTTACTAAATAAATGATATATTTTATTAATTATCCAATTTAATTTAAATAAAAAAAATATAGGCTATAGGTGAGAAACGTATAACCATAATAATTATGGTATCTCACTTACCAAAACACTTCATCCATATCAAAATTATAAAAAGCATAAAAAGCACAAACGGATGATCATTAACCCAAACAGTTTCTGAGAATCCATTGTTCTTATCTACAACTCAAGGTAAACTCGTTACCTTTTTTCGATTAATTTTCATAGTCAATTGATCATCTAGATGTCGCATGCATCATCTTATATAAATGAACAATGTAATTAATTTAATTTGTATGTTCTGAGATGTTTGTAAAGAGATTGAATGTTATTTATTGTATGATCTATTATTAGTGACTGAAATCATACTATTATCAGTTGACAGTATCCAAAGATATAGGTCATCCCTTTTAGATTAAGATTAGCAGATAATATGATTCATGTACATATTAATGCAGCAGTTATTGGAAGGATTGATTTGACTAATGTTTATGTAACTTTAAATCAAGATGTTAATAGTTTAATTATCAAGTGTCCTAATTAGTTTCCCATTTTTTATGATCTACATGTCTTTTTGATCCGTACAGTAACTTAAATTTAAAGTGGATAATGATGAACTGAAAGTTATATTAACCATAGTAGATGATATTCAGGTTGCAAACCTGAAAAACGTTTTGAATGGATTATGGCATTTTATTGATTACAAAATGGATCATAGCTTGTCTGTTTAAATATTGGCCATTGTGTTTAAAAACTTTAAACAATGAACTGATATAATGATGCATAGAAAATACCATATCAGTCCATATGGTATGTCCTTGAAAGTTTGCTAAATCACCATTATTAGCCATTTTCCGTTTTGAAAGTAAATAAAACTAACTAAGATTATATTCAGGTTGCAAACCTGAAAAACTTTTTTAATGGATTATGGCATTTTATTGATTACAACATGGACCATAGCTTGTCTGTTTAAATATTAGCCATCGTGTTTAAAAAATTTAAAAAGTGAACTGATATAATGATGCATAGAAAATACCATATCAGTCCATATGGTATGTCCTTCGAAGTTTGGTAAATCACCATTATTCGAAATTTTCCATTTTGAAAGTAAATAAAAGTAACTAAAAGTATTCCATATGATTCAGTAATAAAAAGTGTTTAACGCGTTTATAGTACATGCCTTATAAAAAATTGCAACTTCTATATTCAACTATTTAATTTGTTTCAGGCTATCATGGATGATGAATTTATTTTCCTAATGTGCACTGAAGAATACAAAAGCTTTTTGGTGCGTATTGTTACGTTTTCATTAAACACGTGGTAGTTATTTACTAACAACATATTGTTTTACATAGTAGTTACATGAGACATCTATGTTGTAGGTATTACCAAAAGTATTCAAAGTCAGGTTCTTCAATGGTCAGCCATACATTCTTGTTAACGGACCAAACAGGTATCGTTACGTATGCTTAATAAGAAGAGATGGAACAAAGCTGCATTTGTATGGGGACGAATGGGAAGCATTTTCAAAAGATAATTTGGATGATAATGTGTGTATGCTTCACTTTATTAAAGAAGGGGATGACTTGTTTTACGCAATAGGATATGTAAATGACGGATGTGAAGTCAAAGGTTATGATCGGTGTGCTGTGGGGAACCGAGTTGTGAGATGTCTTGTAAGGTTTACGCGCGGAGGGCAGGTACACATTATATAATATGCAGATTTTGTTTACAATGATGGTTGAACTGAAAACCTTTAGTGGAAAGAATCAAACAAATGCTTCTTTTTTTTTGTGACAGGTTCTTCCGGGAGATTTTTTGCAAGACATTTGGAAGACCAGATTTAAGGTGTACGTCAACCACACAAGGTACAAACTCAACCATGAGAGGATTCAAACAGACCCAAATAGTGTTGTACGATCAAACTCCCTATTCGGGACCATGTGGGATAGGCTCGGTGCTGACCTAAAAATTCAGGAAGGACAGAATCTGGTTTTTACAAACATGGGTAACTATAGGCTACATCTGTCTGTCTTTAAGCACAATGGGATAGCAAAGTTTAATGCTCATATCTACCCAACAATGTTGAGGCTTTCGGCTCGTGAGATACCACTTTATGCTTCTAAAGGTATGTACATTATATTTGTACTAAAGTTTTTACAAATATAGTTGGATACTTGTGGTAATTGCTACATGTACATATCATGACAGATAAAATAGCAAGGCATTTCTGTGGATGGGAAGGACATACTCACAAGGATGAAGTGAACGTTGTCTACATTGAGCTCAATGCACCTGTGTATGACATTTCTCAATTGGTGAGCATCAAAGTTCAACTTTACTAAATTTAATGTAAGCTGTAGTGTAAGAAGATATATAGAGGTTTAATTCTTCAATAAAATCAAATGTGTGTAGTAGTAAATTGAATGTAGGCAGTAGTGTTAACTCATAATGTATATTTAATATATGCCTTAATCAGGCATTGCCGGCTGATTTCTGCGCAACACATATGATGCATACATACACCAGAGCGCTTCTTGTTCATGATGATGTAAGGTTCCTTATGAAATTGAGAATGATTCCAGACCGCCTTCGTCCAGAAAGATTGTGCCACGTCAAAATGGCTGGGAAGTGGAGGGTAATTGGAGAAACTTCCGGTTTTAAGACACCCAAAGTGATGCGGATGAAGCTAATGGATGTTGTTCAAGAGGCGGTGGAAGGTGAAAACATGCAGGTTCCCTTATTCCAAGTATGTTAAATCACACTTGTGATTGCTGATCACATTTGTATGTCTTTTGCTGCTGAACATTTCTACGGATTACTTGTTCTGTTTATTTGTCTGTGATGCTTGTGTTTAGACTTGGTTTAAATGTTTGTTCTTAGGTTTCGGTCAAAACTTTGGTTGTTATGTTCACTGTTAGCATGGTTCTTTTGGTACTTTGAATACTTATCATTCGGATGTTTGTGTTTTAATGTATGGAATGCTAAAATTGTGTCATAATGTGTTAGCAGATTGTACCCAATTTTGTAATTACCTAATTTGTGTCTAAATGTAAGCAATTATCAAAGTTGGGTCGTATATACAAATATATCATTAGTCTTGCGTAAGTAATAATGACCAATATTGGGCTTTCCATTATTAAAATTTTTGTAATTTGGGCTTTACATTATTGGCTTTAAAACTGGGCTTTCATATATATGTAATTGTGGTTTTAATATACATAACATTTGGGATCCCATCTAAAATATATATCTTTCAAAAACTTTAAAGAAAAATTAAAATGTTTTGATTTGGCTGGATTCATATGTTTGTATACATTTTTTTTAATCGGTAACATATTGAAATAACATTTAAACTTGGTGATTTGTCGCCATCATATGCCAAATAAAGCTCATCATAATCATAAACCTATATTTAACCATTTTCATGTTGTAATTCGTACGAAGAAACAATTGTTCAACAAAACTAAGTTATATTTACTTAAGGAATAGAAACAATGTGAAAAGTGTGTTATTAAATTTGTGTTTGAAATAGTATAACGACATCTTATTAAACCAATGTTTACAAACAAACAATATAGAACACTTGTACATGTATTTACATGATTATTTGAATGATAAATACGTGCCATTGTCTTGAACAAAAAAGTTATGATGAACCTCTATCAAAAATCATTGTCTTGAACAACCTCTACTTAAAAACTTATGTTCCAGTCCAAGCTGTAGAATAATCTGCTGACTTATTTTCTTGAAAGTGCCTGAGTATAAGTTATTAGTCCAGACACCTAAATTATAAAACAAATGCAATCAAAGATGAGAAAATTATAAAAAAAAGTCTATGTTGGACTCCCCAACAAATATTTTAAAGGAAATATTATGTTGTGTTCATAAAAAAAACTAAGATTGGGACTCCCCAATCAAAAAGAAAACAACCATATTCATACTACAAAAACACTCAATAAGTGTCAAAATATTGTCTTTATATAGTATGACATTATTCATAACTGCCATTTGTTATTGAAGGTTGGAATCATAGAGAACTTCAAGGATTCTTTTCCATCTTAATTTCAAGAACCTTCTTTTTTGTATTTGAATTTGCACTTCCCAAGTCGTCTTCACCAGCACGTTTGTCACCAGGACTTGGATCACAAACTTTTTTAGAAGACAATGGAGTGTGATTCTCATCCGTTTGAGACTCACGATCCTATGACAATGAATAAATAAAATATTAAATTACAAAAGTTTATATGACAAAGAATATAAGTAACCAATAATTTAGATGTTTCATTACCAACGGAATGGCCACAATTGCGGCAGAACTTGTGGCTTCAGACTCCTGTTAACATACAACACAATTTAACAATTACATTGACTATCAAAATTAATACATATGGCCAATGTTTTAAAAGAATATTTACCTTTATAGGTGTTGCAGTTGGACGAAGACTTTCTATAATGTCCGCATCTCCGATAAGTCGCAAAACAGTAAAGACAGGGATCATCTTCTTAACATTGTATTCGTCTCTGCTAGCCTTGAAGGCAAATTTCTTTCCCACCAACCCAGTAATGACCAGAGGGAAAACATCCAGCTACATTACACAGAAATGTAGCATTATTTATGGTTACCATTAAACCATGTGGAAGGTAAGTTTGTTACATAAATTAATAAATACCTTGCCAAATTTTTCACACAAAAGGAAGACTGATACTCCAACCAACGATTGTACCTCATCGTTCCACAACGTCAATGACATTGTACCACTCTCGTCTTGGACTCTGATTTGAAGCTTGAAACTACACAACAAAACAATAGTCAAAATAAATAATTGACAAATAATGTGCCTAATCTATTTATTTATGTATTACTTACAATGTTTTAATCACCGGAACGATGTTGCACTTTTGACAACGCCATTCGTCTTTTCCATCCAATGACATGGTATGTTTTACATCCGTATCTAGCTCAATAATATCCGACGACTTGACAGACTTCTTCTTACATGCTTTGCATCCGATATACCACCAGCCTTCCTCTTCGTGAATGGCTATTATAGTTCAAATTATGATGCTGGAAACACCCTAAGAAAATAAAAACTAAAACATGGTTATAATTTGTTGCACTTATTTATAATAAACAAATTTTGTAGATAACTTTATAATTTATTACATGTTCGACATCCAACAGCTCAGTGATATTTCTAGGAGGGAATCCAGTGACGAAAACATCCTTTGTGGAATTCTTTGAAGCAGTGGAGATATGGGTAACCGTATTTTCAGATTCATCTTTGTTGTCATTAGAAAACAACCTGTAATAGGATCACAAAAATATATGAATACATGAAACTGCAACACGGACGCATATAAATACAATACAAAGGATTTTAAAAAACTTTAAAAATACCTTCCACAGTATTCTTTAACGTCAGCAAAGTTCTCATTAGTAATTGGTTCAAAACAGTCGAACAGGAACAACTTAGTTGCATGATATCCATTCTGAACGCACATATGACCTATAATTTGAGTATAAAATCATAATAAGTATAATTTAGTGCTAAAAAATAAACATACAACGTATTATTTTACACCAAATGTTAACTTTTATGTTACTTACCATCCCATCTTGGCCAATTGAACGACCATCACAATCTTAGCATGGCTAGAGCATTTGTTCAAGAAGTCACTAAATCATAGAAGAAGTGAAAAAAAAATAAACCTCTAATAATATTTAGTTTTATTCAGCCTAAATATGTTATTATTACTTACTCTGCATCGACTAACATGGATGTTTTATTCTTCCCTTGTTTACCATTTTTATCATATGCATCTAAATACTCACAGGAACGTATATGGCCTATGATATCTGTTTAAACATTTTGTAAAAACATAATTACCAAATGAATTAACGAATTGAATAGACAACAATACGAAGAATTATGTTTTCAGTGTGATATTACATACCAAACTGTCCAGGCTCTTCTTGAGTTAGAGCAGTAATGGATTGAAAAGAACTAAATGCAAATCCATGAAGAAATCCAGTGTAGTCAGTACATGGCTCCACTTCTGTGTTAGACAAAAAACTCAACCGCAAAGCCCTGTCAACCATTCTGAACCTTGGTTGGATTTCTCCCAACGTGTATCGTTTTATAACAACACACTTTCCTTCCACCAGCTTATCCTTGAACTGGTTTACTAATCCCATACGAACAGTAGCTTGCATTCTTGAGTTCTGCAAAGTAAAAAATTACATGTAATACATTAGTTATGGACATATTAATTAAAAAACGAACGTATTTATACACATTGATGGTATTGTGACTTACATTCTCATCGATAATCAAAACCTCCATATTTTTTATGTTAGTTTTTTCATAAACCTCCTGCATCCACGTACTAAGCACACGCACCCTAAGCAACACGTTATCCTTAACACCAGAAAGATCATTGATGTAGCCAGGAACGTAGGTAGCCATTGTTAACTGAAGTTTATTGCACCAAAAGTTAAGATAAGTAAGGTTTGATGTGCATATGTTGAAGAGTCTAGGTTGACTTATATAAGGATGAAATTGGTATGATTTGGTGTAATCATACTCTTATTTAGACTGATCTCAAAACTTATGATTTGACCAAATCCTAACAACCTTATGATATTTACAGCAACTTGCTGTTTTGGTACAACAAACCAATAAATGTGTTTACATAAATGTCAACATGGTACAAAAATAAGTTTTGAAACATATATTTGGTTCAAAGTTAATATCAGACTTTATTGTATGTTCATTTGACAAAGATTTTTAAATTTAAAATCATAGAGTTTATATAAACAACATATATTTTATAAATTGATGACATAATTTGTAAAATCAAACATTATTAAAGTTTAAACTGGGCTTAATGATGTGGATTCGTATTACTTTTTGGTATTGGGCTATTATCACTAATGACTAATATTGGGCTTTCTCTTGCTAAAGTTTAAAATGTTTGCTATATAAACATTTATAAAAAGTAAACAGTTTAAAAACATAAACAGTTACTGAATATTCATTAATATTATTTCCGCATTTCAAGATGTCAATTACATGAGTTGTAAAGTAAAATATGAAGAAGGAAAATAAAACATAAATAAAACATGATATAAACTGTTTGTTAATTAATCAAGATTAAAAAGTAGAATTTAAATTATACTCATTTGAAATAACAATTGTAAAACCCGCATGCTTTTACCATGAATAGTGCCCTTAAGATCGTACGTCCTAGATTAAAACTTACCTCATGTAGTATTGATCACATTCATGTGCTAATAATCAAGCAAGTGCATACGTGTATGACATGACAAGTATCGATTACGTACGAACTCATGATAAACAGTTAATAAATATATCACGTGAACATAATTAAATCATGATCACCATTTAAAATACGAACTAGAATAATTACGTAAATACATATAATATAATTACGAGCGTTAAAATAAACAAAAACGCTTCAGACACGAACACGCTTCAGACACGAACACGCTTCAGACACGAACACGTTTCAGACACGAACACGTTTAACCACGAACGAACACGTAAAACACGAACACGAGGTCGCACTTATATTTTAGACACGGAAAACATGTGGGTTACCCCTTGTGGGCCCCATATCCACGAAATTAGGAAGAAGAATGGGCCTAGCCCATCATTTTACTAAACAAGGGGGTTAAGGGGAAAAAAGGCATTCATTTTCACTTTTCAAGAAAATAAACATAAAACCCTAAAAAGTTTTCTCCTCTCCTTCCTTTTCCCTTTTGTAGCCGCCACCTATAATCATCAAAAGGAGGTGTTCTTGTTGATTTTGATCATGGATATTGTACAAGTATTAGTGTTTGTTCATCCTTAATTCATCTACACAATCGGTATACCTTTTTAACCTTTCTTTTTAATTATTTCTTTTGATTTGATTTGGTAAAATTAATTAAGAACATGATGTTTTTAAAACCTAATTAAAAACATAAGATAAACATGTATTTGGTTAAAGGGTAAAATCAAAAGGTTGTTTTAGGGGTGTTTAGTTTGGCCGCCACCTAGACCGTGCCCTAAGGGGGTCACGGCTTGGCCTAGAAACCACCACCGAGACCATGTGGCCCCGGTTTGGTGGTGTGGGTCCCACGGCAGCAAGGAACCAAGGGGAACCCCGATTTGGTTTGGGGTACGGTGTCGATTTCATGCCCGGTTCACGGTTCGTTGGTTAAACCATGATCTATGTTACATGTTAATTTTTATGAATCATGAACTTAGGATATAAATTAATTAATAACATGAAATATTAATTAAATCATGACTTAGGTTATTTTAATTATTAGTTATCATGACATTAATTTAACCTAAGTATTTTTATGTTATAAGTTATAATTAATTAATTATTAAAACATGCCTATAATTAATTAATTTAGACATGACTTAGGTTATATTATTATTAATAATAATACACATTTTAACCTAAGTATTTTTCATTTCATTTTAATTATACATGTTATACTTTAATTAAAATGCTTAACCTATAGTTTAATTAAGATACATGAAATAATAATTAAACTATACACTATATCATATGACTTAAGAAATAAGCTTAAACACTTAGACTTATATGTTAGCTTATGTAATCAGCTTAATTCTAATTATGGAAACTTCTATTTATAGAAACTTAATTAAATAAGGCAACTAATCTAATTATGGAAACCTTCTATATATAAATCAATCTATTTCAGGCAGCTAATCTAATCATGGAAACTTTCTATATATGGAAACTTATTTAATTAAGGCAGCTGATCTATTTTTGGAAACTTTCTATTTTTAGAAACTAATCTATTTTAAGCAGTAAATTCTATTTTTGGAAACTTTCTATTTTTGGAAACTTTCTATTTTTGGAAACTTTCTATTTTTGGAAACTTTCTATTTTTGGAAACTTTCTATTTTTGGAAACTTTCTATTTTTGGTAACTTTCTATTTTTGGAAACTTTCTATTTTTGGAAACTTTCTATTTTTGGAAACCGGCTATTTTTGGAAAGTTACTTATTATTATACAGTAAGTATATTAATACATGAATCACCAGTAATACTTAATCAGATAAATCAGAATACAAGATAAACACAGTTTAAGGCTTTAAACAGTGAACCATGACCTAAAACATACCAAATCAGCTATAACGAGACACAGAACCCAGTACGTAATCAGTGAATCGATACTTATACACGTGTGTATTCATGTAGCATTAGTGATCCAGAAGTAGGAGTCTTTCTTCCGTTCATTTCACTGGACTTGAGGTACGGATTCCCGTCCTTTCAGTATGGACATTCCTTCCTTATTAGGATTTCCCGTATGCAGCCAACTGTTTTCCCCAGCATTTGTTTTATTGTTTTGAACTGCTTATGTTAATTTAGCATAAACTATAGCCATATACAAGCATGACCAGTTTCACCTAGTTATGGAGGTACCATAACCATAGCATTGGAGGCACCGATGTTATGACTTCCCCACGGCGGAGTGATTGCTCGTGGCGTCCCTTTTCAGTTTGGCCATATTATTATATCAGTCGGGGCGTATGGGTGCATCCTAGTTACATGTTTTATTCAGTTTATCATGGTGAATGTGGTGTGTGCCTTGCACCCTTCACAAGGAGCTGATCCCTCCTACCCAAATCAGTATATTGATTAGAGGCATCCCCTCTAATCAGCATGATGAGGTCACCCCTCCAAGTATTCATGCACGTGACCTTTTCATGACCTATATGGGCTATGGTATTTATATGTTAAAACAGTTTTCACAGGTTAAACATAAGGCTTTTCAAACTATAAAACCAGTTTTCATGATACTTAACCAGTTTACTCAGCACTTAGTCTTCCGCTGTTATATGTTACATGTCTATCCTATATCATGCTTTATTGTACATCCGTGCACTGAGCGTCTTGCTCAGCCGTTACTTTCCTTTCCATGTCCCAAAACGGCAGGTACCCAAGACTCGAGCATTTGGAGGACGCACATAGGATGGAAGCTGCCAGAGACTTCTTTTCCTTTTTGCCTTCATATAGTTATGCTTGTTTAGTCTTTATTCAGTTCATTTCCTTTATTTATGTTTTGGGCTTATGTTTGGGAACCGATGTTTGATTCCGGTTTTCCCTATGGTCATGTATGTTTTACTGCATATCACCTTGCATGCTTTGATGACACGCCATAATCACGCGTGACATTCCATTTATCAAAATGGGGTGTTACAATTATGGTATCAGAGCCAAGGCTTCGACCTGTAGGCTCTAAAACTCGACCTGTGACTAGTGGGTAGTCACCAGGAGCTTCCTAAGCCAACGTTTGTTATTCCACGTATTGATGTTTCAGCGCGTTTTTGTTTCAACCATTACGTTTTCAGCACCTTTTTGTTTTAGCCATGACGTTTTCAGCACCTTGTTGTTTTCACCATGATGTTTTCACCAGTATCGTCTTACTAATATGGAATGAACAACCGTCATCCATACTTAGTTATGTGTCATTGTCTATGCATGATGTTCCTCGTGAACTGTGACGATGTGGACTGACCCCAGTAGTTCATAATTTTCACATAAAAATTTTTCTGTTAAGTTTTGACAATGACTTTTAATTATTATGTTTCATGCATTCATGCATTTATATCATATGTCATCTGTTACAGGAATTTTGACTAAGTGATGGTTGGTACAGGACTGGCCCTATTTAGTCGCATGTGCTTTTATCGAAACTTTTAACTTTGGGACCGACCCATAGGCGTCCCCTCGCCATGTCTTTTGTTTTGGAACCGACCCATAGGCGTTCCCTCGCACATATAAAGGTTTTATAAACTACATTACGCATTCAGGCACTGTTTTTCTTGCATAAAATTTTTCTCATGATTTAAATTGGCATAAATTTTTTTTCATGTCCCATCATAAGTTATTATGTTTTTATGTCAAGTATGCCTTCATACTGTCATGGTTAACTTCAGTTTCATGCTGATTATGTTATACACTTCTTCGTAATAGATGGTTTCATGTTTCCTCATGATAATTCCGTCTTCATGTTGATTATGTTTCATGCCTCTTTTGTTATTTACGTTGTCCTGCAAGACATTGTTAGATTTCTTTAATCATGCTTTCATGATAGTCATGGTTGGTTTTCATTGATCATGCTGTCAGGCAAATCATCGTTGAATTTTGTGTAACCACACTTTAGCGTTTCTCTATGCAACCAGAATGATGTCTATGCTAATACAGCCAGGTTATCATGATGGTTTTCCTAACCGTTTAACCGGGTTACTTCCCTTAAATCATGATAAATGACCGACCCCATACCGATCATTTCATGTGTATTCCATGTGTACTCCACGTACCGTATTTCATGTGTATTACATGTACCTTAATCCATGTGTATTCCACTTGCAATACTTCATGAGTATTCGCTAGTCGATTCTAAATCATGTCAGGCGTAGGTTCACTTGCTGATATTCTACAAGATTGTCGATGCCGCTCATAGCTTGGAGATGTTACTGAAGGTTGACGCTGCTGATGTTGGGAGACGCTACGAGATGCTGATGCTGATGCTGTTCACAACCTGGAGATCCTAAAAGACGAAGACAAAGGCGTCGGAGCAAAGCAATTGGACGAGAAGATGCTTCACCATCAGACAATTCCCATCAATCATTGTCCTAAATTCATAGTTACATGTCACACGTCGTTCGGCTGTCATTTCAGCCATATGAGTGCAAACCAGTACCAGCCAGCCACTCAGCTAAATAGTTACATGAGTCACGGTCATGAGAATGACCGTCATGGAACCTACAGACAAGACGATAGTAACCACTACCATGACAGAAAATATCCTAGAAATCGCAACCGAGGCTCTGGCCGCGGACGTGATCAGACATACAAATGATCAGTAGTCCAACCGATCCGCCAATTCTGGCATATTAACCTAATATTTGTAGTTCTAATTGTTTCACATCTCGAGACACATGTCAAGACATCAGTCAAGACACATGTCTCACGTATACTTTCTGAGGACACATGTCAAGATACCAGTCAAGGCATATGTCACGCTCACATTTCTCAAGACACGAGTCAAGACACATGACTCACGTCTAATTATGGAACATTTCTAAGAAATTCAGGGTACCCTCCATGGGTATATCTATGTTGTTGTGCCCTGTATTAATCAGGCCACAAGAATTTCAATACCATTATCGGCGCATCAGTGAGAACTGTCACGTTGCCGATGTCACTTTCATTTCTTTCACCATATTTCATGTATTCATGACCATGAAGGACGCCTTTCGTATTCCCACGCATACGAAGGTTTTCCTTCAGCTTAATGATAAGACCCAAGCTGCTAACGCATTTCCTCAGACAGACACAAGATGAATTTTATGCTAATTACGTACTATGAACACCACACCATGCTATGATTCATAATTATGTACAGTAATGTTCAGGCTCCTGAATACATTCAGCTTGATTTTCCATCAGGAAAATCTGTACAATTATCTATGCTTTTCAAGCACGTGCTTTGTTAGCCATAATTGCTAAAATTTTCTAGCTGTCAGTAACACACGACTACTAAGGTCCTTTTACGCATAACCAACGGATTATTCCAAAATTGTTCCTTACACTCCAGAAGAACCTTCAAGGAGAAGGATGGTACCATGAGATTATGTGTCGACTACCGTCGACTTAAACAAATCACCATTCATGACCGTTATTCTCCTCCACGTATTGACGACATGTCCAATCAACAGTATAGTGTTAATCACTTTTCCAAGATCGAACTCACAATCATGCTGCCAACAGTGACGAGTGAAAAAGCAGGACATGTCCATGACTGCTATTCGTGCACGACTCGGTCATGCCAGATTTCTGATTTTGAATTAGTCTCATCAATGCTCCAACCGCATTATGAACTTAATAAATTGAGTTTCCATGAACTCCTAAACAAATTCTAGAGCGTTTTCATTGAGGATAACCTGATTTCCTCTAAGCCTGGAGAAGAACAGGAAGACCATATCTGCACTACGTTGCAAATTCTATGACAAGAGAAATTTTACCCTGGAATTCTTTCCGATATCAATTCTGTTTGATTTCAGTGACACGCTGAATCACATGGCATTCTACGGTTAATCTTACCATGACTCAGCTTATGAGTAAAGAAGAGAACCCGACACTACATTAGGTGTTCTATAAAATCCTACGCTAGGAGAAGTCTAAATTCAGAGACTCAGAGTTTCGCAACCTTCTATGTATCAAGTTTCTACGAAGCAAGATACAGTTACGTTCATATCTAGGTACCTGTTATACCAACAGGTTAAGATAGGACACCAACAAACTGGGATGTTTTCATCATATGAAATTGTGAATCGAAAAGGGACAAGATCTCCATGGATTTTAGTTACAGATTTCAGCAAACTCAAAAGAAGCATGATGCTATCTGGGTTATTGTCAACAGTTTGATCAAGTCTGCAGAATCCTTACATCCGTACGGATTCCAGAACCAACAGATTGAACGAACATGTTCCAGCCAAGGCTCATCCGATCACTTGGCAATTCCTCAGCTATCGGGTCAGACAAAGATTCGTAATTGTACTCCTAACTTACTTCATGTCTTCATTCTATTCCACGACTTGCTTTCGCGCTCACGTTCATGACACTATTCACGTTCATTATCGTATTTTGGATTACGATTTTACGTTCATTTCGTTTCTCATTCTGGGAAGTTTGCAAGAACTTGTGAGACCAGACCCAAGTTTAGTATAACTCTCCATCATCAGATAGACGTTTCACATCATATTCCACGTCTCACCTTGTAGCGTTTGGCGTTACCGCCATTATATTCTATGATCACGATATGTCTCACATGTCATGTTCATTCCATGTTTCTCATATCATGATCAAAATAGGTTACACGTATCAGGGATCACGATATGTTTACTTATACTACACTCGCCATATCTCCACATAGCACGTTCAAAATTTTTCACGTATCACGTTCAAAATTTTTCACGTACTACGTTTCTTTATGTCTCGCTCATCGTTTCTAATTATCAGTTAAGTCAGATGGTCTTGCATCGTAACGTTTCAGTACCCTTGCACGTTAACTCTTATTTCCTCGATCGAATTTAGGGGATCTACCTTCCGTTGATAACCAAGAATTTCTTCGTATTCCAAGTCAAGGTCAGGAGGACCAAGATTTATCATTAGTGTCAGGATCTTCTGAAGGAACCGTTCCAAGAGGGAGGCCACTTGGAAACGGACAAGTTCATCCGGACTTCTTATCCATTTTTTTCTCTTATCGATTAGATATGTCCTTCCAGTCACGTCAAGTTCCATGTCTTTTCAGGACATGTCACGTTCCATGTTCCCTTCTACCATGTCACCTTCATTTCCGTTATTTTGCATACCTTTCCAGTTTGATTCGGGTATGTTACTTCTTTTTAGCTTACTTTATCTATAATTCGGGGACGAATTATTCTTTTTAGGGGGGAAGAATTGTAAAACCCGCATGCTTTTACCATGAATAGTGCCCTTAAGATCGTACGTCCTAGATTAAAACTTACCTCATGTAGTATTGATCACATTCATGTGCTAATAATCAAGCAAGTGCATACGTGTATGACATGACAAGTATCGATTACGTACGAACTCATGATAAACAGTTAATAAATATATCACGTGAACATAATTAAATCATGATCACCATTTAAAATACGAACTAGAATAATTACGTAAATACATATAATATAATTACGAGCGTTAAAATAAACAAAAACGCTTCAGACACGAACACGCTTCAGACACGAACACGCTTCAGACACGAACACGTTTCAGACACGAACACGTTTAACCACGAACGAACACGTAAAACACGAACACGAGGTCGCACTTATATTTTAGACACGGAAAACATGTGGGTTACCCCTTGTGGGCCCCATATCCACGAAATTAGGAAGAAGAATGGGCCTAGCCCATCATTTTACTAAACAAGGGGTTAAGGGGAAAAAAGGCATTCATTTTCACTTTTCAAGAAAATAAACATAAAACCCTAAAAAGTTTTCTCCTCTCCTTCCTTTTCCCTTTTGTAGCCGCCACCTATAATCATCAAAAGGAGGTGTTCTTGTTGATTTTGATCATGGATATTGTACAAGTATTAGTGTTTGTTCATCCTTAATTCATCTACACAATCGGTATACCTTTTTAACCTTTCTTTTTAATTATTTCTTTTGATTTGATTTGGTAAAATTAATTAAGAACATGATGTTTTTAAAACCTAATTAAAAACATAAGATAAACATGTATTTGGTTAAAGGGTAAAATCAAAAGGTTGTTTTAGGGGTGTTTAGTTTGGCCGCCACCTAGACCGTGCCCTAAGGGGGTCACGGCTTGGCCTAGAAACCACCACCGAGACCATGTGGCCCCGGTTTGGTGGTGTGGGTCCCACGGCAGCAAGGAACCAAGGGGAACCCCGATTTGGTTCGGGGTACGGTGTCGATTTCATGCCCGGTTCACGGTTCGTTGGTTAAACCATGATCTATGTTACATGTTAATTTTTATGAATCATGAACTTAGGATATAAATTAATTAATAACATGAAATATTAATTAAATCATGACTTAGGTTATTTTAATTATTAGTTATCATGACATTAATTTAACCTAAGTATTTTTATGTTATAAGTTATAATTAATTAATTATTAAAACATGCCTATAATTAATTAATTTAGACATGACTTAGGTTATATTATTATTAATAATAATACACATTTTAACCTAAGTATTTTTCATTTCATTTTAATTATACATGTTATACTTTAATTAAAATGCTTAACCTATAGTTTAATTAAGATACATGAAATAATAATTAAACTATACACTATATCATATGACTTAAGAAATAAGCTTAAACACTTAGACTTATATGTTAGCTTATGTAATCAGCTTAATTCTAATTATGGAAACTTCTATTTATAGAAACTTAATTAAATAAGGCAACTAATCTAATTATGGAAACCTTCTATATATAAATCAATCTATTTCAGGCAGCTAATCTAATCATGGAAACTTTCTATATATGGAAACTTATTTAATTAAGGCAGCTGATCTATTTTTGGAAACTTTCTATTTTTAGAAACTAATCTATTTTAAGCAGTAAATTCTATTTTTGGAAACTTTCTATTTTTGGAAACTTTCTATTTTTGGAAACTTTCTATTTTTGGAAACTTTCTATTTTTGGAAACTTTCTATTTTTGGAAACTTTCTATTTTTGGTAACTTTCTATTTTTGGAAACTTTCTATTTTTGGAAACTTTCTATTTTTGGAAACCGGCTATTTTTAGAAAGTTACTTATTATTATACAGTAAGTATATTAATACATGAATCACCAGTAATACTTAATCAGATAAATCAGAATACAAGATAAACACAGTTTAAGGCTTTAAACAGTGAACCATGACCTAAAACATACCAAATCAGCTATAACGAGACACAGAACCCAGTACGTAATCAGTGAATCGATACTTATACACGTGTGTATTCATGTAGCATTAGTGATCCAGAAGTAGGAGTCTTTCTTCCGTTCATTTCACTGGACTTGAGGTACGGATTCCCGTCCTTTTAGTATGGACATTCCTTCCTTATTAGGATTTCCCGTATGCAGCCAACTGTTTTCCCCAGCATTTGTTTTATTGTTTTGAACTGCTTATGTTAATTTAGCATAAACTATAGCCATATACAAGCATGACCAGTTTCACCTAGTTATGGAGGTACCATAACCATAACATTGGAGGCACCGATGTTATGACTTCCCCACGGCGGAGTGATTGCTCGTGGCGTCCCTTTTCAGTTTGGCCATATTATTATATCAGTCGGGGCGTATGGGTGCATCCTAGTTACATGTTTTATTCAGTTTATCATGGTGAATGTGGTGTGTGCCTTGCACCCTTCACAAGGAGCTGATCCCTCCTACCCAAATCAGTATATTGATTAGAGGCATCCCCTCTAATCAGCATGATGAGGTCACCCCTCCAAGTATTCATGCACGTGACCTTTTCATGACCTATATGGGCTATGGTATTTATATGTTAAAACAGTTTTCACAGGTTAAACATAAGGCTTTTCAAACTATAAAACCAGTTTTCATGATACTTAACCAGTTTACTCAGCACTTAGTCTTCCGCTGTTATATGTTACATGTCTATCCTATATCATGCTTTATTGTACATCCGTGCACTGAGCGTCTTGCTCAGCCGTTACTTTCCTTTCCATGTCCCAAAACGGCAGGTACCCAAGACTCGAGCATTTGGAGGACGCACATAGGATGGAAGCTGCCAGAGACTTCTTTTCCTTTTTGCCTTCATATAGTTATGCTTGTTTAGTCTTTATTCAGTTCATTTCCTTTATTTATGTTTTGGGCTTATGTTTGGGAACCGATGTTTGATTCCGGTTTTCCCTATGGTCATGTATGTTTTACTGCATATCACCTTGCATGCTTTGATGACACGCCATAATCACGCGTGACATTCCATTTATCAAAATGGGGTGTTACAACAATAATAAACACAGTTGAACTGAATATATATTAAATTTCATTGAACAAAGATGCAAAGATTTTCATTACATGAATTTGAAACAACATCTAGAAATTGAACTTAGGAGATTTTTCAGGGTCAAATGAATGATGCAATTCATCATAGTCGGGAGACTCCAACGAATCATCTTCTTCGCTATCGATGTCTTCTTCTGATTCACTAATTGGGTTGTAATGATAGTAAAAATCATCCTCCCCTTCTTCCTCCTCATCAAGTTCCCTTCTTACCTCAGCAAGTTCCCCCCTTTCCTCTTTTTCAAGTTGCGCAAACATTGCTTCTTTATTTCTTTCTTGCTGCTCTTTTCTCTGCCGTTCAATAACCGCTTTTTTTTCCTCTTCCAAACTTTGTTGTTCGAGTAATGCTTTTTATTCGGCTTCCATCCTCCACTGCCGCTGCAACTCTGCTTCTAGGACATAGAAATCATGCTCATCACAGGGATCATCATGGTTTTGTATTTCACTCTCATTGCAGGGTTTAACTTGATTGTTAATTTGGGATTCTGATATTACTATGTCTTGTTGTGCAGAACCCAAACGTGTTTTCCTGAAAGCACAAATAAATCAAAATATAAGATGTTGTTAATATATACAAAACAAATTACAGTTATTAAATAAATCAACTTACTTGTTAGTATTGACTTGGATTTCTTCTAGATTGGAAGCAGTTGAGTTTCACTTGTTTGATCCAGACATTTTTTAATTTTTTTTGATGAATTTGAAGAGTGTATGGATTGTTTATTAAACAATTTTGAGATATTCATGATTTACCAATGAGGTGTTTATATAATCGTCACAAAGAATATGAAAAGGCAGAGTTTATGGTTATAGGAAGTTAACTGCATGCGTGTATTAAGTATTTTGTAAACTTCTAAGAAAAATCTTAGTTTAATGTTAAATGCATTAGAAAGTATAAACATAGTTAATTCAAATGTAATTTTTGTCTTTGTATTTATTGGTTAAAAATTGCATCCACCAATTATTAAAATTCAATCATAATTATATGTTGTTTAAACATTCCATTCATGACAGTTATAAAAATTGCGGTTACTAAAATTGCGTTTACGTCCGTTCAGAAAACGCTGTTTATAAACGCAATTTTATAAACTGCGTTTATTCGCAATGTTTTTGTAACAATGACAGTTGTAACCACATAATTTTAAATCTGAGGATAAAAAATAAGAGAAGTATCCATTCAACTTTTATAAAATTAAAATTTTATAAATTTATACATTAATATGGACAATGCCGTGAATAACTTTAATCCATTCAACACATAATTACAGTATGGGCATAAATAAAATTGAATATAGGGATGAGCATTTTGACCCGAATCCGAACCCGAACCGTTCCCGGAACCGTACCGATTCCCGATATCCGAATCCCGTTCGGTACGGGATCGGCACTACAAAATAAGGTGAAAAAAAATTCGGGACCACTAATTCGGTACGGGATCGGTACCAAATCAGGAAATTCCCGAAAAAAAAGGGGAAAATCCCGATTTCCCGGTACCGGTACCGATACCCGTACCGGTACCGATACCCGAATCCCGTTCGAGTACGGGATCGGTACATAACTTTTTAGATCGGGAAAAAATCGGGAGCACTAAATCGGGACGGGATCGGGACAGGATTGGTCCCGAGCTCATCCCTAATTGAATAAATTTACATTACAAAGTCTGATGATACACAACAGCATTGATCCCATCCATTCCAGCTGTATTATGTTCGCCCTTCCAACAGCCATGTTGATTATGAATCTGCCTATTTTCCTTCAATTAATATTAATTAACAGAATCATTGGATGCAACAACCAAAAAGCCATTGATCATCAAATCAACCTATATCTTGCATTAAAAAGAAGCAAAACATATTATATGTGCAAACAATCAGACCAATGCTGTTGCATGAATGGACTTAAATCCATTCAATTCTTGGCAACATTGTGATGATCAGCAATACATATCATATGTGAAAACAATCAGATCAATGTTGTTGCATGAATGGACCTAAATCCATTCAATTCTTGGCAGCATTGTGATGATCAACAATACATACGATCATATGTGCAAACAATTAGATCAATGTTGTTGCATGAATGAACCTAAATCCATTCAATTCTTGGCAGCATTGTAATGATCAGCAATAGATATCATGTGTGCAAACCATTAGATCAATGCTATTGCATGAATGGACCTAAATCCATTCAATTCTTGGCAACATTGTAATGATCAGCAATTCATATCATATGTGCAAACAATCAGATCAATGCTGTTGCATGAATGGACCTAAATCCATTCAATTCTTGGCAGCATTACAAAAGAAGGAGATTAAAAATAAAGGTTTAGGGATCTGACAGATTGCACAAAAAACATGGATGCCGCACATTGTGAAGTTTGTGCTGCAGATGTGGTGTGGAAGGGCTTTATATAGGTTTTAGGTTTAGAGTTAATTTAGGTTAGGACCGTCCAAAATTAACAAATAACGCGTTTTAATTATAAATAGTTTTAATGCCATAAAAACATTACTTAAAATAGTCCCTGGCGTTTTGAAAATTTGTTTTTTAAAAAAAATTGAATGGAACAAACAGACGCTCCTATTGTTGTAAAACATATTTATGGAAACTGGTTTATGACTTGTGTATCAAAAATCTTGTACATTGGAGCCATATTAGGAAACTAATTTAATTTTTTGTGCTTTAAAATACTTGTAAATTATTTTGGTTTATTATATAAAACAGATCATGATGTATGCGATTTTGTGATGTACATGAGTTTGTGTTGTACGGAGTAGTACATAAGAAGTGTTAACATTTTATGCAAAACATTTATATCGTATCATATTAAATGTTTAGGGTGCGTTTAGTTAGAAAACAATTTCCATCATTTTTTATTTTTTGGTTTGTAGAAAAAAAAAATTTCTTTTTCACAAAACACTTAAAATTTTAGAAAACGCGTTTAGTTGGAGAAATATTTGTTTGTGTGTTTTATTTTCCAAAACTATAAAAAAACAAAGGGGGAAATGAATTTATAGTGTCTAAAGGAAAACCTGGAAAGAAAAAAAAAAAGTTTCTTTGTTTTGTGTGCAAAAGGGTAAACAAGAATTTTGTATTTTCTAAAAAATATTTTTAGAAAAGCGTTTTCTGTTTTCCTTATTTTCTATAAAACATTTTGTAGAAAACAAGGTGCTTTCATCCAACTAAACGCAGCCTTAACTTCTGTTATAAAACACCAACAATTTCAATTGATCAAGTGTTCTTATAAGGTTAAGACGATGTGTACGTTTTAGAACGATGAAAATTTAAACCAAGACGGAAAACCCATTTTAATAAAGATACTAATCAATTGGTTTGCTCAGTTGGCCATCAAGGGTGTTTGTACAAACATTTGTTAACACATGCGAGGTGTTTAATGTTTGAGTTTCTTTATGAGAGTTTTCCTTCAAAGTGAGAATATATAAAATTTTGTCTCATAGATGCATCAATTCGAGGCTGACATTAACTACATTATAGGATATGTATTATAAAATTGAATCACTAATAAGTTTGATAGACTTTTGGATAAATAGTATGAAACTAAATAATTAACTTATTGTACTAACTCGTTCTTAAAAAAAAAAACTAGCAAAAATAGTGTGCAAAAACCAATTTTTACAGGGTGATTGTTATTTAAAATTCAAAGATAAGATGAACCCATAAGTGGTATTATAGTTATTAGGTTCAAACATCAATTGGTTAGTGGTTAAAACAATAAAAAGTGAGTAGTAACTTATAGCAGTTGGTTGTTTATGGTTAAAATAAATTTTCAAAAATTTTCAATCATGAGTTGTCAACTTTACAAAGACTATGGTTATCTTTTTTTTGTAAAACATATACACACTCACAACGTGTGAGTATATATACTAAACGTATCAACAAGAAGATTGCCCCATACCAAAAACAAATATTTCCCCCCTTATATTTTTTTTGTTTTCAAAACCAAAAAAACTCACTCTTGTTCTTCCTCAACCACTCCACTCTCTTTCACATAATCACACATTTTTGCTTCTTGTTTTCACACAAAACCATGGAAACCAACTTGTTTTCCAAATGGCTTTTGTTACTTTTTGTTATAGTCCAATTGGGTAGCCAACATGTTTTGTCTATCGTCACATATGATGGTAGAGCCATTGTTATTAATGGCCGAAGAAGGATACTTATATCGGGTTCTATACATTATCCGAGAAGTACTCCTGAGGTGTTGTAATCTTTACTTTTACGCGTAAAGTTTTCGCTCTATTTTTGTGGAAATTTTGTTAATTTTTCGGTTTTGTAGATGTGGGAAGATATTATCATGAAGGCGAAAGAAGGCGGATTGGATGTGATCGAAACTTATGTGTTTTGGAATGTTCATGAGCCGTCACCGGGCAATGTATGTTCTTTCATTTTTCGAAATTCAAATATTTGTGACACTGTATTTCCAAATGCATATAGTTTACATAAATGTTTTTGAAAATGTTTGCAAATCATTATTGTTTTCAACGCTTCACAATTACTTTATTTGAAAACGTTAATGACTTAAAATAACGTTTTTTTGGAATTTATACTTAAGATCACCCATTTGATTTCAACATATTTAATATTTGAGATATTTGCGTTCATATTTCATATATAAAGGCGTAAATCATGGTAGAAAGAAAAATATTTTGGTGAAAGTTGAATTTGGAAATGATTTAAAAAGGCTAATAAATTTTGTATGTACGTATGGGACCATCTAACTTTTATATCCATGCTTTTTTTTTTGTCATTCAACTGTCATGCTTTCTAACTACTATACTTTTACATCATGTAACTCCAAAAACCAGCTTTTTATTCAAATTATTATGCATTTTTTTTTAACATAATTATTATGCATTGATCATGCCATTTTTCAAGTTTTGTAGTAATTTTTTTACTTGGTTTGTGAAATTTTCAGTATAATTTTGAAGGGAGATATGATTTGGTGAGGTTTCTAAAGTTGGTGCAAAAAGCAGGACTTTATGCTCACCTCAGAATTGGACCATATGTTTGTGCTGAGTGGAATTTTGGGTATTTTTCCATTACCATTTGTTTAGAAATAAATGTTACTCCAATAAAAGTTTCATAATAATAAAATATGTAACAAAACTTTCTATTGAAATACTAAAAAGAAGAAAATAAAACGAATCTATGTCAGATCTATGATTTATTATGTATTGAATTCGAAAATTAAATGAGATTCTTTTTTCTTCTACATTAAATGTTGATCAGTTTTTAATTTGTACATTCAAACACGCTATTTTTCATTTTATATCTGACCTTTTAAATTTTTACCTCCAAAATAATATCTGATAAAAATTTATAATATTTGATAAAAATTATACGAATAAAAATTTATATAAAAATTTAATTCATTCATATATTTTGCATCAAATATTATATTACACAAATAAAATAATTTAAAATTGAAAAATAATGACATCGAAAGTTAATAGTGGACGTATATTTAAAAACAAATGTAGTAATTTTTAAGAAAATGAATATTTGATAAAACAAAAATAACATTTTATAAGCTTACATCTTTTTGCATGGCTTGCTGTTACTATATGGTAAATTTTAAAGGTGTTACTTTTGTATGTGAATTTACTTTAAGGTTATTTTTGGTGACAATTTATGCAGCGGATTTCCGGTTTGGCTGAAATATGTTCCCGGAATTAGTTTCAGAACTGACAATGAGCCATTTAAGGTGACAAATGTCGCCATTGTTCATTTAAGTTGATGCTAAAAATCTAAGATAGTCTATCTTATACGTAAGGCGTAATTTTTGTATTCATGCAGAGGGCTATGCAAGGGTTTACTGAGAAAATTGTGCAGTTGATGAAGTATGAAGCATTGTTTGAGAATCAAGGAGGCCCAATTATACTATCTCAGGTTAACAAATTATAACACTTTTAAATATAGTACGTAGTAGTACCACTTATCAAAATAATTAAATTTATAGAGCTTGTATTAAGTAATATAGCTGCGCAGATTGAAAATGAGTATGGGGCGCTATCTAAGAAATTTGGAGCTGCTGGAAACAATTACATGACTTGGGCTGCAGAAATGGCTGTTGGACTACGCACAGGTGTCCCTTGGATCATGTGCAAACAAGATGATGCCCCAGACCCTATTGTAAGCAATAATCCAACCCCAAACTGTTTCTGCTAGATTTGATCTGATGATATATGACCATGGTTTGGATCGTACTCATAAATATAATGTGGCAGATAAACACTTGCAATGGTTTCTATTGTGATGCTTTCAAACCTAACAGACCTTACAAACCCACAATCTGGAGTGAGGCGTGGACAGGATGGTATGCTGTTTTGTTTATCCTCTCGTTATAATTGTTTGGTCTCATAACACAAGTAAACAGTTTGGTAATCAGAGAGTATAACTCAATTGTCTTTCCTTCAAATCACTACAGGTTTACGGAATTTGGAGGTGCGATCCACAAGAGGCCTGTTCAAGATTTAGCATTTGCTGTTGCACGATTCATACAAAATGGCGGATCATTTGTCAATTACTATATGGTATGTTGGTTTCTTAATAAGTAATTCTTTATGCGTTTTTGTCTTGAGTTTTACCAAATGATACAATGCAGGTATAACTGTATAAACTTTGACCTTTTTCCACACTAATTTTAGAATAATCATGTTTTAAACCCAGTACCATGGAGGCACAAACTTTGGGCGCACTGCCGGAGGCCCTTTCATCACTACTAGTTACGATTATGATGCTCCGCTAGATGAATATGGTATTTCTCTTAAAACTCGTATCCATTAAATTTAGTAAGTATATATTATCAGTTATGTTCTATATGACTGTTGTGGTCAGATTCCATTTTGGACCTTAAAACTGTTTGAGCTCAATGTCAGTAACTATGAAATTAGAAGTTTGTTTTGACTTCAAAAGTCAAACTCTCGTAAAATGTACAAATAACATCATGGTATGTAAATCTTTACAGGGTTGATCAGACAACCAAAGTACGGGCATTTGAAAGAGCTTCACAAAGCGATTAAACAATGCGAACCAGCTTTAGTTTCTGGTAATCCTAGGATCATCTCTTTAGGACCCCATCAACAGGTTCTCTTCTCAATTTAACTTGAATCTTGAACTTCATTTCTCCACAAAAAATTATGAAATTTGTACTAAACAGCTACCACTCTCCAGGCACACATATACTATTCCAAATTCGGACACTGTGCAGCTTTTCTGTCAAACCATGACACAACTAATGCTGCACGAGTACTGTTCAACAAGATGCACCATAATTTACCTCCATGGTCCATCAGCATTCTTCCTGATTGTAGAAATATGGTCTTTAATACTGCCAGAGTAAGTCATTTGATTAGATTTTTTTTAAATTAATATTGTCGTGTATTGTTGTTTAACGTTTGAAAATGTGTGCAGATCGGAGTCCAATCAACACGAATGACAATGTTACCAACCCATGCTGAGATGTTTTCATGGCAGACGTACAATGAAGATCTAACTACTAGTGATCAAGACTCTGGTTTTAGTACATATGGTCTTTTAGACCAAGTGAATGTCACTAGAGATGCTAGTGATTATCTTTGGTATACAACTAGGTAAGGTTGTTTTGTATGCAGTCTTTTTCCTTGTATTTTGTATAGACTTTATTAACGACTCTAACTTTTGTTCTGCAGTGTTGATGTTGGTTCATCCGAGTCTTTCTTGCATGGAGGGGAGTACCCAAAGCTCTTAGTACAGTCAACCGGGCATGCTCTTCATGTGTTTATTAATGGTCAACTTTCAGGTATCGTTTATCAGATTTTGATTTCATTACTACTTTGCCTAGAACGCCAAACAAACTACGTTTGATTTTAAATTCATTGAAATCCCGAAAAGAATCGACGAGATTCTATAAGCCAGCAAGTCTTATTGTTACAAATGTACGCTTTTGGTGTAATGTGATTGAATCATGGAATGCTTATCTAATTACCTTGAGTGTCTTTTTAAGGTTCGGCTTTTGGAACAAGGGAAAATAGGAGAATCACATACAAGAAAAAGATTAAACTGAGATCCGGTAGTAACAAAATCGCGTTACTTAGTGTTGCCATGGGATTGTCGGTTAGTTTCTAGTTTCTTTAGCACGGTTATTCCAAAATGCCCAATTAGCACTTACATGAGTTTCTTTTGTTATTTCAAGAATATTGGGGGACACTACGAGAGTTGGGAGACAGGTGTCCTAGGTCCGGTGGTTCTATATGGTCTTGACCAAGGGAAACATGATTTGACCCGAGCAAAATGGTCTTACCAGGTTCGCTGTTCTCGTGTTAACCATTATATATGTTGTAAGTTGAATTGTATACTAATATATCCCTCATGGGTTCACTCAGGTTGGTTTGAAGGGTGAGGCAAAAGATGTTGTTTCCATGAACAGTATGTCTTCTGTTGAATGGATGGAGGGTTCACTGATCGCCCAAAAGCAGCAACCGTTGACATGGCACAAGGTAATGAACCGAACACTGTAGTTTCTGTTGAGCCTATTAATCAACTTACCTGTAATAAATGTTTTCAGGCTTACTTCAATGAACCTGATGGTAACGAGCCGTTGGCACTCGACATGCATAGTATGGGGAAGGGTCAAGTGTGGATTAATGGTCAAAGTATAGGACGGTATTGGACTGCTGATGCAAGTGGTGATTGCCAACGGTGCCATTATACTGGAACTTATCGTCCAACTAAGTGCCAAGTTGGTTGCGGCCGACCCACCCAACGATGGTATAAATACTAAAGCCTGTATACTTTTCTATTTATAAGTATTAAGTTAGTTAATTATGAAACTGATTATCTTTTTAGCAGAATTATAAAAAAATGATTATGAAAAATAGAATAGTTCAAGCAATTCCAAACCATGATTAAACTGACCTGGTTCAGATGAACCCATTATGACTGTTACCCAACCTGCTATCTCTTTTATAATCTTAAATTTCAAGCTCAGTCATAATGTGTTCCTACAAAATGAAAAATCAAAAAATTGTGCAATGTTGCAGGTACCATGTGCCTAGGTCATGGCTAAAACCAACAGGAAATATTATGGTGCTTTTTGAAGAACTCGGGGGTAATCCCACTGGGATTTCACTAGCGAAGAGATCAATGACAAGTGTGTGTGCTGATATGTTTGAATATCGCCCAAACAGCAAGGATTGGCATACTGAAACTAATGGGAGAACAGAAGTTATTCATAGACCAAAAATTCACCTTCAATGCAGCCCCGGCTTATTAATTTCTTCAATTAAATTTGCTAGCTTTGGAACTCCTTTTGGAAGCTGTGGTAATTTCCGAGAAGGAACTTGTCATGCCTCTACTTCATATGATGTACTTAACAAGGTACTACTCTAAAGTGTATATGTTTTTGTTCTACTGCATTATATATAGGGACTAACAAAATTTATGTTTTCTACAGAAGTGCATAGGTAAAGAGAAATGTGCAGTTACCATATCAAACAGCAACTTCGGACAAGACCCATGCCCAAACACATTGAAACGGTTAACGGTTGAAGCTGTTTGTGCTCCGACTTTAAGGGGTTGAGATATATATGGTCTAAGCAAGGAGATTTAGTAGATTCTTCACAGGATTCAATTTAATTTAATCATAGATTAGAAATCATGGTTCGCATAAGTTAGTGACAATCTTGGGGGTTAGAATTGTTAGCCCTGGGAACGCGCTTGGGTTGGGAGGGGGATGAAACCCCAAAATTGGGTTCATGGATACTATACTGAACATTCATGTTTAGTCTTCTGTGCAGTTCATGATTATATATAAGTGAAATTTGTGTGGTCAGACTCAACCGTTTAATTATTTTTATCAAGACACTGACGTATTACTAGGAGGAGCTTCTATATATTATGGGAGTGATGTGATATGTTCTTCCAGAAATCAACGAATGAAATGGAGAACAGCAAATATAATAAACAGGAAATTCAAGATTAAGAAGAAATTTCAAAACTAATTACTAATTGATCACTAACTGCCAACTAAATGACCTGTTGGCTTGCCAACTAATTTTTCCGCCAAAAGCACCAGTAACAACTTTACAAATTCTGTTTGAGCGATACACATACCGTGCACGTGACATATATCATGATGTTTCTTGTAATAAAACCGAATCAGCAGACATTTGGTAAAACTACATGTTACTACAAATGAGAAAAGCAGCTAGAGTTGTATAACGTTTCTGAAACAGTACGTACCACAGAGAAACCATCCAACAAGAACGAATGCAAAGAACGCCAAGAATTTTAAGAAGCTTGCCCCTCCAAATGTGATCCCCATAAAGAACATGAACACAAATGGCACACAGGATCGAACCATAGATGCTTTATTTACCCATTGACCCTTCAGCAAAATTAATGCTCCCAAGTTCACCACATTCCACCCACCACCCTGAAACTCCAACCTGTTGAGATTGTTGGCTACAAACGAATGGCAATTGCAGGTCAAAATGTTGTAGGTTCGGTGTTGGTACTGTTGTGTGCTTTCCAATAAGGCGACGTCCCAGGTGTATTGGTTTCTTCCTGACTCTATACGAGTAAACTCCTCTTCACTTCTGAACTTGGTCAAACAATCGGGATTAATAGAGCACTGTTACGAAGTAAACAATGTCCAGTAAGTCATGATAGTTAGTTACGTAGTTACTAAGATTAACGCTTTAGAAAGAAGCATGTATTTTTGTTACCTTTCCTTTTTCAATTTGGATGTATCGAGTCACAGCCCCAAATGCAAAATTATCCACACAAACGAAACTAGGCCCAGCAAAATCAACGATGACCCCATCCTCTCTGCCTATCCCAGCATGACCAATGAAAGGAAGCAGCCATGAAACAACAGGCAGAGGCGTCCATACAATGCAGCATGGAAAGCGAGCTTTTCCTGGATCAATCTGCTTGCCGTGTGGAACATCCTGCTCAAACATGATAATGTCCTTATCTTCTGTATCCGATTCCATTGCAAAATCTGTATAACTAAACTTCATCAACGAACAAATCCTTAATAATAGCAATCTCAATAATTACGGCTTACTGACTTACTATTGGCAACATAAAACAATATCACGTATTACTCTATACCACAGAAGTACAATTCTCAACTAGCAGTTTAACATACAACAAAGATATCATCACTTTAGCATTTCTTAAGGTTAATCGTCATCTTATCAGCTGAACCATCTAACCACATTAACAATCGCACAGGGGCGCACCATCTCAAACAGAGATTTAAACTTGATTAGTCCATTAGCAGATTCTACAGCCAAATTATTACACTATATTAACACTAAACGTTCAAAATTTTATGAAATCAAGCTTTTACTTCATTAACTAAACTTCCTAAATACATCAAAGAACAAACTAAATCGCGGCAATCATACAACTATATCACATAACTAGATTGCTTAACTGACAATCAACAAACCATGAAGCTATCACCATTTTTGAATTTTTCACCCAGTTAAGGTTTACATTATTAATCAAAACATTTAACAGTTAACGCTGTAATTTCAACAACAACATCGAGAACCACACCATCTCGAAAGCAATTCGTAGTCATTTATCACCAATTCATGTCATTCCATCAGTAAAGTCAGCCCCAGTTTCTGAACTATACAACACTAATATCTTGCTCAATAATTAGAACAACATTATTAGTTAGATAATCTACATCATTTTAGCATTTGTTGATCGGTTAAGCTTTATATTATCAACAAAAAACACATGACTCAATAACTAGATTATCCACAAGTCGCTTATCACCATTTCACAATATTAATTGATCTCACATTTAGCGCGAATCCTATAATCTAAATCAGCACTAAATGTTCAAATTATCATGTAAATAAGCTTGTATATCATAATATGAAGCATCTAGACTCGATCATTGCAATGACACCAGAAACTGGAACAAAATCATGTAAGAATCTGTATTAAATAAGGTCTAAAGTAGCTTCCTCGATTGACAAATTTACATACAATCTAGATATCCTAATATTAGCAAATTTTTAACTCAGCGAATTAATAACCAAGATGCAACATCTCAAACATTCCATTAGCAGTTTTCGCGTGAATTATAATCTGCATTATTCCTAAATGTTCATATTCTCACGAAATTAAGCCTGTAGCTCAATAACGGAAGCACCTAAACTTGATCATTTCAACGACATTAGTAGTTACATAATCATCGTGTCTCAGTAAATGTTGATCAAATAATGACGAATACAGCTAAACTCTCGTTACAACAACATGCATTACCAGTTACATAATCTAGCTAGCCACATTTCTCATCACATAACTGTCTATCATAACCAAACCAAAACGATGCACATTGTACCAACACTAGGCATTCAAATAATAACGATGATCATATATCAGTAACCGACATCACGAGTTGCAGTAATCTACATTTTCATGGCGTAACATATAATTAAAAATGACAGTAGCAAATATCTAAAAAAACGTGATAAAAAGTCAAAACCCTAACTTAATATGGTGTAATTATACGATTAATTAATGTACCTGGCTGTAAATGTGAATGTTATGATTAACAACAAGATTTGAAATTGAAGAGTGTGGGTTTGTTTTGTGTTGGTTTTAAACTCATTATTCTCAAGCTTTCACCAACAGTTAGTTAGTTAGTTGGAAAAATGTAACTGAAAACATGGGGAGATACTTTCTTCATCTCACGTGTTTACCATGCTTTAAAACCCGGTTTAGCTGGTCGGTTAAATCCTGATTCGATCGGGTCCAATTGAACCGTCGGTTAGTGATTGACCAACTAATAAGCCGGTTTTAAAATATTGCTTGTGTGTTCAAAGACGGCTTTAATCAATTAATCTACTTTGTTTTAGAGAGTTTTATGCTTTTACATAAGGTTGGAAATTTTCAATGCGATAACTATATGACACGCCGGGAAGGATATGTTTGGCGTATGGCTTATGGAGGTTTATTCGAGTCTGAGGTTTTAAAATAAGTCGGTTTATAAAATAAATTTTGTTTGTCACAAGAGTTTATGAAAAAATTTATAAGTTATAAGTTTATGAGTTGTGTTTGGTTGCAGGCTTATAGGCTTATGCGGGTTTTAGCTTCATAAAAAGGGCTAAAAACTTTAGCCCAAAACTTTTAAACCATAAATTTCTTATTTACCTATAAAAATATTTTAACATATACAAAAAAATCATTTATTTATGCATTTTTAGTAAATTTGCAATAATAAGTCCTAATCCATTTGTCAAACAAGGTTTAAAAAACATCAATTTTAATTTCGACTTAAGTTGTGTTTGGTAACGAGCAGTTTGAAGCATTTTGGAGCGATAAGCGACAAGCAGTTAGATTTTTCATTAAAAAGTTTGTTTGGTAAAGGAGCAACTAGCATTTGAATATTCTTTAAAACTCTCCAATCTCAAATGTTATATGAAGAAGCATTTCAGAACTGCTCCAAGCAGAATGATTGTAAAATTACGTTTATACCCTTAATTATAATATTTATAATTTATATAATTAAGTTATATACCCTTTTACGTAATTTTACACTTTCTGATTACATCTTACAGCTACGTTACCAAACACATTTTCTAAACAAACTGCTTACTACTTATTGCTCCTGCTTTTGCTTACTGCTCCTGCTTTTGCTTACTGTGCTTTTGCTTATTGCTTATTACTTCTACTACTGCTATGTATCGCCAAACATACCCTTATAATATAATTTCTAACCCTAGCCCATAAACATAACAAGCCCTAGCTCAAAACAAGCCCCAACCCCAACCTATATACCCTATGAGGCCCACACCTAGGCTAAAAAATTTAATCCTTCGCTTATGAATGATAAATATCCAACATATACTAAAAAGTTATTTAATTATGTCATTTTAGTAATTTTACAATAATAAGCCACAGTCTCAACTTATTTACCAAACAAAATTAAAAAAATACAAAATTCAATTACGACTTATAATATAAGTCTTATCCCGATCCCCAACCCTAGTCCATTACACCAAACAAACCCGAAGTTAAATCGGTTTAAGTTAAAAATAAATAAATTTGAGTCAAAACGGGTCAACAAATGTAACCTGTTAATAAATGGGTCATGTTTCGGTTGAGGGTAAGTATTGTATAAGTCAACACATGTACATGTTTAAGTATATATAAGCTTCTAAAAAGAAATTATGCAACTAGAATTTTATGTCGGATTTGATTAGATGTATTTTGTTATGTAGTTAATATGAGTGAGTTACGATCGTAACATATAACATGAGAATTGTTGCATAATTATTTTTGTGTGATGTTATCATTTTTTACATCCTTATATCATTTTTTACATCCTTATATCATTTTTTGCATTTAAATTAGTTAAGTCAACAAGCCCCAACCTTATTCAACACTTAATCTTTTTTTTATTTAAACAAGTTAAACGAGACACAAATGAGTTACACATGTTATGTAGGTATGAGTTAATTTTGAGTTTCTTGACACGTTTAATAAATAAATCGTGTTTAGATAGATGTTGTAATAACACGCCATCCCTAAACCTGCAAACCCGAACAAACCAATACGAATACGACTGAATTGTCACCTCTACTTTTATAGCTTTTAAAATCATTCATAACCTTATGCGTTTATTACTTTTTTTACCAACTATTTTATTTTAGAGTAAAGTTAAAAATGCAATTTTGTGGTTCGTATCTATGTCAAATACGTTGGCACATGTACATTCTTCCGCTAGTAAAACTCGGCCATCAATCCTTAAAGACGAGCATTGCAATTTATCTTCGTGAACTGGTACACATACTAATTGCATCATTCGTCCTCAAAGATGTATGGTGAATATCTATTACTAACGAATGGGTGTACATGTGCCAACTTTACGAAGACATAATCGCATGTGTAGCACTTAATGGAATGGAAAAATAATTGCAGTGTTCGTCCACGTGATGTATAATACTTGACTTTTACTAACGGAAACATATACACATGTCAACTTATTTGACGCAGATGTGTTCGTGTTTAGATGGACAAATCATATAATGTAAGGTTAAGTCTAAAAATAGTCCATAAACTTCTTTAAAATTGCATATCTAGGTAATGAACTTGTAAAAATGATATTGCATGAACTTAAAAATCTTTAGAGAGAATTACATAAATCGTCCCCGTGGTTTGTCGAATCCTATACTTTTGGTCCCTAAGTTTTTTTTCATCAGGATTAGTCCTCGTGATTTCTTTCTTTTTAACAGATCTAGTACACTATCTATTTTTTTAATTAAATACACAAAAAGGTTAAGGGTGTTTTGGTCTTTTCTTAAATGCCCACTGGTTTCATTCCTCTTGTTTCACATGCACTTTTCTACCATTGATGTCAATATTCCTTCTACCTCTAACGCTACTTCTTTCATGGTAGGCCTTTCGTCTCCTTTAAGGCGTAAGCATGTTTCTACAATCCTTGGTACTTGATGATATATAGTTTCTAGTCGGCATATACAGCCCGACCCGCGGGTACTACCCCTATCCAGTCCATCACGAATGGATTAAGCCACCAACATTAACCTAAAAGGCCCAATGAAAGGTGGTCACACACGATCTCAAATGGGTCGCACCTTGACCGCACGTGGTTAAGGTCAAACATAATCATAGTCTAATTAGGAATATGATTCACCCAAGTTGAGAGGATATACACTATCCTTATTTAGAAGATAAGGATCTCATATATATGGTAATTATCCTCTTCTTGGGCAGCAAGATTCAGGAATCCTTACTTGGGCTTCACCGGCTATAAAAGAAACCCCCTAGGTTCCATTCAAGGCACGATTCTCATAATCACTAAACCCTAATCGATTATCAATCACAAACCAATTACTTACTCTCACGCTGGAGTCTAATCGTGGGAGACAATCCCACGGTAAGCCTAACCGTGCTTTTTTAGTGCGCACGATCCTAACAAACAAGATTTACTTGGTGTAGGAGCCGGAGCCTTACACACCTGAATTACCTCTAATTCGGGTCAACTAGGTACAACCAACTTTTGTATCAACAAGTTGACTCCATCAGTGGAACCCTACACTAAGCTCTACAATGACTAAGACAGGAGGCGGATCTTCTAGCTAACGGACTTCGTCTGGGGAAAAACCGCAACCAAACGAGCCAACTATTGTCTCTACTTAATCGGCCTCACGGACTCCCGAAGGACCGAACAATCAGAACGTTGGAGCTAGGCCACCACCGTAGGTGGCTAACTCGCCCTTTGTGACTCATGTGCCGACATCGGCTACAGGAACTCGAAGATCGGTGGCGGAAAATCCAATGCCAGTCATAGTACAAACAGCAGCACCACCCAACCTGAAGGTGGCGATTCACCCAGATTCCCCAAAACAAGAGCTCATGATCCAAGGGAACACTGTCTGGCAAAGGTAGAACGGCTATGTGCTCTCTCCTAAAAGAGAACCCTGATATCTTCACATGGGAACCAAAAAACATGACCGGAGTACCTCAGTCAATCGCGGAACATCAACTGAAAATCCGCGACGGATACCCTCTAGTCAGACAAAAGAAGCGCGGGCAAGCCCCGAACGTAGTCAAGCTATACCGGAGGAAGTAAAAAATTGGTTAAGCGGGAATAATGCGAGAAGTATACTACCATGATTGGTTGTCCAACCCAGTCATGGTCAAGAAGCACGACGACAGCTGGCGGATGTGAGTAGATTTCACAGACCTAAATAAAGCATGCCCTCAAGACTGTGACCCGCTCCCAGAGATTGATTGGAAGGTCTAATCCCTATGCGGTTATCCATTCAAATGTTTCTTGGAGGCATACAAAGGGTATCACCAAATCTAGATGGCGGAACAGGACGAAGAAAAAATAGCGTTCCACACAAGTCAAGGTGTCTATTGTTATACAAAGATGCCATTTGGCTTAAACAACATGGGGGCTACTTATCAACGGCTCGTGGACAAAGCTTTGATAGCCAAATAAGGTGTAACTTCGAGGTATACATTGACGACTTGGTTATCAAGAGCCATACTAAGGAAGAACTCATCTGGGACATCAAGGAAACCTTTGGGACAGTGATGGTTGGGCTATATATAGTATTGCCTCGATTCTAGTGTACCTTTTGATGATGGACACGTGTACCCCACTACCTTGATCTGACGGATAGGGTTTGGTGGGTAGTTGAACAGTCATTGGGGCCTACGGGGTCTTATTAGTTAGTATTTTACGTGGATTGAGAAGAGGACCCACGAGGTCCGTTTTTCAGTTCTATCATTCCACGTGGTGCCACGTTGGCTACGAACGATAGATAATTTCCACATTTTCTATTCACCCTAATGATTGCGGTCAGTCTACGCAGCGGCATTATCTTCTCTTACAAATGATAGTAGGATGTTTTAGCAAACAATACGTCCGTTTTTGGTGTTTTTGTAAAACCCGTATTTAAATCAGAAAATGTAAATACCGGGTTTAATTATTTAAACTATTTACGTATTAATTGTGGACGAGAACAAACGCGGGAAATTATATACAAACGCGGAAAAAAAATGAAAAGTTAGTTTAAAAAGGCCCATGGCCGGTTTTGGTTTAAAGAAAGGAAACAAAAGAAAGAATTTTGGGCCAAGCCCATTAGTGGTACAAAAACAAACGGGGGTTTCCCTTTGTAAAAAAAAACATCGCAGACATAAAAAAAAAGAGATAAAGCAACTAGGGTTTGGGAGGCCGCCGATTCAAAACAAAAAGGAGGGTTTCGAATTTGATTTCTCGTCCTTAGTAATTGTGTGTAATCTCCAGGACTTGTTAGTCATTATAAGGTATGAAATCGATCCGTCTTTATTCCATTCTGTTTCGAGTTAAACTGTTGTGATAGGAACCGATCCAAAGGGCCTCAGTTTGGTCCTCTTGATGCCCAGTCGTGACCAATAGGTCACGGTGGTGTCTTTTCCTTGGTCGCCGAGAACAACAGCCCCCAAAAAGGAGGGACATCCGCATTTTGGTGCTTTATTTTGTGCAGCCGAGACTAATAGACCAACCCAAAACCCTAGGACTGTTAAATAAGGGTGCCTTTGGATTTACAAACAGTGGGAAACAAACAAGGGGAGTAATATAATAGCAGTGGGAACGTAACACTAGCAGTGGAAACTTTATAACAACCAGTGGGAACGAAATAACAAAGAAGCAGTGAGAATAGTTAGGGCAGAAAAAAATGGCAATTTACAAGAGTAATAACGACAGTTTTGCGACAGTTTTTCTATCGCAGAATTGTGTTAATAGGCAGTTTTCAAAATGCAGTTTTCGTAACACTTTTAGCGATAGTTTTTCTGTCGTTAAATTCATATAGACAGATTTTGGCTTTTTGGGATAATTGTTTTAGTGCGACCGAGAAGAGATATCTCGGTAGGCCCGGAACATAGTGAATATAATAAAAACGGAGATTTTTATATTATACCTTTATTACTCATTTTTATAAATGTTTTAAATTGTATGTTAATTGAATTTAATTAAAATAGTTTGGTAATATTTAAAGGGTATAATTTTATTATGTAAGTCATAAATGATTTTGAAAACTTTATAATTTAGAAAATCTTATATTTTAATGAGTTACTTATTATAGTATTAATAGAACGTCAGATTACGTTGTATCATAATTAATAGTAGGTCGCTAATATATTAGAAAGGTCTATTATAAGATCAGACTTATCAGTTATGATACGTATAGAATTCCAGAAATAATTAAACAAATGATAAGCCAATAAGAACAGTAAATTAATTAAAGATTAGATAACTTATTCACGTATAATTATTTATGTAGTACCCGTGAAGTCAGAATAGATCTTTCAGCTTTCATTCTTATCTCATTACTGGACACGAGGTACGGATTTTCCGTCCTTTCAGTAAGGACTTCCTTTCTATGCATGATTAGGATTCCCCGTCTGCAGCCAAATGTTTTTCCCCGTATGTGTTTAAGCTTATCAGAAATCATGTTAAAAACGAAATAAGTTACCTGAGCAATATATACAAGCACGGCCAGTTTATGTACTAGTTACGGAGGTACCGTAACCACGACACTAGAGGCACCGGTGTCGTGACTCACATGCAAGAGAGTGATATCCTGCATCGTCCCACTCATGTTTCAGTTTGGCCATTTTTATATGTATGTTTAGTGGGGCGTATGGATGCATCCTAGGCTTATAAGTTTACAAGTTATCAGGGTGAATGTGGTGTGTGCTCTACATCCTTCACATTGGAGCTGATCCCTCCACCCAGCACAGTATTTAGAGGTCACCCCTCTACAGTTATTTAGAGGTCACCCCTCTACAGCATGATGAGGTCACCCTCTAGTTATTCATGCACGGTTGTTACAGCACGTGACCTATATAAGCTCTGGCAATTAAAATATAATAAATGCATGTTTTCAGATTTAATAGTTAATAATTCAGTTTCAGTATTTATAAACCAGGTTCCTCAGTTTTTATACAGGGTACTACCACATGTTTACATATCAAACTCATAGCTTCATTGTTTGTCATTTATTCCATTTCTTTCAGTGCATTCTTATCATGTTGTTATCCGTTCACTGAGCGTCATGCTCAGCCGTAGTTTCCTTTCATGTTTCCAAACGGCAGGTACACAGGGACGATCTTAGGACTTTCTAAGAGAGTACGTGCATTGAATGGGAGCTATCCAGACTCCTTTATTTTTATGCACACATTACATTACTTTGGTTGTTTGGACACTGTTTCGTCCTTTTCTTTCAGTATTTAAATCTTTATATTTTGAGCTTAGGTTTGGACTACCGATGTTTGATTCCGGTATTTCCGTATGATCGGTTAATTTTTAATACATTGCCTTGCTTGCTTTGATGACACACCATAAATACACGTAACGGTCCATTTATCCAAGTGGGGTGTTACAATTATGGTATCAAAGCGCAAGGTTCGACTTTTAGGCTCTAAAACTTGACCTGTGACTAGTGGGTAGTCACCAAGAACTTCCTGTATTTTGGCGTCGTTATCTTTCATGCTACTCATGTATTTTATCAGTCGGATTTTCAAAATTTTGATTAAGTAAACGATTGGTACAGGACTGGCCATACTTGATCGCATGTGTTTTTCAGCGAACTTTTCGTTTTGGTGAACTGACCATAGGCGTTCACCCTTGCCCGTTTAAACTTTGTATAGATGAACTGACCATAGGCGTTCATCCTTACTCATGTTAGATTTATGTTTCAGTAAATTGTCATTTTGTGAACTGACCCTAGGCGTTCACCAGTATTCATGTCATATTTTGTTGGCTATGCCTTCATGAATTACACTATGCATATTCAAATTTATTACTCTAGGTTCTGACAGTTTTATCAACTTATCCTCTGTTATTTCAGATGCCACCCAGACGCGAAACCGAGAATGATCCTAACGCAGCTGCCATAGCTGCTGCTGTTCAGGCTGCTATACAAGCCATGTTACCCCAAATTCATGATGAGATCCGAGCTGAATATCAAAATGGACCTCAGCAGAATAACAACCCTCCCGCTCCACCACCTGCCACTTTAGCCGCTTGGCTAGATTTGTTTAACAAATAGAAACCTTGACTTTTTGAGCAAACTGTAGCTCCAACTGACGCGGAAGACTGGATCTATCATGTAGAGAAATTTTTTGGATCTATGGGTTGTGGTGATGCTTTCAAGGTTAGGCTTGCAGTTTACAAATTGGAGGGTCCTGCTCTGCATTGGTGGAGGTCTCAGAAACTGTCCAATGGGGGAGATGCTTGGGAGCTTGCATTGACCTGGCACGTTTCAAGACGATGTTCTATGACCAGTTTTTCCCGCATGCGGAGCAAGCTAAACTGAAGAGGGACTTCCACGTCATTCATCAGAATCATGGCGAGAACAGTATAGAGTTCATGCACCGATACCTCAGGATGGCTGGATTCTTAGGGGAGGCTGCGGGTACCGCAGAGGAGCAAGCGAAGCAATTTCGCTGGGCTCTTCACTCTAGGACTGCAGATAGGCTGGTGAGTGCCACATTCACTAATGTGTCACAAGTAGCTAATGCAGCTCGTGATATTGAGATGCTTTTAGAGAGGGATGAGCTCGAGAATGTAGAGCGTCCGGAGAAGAGGTACATCTCATCCAACAGACTTAGACAATTTAACTCCTATTATTACTTGTCAACTTATATGTTATGTCTTATCCAATTATAATCTTACAGACACAGAGGAGGAGACCGATCCCAATCGGCTACTCCACATCAGAACTACAGGAACCACGGTCAGTCATATGACCGTAATCGATCAGATAAGAGGAGCGGTGGTGATAACTACCGCGACAGCTCAAACTCATCTGGCAACTACAGGTGATTCTTTAAGCTCCGGAAATACTAGACTATCGTGTAAAACAGATCTTAATTTTTTTTTATATATTCCAACAGAGATGCTGGACAGGGGCGTGACCAAAACAACAGAGCTCAGCAGTTTGCCCGACCGGCAAATTCTGGTAATTTTAAATTTCAGCCAAACAGCCTTATTTCAGTTATGTTATCAGAATCGTAACACGTGTTTATCTTCGTAAATCAGGTTCTCAGCAAACCAGAGCTGCTTCTACCGGGTATTCTTATCCCACTTGCATCACATGTGGGAAGAAACACACGGGACCTTGCCGTCGTGGTACGGGTAGTTGTTACAAGTGTGGTCAGTCGGGCCATTGAAGAGGGATTGCAAGAGCGGGGACGTTGCCGGTACCTCAGGCCAGATTCCTCAGATTTTACCTCCACCACCACCAATACCACCAACCACTGGTCGTGTCTACACTACTACCCGTGAGCAAGCAAATAAGACCACAGGTACCATTACTGGCATTTTGTTTATACACGGACAGTCTGCCTGCGTGCTTTTCGATACAGGCGCCATACACTCAGTTATATCTACTTCATATGCTGCTAGAATAAACATGACCCCTACGCCACTAGACAATGTACTTAGTATATCTACCCCCATGCGAGACTCTGTACTCATTACCCAGGTGTATAAGGATCTCCCTCTTGAGTTTGATGATAAAATCCGTCCAGTCAGTGCCCTTCCTCTAGATATGTGCGAATTCGATATTATTCTAGGTATGGATTGGTTGTCAGTTCATCGTGCCACCATAGATTGTCATGCTCAGCGGGTCATCTTTGGTGATGTCCAGACACCAAAGTATATTTACCGGGGTTTTCTACCAGGAAAACATGTTCAGATCATTTCAGCTTTACAGGCCCGTACTTTACTATACCATGGTTGTGAGGGTTTCCTAGCTACAGTTCATGACACGACTTCTGAGACACCTTCAATACATGATCAGCCAGTTGTGTCAGATTTTCCAGATGTCTTTCCCTAGGAACTCCCAGGCTTACCTCCCATACGAGAGGCAGAATTTGGTATCGATCTCATTCCTGGTGCAGAACCAGTATCTAAAGCTCCTTACCGTATGGCTCCTGTAGAGCTTAAGGAACTGAAAGATCGGCTTCAGGAACTTCTATAAAGGGGTTTCATTCGTCCAAGTGTGTCACCTTGGGGCGCGCCAGTTTTGTTTGTCAAGAAGAAGGATGGTAGTATGCGATTGTGTATTGACTACCGTGAGTTGAATAAGCTCACTATTCGTAACCGTTATCCACTTCCTCGTATTGACGATTTATTCGATCAGCTTCAGGGTGCCAAGCACTTCTCAAAAATCGATCTACGATCAGGCTACCATCAGCTGCGTGTAAAAGAGCATGATATATCCAAAACCGCATTTCGCACGAGGTACGGTCATTACGAGTTTGTTGTTATGCCATTCGGTCTCACGAATGCGCCTGCAGTATTTATGGACTTGATGAACAGAGTCTTCCACGAATTTTTAGACAAGTTTGTGATCGTATTCATCGATGATATCCTTATTTTCTCCAAATCCAAAGAGGAACATGAGAATCATCTCCGTACAGTTTTGCAGATTCTCAGACGAGAAAAGCTATATGCTAAATTTTCGAAGTGCGAGTTTTGGCTGAATACAGTGGCGTTTCTAGGTCATATTGTTTCTGCAGAAGGAATCACTATGGATCCTGCAAAGGTGGAGGCTATCACCAAATGGCCGAGACCGACATCTGTCACGGAGATACGTAGTTTTCTTGGGTTGGCGGGTTATTACCGCAGGTTTGTGGAAAACTTCTCGCGTTTGGCGTTACCATTGACCCAACTTATGCGAAAAGGTGAGAATTTTATATGGACCGAGGAGAGAGAAAATAGTTTTGAGGAACTCAAGCATCGATTGATCTCAGCACCGATACTTACTCTTCCATCCGGTACAGGTGGTTATCAGATTTACAATGACGCTTCAGGAAAGGGCTTAGGCTGTGTTCTTATGCAGCATGGGAAAGTCATTTCTTATGCTTCGCGTCAACTGAAGCCGTATGAGAAAAATTATCCTACTCATGATCTAGAACTCGCAGCAGTCGTTTTCGCCCTTAAAATATGGAGGCATTATTTATACGGTGAGTCGTGTGATATCTTCATCGATCACAAAAGTCTCAAGTACATATTTACCCAGCGAGAGCTGAACATGAGACAGAGGCGATGGTTAGAACTGCCGAAAGACTATGACACTAATATTCAGTATCACCCAGGTAAAGCAAATGTGGTAGCAGATTCCCTTAGCAAAAAGTCAAGAATGATAAATGGCATCAAAGTTCAGGAAGAAATTATTCGGGACTTAGAGCGGTATGATATTGAGCTCTTAGTACGCGGACAGAGGGGATACTGGGCTAGTCTGAGGGTAGAACCAGATTTACTCTCTAGGATTAAAGCCGCACAAAAGGATGATGGTGAAATCTGGGCGATTGTCCAGAACATTGACCAGCAGACCGAATTTCGCATCGATGACGATGGTATCGTATGGCAGGGTACCAAACTCTGCGTACCAGAAGACCCTGCTCTCAGAGAAGCCTTAATGACTGAGGCTCACAGCTCTCCGTTCTCTATCCATCCAGGTTCTACTAAAATGTACCACGATCTTAAGCAGCATTTCTGGTGGAGCGGCATGAAACAGGATGTCGCAACTTTTGTGTCTAAATGCTTAACCTGTCAGCAGGTTAAGATATAGCATCAGCGTACCAGTGGTCTTCTTCAGCCGTGAGATATTCCAATGTGGAAATGGGACAAGATCTCTATGGATTTTGTCACTGGACTACCACAAACTCAGCGGAGACATGATGCAATGTGGGTTGTTGTCGATCGTTTGACCAAGTCGGTACATTTCATTCCTATCCGTAAAGATTTCGCAGTCAGTAAATTAGCAGAACTATTCACCAAGGAAATTGTACGGTTACACGGTACACCTTCAGAAATTATATCAGATAGGGACCCACGTTTCACCTATCATTTTTGGGAAGGTTTGCATAAAGCTTGGGGAACTAGGCTCAAGCTCAGCACAGCTTTCCATCCGCAGACGGACGGTCAGTCAGAGCGTACCATCCAGACCTTAGAGGACATGCTACGCGCCTGTGCATTAGAATGGACGGGGCACTGGGATGACTATATTTGCTTGGTTGAGTTTGCCTACAACAACAGTTGGCATGCTAGTATCAAGCGTGATCCATTCGAGATGTTATACGGCAGGAAATGTCGTGCTCCTATTTGTTGGGATCAAGTAGGAGAACGGTTGATTGAAGGACCAGAATTAATAGAACTGACCAATGAAAAGGTCGCCATTGCTAGGGCAAAACTGCAAGAAGCGCGTACTCGCCAGAAGAGTTACGCCGACAAGCATCGCAGAGATCTATCATTTCAGACTGGGGATCGGGTGTTCCTCAAAGTATCACCCGCACGCGGCGTCAGACGTTTTGGCCTCAAAGACAAGCTCAGCCCTCGTTACATCGGACCATTCGAAATCCTTGAACCTATCGGTGAAGTATCATATCGGTTGGTGCTACCACCTCAGCTTTCAGACGTCCACAACGTGTTTCACGTATCATTACTCAGAGGATACAACTATCATGAGCTTCACAAAGTGAATTATCCACTCGATCAGATTCGGGAGGATCTATCTTATATTGAGGAACCCGAAGCAGTTTTAGATCGCCAGGATCGAGTTATGAGAAGGAAGACCATTCCTTTCGTCAAAATCCTGTGGAGGAACCATACCGAGCGGGAGGCCTTGGGAAACAGAGGAGTCTATACGGACTTCTTATCCTCACTTTCAGTTTTGATTCGGGTATGTCTTTTCAGCTTTTATGTCTTCCAGCTTATTAGCATTTTCGGCTTTTACTCCAGTCAGCTTAAATACCTTATAATTCGGGGACGAATTCTTTTTAGAGGGGAAGAATTGTAAAACCCAGTACGACCGTATCCTTAATTCGGGGACGAATTATTCTTTTTAGAGGGGAAGAATTGTAAAACCCGTATTTAAATCAGAAAATGTAAATACGCGGTTTAATTATTTAAACTATTTACGTATTAATTATGGACGAGAACAAACGCGGGAAATTCTATACAAACGCTGAAAAAAAAATGAAAAGTTAGTTTAAAAAGGCCCATGGCCGGTTTTGGTTTAAAGAAAGGAAACAAAAGAAAGAATTTTGGGCCAAGCCCATTAGTGGTACAAAAACAAACGGGGGTTTCCCTTCGTCCAAAAAAACATCGCAGACATAAAAAAAAAGAGATAAAACTAGGGTTTGGGAGGCCGCCGATTCAAAACAAAAAGGAGGGTTTCGAATTTGATTTCTCGTCCTTAGTAATTGTGTGTAATCTCCAGGACTTGTTAGTCATTATAAGGTATGAAATCGATCTGTCTTTATTCCATTCTGTTTCGAGTTAAACTGTTGTGATAGGAACCGATCCAAAGGGCCTCAGTTTGGTCCTCTTGATGCCCAGTCGTGACCAATAGGTCACGGTGGTGTCTTTTCCTTGGTCGCCGAGAACAACAGCCCCCAAAAAGGAGGGACAACCGCATTTTGGTGCTTTATTTTGTGCAGCCGAGACCAATAGACCAACCCAAAACCCTAGGACTGTTAAATAAGGATGCGTTTGGATTTACAAACAGTGGAAACAAACAAGGGGAGTAATATAATAGCAGTGGGAACGTAACACTAGCAGTGGAAACTTTATAACAACCAGTGGGAACGGAATAACAAAGAAGCAGTGAGAATAGTTAGGGCAGAAAAAAATGGCAATTTACAAGAGTAATAACGACAGTTTTGCGACAGTTTTTCTGTCGCAGAATTGTGTTAATAGGCAGTTTTCAAAATGCAGTTTTAGTGACACTTTTAGCGACAGTTTTTATGTCGTTAAATTCATATAGACAGATTTTGGCTTTTTGGGATAATTGTTTTAGTGCGACCGAAAAGGGATATCTCGGTAGGCTCGGAACATAGTGAATATAATAAAAACGGAGATTTTTATATTATACCTTTATTACTCATTTTTATAAATGTTTTAAATTGTATGTTAATTGAATTTAATTAAAATAGTTTGGTAATATTTAAAGGGTATAATTTTATTATGTAAGTCATAAATGATCTTGAAAACTTTATAATTTAGAAAACCTTATATTTTAATGAGTTACTTATTATAGTATTAATAGAACGTCAGATTATGTTGTATCATAATTAATAGTAGGTCGCTAATATATTAGAAAGGTCTATTATAAGATCAGACTTATCAGTTATGATACGTATAGAATTCCAGAAATAACTAAACAAATGATAAGCCAATAAGAACAGTAAATTAATTAAAGATCAGATAACTTATTCACGTATAATTATTTATGTAGTACCCGTGAAGTCAGAATAGATCTTTCAGCTTTCATTCTTATCTCATTACTGGACACGAGGTACGGATTTTCCGTCCTTTCAGTAAGGACTTCCTTTCTATGCATGATTAGGATTCCCCGTCTGCAGCCAAATGTTTTTCCCCGTATGTGTTTAAGCTTATCAGAAATCATGTTAAAAACGAAATAAGTTGCCTGAGAATTATATACAAGCACGACCAGTTTATGTACTAGTTACGGAGGTACCGTAACCACGGCACTAGAGGCACCGGTGTCGTGACTCACATGCAGGAGAGTGATATCTTGCATCGTCCCACTCATGTTTCAGTTTGGCCATTTTTATATGTATGTTTAGTGGGGCGTATGGATTCATCCTAGGCTTATAAGTTTACAAGTTATCAGGGTGAATGTGGTGTGTGATCTACATCCTTCACATTTGAGCTGATCCCTCCACCCAGCACAGTATTTAGAGGTCACCCCTCTACAGCATGACGAGGTCATCCCTCTAGTTATTCATGCACGGTTGTTACAGCACGTGACCTATATAAGCTATGGCAATTAAAATATAATAAATACATGTTTTCAGATTTAATATTTAATAATTCAGTTTCAGTATTTATAAACCAGGTTCCTCAGTTTTTATACAGGGTACTACCACATGTTTACATATCAGTCTCATAGCTTCATTGTTTGTCATTTATTCCATTTCTTTCAGTGCATTCTTATCATGTTTTTATCCGTTCACTGAGCGTCATGCTCAGCCGTAGTTTCCTTTCATGTTTCCAAACGGCAGGTACACAGGGACGATCTTAGGACTTCTAAGAGAGTACGTGCATTGGATGGGAGCTATCCAGACTTCTTTATTTTTATGCACACATTACATTACTTTGGTTGTTTGGACACTGTTTCGTCCTTTTCTTTCAGTATTTAAATCTTTATATTTTGAGCTTAGGTTTGGACTACCGATGTTTGATTCCGGTATTTCCGTATGGTCAGTTAATGTTTAATACATTGCCTTGCTTGCTTTGATGACACGCCATAAATACACGTAACGGTCCATTTATCAAAGTGGGGTGTTACAGTTTTATTGCCAATAGTCTAGTAGTCTCGGCCAATGTTGCAAAAATCGTGAATCGCAAGCCAGCCGGTCGACCACCTTGTAGTTTGTAATCGTTCTAGGCGGGATTAATCGGCGATTAATCGAATCAGAATTTTTAGCAAATTTTTGATATTTTTGGCAAGTTTTGGGTATTTCTAACGAGTTTTACCTATTTTGACAATATTCTTCTTAAAATACAACTTATCATACATATAAATAGTTAATATAAGTGAAAACACATGTTTACAGTCGTTTTTCGGTATTTTGGCAAAAATGGCAAGTTTTCGGCAAGTTTGACCTCCTTTGACCATCGTTGACCACCATTAATCGTCTTTTCATTAATCGGCAAGGTAGAGGGCCTTGTAGTGATTAATGGTGATTAATCGGCCTTGTAGACCTTGTTTTGCAACACTACTCTCGGCTACGGTCATAATAGTCCCTAGTCGGGTCATACAGCCCGATCCGCGAAAACTACCTATATCTAGTCCATCACGAATGGATTAAGACACCAACATTAGCCCAAGAGGCCCAATGAAAGGTGCTCACACGCGGCTTAAGTGGGTCACGCCTTGACCGCACATGGTTAAAGTCAAACATTATCATAGTCTAATTAGGACTATGATTCACGCAAGTTGAGAGGATATACGATCTTCTTATTTAGAAGATAAGAATCTCATGTATATGGTAATTATCCTCTGCTTGGGCCGCAAGATTCCGGAAGCCCTACTTGGATTTCATCGGCTATAAAAGTAACCTCCTAGGTTCCATTCAATGTACGATTCTCGTTATCACTAAACCCTAACCGATTATCCATCACAATCCGATTACTTACTCTTACGCCGGAGTCGAATCGTGGGAGACAATCCCACGGTAAGTGCTTTTTCTTTGTGCGTAGGATCCCAACAAACAAGATTCACTTGGTGCAGGAGCCAGATCCTTACACACCCGAATTACCTCTTCGGGTCAACTAGGTCCAACCAACTTTTGTATCAACAGTACTTGAATGGTCCCAACGCTAGATATTCGTTGCAGCAACATGATTCCACCATTTTGCCTGAAGAATTTTTCTCGTTGCTACAGCATGAGTCCAAAGTACAACTAGGTGACTAATATAAGCAAAGATATGGTAGCGGCTGAAGCACCTGCCAACAAAAGCATTAACTTGAGTTATGATTTTTCAAAGCAGTTTTTCATATGATATTAGAGGAAATATATCGATTGTACTTGACCTAGCAAAGTGGGTGGAAAAAAGAAAAGACCAAAATATCCTTATTTTTTTTTTTATTCAATTAAAAATGTAGATATTGTACTGAATCTGTAAAAAAAGAAACACTAGGACTAATCTTGACGAAAAAAAACTTAAGAATTAAAAGTGTAAGACTCGATAAATCACAGGGACAATTTATATAATTCTTTCAAATCTTTAACTTGAATGTTGATCTCCAAAATACCTTTTTAAGGGTGTGTTTGGTTACACTAGCAGTTAGCAGTAGCAGTTAGCAGGAGCAGTAAGCAGTAACAGTTAGCAGTAAGTAGTAGCAGTTAGCAGTAGCCGCTAGGAATAGCAGATAATTTATAAAAGTGTTTGGTAACGTAGCAGGAGCTGTAATTTAAATATGTGAAAAGACATAAAAGGATATAAATATACTTTTCTAAATTAAATGTGTTATATTAATGAGAGTATTTAAGTAATTTATTAAGTCAAAAGCTCTTCATTAAAAATGCTCATCTAAAAATGCTATTTGAAAGAGCATATGAAAAAAGAGCATTTTTATGAAAAACGCTAATGCTCATTGCTCTTACCAAACAAGTTTTTTAACAATAACGCTAAATGCTAATGCTAATTGATAAAAACGCTCTTCAAAAAGCTGTTACCAAACACAGCTAAAGCTTATTTTTTTCACTTACAATTTCAAAAAATGTTGCATTAGTATCATTTTCAAACTCCATATTATATAAGCGACATTTTTTTTAATACATGCTTAATAATGCTCGCATAAAATTTGACAACAACCAAAATAAATTATGAGCCGGCCGATGTTAGCAATGATTGATACCAATAAATCATAAGGTAGCCGATGCAACCAACGATATATATATAGACCAAAGTATCTAATTTCCAAAAACGTATGATCTATTGGGGAGGTTGTATGGATAAAAAGTCAAAGGTTTGAGTCTTGGTTTCAATTAGTATCCAACTGATTAGGAGAGTTGCCGAAGTAAAGTGAACAATGACTGATATTAAAAAACACTCGTGATTAAAATGTTTTTATCAATTCACAACTTTTGTAGATATACAGACCATGACCAATGATGTTCATTCATAGATGAAAGCATATGCCATGTTCAACTCCTATAAGTGAAAATGGAAAGTTATTTTTTCAACTTTGAATAAAAATATTGTTGAAATGTTGATTCAGTCAAATGTTAGAATCCTTAAAAAGTGGCAGAGTATCTAATTTTTTCTATTCACACGTTTAATCACAGTTGAATAAAATTAGTATTTACACAAGTTCAGGAAAACTCAACAAATCTAAATAGCATAATACTGTAATATTCCAACAGAACCAACATTTTTAGGAACTTAACCCCATGCTCTACACTCTTATAAATCTGTAAACAGCTTAACAAAAACTCTCAACAAGTACCCTCATCAGCACTCCTGTTATATCGCGCTCTAGCGAGCCCTTGTCGTCGTTAAAATGTGGTTGCTTATAACAACATTATCGTTCTTATTGAACGGATTGTGCGACGGAGGTATCACAAGTAGCTATGTTAGACAGGCCGCACCCTCCATCGAAATTCCCAAGAAAGATCTCCCACCACCTCCCGGTTACAATGCTCCTGAACAGGTTTTTATTAACCATCAAATATGATATTAGGCTCAAAAACCTTTTTTTTTAACACATTTCGCTAAGACTATCAACATGTAGGTACATATAACACAAGGTGATCTTATTGGGAGGAGTGTGATAGTATCGTGGGTGACGCCATTATTAGACGATCACCCCCATTATGTGACTTACTGGGAAGCTGATGACCAAAATGGTAGCAAGCGAAAGCATACTCGTTCCAAAACCACTACTTACCGATACTATAACTATGCTTCTGGTTACATTCATCATGCTACAATCAATAGATTGAAGGTGCACTTTAAAGTTACCAACATTACGTGGTTATTAACTGCTATGAGCATAAATTGGTTGATACAATCAAACTTAACAAAATGGTTGGTTTGGCGTTTTGGATACATATGATCTCGGTTGAAATTGTTCTATGTTTATATTATGATATAATTGTTGTATTTACTGATTTTTAATTTGTATTTGCACAGTATGACACAAAGTATACATATGAGCTGGGAAAAGGAAACGGGACACGCCGATTTTGGTTCACGACTCCTCCAAAAGTAGGCCCCGATGTTCCATACACATTTGGGATCATTGGTAAGTTGTACCTAATAAAAAAACCGATATCTATAAAATCCTAAAGTTACGATGAAATGGAACAGCGTATCTAAACAGTTCGTTTTAGGCTTTATGTCCTTTTTTTATGATTTACGTGATAGGTGATTTGGGACAAACACAAGCATCAAATCAAACCTTGGAGCATTACCTGGCTACCAAGGAAGGGCAGACAGTGTTGTTCCTTGGCGACTTCTCATATGCAGATTTTCATCCCTTTCATGACAATGAGAAGTGGGATACCTTTGGACGGTTCATCGAAAAAAGTTCTGCTTACGAGCCATGGATATATGTTGCTGGAAATCATGAATTAGATCTTGCTCCTGAAATAGTAAGAGTAAACCTTATAGTATCATCTAAATAGTCTATATATTTCAATTGATATACATTTCAGAATTTGCTCCGGTTTGATTAAGGACTGCAAACTAATACAATTACGTACAATTTTTTATGTAAAACAATATTAACTTCACATAAATTTCAGTATCAAGAGTGTCCATTATGAATTGAGTGACCAGTTTAAGTTTTAACACTTGGTGGAATAACTTCTTTTTAGGGAGAACATGTTCCTTTCAAGCCATACAGACACCGCTACCACGTACCTTTCCGAGCTTCTCAAAGTACATCACCACTTTGGTATTCCATTAAGCGCGCATCAGCACACATCATCGTGCTTTCTTCTTACTCAGCATATGGTAATAATCAAAAGCTTTTTAGCCTCAAAAATTGTGATTTTAGAACGTTGTTACTTTATCTAACACGAATGTTTTATTGGAATTTCTTTATAGCAATATACACTCCTCAATATCTTTGGCTGGAACAAGAACTTCCGAAAGTTAACAGGAGCGAAACGCCATGGTTGATTGTTCTCACGCATTCACCATGGTACAACAGTAATAACTATCATTACAAGGAAGGAGAAACCATGAGAGTCGTCTTTGAGCCATGGTTTGTTAAGTACAAAGTTGATCTTGTGTTTGCCGGTCATGTTCATTCATATGAACGCTCGGTATAGCTCTTATTAGTTATACTTCAACATTACGATTTATGCACCATTTAATCATATGTTCATATTGTATACATAAAGTGATATAATGTTTAACTTATGGTTTTGCATGCAGGAGAGAGTATCAAATATTCAATACAACATAACTGAAGGAATAAGTGTTCCGGTTAAAGACCCTTCTGCTCCGGTTTACATTACTGTGGGTGATGGTGGAAACATAGAGGGCATTGCTGATAGGTAAATAGTACTACGTATTAAACTTTTTGGATACATAAGAGTAACATTTTGTGATACTATTTGTGGAATAGAATCCTCACCTTAAAACAAACTTTTGTTTCTGCAGTTTTATTGAACATCAACCAAGTTACTCGGCTTTTAGAGAAGCAAGCTTTGGGCATGCATTACTAGAGATAAAGAACAGAACACATGCCTTTTACAATTGGCATCGTAACCAAGACGATGTGACAGTCTCTGGTGATCCCATGTGGTTCTATAATCGCTATTGGTATCCTGAAGAAGAGAGTAGCTCCAACACTACAAATTAGGACAACTAGTTTTCTGAGTTACTCATAGTATAATAATCTTTTTAGTTTTTCAGATTCAGTTTAGCTAGAAGCTAGTAATAGTTTTTTTGTGACTGAGGGTCCATTTTATTGAACATTACCAAAAATTCAGCTTAATGAGAAAAAGATAGTTTATTACAGTACTTTATTTTTTTGTTCTGCTTAAACTTCAACTTGATGATTATTTTGGACGACTACATAAATAAGCATTTCAAACAAATTTGAAAGCCATTCGGAAGGTACAATCAGAACTGATAGTCTGATATAGCCAGATACAGACAACTGAACTACAAATTTGCTAAGTGACCTTTGCTAAAACCTCCACTACGAATCGGTTAAAAGTGTCCAGGTTTCTGAAATGTAAATTTGGCGAGGAAAACGCATTCCATATGTGATGCCCTCATAAAACACACGGACCAATAGTAACACGGTATTAAGGAAATAATTCCCATAACTCAACTACACAGACCCAAACACCCTGCAATTTTTGGCAAAACTATTTAGCCAAAATGATCGGTCAACTACATAAAAAATAACACAAGGAAACATGATGACTGCTCGCAACTTTCTCAAATTTCTTTTCTCTCAGGTAAATCCAGCTTTTTTAATTTTTCGTCAACTATAGAAATAGAAAAGAAGACCTTAGTTTTATTCACTATCCCGCGGCTAACCCCAAGATCATAAGCTTCGTTATGGGTTGTTGAGACATCAAACTTATGTTGCTTTGTTACCACTGTTTATCTTTTATGTATGAATGTTAATTGCTTGAAAATTATGATGACAGTACTGTGTTTTCATCAAATTTGACACAATATAATGTACTCTTTGTGATCTATGAAAAAACAATTTGGATTAGGCGCTTCTTAATATAAGCTTCACAAGGATATAGTATGAAAAAAGAAATAGCGTGAATGAGAAATTAAATACTAGTATAAAAGTTAAGCATATTGTATTTGAGCTTGTCCCATACAGCCATGATTCTGTTTAGATCAATCAGAAGTTATTTCACACGTAAAACAACTCCTTAGTGACGAATTGATGGACTTAATGGAAAAACAGACTGAGCTCAATGATAATCTAACCATAGATAAGGAACATGTTGGACATTTAAACTCCTTAAAGAGAATTACTCACATTTAAACTCCTTAAAGAGAATCAAGGATGTGGTTACTTTGACAGCTATTTTATATGAAGCATGTGATTCCTTTGTAAAGAATAATAAGTAATATTGAAAAAAGTACAGCAGAAACATCTCCGTCATAAGTAATATGGACTATGGAGAAGATATGTTAGCGACTCCAGTGAGGAACTACACAATTCACATCAGTGTATTGTACAAATGTTATATTATGTTGCTGGAGTACCATTGCTCGTAAAATGTATTTACTAACATTAATCATAACCATGTTCTGATCGAAAGATTAGTATTAGTGGTCTTAATTTGTTTTGATTGATCATGCCTCCACGGCTCCACATAATTAGTTAGCATATTAATCATGCATTGAAGCTCCACAAGCTAAGGTTAGTTTTTATGATGATATATATTTAGGAGAAAGCTCAAGAATAATATGAATCCAAATCAGTGACACTCTATACTATCGAAAATGGCGACTGTGTTGTCTAAGAGGAAAACAAAAGCATCGAAAATGCCAACTATGCTAACTATCAGTGGCATTCCAGCTGCTCTTTTTTTCATAATTATGCTATTCATATGGTCCTCATCCACCACATACATTTCGGGTAGGATTGTTCATGTTTGTATGAGTTTTTGCAAGTTGAGCAACCTTTTCTGTTTCTCTGTTACCACTTATTCGAATGCTGAATTCAATGTTTCAATCACGAAATCTAGTTTTCAACAATATCTTGAGAATGATATTCCTTATCATCTTGACGAAAAGGTAGAAGCGGGCAAGGAAGCTCCTTTTCCCGAGAGAAAAGGCTGGAATGATAAGGTTGAGGTAACGAGTGACCTCAAAGAAGTTTCTAGCGTTCTTAACGATAGAATTGAGAAGAATAAGACAGCAAACGAAGCTGTTGAAGAGCAACTACGAGTCCATAGATCATGGATCACAAATCGGAATCAAAATCAAAGTCAATGCAATGGAAGGGGAATCTATGTTTATGACTTGCCTACCAAGTTCAACAAAGACTTGGTGACTCAGTGTCATGACATGCTCCAGAGGGTTGATATGTGTAAGTATTTTACTAACAATGGAATGGGTGAACCCATCCTTAAGCTTGGAAACCGTTGGTTCGGTACTCATCAATACTCATTGGAACTAATTTTTCATTCTAGAGTTTTAAACCACCCGTGTCGTGTTAAAGACCAAAACAAAGCAAAACTCTTCTATGTTCCATATTATGGTGGATTAGACATCTTGAGATGGCATTTCAAGAATGTCTCTAATGAAGTTAAAGATACTTTAGGTTTTGAGCTTATAAACTGGCTACAGATGCAAAAGTCATGGAATAAGAATCTAGGACAAGATCATGTCTTTGTTTTGGGGAAAATTACTTGGGATTTTAGAAGGTATAATCACACTAATTGGGGCTCTAGATTTCTTGAAGCAGATGAAATGCAAAACCCGATAAAGCTCATGATCGAACGACACCCATGGGAGATCAACGATGTTGGAATACCTCACCCAACTCATTTCCACCCACATTCTGACAAAGACATCCATTCATGGCAACGCAAAATCATCACATCTCACCGACGAAGCCTCATTAGTTTTGCTGGCGCGGCTCGTCCTTTGGCCCAAAACAACATTAGGTCTATATTGATAGACCAATGCACATCAGCAACCAAAGAACAATGCAAGTTCTTCAATTGTAACTTAGGCTTATGTGACAAGCCTCACTCGTTAATCGGGCTATTCTTGGAGTCTGAATTCTGTCTTCAGCCTCCGGGAGATAGCCCTACTAGGAAATCAGTGTTTGACTCATTAACATCAGGGTGTATTCCTGTTATTTTCGACCCATTTACGGCATACTATCAATATCCTTGGCATTTGCCTCCGGATCACACGAAATATTCGGTTCTTATTGATCAAGAAGATGTGAAAGATATGAAGGTGAATGTTGTGGAAATACTGATGAATGTGACATTGAAGAAAAGGGATGATATGAGAAGATATATAGTGTATGAGTTGATGCCAAAACTAGTTTATGGGGATCAGAAAGCAAAATTTGATTTGTTTGAAGATGCATTCTCCATTACAATCAACAATCTGATTGAAAGGGTTAAAACACTGAACTTGGATTAAGGTTTCTTTATTTTTCATTAACAATTGTACTTTTTTGTGTTTGGTTTTGTGCGAGAATAATGTATATGGTTTCTGGAAAGCAACTGCATATATCCATGCAGCACAACACTTTTTGTGTTCATATTGGGATTACATCATCATCAATAGGTTATACGACTTAATCGGAAAATGATTGATTTTTCTTTATTTGATATATCCTGAACATATGAACAATTATACGTACATATACAATGCGTCTAACAAATTTGAACACATATTTAATCAATCAATTAAGGTTAATCATTACAGTCTCACAACGGCACAGCTTGACAAACTATTATTGATAATATACACTGATTAACCATTGAAATGACTAATTTATGCGTAAGTGAATGATCAAGATGTCGGTTCCTGTTAATAAGAAAGGGTTCAGGCTTCCCATGAAATTTCATGTTGATATGATCTCGTTATAATATCCATTTTGGACGTACTGTACATTTCTGTTCCCTTTTTCCAGAATTTAAAGTTGAGTTCACCTATTTGTTAATGCCATGGTTACAAAATTGATGACTTTGAACCCCAATATACTACAGTATTTATCTTCTTCAATGCCATTAGGGGACTTTATGTTATATAAGCATTTGTCAAGCGTTTATACTTAACCACGGTGTGCTCCCCCCTTAGCAAAATGTGTTGGAACTATAATGAAGGTTGGCAAGTTTAAATTTGTGAAGCATAAAGTATAATCACTTGATGTATTATATAAATGTGCAAGTTGTGTAGCTAATGGTACAACCTGTCGAAGCAGGAACCACTTTGCTTGAATTGTGTGTTAGTGGCTTAACTAGTCAACGAGAAAAATGGGGAATGTGGGTGATAGGACGTCACCTTATTTGGTTGAAACCATCACCTTTAATGTTCCTGATTTTTTGGGTGAGATCTGATCATGGCTGATCACCATGATCTTTCTTATCATCTCCATATATAGCCCCCCTGATATGTGTGTTTTTAAGTGTGACCAAAACATATGCATATCACACACAGAAGACATGAATAAAGGATTGAAACACTGTTCATCCTCTTGCCAATATTTGTTTTCTCTACCGCCATTTCATTGTGTTGTGTTTGTTCGCTGGCGGAACACAATACGAGTCTGCATTAATCCTGGGGGTTTACGCATCGAGGCTCACAGCGTATAGAGCGTGTATAAATCCTTTAAGGACAGTGAATGTCTTCACGTGCTAGACTCTTTACATTGTTTATGTTTTAATAGTGATGTGATACTGTGTTGCTAATCCATCATTGGTATAGGCTGCTGATCTTATTGGAGCATCAAGATATGTTATGGTAACATTCACGTTTATCTTTACTTATTTCAGATTTATTGATGTCGTATGTTTTCGATAAAGTATATCTTTATTAGTTATCTCCTTTATCTCGTGCACATGTTACGTTAAGGTGTTGAAGTATTGTTAAACATATAAACCTGTTTACGTAATAACAACATTCTTAAAGGATTTACATCGTACTAAAAGGTTTACTCGATATAATAGCGTTTTATTTCGAGCTTTCATATGTGTTTTCTGAGATTTTTTAAACACTGGTTTTCGGGTAAATATGTTCAAGTACTTTAATATTGCATAAGTGATTATGCATTTTAATAATTGAGATAATTATTTTGAGTCATACATCTATGAATGTTTTATGGTTGTATTGCTTTGCTGTTGGTCAAGTGAAGCCATAGTGCAAGAAGGTACATTAAGAAACACATATTAAAATGGTATTTTGATAGAGTTTGGTGCTGAGAGCTTTTACTGATGGATAAAAGTATCAATTCACAGTCTTTTTCTCTGTTATAAACGGTATCTCGCGAACTTTGCGACTCAAAAGAGGCAAGTCACCGAGAAGGAGTGACTGAAATTGGGACAAACAATCTAAGGTTGTGAAGTTGTCCTTAGTGTTAATAGCGGACACATTCAAAGAGAGGTGTATGGCGACAAAACACCCTAGTGAGGAGTCTCGATATTTTACTTAAATATCATAATGTTAGGCTAGTGAACATATTTTTTGGCAGTAACAATTTTAGATGTAAATGTGGTTTTGAAAGATATAATATTGTCATTCACATATTTAACTTGTTACTTATAATTTCAGTTAGATTATGCGATTGCCAAAGCAAGCTAGAATTATTTTGGAAATTATTAATTTAACAAGTGTTGGTTTATGACAAAACTTATGGATGCCATGAGGTGATCCTACTGTAATGTAATACGTAGCATCAATTTTAAGTAAAACTTTTTGCCTATGAAAAGAAACCGTTGTTTTATGCTTGTTAGTTTTTTGTGAAGATGTCTCTATGAATGAAACGATTCAATAAGCTTATTGAATACCCACTCATGTTGGAATGGGGATGCTTTAAACTATGAGTTAGTTATAGCCTTTTGTTTTGGGTGTTTGCTGAGAGCAAAACTTTTGAATCAACCAAAACAAAACAATTGGGAACGATCAAGCAAGTAGGCTTGATGTGATCTATGCTGAGTGGTGACTCTGCCTAGATAGGCAAAATGGTGGGGGTGGTTAATGTGTTTGCTAGCTACATGCCTACATGAATATGCAAATTGTGTCTTATTTAAGATAAAGTATATGTGTAACCCCATATGGACATTCGGAATTAGAAGGATAAACTGATACCATATATCAACAACAATCATGGATTAATCTATGCGCTCACGGGACGCGTTGTTTCTTAAACGTGTGAGAAACAAGTGTGTGATTCCCTTCGTGAAGGAAGTTGATCTATTGCCTCGTTGTGGCAATATAAGAGGTTAAGAGGATTAGCTATCCAAAACCTCATGATTCCGTTGTGATGGAATGTGTAGAAATATAGGAGAACGGCCGTTAGTGAAATATTTGTCAAGTAAGCTAGAAACTTGATGTTGACACTACCAAGTTTCTGACGAGGGATTTGGTGAGTGTGATGAGATCGATAAGCATTGTAGTAGTTTATCGAAAGTTCTCCTTTAAGCCTCTGACGAGAGACTTAGTGAGAGATGCTAGAGGCATGAGTCTGAAACCATATGTGAATCGGTTAGTGATGGAAACCCAACTTAAATGTAGTGCTCCTACATCTCAAGTTCAATGGGTAATAACGAAGTCACTATCGATAGAAGATGCTATCAATGAATTGACTCGTGTATAGCAAAGATAGCATGGCGTTGCCGAGAGTGAGGATGAGATTATTCTCTTAACAAAGCTTTTGAGGCGTCTTAGCAACGAAGACGTTATAGTAGCTTTGCCTATATGACCTAGAGGTGGTGCCGCCTTGAATGGAGAGTTATGGTTTCTCTCTTAGAGGGTTATGAAACAGGATTTAAGCGCAAGGCCATATTCGCGCTCAGTTTGAGAATGAGATGGTTACAATGGGAAGTGTGTAGAAGTGTGGTGGGTGAGATTATTAAGGTTCGGTGGTTTAATTCCTTAGGAAACCATTGAATCAATTTCACTTTACATGCTTCGAGTAAACGGAAGTTTAATCGCAATGACACTTTCGTGGCATAACCTATTAGAGTAGTAGAAAACTGTCCAACCTGGTGGGGGATTGTTGGAACTATAATGAAGGTTGGCAAGTTTAAATTTGTGAAGCATAAAGTATAATCACTTGATGTATTATATAAATGTGCAAGTTGTGTAGCTAATGGTACAACCTGTCGAAGCAGGAACCACTTTGCTTGAATTGTGTGTTAGTGGCTTAACTAGTCAACGAGAAAAATGGGGAATGTAGGTGATAGGACGTCACCTTATTTGGTTGAAACCATCACCTTTAATGTTCCTGATTTTTTGGGTGAGATCTGATCATGGCTAATCACCATGATCTTTCTTATCATCTCCATATATAGCCCCCCTGATATGTGTGTTTTTAAGTGTGACCAAAACATATGCATATCACACACAGAAGACATGAATAAAGGATTGAAACACTGTTCATCCTCTTGCCAATATTTGTTTTCTCTACCGCCATTTCATTGTGTTGTGTTTGTTCGCTGGCGGAACACAATACGAGTCTGCATTAATCCTGGGGGTTTACGCATCGAGGCTCACAGCGTATAGAGCGTGTATAAATCCTTTAAGGACAGTGAATGTCTTCACGTGCTAGACTCTTTACATTGTTTATGTTTTAATAGTGATGTGATACTGTGTTGCTAATCCATCATTGGTATAGGCTGCTGATCTTATTGGAGCATCAAGATATGTTATGGTAACATTCACGTTTATCTTTACTTATTTCAGATTTATTGATGTCGTATGTTTTCGATAAAGTATATCTTTATTAGTTATCTCCTTTATCTCGTGCACATGTCACGTTAAGGTTTTGAAGTATTGTTAAACATATAAACCTTTTTACGTAATAACAACAAAATGTACTCAAGAATTCTGTTTATTATATGTCCAGGCAGTGATGCTATTCCGTTAACTACAGGTATTATTGCTCAGCCCATCACTTCATATATCCACGAGCCACAATTCTAGAGTATTAAGACCATTGATTCTGACACACTATGTTCTGTTATATTATCTCCATTAACTATAGGTGCAGATGCATTATATGTTCGAATAACAGCCGGCGTTTATGCACCAATTCGAATAAATTACATACCATAGGACTTAGGATTGATGGACCAACTTCTTGGAACTAGAATAAATTGGCAATTCTGTTATACATTTTGACTTTTGGGGTCAACTTAATTCTGTTCTTATGGGAACTGACATGAATTTGGTGAAGTATATTGATACCAAAACAGCTCTATTTTTAAATATGTTGATAAGTTTTAATTATATCATTTTAAATATTAGACTTTTATAATTTTTGCCAATTGATACATTTTGACTTTTTGGGTCAGCAAAATCAGTATTGAACTCTTATTAAACCCTATATCAAGATACTAAACAGATATTGTAACATGGGGTGTTATGCATGAATGGGGAAATTGTTGTGGAAGAGAAAGGTGCCCGACTACCCGTATATGTTTTGTTCATAGTTCAGTGTATCTAAGTAGCACCTGTACCGGTTTTACAGTCCCACAAGTGCGGCTCTTCGAGACTGGCGGTATATGAGTGATTCCCAATTCATATAGTAATTGTCATTATAAGATAGGAAAGATGGTATTCAGTCTTAGTGTTCGCGTTTGTATCAATGAATAAATGACTATGACATCAGTCATTAGAAAAAATACCAACGATAGAAATTACTTGTTTAACTTGGATCGTTAGTATCACAGGTGTTCGTACGAGTAAAACTAGTAATCCACCTAAGATGTTTACTATTCATGTCTTAATATTCATTATTCAGTGATCAGTTCAATCTTTCAGTGACTAGAATTACGTAAATGAAAAATGAATCTTAGCTGCTGAAATTCTTTCGCCCGACCCGACCCCAAGTCCCCTACCCCCTAAGTAATATTAATCACAGCTAATAAGTAAACGAGCGACTGGACTCATCCCAAACCGAGGGTTCCAAATATTGAAACCAAAATACTACATTTTGGAGTTGCTTCGTGCCTTGAAGGCTTTTACATTGGAGAAAGCACCGCATCGCTTCCAAACCTGATATGAACTTAATCTGCTTTTGTCTTTAAATGCATGCTCCGTTGGATTTAGCATTTGAGCGAAGAATATGATCTTTTCCTCTATGCTGTAATGACTAGTTGATTTATGTGTTAGACTCACTTGTATGTAGGGGTGTCAATATTTCCGACCCGACCCGAGCATATTCGGGTCGGGTTACTCGGGTTGAAATTTTAATTCGGGTTAGTCGGGTCAACCCGACTAACCCGAATTCGAAATCGGGTCGGACATCGGGTAAATATTTATGCCTAATTCGGGTTCGGGTCAACCCGATTGACCCGAATAAGAAATTTTTTTATTTTTAAAATTTAAATTAAATATAAATTCCATTAAAAAAATTAAAAAAAAAGTTTTTTTTAATATTTTACCCGTAGTCGGGTTGACCCGAACCCAAATAGACCCGACCCGAGTAGACCCGACCCGAATAGACCCGAACCCGACTAACCCGAGTTCAACTCGGGTCGGGTTCGGGTAAAATATTTTTACCCTCAACCCGAATTCAACCCGACCCGAATAACCCGAACCCGACCCGATTCCCACCCCTAGTTGTATGTATAATTGTGCGTAATTTTCATGATCATTTTGAATATCATTTATATGGTGTTTTAACTTATCCCACATCGGGGGAAAGTGAAAGTCAATATCACTATATAGTTGCAAATTGTTTCAAATTAGTAAATCGGGAATCGTTTTCCAATAATATACATATGACAATGTATATTATTGGTTTGGTTTCTCGGTTTTTAAAATGTTAATACACAGGTTACACATATTGTTTACAAAAGCTTCCATATTGTTGTTACGGACTTCTACTTGCTTAATCTCCTTTTTTGTTAAAATGTTAATACACAGGTTACACATATTGTTTACAAAAGCTTCCATATTGTTGTTACGGACTTCTACTTGCTTAATCTCCTTTTTTTGTTAGTTGTTGCAGCTGAAGAGGACTCCAGTTTCTTTTGCCTAACAGGCGCCTTATCTCGTTTTCACGTTTGTTTGTTTTCAGTCACCATTAGGCCTAGTCAGCATGATAGCCTGAAAGAAGATTGAAGACACCAATACTTGTATGTCGCAATTTACCTAGTTTTTGAAAGGGCTGAACACGTGTGACCGTGTAATCTTCTTCTTCCAATATCGACAGTCAAGGAATACCTGAAAACATCAATCCCTCGATTCAAAGCAAACTGGTTATATCTAAATGAAGAAGAAGCGCAGATGCTTATATTTTGAAGAGGAATACCTGGGATGTGTTTTCTGTTGCAGTTTGGACCCTCACCAGATGCGGGTTTGTCAGTATCCTTTAGCTGATGAAACGAAATTTGTGTGATAAAGTAGGACTCGTGGCAAATCTTCCCAACCGATTATATAGTATTCTGCAAACTATCCTATCCTGATAATATCGTTCATTCCAAACCTGCATTATGCACGACATAGTGTTAATGGAAACAAAAAACCACTCATGCTTTGTGCAATAATATAAACATTAACCTCAAAGTGGGCTAATCAGTCACAGCCTTAAAAACTTCTTTTTTTCAATACCTAATCTAAAGAAGAAGAACACGACTGAGTAGATGTACCTATAATCGAGGACGTCCAGAAGTGATTCAACTGAAATTAGTGTTGTAGTATTTGCACTCAGAAATTTATTTTTGCGCTTAACCTACTTCTAAAATTTGGCCATTGTCTTAGGAAACTGCTCATGTCTAAAGCCAATGGCTCGTCTCCCATATGTGCATTGATGGTAGCCTGGAAAACAATTCAAAACTTTAGCCACTTATAGTCCATTTGTAATGGTTTATGGCATGGCAAATACCTCCAAAATCCTAATCGGTGCTTTACAATCTGATATTATGATATGTGATAACTCATACTGAATTGAAGATTGGATACGGACAAAGTGAAGTTGAAAAAGATCAAATCAAAGCATGCTATGGTTTTTATTACCTTATAGCCATCTCTCCTGATATGAACCAATTGGTTCATGTATTTAACTTAACTTTTAATAATATGCGATCAAGAAGCTCCCCGCCTTGACACAATCTGTCAAACAAAAGAATCGTTCTTCATCAAGCCGTTAATTAATGAAATAGTATTAGAATAGATTCGTATATAAGGCAAAGGATAAAGAGGGTCTTTTACAAACATTCTGATCATGTTCAAACACATCATAAAACTGGACCAGGTGTTGATGCCCCGATAGGCTTATTTACTCAGATAGTTGTGGTTGCCGCTACTTAACTATGTTACGTTTAATCATAACAACATCCAGATATTACATAAGTTCTTATTCCCATATACAAAGAACTCAATGCTAACATTAAAGAAAGGTAATCTATCGCAAAAAGTGACCCCCAAACACCCATATTAAAGAAGTGCACCCCAATGCTGATCAAACCAATATCCTGCTATGCTTATATGGTGTTTGGGATTGTAAACTGAAGTAGGTATCCCTAAGGTGTGCGCCTCACCATGAATCCAGTAATCACAACACATTGGAATGTCTGATGCATTGAGGTACTGCATTATCTTTTTCGTTTTATACAATTACGTTACCTAGTCTGTTAGCATATCTGAGCCACAAATATTGGTTCACCAACCATAGAATCTCATTGAGAAAGCATGAGAAACAGACTTTAGAGTCCCTAGCTAGGTAAACACGTACGTTTATCGTGTCAATATTCCTTGAATAACATATCACCATGATCCGTGTGATGCAAACCAGATTGCAAATTAGAAGATCCTTATACGCAATTCAATCCAGCGACAGAAGCGAATTCCCCCACTCTAACCTTCTTTAATGCGTGTACGTCTTACCAAATAGCGATCACAGCTCTAGTTGGGTTATGTTTTATTGGCAATGGGTAAGTGTACCAACGTATACTCTTGTGACCTATCCTATATTATTACCGATTATGATAAATTTGAAAAGCATGACTATTCTATCATGAATTTCAGAAAACAACCAAGGGTCGATTGCTTTGTCATGTACACAGACTTCGAAAAATTTATGCAAGAACATTATATCATTATATTAAGATGGAAAGTAAGTAAGCTGAACCAACCCGTAATAACAGAAAATAGGAAGATGGAAGGCAACATACCATTTTAGATTGTACGTTCTAGACTTGATTTTAGAAACAGCTTATGCGAATCAAACGCTTTCTCAGGGCCGCCAAACACCCTTTGACAGAATTTTCGAACACCACTCTAACAATAGCGGCAAACACCCTGCAATGCCAAATATCATCATCAGATGTTAATAGAAATGTGCTATACTGGCTGACTTAGACACTATCACAACTTACAAAACTGAATGGTAACTATGGAGACTACACGAATAGAAATATATTTGCACACCTAGCGTTTAATGTTGGCTGCAAATGACGGCATAGGCATGTAGATGGGAGCATAGCTACCACATCTGGTCCATTATTCTCGGCGAATTACCAAGATGATTTCTCAACTAGCGTCCTAACAAATCTACATAAAGTGGATAAAAATACCTAAAACAAACTCGCAGAAGCTGGCAGTGGGTCTGATTATGACCTTAATCACCTCATTTGAAAACGCATACCAGAACACCCCTTGATGTAGTGAATATTAAGATTCATTACCGTGTTATCATTTAGCATTAATGTGACCAAAGGTTAAAAATATTATACCTTAGGATGGTATTGCCCCTCATACAGCCGGCTCCCAACTGCTCACTTCTTGCCAGGGGCGGAACTACTTGAGAATTGCGGGGGGCGGCGCCCCCCATGGCTCGTAAAAAAAATCAAATTTTAGTGTAAAAAAAAAATTAGGACCATTTAATTAAAGTGCACCCCATCGTAAATTCGAATTGCCCCCCACTCGGAAATAAAACAATGTAAAAACCTTCAAATTACTTCCGAAAAGAAAAAAAAATAATGTAAAAACCTTATATTTGTATCATTATTTGGTGTATACAACTGTTAGAAATGTGACTTTTAGTCTTAAGGTCAGTTTAGTAATTTTGGGCATGTAAGGGTAGTTTGGTAATTTTGCTTAAGTAAGTTTGTTTAGCATCAGGAAACTTCTATGTCGGTGTGCATTTGTATATGTACTGTGTTTTCTGTGTAACACAACTTTCTGATAATAAGAACAATAGCAGCAGTTTGTTTACTTGTTCCCAAAACCAGCCCATCTTCTGATATTCTAATTTTGTTCCTTTGCTGATATTAGTTGATTGCTGCTACACTTTGGCCACTGTTTAATCCCTTCTATTCCTAACAAATTGGTATCAAGAGCCAACTCATCAATTTGAACCAAGCTGATATTTCATTTGGGTTTGTGATCAACATTAGTTTCTGGTTGATTTCAAGATTCACTATCTTGATCTCGTTTGAATTTGATTAGTATTGGTGGTTACTGTTGATCAATTTGGAAATATCAGGTTCGTTGTTTTGTTATTGTTCAATTGATTGTGTTTGTTTGTTTGATAAAAGGGGTTTGTTAATTTGGGATTTGAATTAGTTTGTGGGAGTTTTTTTAGTTTTAGAAGTGGTCATTAGAAAACCTATCAGAAAACACCGTTTGAATTCATCATGTCCTCTCAACCATCAACATCTAGTGTTGTTGAGAAGTTCAATGGCAAAAGCAATTTTAGTTTGTGGCGAGTTAAAGTTCGAGCCTTATTGAAACAACAAGGTATTTGGGCACCTTTAGCCGGACCCAAACCGGCTGTTATGACCGATGCAAAATACAATACACTAGACGAAAAGGCGCATTCTACTATTTTGCTATCTTTATCGGATGAGGTTTTGTATGAGGTTGCTGATGAGGAAACGGCTGTGGGTGTATGGAAAAAGCTAGAAAAGCTTTATATGACCAAGTCGTTGACGAATAAATTGTTACTGAAGCAGCGTTTGTTTTCACTCAGAATGAAAGAGGGCTCAGCTTTGAAAGACCATCTTGATGCGTTAAACTCAATCTTGATGGATTTGAAAAATGTTGACGTCAAGATTGATGATGAAGATGCCGCTCTTATTCTACTTGTTTCGTTACCTCCCTCATACGAGAACTTTGTGAATTCCTTTGTTGTTGGTAAAGAAACTATTACTTTGGAAGATGTTCGATCGAGTCTGCATTCCCGAGAGCTTCGCCACCAAGCATCGGGAACTTTGGAATCTCAACCCGTTGGCTTTACAGTTTCTAGTCATCAGGATAGAGGTAGACATCGAACACAAAGAGGCAAAGGAAAAGGTAGATATAATAGTAGATCGAAGTCAAGACCTCGAGGGTCAAATCCTCGAGATACTTGTCATTACTGCCATGAGGAAGGACATTGGAAGAACAATTGCCCGAAGGTTAAGGAGAAAGGCCAGGTTGCTGCAGTTGCTAAAGATGACTCGGGTTCAGAACGCGATTTGGTATTGTCGGTTGTCGAATATAAAGGTACACCACTTGCTTGGATCATGGATTCTGCTTGTTCTTTTCATATGAGTCCCAATCGGGATTGGTTTGTGACATATGAAGAGTTTGATGGCGGGAATGTCTTTATGGGCAATGATTCACCATGCAAAGTCGTTGGCATCAGAACAATTCAAATCAAGATGCATGATGGAGTTGTTAGAACGCTCACTGATGTTTGCCATGTCCCAGATCTTAAGAAAAATTTGATCTCGCTAGGTGTGTTCGACTCGAAAGGTTTCAAATACACGAGTGAGAATGGTGTACTTCGTGTTTCGAAAGGAGCTTTGGTGGTTATGAAAGCAACCAAAGGTACTTCTTCTCTTTACACTTTACAAGGTGAAACCATCACAGGTTCTGCTTCCGTCTCGTGTTCAGATAAAAGTAACTCAGATTTGACGAGGTTATGGCATATGCGTCTTGGTTACATGAGTGAGAAAGGCATGGTCATATTGAGCAAGCGTGGACTACTTGACAACCACAAGGTTGCTAACTTGGAGTTTTGTGAGCATTGTGTTATGGGAAAACAAAAGCGGGTAAGTTTTTCGAAAGCAGTTCATCAAACAAAAGGTACTCTCGATTATCTTCATGCTGATTGTTGGGGGCCTTCTCGAGTACCTTCTCTCGGTGGTGCTCGGTACTTTCTCTCAATCATTGACGATTTCTCAAGGATGACGTGGGTGTTTATGATGAAGCACAAGAGTCAGGCGTTTGAGAAATTTAAGCATTGGAAGATTTTGAACAAACTGGAAGGAAGATTAAGCGTCTTCGTACTGATAATGGTTTGGAATTTTGTTCGAGAGAGTTTGAAGACTATTGTTGAGATGAAGGAATTGCTTGGCATTATACGGTTCGTTACACTCCTCAACAAAACAGGGTAGCTGAACGAATGAACCGAACGCTGTTAGAGAGAACTCGATGCTTACTATTGAATGCCGGATTAGATATAAGTTTTTGGGCTGAAGCACTCAATACAACTTGCTATCTAGTCAATAGGTCTCCTGCTACAGCTATTGATTGTAAGACTCCGATTGAAGTTTGGTCTGGAAAGCCCGCAGATTATTCGAAGCTTCGTGTTTTTGGATGCCCCGTGTACTATCATGTTAGTGGCGGAAAGTTAGATCCGAGAAGCAATAAAGGCATATTCATGGGATACGGTGACGGGGTTAAAGGCTACCGAATTTGGTCACCATCCGAAAGAAGAGTCATTCATAGTCGAGATGTGATATTTGACGAGGATTACTTGTTTCGTGCAAAACAAGATCTGGTTGGATCGAAGCTTCAAGATGGTGTTTCTGAAAAGGTGGAGGATGTTTCTAAACATGTGGAGCATGTTGTTCCGGAAGATATGGACCAAAATGTTACTTCACTTGACGATCCACCAAATTCGCCGCAGGTACAACACGAGCAAGAAAGGTCTATAGCCCATGATAGACCTCGTAGGGATGCAAAGGCTCCTACTCGATTTGGTTTTGAAGACTATGTTGCATACGCATTGCAAGTAGCGAAAGAGGTGGAGTCCCTTGATCCGGCTACTTATCGGGAAGCTATTACTTCCAAAGAGTCTGATATGTGGAGTGCGGCTATGAGTGAAGAGATGGAATCTCTTCATAAGAACAATACATGGGAATTGGTGAAACTTCCTGAAGGAAGAAAAGTTGTTGATAGTAAGTGGGGTTTCAAGAAGAAAATCGGCTTACCGAGCTCAGACATCACATTCAAGGCACGTTTGGTTGCGAAGGGATATAGCCAAAAGGAGGGAATCGACTACAACGAGATTTTCTCCCCAGTGGTACGTCATACATCTATTCGTGTGTTACTATCCTTGGTAGCACATCACGATTTGGAATTGGAACAATTAGATGTAAAGACGGCATTTCTTCACGGTGACCTTGAGGAAGAAATCTATATGAGCCAACCCGAAGGATTTATTGTTCAAGGCAAAGAAGACTATGTTTGTAAGCTCCGAAAATCTTTATATGGTTTGAAACAGTCGCCGAGACAGCGGTACAAGAGATTTGATAGCTTTATGGTAAAGCATGGTTTTAGTAGAAATGCTTATGATTGTTGTGTCTATCATAAAAGGGCACCATCAGGATCACTTGTCTACTTACTCTTGTATGTTGATGACATGCTCGTAGCGGCTAAAGATTTGGCGGAGGTTGAGAAGTTGAAGACTCTTCTCAACACAGAATTTGATATGAAAGATTTGGGAGCGGCTCGAAAGATTTTGGGCATGGAAATAATTCGAGACCGAAAACATAGTAAGCTTTTCTTATCACAGAAAAGTTACATCGAGAAGAATATTTCTCGTTTTGGCATGAGTTCGGCAAAATCGGTAAATACTCCTTCCTCGGCCAATTTTCGTTTATCTACTGCTTGTGCACCTCAAAATAAAGCAGAGATGGAATATATGTCCCGAATACCCTATGCTAGTGCTGTTGGGAGTTTGATGTATGCTATGGTTTGCACTAGGCCGGATATAGCTCACGCAATGAGTGTTGTGTCACGATATATGGCTCATCCCGGTAAAGAGCATTGGAATGCGGTGAAACGCATTTTTCGTTATTTGAAAGGGACATCTGATGTTGGTCTTATTTACGGTGGTGAACGTGAATATTTGGTTGCCGGATACTCGGATTCGGATTATGCTGCGGATCTTGATGCTAGAAGATCCTTGACTGGTTATGTTTTCACTATCGGGAATTCGGTTGTAAGTTGGAAAGCTACATTACAACCATCGGTTGCTTTATCTACTATCGAAGCCGAGTACATGGCGTTAACCGAAGCAGCAAAGGAAGGAATTTGGTTGAAAGGTTTGATTGAAGATCTTGGTTTCCCGCAAGATCAAGCAACTGTGTTTTGTGATAGCATGAGTGTTATTTGTTTGGCTAAAGACCAAGTACACCACGACCGGACTAAACACATTGATGTTCGTTATCACTTTATTCGTTCCGAAAGAAGAATTAGAGTGAAGAAGATTGGCACGAAAGACAATCCTGCGGATGTGTTTACTAAATCGGTTCCTTTGAGCAAGTTTCGTCATTGTTTGGATTTGCTCAATATCGATAACTGGAAGTATGGTCTCACTTAGGAACTAAAAGTCAAGGTGGAGATTGTTAGAAATGTGACTTTTAGTCTTAAGGTCAGTTTAATAATTTTGGGCATGTAAGGGTAGTTTGGTAATTTTGCTTAAGTAAGTTTGTTTAGCATCAGGAAACTTCTATGTCGGTGTGCATTTGTATATGTACTGTGTTTTCTGTGTAACACAACTTTCTGATAATAAGAACAATAGCAGCAGTTTGTTTACTTGTTCCCAAAACCAGCCCATCTTCTGATATTCTAATTTTGTTCCTTTGCTGATATTAGTTGATTAATGCTACACTTTGGCCACTGTTTAATCCCTTCTATTCCTAACAACAATGACTACTGTCTAAAAAATTCTTTTTGCCGCCACTCCTAAAACTTTCTGGTTCCGCCACTGCTTCTTGCCACACCCTGCTCAGTTCTCGCCACACCCTGCTCACTTCTCTCCGCACCCTGCAGTTATTTTGTTCCAAATGTAATTAGTAAAAACAGAATCAAAACGTTGCATGAAAGAAATTTATAGTGTCACTAATTTAACGAACCTTTAAAACAAAGTTGCAAGTTCATAGTTAGCTTCAAAAACCTCATACCCGATTTTTACTCAGCAAATTCAAGATCAGTGGCCATTGTGCGTACCTGCAAACACACACCACCACTTTAAACTCTAGCTACCGTGAGTCTAAAAATAATTCACATCACTTTATAATGTAAATCCAAACAACACCGTAACTAATCATCTGGGTAAAAATAAATTCAAGTAGCTGAGTCCTCGAGTATTTTTTTTGGCTAATCCACCTTAGCTTTAGCACGCAATTAGGCCTTCAAAATTGAAAACCTTACGTTCCAGAAATCCAACATTCAAGGACACCCTAATGTTGTTGTGGAAGAGAAAGGTACCCGACTACCCGTATTTGTTTTGTTCATAGTTCAGTGTAACTAAGTAGCACCTGCACCGGTTTTACAGTCCCACAAGTACGGCTCTTTGAGACTGACGGTATATGAGTGATTCCCAATTCATATAATACTTATCATATTAAGATAGGAAAGATGGTATTCAGTCTTAGTGTTGGCGTTTGTATCAATGAATAAACGACTATGACATCTTTCATTAGAAAAATACAACCAATAGAAATAACTTGTTTAACTTGGATCGTTAGTATCACAGGTGTTCGTACGAGTAAAACCAGTAATCCACCTAAGATTTTTACTATTCATGTCTTAATATTCATTGTTCAGTGATCAGTTCAATCTTTCAGTGACTCTAGAACTACGTAAATGAAAAATGAATCTTAGCTGCTGAAACTCTTTCGCCCGACCCGACCCTAAGTCCCCTACTCCCCTAAGTAATATTAATCACAGCTATAAGTAAACGAGCGACTGAACTCATCCCAAACCGAGGGTTCCAAATATTGAAACCAAAATACTACATTTTTGGAGTTGCTTCGTGCCTTGAAGGCTTTTACATTGGAAAAAGCACCGCATCGCTTCCAAACCTGATATGAAACTTAATCTGCTTTTGTCTTTAAACGCAAGGTCCGTTGGATTTAACATTTGAGCGAAGAATATGATCTTTTCCTCTATACTGTAATGACTAGTTGATTTATGTGTTCAGACTTGTTAGACTCACTTGTATGTATAATTGTGCGTAATTTTCATGATCATTTTGAATATCATTTATATGGTGTTTTAACTTATCCCACATCGGGGGAGGTGAAAGTCAATATCACTATATAGTTGCAAAGTGTTTCAAATTAGTAAACCGAGAATTCTTTTCCAATAATATACATATGACAATGTATATTATTGGTTTGGTTTCTTGGTTTTTAAACTTCATTATTTATTACGTAACAAACAAACTTTTTAAATTTTGTTTTTAAACTTCATTATTCATTTTGTAACAAACAAACTTTTTAAAATCTTAAACTTTACGAATAGATTTGATTGGTTTTGGAGTTTTGTTAGGGGTATTTTGTTTTTTTACACCTTTAAGCCACGTTTACTGTGAGCCAAGAAAAACAATTTCATAGTCATTTTTTCTACGGGGCGTTTATTTATGCATAATTACAGAAATTAGCTAACGACAAATACTTAATAAAATGTTATATGACCACGTGGTCGAATTGGTAATCTGGTGGTTTGATCGAGTTGATCTCGTGCTCGAATTAGTGAACCGTTGACTTGACCGGATTGACTTGATGGTCGAACCCGTGGCCCGATGACTCAACCGGGTTGCATTTCGTAACAAACTTTTTAAAATTTTTATTTTCCGAATTGATTTGATTGATTTTTGAGTGTTGACAGGGTACTTCGTTTCTTGGCACCTTTAAGTCACGTTTACTGTAAGCCAGGAAAAACATTTTTCATATAGTCATTCTTACTACAACTCGATGTATATTTGCGTAAAACTGTAAAAATTGTATAACGACAACAATTAATAATATGCTAACTGAGCACGTGGTCGAATCGGTAACCCGGTGACTCGGTCGAGTTGATCCGGTGGTTGAATCAGTGAACTGGTGACTCGACCGAACAACAAATACTTAATAATATTCTATATGACCACATGGTGGAATCGGTAACCCTGTGACTCCATCGAGTTGACCTGGTGGTCGAACCAGTGAACCGGTGACTCGACCGGGTTGACTTGATGGTCAAACCTGTGACCCGATGACTCGACCGGGTTGCATTTCGTAACACTGATTCTGGATTAAGGTTTATTTTTTTTCATTAATATATGTACTAGTATTATAGAGGGATGGATGTTTAAAACACTGAATTTGGATTAAGGTTTCTTTATTTTTCATTAACATGTGTACTAATATAGAGTGATGGATGTATGGATATATAGTAAATGGTGAATATTATATTCTTGTTTGATCTATGTCAAATCCAACAGACCTTACGTTTGAAGATGAACGAAGAATGTTTAGCATCAGGTTTCGGAGCAGAAGTTCTTTACTTAAATCAGCTGTGCTTCAATATTGAAGTTAATAAATCTTTATACAGTCCCACAACGGCTCAGCTTAACAAACTATTATTCATAACATACACTGATTAACCATTGACATCACTAATTTACGCGTAAGTGAATGATCAAGATGTCGGTTCCAGTCGGTTCGGACCTCCACTTAGTTTCACCCAAGCTTCATCCTGGTCATGGATAGATCACCCATGTTCGGGTCCATAAGCAGTGACAATTGCCCTATGAAGACTCGCTTTTGCTACGGCTCCGGTGGGTTACCTTAACCAAGCCACTGCCTATGAGTCGCCAGCTCATTCTTCAACAGGCACACGGTCAGAGCCCTGGGCTCCTCCCACTGCTTGGGAGCTTACGGTTTCATGTTCTATTTCACTCCCCGATGGGGGTTCTTTTCACCCGCTTCCCATGAAATGTCATGTTGATATGATCTCGTTGCAATTTCCATTTTGGACTGTACATTTATGTTCCCTTTTTCCAAATCTAAAGTTGAGTTTACCTATTTGTTAATGCCATGGTTACAAAATTGATGGTATAACTTTGAACCCCAATATACTACAGTATTTATCTTCTTCAATGCCATTAGGGGACTTTATGCTATATAAGCATTCATCAAGCGTTTATACTTAACCACGGTGTGCTCGCCCCTTAGCAAAATGTACTCAAGAATTTTGTTTGTTATATGTTTAGGCATGATGCAATTCCGTTAACCACAGGTATTATTGCTCAGCCCATCACTTCATATATCCACGAGCCACAATTCTACAGTATTGATACCATTGATTTTGACACACTATGTTAAGTTATATTAATTCCATTACTTACAGCCCTACAGTTGCAGATGCATTATATGTTTGATTAACAGTAGGCGTTTATGCACCAGTTCAAATAAATTACATACTATAGGACTTAGGATTGATAGACCAACTTCTTGGAACTAGAAGGAATAATAATAGTGTAAATTGGCCATTCTGTTATACATTTTCACTTTTTGGGTCAGCATAGGGGGAAAGTGAAAGTCAATATCACTATATAGTTGAAACCTGTTTAAAACTGGTAAGCTGAGAAGCCTTCTCCAATAATACACGACACTTTAATGTATATTATTGGTTTGGCTTCTCGGTTTTTAAACTTTATTATTCATTACGTAACAAACAAACTTTTTAAGTTTTGTTTTTAAATTTCATTATTCATTTCGTAACAAACTTGTTAAAATTTTAAACTTCACGAATAGATTGGTTTTGGAGTTTTGTCAGGGGCATTTTGTTTTTTGACACCTTTAAGTCACGTCTGCTGTGAGCCAAGAAAAACAATTTTTCATAGTCATTTTTACTATAACTAGACGTCTATTTACACATAGTTACATAAATTAGTTAACGACAAATACTTAATAATATGCTATATGACCATGTGATCGAATCGGTAATCTGGTGACTCGATCGAGTTGCTCTCGTGCTCGAATTAGTTAACCGTTCACTCGATCGGGTTGACTTGATGGTCGAACCTGTGACCCGATGATTCGACCGGGTTGCATTTCGTAACAAACTTTTTAAACTTTTTATTTTCCGAATTGATTTGATTGATTTTTTAGTGTTGTCAGGGTACTTCGTTTTTTGGCACCTTTAAGTTACGTTTACTGTAAGCCAGGAAAAACATTTTTCATATAGTCATTCTTACTACATCTCGATGTATATTTGCGTATAACTGTAAAAATTGTATAACGACAAAAAATTAATAATATGCTAACTGATCACGTGGTTGAATTGGTAACCCGGTGATTCGGTCAAGTTGATCCGGTGGTCGAATCAGTGAACCGGTGATTCGACCGAACGGAAAATACTTAATAATATGCTATATGATCACGTGGTCGAATCGGTAACCCGTTGACTCGATCGAGTAGAACCGGTGACTCGATCGGGTTGACTTGGGTCGAACCCGTGACCCGATGACTCGACCGGATTACATTTCGTAACACTGATTCTGGATTAAGGTTTATTTTTTTCATTAATACGTGTACTAGTAGTATAGAGGGATGGATGTTTAAAACACTGAATTTGGATTAAGATTTCGTTATTTTTCTTTAACATGTGTACTATTATAGAGTGGTGGATGTATGGATATAATTTAGTAAATGATGAATATTATATTCTTGTTTGATCAAATGTTAAATCCAACAGACCTTACGATTGAAGATGAACGAAGTATGTTTAGCATCAGGTTTCGCAGCGGAGAAATTCTTTACTTCAAGCAGCCGTGCTTCAGTACTGAAGTTAATAAATCTTTATACAGTCCCACAACGGCACTGCACACCTTAACAAACTAGTATTCATGAGATACAGTGAATGACTAACTGATGTGTAAGTGAATGATCAAGATGTCGGTTCCTGTTAATAAAAAAGGGTTTAGGCTTCCCATGAAATGTCATGTTGATATGAAGATCTCGTTACAATTTCCATTTTGGACTGTACAACATTTTTGTTCCCTTTTTCCAGAATTTAAAGTTGAATTTACCTATATGTTAGTTCCATGGTTAGAAATTGATGGTATAACCTTGAACCCCAATATACTACAGTATTTATCTCTTCAATGCCATTAGGGGAATTTATGTTATATAAGCATTTGTCAAGCGTTTATACTTAACCAGGGTGTGCTCCCCCCTTAGCAAAATGTACTCAAGAATTCTGTTTATTATATGTCCAGGCAGTGATGCTATTCCATTAACTACAGGTATTATGGCTCAGCCCATCACTTCATATATCCACGAGCCACAATTCTAGAGTATTGATAGCACTGATTTTGACACACTATGTTAAGTTATATTATTTCCATTAACTATAGGTGCAGATGCATTATATGTTTGATTAATAATCGGTGTTTTTGCAGCAATTCAAATAAATTACATACTATAGGACTTAGGATTTACGGACCAACTTCTTGGAACTAGAAGGAATAACAATAGTGTGAAATTGGCAATTCTGTTATACATCTTCACTTTTGGGTCAACCTAATTCTGTTCTTATGGGAACTGACATGAATTTGGTGAAGTAAATTGATACCAAAACAGCTCTATTTGTAAAATATGTTGATAAGTTTAATTTGTATCCTTCTAAATATCAGACTTTTATAAATTTATGCCAAATGTAAGTAGTAAGCTTTTGACTCTTTTGAATGTGAGTTTTGCTGACAAATAGTTTGATACATTTTGACTTTTTGGGTCAGCAAAATCAGTATTGAACTCTTATCAAACCCTATACCTCAGCTAATGTTAGTCAAGATACTAAACAGATACTATAGCATGGGGTGTATACATGAATATGGAAATTCTTGTGGAAGAGAAAGGTACCAGACTACCCGTATATGGTTTGTTCATAGTTCTAAATAGCACCTATACCGGTTTTACAGTCCCACAAGTGCGACTCTTTGAGACTGACGGTATACGAGTGATTCCCAATTCATAAAATAATTGTCATTCTAAGATACGAAGATGGTATTCAGTCTTAGTGTTCGCGTTTGAATCACTGAATAAATGACTATGACATCAATCATTAGAGAAAATACCAACGATAGAAATTACTTGTTTAGCTTGGATCGCTAGTATCACAAGTGTTCATACGATAAAACAGTAATCCACCTAAGATGTTTAGTATTCATGTCTTAATATTCATTGTTCAGTGATCAGTTCAATCTTTCAGTGACTCTAGAACTACGTAAATAAAAAATGAATCTTAGCTGCTGAAATTCTTTCGCCCGACCCGACCCCAAGTCCCCTACTCCCCTACTCCCCTAAGTAATATTAATCACAGCTAATAAGTAAACGAGCGACTGGACTCATCCCAAATCGAGGGTTCCAAATATTTAAACCAAAATACTACATTTTTGGATTTGCTTCGTGCCTTGAAGGCTTTTACATTGGAGAAAGCACAACATCGCTTCCAAACCTGATATGAAACTTAATCTTCTTTTGTCTTTAAACGCAAGGTCCATTGGATTTAACATTTGAGCGAACAATATGATCTTTTCCTCTATGCTGTAATGACTAGTTGATTTATGTGTTCAGAATTGTTAGACTCAGTTGTATGTATAATTGTGCGTAATTTTCATGATCATTTTGAATATCATTTATATGGTGTCTTAACTTATCCCACATCGGGGGAAGGTGAAAGTCAATATCACTATATAGTTGCAAACTGTTTCAAATTAGTAAACCGGGAATCCTTTTCCAATAATATACATATGACAATGTATATTATTGGTTTCGTTTCTCGGTTTTTAAACTTCATTATTTATTACGTAATAAACAAACTTTTTAAATTTTCTTTTTAAACTTCATTATTCATTTTGGCAACAAACAAACTTTTTAAAATCTTAAACTTTACGAATAGATTTGATTGGTTTTGGAGTTTTGTCAGGGGTATTTTGTTTTTTGACACCTTTAAGTCACGTTTACTGTGTGCTTCAATATTGAAGTTAATAAATCTTTATACAGTCCCACAACGGCACAGCTTAATTGTAACACCCCACTTGGATAAGTGGACCGTTACGTGTATTTATGGCGTGTCATTAAAGCATAAGGTAAATGTCCTAAAACATTAACTGACCATAAAGGAAATACCGGAATCAAACATCGGCATTCCAAACATAAGCCCAAAACATGAAAAATAAAATATTGAATGAAAGGACTAAACATTGTCCAAATAAGCGGAATAATGTAATAAATGCATAAAGTACGCAGTCTGGATAGCTTCCATCCAAATGCACATGCTCTTAGAATCCTAAAAGCGTTCTGGTGTACCTGCCGTTAGAACATGAAAGGAACTACGGCTGAGCATAACGCTCAGTGAACGGATAAAAAGCATGATAAGGAAATACTGAAATGAAACAGATGATAAAATACTGGAGTTGTAAGGCTGATAAGTAAAGTTGTAGCGAAAATCTGTGTATAATCTGTAAGGTCTGATTCATAAATAAAAAGTTGAACTGAATCTGTTAAATCTGAAAACATGCATTTACTGTATTTTAATTGCCAAGAGCTTATATAGGTCATGTGCTGTAACAACTGCTGCATGAATACATAGAGAGGTGACCTCGTCATGCTGTAGAGGGGTGACCTCTAAATAACTGTGCTGGGTGGAGGGATCAGCTCCAATGTGAAGGATGTAGAGCACACACCACATTCACCTGCTAACTGTAAACTGTAGCCTAGGATGCATCCATACGCCTCACTAATAATACTGATAAAATGGCCAAGCTGAGCTGAGTGGGACGATGCAGGATATCACTCTCCTGCATGTGAGTCACGGCACCGGTGCCTCTAGTGCCGTGGTTACGGTACCTCCGTAACTAGTACATAAACTAATCATGCTTGTATATAATGCTCAGGCAATTTATTTTATTATTAACATGATTACTGATAAGCTTAAACATATACTGGGGAAAGCATTTGGCTGCAAACGGAAAATCCTAATCATGTATAGGAAAGGAAGTCCTTACTGAAAGGACGGGAAATCCGTACCTCGTGTCCAGAAATGAAATAAGACTGAAAGCTGAAAGATCTATTCCGACTTCACGGTTACCACATAAATAACGGACGCGAAATGAGTTAACTGATTACTGTTTACTATTATCGATTTTCATCTGTTCTTAGTTTAATTTATTTTATTTTCACTACTGTTTATGTGTAATCTGATTAATCTGTTTGTCCGGTGTGTTTCTGATAACCCGACCGATCTTTAATTGTTTACTGATTAATGTATACTTATTTACGGTTACTATTGTATTATACCGTGTTCTAATAATCCTGATATTACCATAAATAGTAACCTGTTGTAAACAGAAAATTTCCTAAAGTAGAAAGATTTCGATTTAGTTTTCTTGAGATAAATCATTAATAACCCATATATTGTTAATTGCATAAAAGATAAAGTTAAAATCAATTTAATTTTTATTATTAATTAATTTTATAAAACTTGACAATATAATTTATTAGTAAAAACTCATTTACAAAAATACTTCCGTGTTTCCACTGTTTTCCTTATGTTTCCACTACTTTAGTTACGGTTCCCACTGCTGGCTCCCTGTTCCCACCGTTAATGTTAACTTCCCACTGTTTGTTAACTTTTCCCCCTGCTTGTGCAGTGGTTCCCACTGCTTATGCAGTGGTTCCCACTGCTTTCACTTTTGGCAGACCCAAACGCCCCCTTATTACTGATAATCCCAAACGCACCCTTATTGCTGATAATCCCAAACGCACCCTGTTGTCTCTCTTGGTCGCTGCAGTCACCACAGAAACCACCAGCACACCCCTTGAGGGTCGCGGCTGGTCCCGAAAACAAAACACACCGAGACCTTAGGGTCTCGGTTTTTCCTACACAAGCAAACCCGACACCCCTGTTGGGGTTTGTTCGTGGCTGATCAAAAGAAACACCACCGAGACCTGCTGTGGTCTCGGCTGGGTCGAGCAGCAACACACCGAGAGTCCTTGACTCTCGGTTTTCCTGAAACCAACACACCTGACACCCCTGTTTCTTGTTATAGATCCCACTTTCACGATTTTAGAAAAAGGAGAAGGGTGATTACCTTAGGTTCGATGACGCCAGAAGGAAACACTCACACAAATCAAAGCTAGGATCAAGACTTCCTTTCTTCTTTTTCTACCGGCGGCCATTTTTTTTTTTTTGTCTTATGTGTCGGCAGGAGGTAAACCCTAACTGTCTCCTTTTTTTTTGTTTGCGGTATTGAAAAGAGGGGGTGAGAGCCCCGAGTTTAATCTTTGTACAAAATGGGCTTAGGCCCAAATTCTTTTCTTTTTTTTTATACACAAGCCGGCCCAAAAGAAACTAATACCAAAATGCTTTAATTTTTCGTTTCGATTAACGTATAACTTGTGTTTACGATTATTTAACCCGTCATGAATTTATTTAATTTCCTGAATGAATAATAATAACAGCAACACTTACGCGATACTGAAATAGCTTGTATTTAATTATTAACTCGTAATAATCATTTTCTAAATAATTAATCACGTCACGATTTTAATTAAAACTGAGACTGCGCGATTCCTGGTAACGTTTAATTGTTCCTGTAAAATAAATAATTCATCTGTAATATTTCTGAACTCAATACTTATTTTCTAAATAATTCTTTTATTGTCGTATTTAATTTCTGCGTTTCTATCTCTGTCTAATAATTAATACTTACATAGTTTATTAAAATTAAACTGCGTATTTAAATATTCTGATTTTTAAATACGGGTTTTACAATTCTTCCCCTCTAAAAACAATAATTCGTCCCCGAATTAAAGATACGACCATACTGGGTTTTACAATTCTTCCCCTCTAAAAACAATAATTCGTCCCCGAATTAAAGATAATAAGTTGATCGAAGTAAAAGCTGGAAATATATTTAAGCTGAAAAACGTATAAGATGAAGGGACACATATGTTGAAAGATCATGACGGCTGAAAGGCATATAAGCTGAAGGATAAATTATCTTCTAATTAAGACATAATGCTGCTGATAGGTATAAACCTGACATGACTGAAATGATCATGTAACGTGACATGGCTGAAGAGAACATGGAACGTGACATGACTGAAAGAACATAACTGGATTTATCGAAGAAATAATGAGAGGTCCGGATGAACTCCTCCGTTTCGAGTGGCCTCCCGCTCGAAACGATTTCTTCAAAGGTCTAACATAATAAATAAAATCTTGGTCCTGATGACCCTGTCCTGATGATGCTGAATAGTTTCGGGTTCCATATTTAAGATGGATTTTCGGAATCTGATAGACTGAATAACTATAACATGTATGATACATGAAACGATACGTGTAAATATTCTGAAAAGATAATATTTATATCTCTGAGAAAGCTGCTGAATTATAAGGACGAACTACGTGAACAATTGTGAACGTGCTGAGTGAGCAATTGTGAACGTGGTTCATAATTATATGAGGAGTGCTGGCATGGAATTAGAATATGATAAGTGAATCATACTATGAACGTGATACTAGAACATATTATGAACGTATGCTGACTGAGGAATGAATGCCAAACGATACGGCCTGAGATGTGAAACATCTGCCTGGTTATGGAATAGTGGTGCTAGACTTGAGTCTAATTTCTCCAGCTTTCTGTAATCGTATACGGTAATAAACTGAGAAACGTGTATCGTGAAATGGCACACGAACTTGAACGTGAACCAAGTTATGAACACAACGTGAGCTTAATTCAAGAGATAGCATAAAGATGAACTGGAATAGCATCATACCGCGAATGAGACGTAAACGTGACAGTGAAAATAAACATGAATTTAAAGTGGCGTAAACATACACTTGATCGTGGACATAAATTCTGCCTGATATGATGGTCAAAGGAATGCCTTGAATTCGTACGATTTACCGCTAAATTTCAAAATTTTCTGTAGATCTGCTACTACGTGATCCTTTCGGTTGAAAACAACGCGCAGGCTGAATACATGGTTGATGATAACTTAGATAGTATCATACTTTCTCTGAGTCTGTGGTAAACTGGTAACAATCTCCATGGAGTCTCGTCTTATTTCTGCTCAGAAATTTCTAAGGATTGTAGTAACCCACTAACATGACGGCGTTCTATCTTGAACCTGCAGTAGGTCAGGCATTTAGATATGAACATAGCTGCATCAATGCGTGATGCGGATTCTATCAAAGTTTTGTCTGGGATTATGGAACATTCTGGTGGAAATCTGGTTGACTAGTCTTAATACATTTTTAGTGAGTACTGTCGTCAATTTCTACGGTAGTAGTCAATTGAGTTCTAGAAAATTTTGTACTTCGTTCACAGTCGTCAGTCGGGACCATCAGGTGATGGCCTTCACCTTCGCAGGATTGTCTGAAATTTCTTTCTGCTGAAGTAGGATGGCTCAGAATGCCACTTTGTTCATCTGGAATATACATCTGGAAAGCTGCTTATACAATTTTCTCCTATCGGAGATTCTGTTCAACTGTGAGAAGATGATTATCTTGTACCTCTCTAGAATTTAGAAGATCAGAATGTTATCAAAGAACATACTGACGATTTTGTCTGCGAATTCATGAAAAAAAAAATTATTCATAAACTTTCATACTATAGCTGAAGCGTTAGGGAGCTCAGAAGTAAAATTTTAAATTTTTAGATTGGCTATAATATGTGCAGCAACGGTCTGAAGAACATCATGTTCTTCCCCCACCACTGATGGTAGCATGATCTTGAATTTTCCTGGAAGAATGTTTTAGACATCTCGTAGTAGGTCAACTAAACTTTCTATTCGTGGAATGAATATCGATTAGGAACGGTGATCTGATAAATTTTTCGATGGTGCGCTAGGGCGAATAAAGCATAGTTTTGGTAACTCTTGCAGCAATTGCTGTAACTCTTTTAACGTAGCTAAAGCCCTGCAATAAAGAGTTTTGAAAACAGGTTTCGTTCTTGAGACAAGCTCGATGTTAAATTATGTCTCGTGGGTAGGGAGGAATTTCTGGAACACCTTCTGGAATGACATCTGGAAATTTTAGGATAATCTGCTGATCATGGATTTGAGGAATTTCAGAAGTGAATTTATAACTGGTAGCTAAAAGTCTTCGTAACTATGTATTGATAAGTCACGCGCTTGTAAGGAAGAAACAACTTGTACTGATTTTTCTGGCAGAAATATATAATGAATATATTTGGGATTTAGTAAGACGGATCTCGTCGTTAACTGAAAGGAGAACTTTAATAAATATGGTGGTACTGTTGAGTCCTTTCTGGGTGAGAGGCCGATAACTACCTGGTTTGAGATAAAGCTGACATAGGAACACGTGAAGTAAACATGGCGACTTTTTCACTAAATGTGTTCGTCTGTAACCTCACATAATGATTACCGTATGTTTAATCTGAATAAGAAACTAGTGTGGTGACTGAATTTTAATGATCTGATTCATGCGTGGCATAATAGAACGGGTATACCCCTTTCTGAAGGGTACCCTGAATTTCTGAGGGCCTGGTTTAGAAACATACTGGAGTTATGAGTTCTGACTTGTATTTTGATAAAAGATTCGTATGACGTGTATCGTAACTGGGGTCCTGAAAGGTCTTCCGAAATGATACCCGAGACTTATGTCTTGACTGATTTCTTGACATGTGTTTTAGTGGATGAATCTGAACAAGGCTGAAAATTTTGGTAACTGCTAGGATTGGCGGACCGGTTAGGCTACTGACCTTTGTATTTCTGGTCACGTCCGTTCCGGAGTTCCGATGGTACTGACTGATTATTTATAAGCACGGTGGTTGTCACTACTACTTTGTCTGTCAGTTTCCTGACGGTCGTTATCATGACCGTGATTAATGTAATTATTTCTGCTGAGTGGCCGATTGGTTACCAGTTCTCACTCTTCTGAATGAACGGTTAGTTGAGTGAAGTGTGACATTTAGCTGAGAAGTAAAAGCATGGAATAGGATGGTAGTGTCTGATGGTTGAATCTATTCTTGTCAGAAATTTCAAATTTATAGTTTTCGTCCTCGTTCCGCAGTCTTCATAGTATAAACGGCATCAGCATCTTGAGAAATCTCCAAAGTTCAGCAGTATCCGCATTTGTGAGGTCTTCAAAGTGTTAGCAGCATCAGCATCTAGCAAAATCTTCAACTCACGAGCAGCATCAGCAACTGATAAAATATCGACAAGTGGAAACGCCTGAGATAACTGAGGATCGATTTGCAATACCCATGGAGTAGGGTACCTAGAGTACACCTGGACTACTGTACATGAAGTATAAAATGAATACTGCACATGGTGCATATCTGAGACACTGTACGTGGAGTACACATGAAATACTGTACATGGCACTGGTGGGAATTTCATGGAATAATCGATACTGGTGTCGCTTGTCTGACATGATCAAGGAAATAAATTGATTTAAACGGTAGTAAACTGATCTGAAATAAATAACATGATAGGTTGACAATTCCTGCGTTGACTTAATGCTGGTTGTATAGAGGCTGAAAAGTATGATAAAACGGAGTTTTATCAATGTTCAGTATAAAAACATGATTGATGAAGACCAGAACATGATTTATCATGAAATAGGATGATACTGTAATCCTTCTGTATTTTAGGGTGAAAACACTATCACCTTTGTTGAAAACATAATCCTCATAAGGAGACATGAACTTAGTCAGCATGAAAAGACATTCTCGTGAAGTATAAACTTGACTGATACAAATAACATAGGAGAATAATCAACTGAGGTTTAACATTAACTGATGTGGATAGCTATGGTTCAATCCTAAGAATCCAAAGAAGAAAACATGAGACTAAGTATGGGCTATTCTGGTTCGATCCATACTGGTCAAGATTTTCTGAGAACTATCATGTATAGAAATTTATAATCTGGTATTAAATATGGATGGCTGTAGTCCAATCCATAATTGTCAAAATTTATAGAATGTCATGATATGACAAATGTGAACAACTATGGATCGGTTCACAAAACAACATTTGACTGAAAATCATGAAATTTGATCTGAACATTGGTGAACGTATATGGGCTGGTTCACCACGTAATATTGGACTGAAAACATGGATCTGACATGAGTAAGGGTAAACGCCTATGGTCGGTTTACCAATACAAAATCTGAACGGCCAAGGGTGAGCGCCTATGGTCAGCTCACCAAAACGAAAATTCGCTAAGAGTACATGCGACTAATATGGCTAGTTATGTACCAACCTTTTTCTTAGTCAAAACTTTAAGAAAACTGACTAATAAACGAAGAAAACTGACTGAATAATCCATGAGAAATATGAAAGATAACGAGGCCAAAATCTAAGAAGTTTCTAGTGACTACCCACTAGTCACAGGTCAAGTTTAGAGCCTACAGGTCGAACCTATAGCTCTGATACCATAATTTTAACACCCCACTTGGATAAGTGGACCGTTACGTGTATTTATGGCGTGTCATCAAAGCATAAGGTAAATGTCCTAAAACATTAACTGACCATAAAGGAAATACCGGAATCAAACATCGGCAATCCAAACATAAGCCCAAAACATGAAAAATAAAATACTGAATGAAAGGACTAAACATTGTCCAAATAAGCGGAATAATGTAATAAATGCATAAAGTACGCAGTCTGGATAGCTTTCATCCAAATGCACATGATCTTAGAATCCTAAAAGCGTTCTGGTGTACCTGCCGTTAGAACATGAAAGGAACTACGGCTGAGCATAACGCTCAGTGAACGGATATAAAGCATGATAAGGAAATACTGAAATGAAACAGATGGTAAAATACTGGAGTTGTAAGGCTGATAAGTAAAGTTGCAGCGAAAATCTGTGTATAATCTGTAAGGTCTGATTCATAAATAAAAAGTTGAACTGAATCTGTTAAATCTGAAAACATGCATTTACTGTATTTTAATTGCCAAGAGCTTATATAGGTCATGTGCTGTAACAACTGCTGCATGAATACATAGAGGGGTGACCTCGTCATGCTGTAGAGGGGTGACCTCTAAATAACTGTGCTGGGTGGAGGGATCAGCTCCAATGTGAAGGATGTAGAGCACACACCACATTCACCTGCTAACTGTAAATTGTAGCCTAGGATGCATCCATACGCCCCACTAATAATACTGATAAAATGGCCAAGCTGAGCTGAGTGGGACGATGCAGGATATCACTCTCCTGCATGTGAGTCACGGCACCGGTGCCTCTAGTGTCGTGGTTACGGTACCTCCGTAACTAGTACATAAACTAATCATGCTTGTATATAATGCTCAGGCAATTTATTTTATTATTAACATGATTACTGATAAGCTTAAACATATACTGGGGAAAGCATTTGGCTGCAAACGAGAAATCCTAATCATGTATAGGAAAGGAAGTCCTTACTGAAAGGACGGGAAATCCGTACCTCGTGTCCAGAAATGAAATAAGACTGAAAGCTGAAAGATCTATTCCGACTTCACGGTTACTACATAAATAACGGACGCGAAATGAGTTAACTGATTACTGTTTACTATTATCGATTTTCATCTGTTCTTAGTTTAATTTATTTTATTTTCACTACTGTTTATGTATAATCTGATTAATCTGTTTGTCCGGTGTATTTCTGATAACCCGACCGATCTTTAATTGTTTACTGATTAATGTATAATTATTTACGGTTACTATTGTATTATACCGTGTTCTAATAATCCTGATATTACCATAAATAGTAACCTGTTGTAAACAGAAAATTTCCTAAAGTAGAAAGATTTCGATTTAGTTTTCTTGAGATAAATCATTAATAACCCATATATTGTTAATTGCATAAAAGATAAAGTTAAAATCAATTTAACTTTTATTATTAATTAATTTCATAAAATTTGACAATATAATTTATTAGTAAAAACTCATTTACAAAAATACTTCCGTGTTTCCACTGTTTTCCTTATGTTTCCACTGCTTTAGTTACGGTTCCCACTGCTGGCTCCCTGTTCCCACCGTTAATGTTAACTTCCCACTGTTTGTTAACTTTTCCCCCTGCTTGTGCAGTGGTTCCCACTGCTTATGCAGTGGTTCCCACTGCTTTCACTTCTGGCAGACCCAAACGCCCCCTTATTGCTGATAATCCCAAACGCACCCTTATTGCTGATAATCCCAAACGCACCCTGTTGTCTCTCTTGGTCGCTGCAGTCACCACAGAAACCACCAGCGCACCCCTTGAGGGTCGCGGCTGGTCCCGAAAACAAAACACACCGAGACCTTAGGGTCTCGGTTTTTCCTACACAAGCAAACCCGACACCCCTGTTGGGGTTTGTTCGTGGCTGAGCAAAAGAAAAACCACCGAGACCTGCTGTGGTCTCGGCTGGGTCGAGCAGCAACACACCGAGAGTCCTTGACTCTCGGTTTTCCTGAAACCAACACACCCGACACCCCTGTTTCTTGTTATAGATCTCACTTTCACGATTTTAGAAAAAGGAGAAGGGTGATTACCTTAGGTTCGATGACGCCAGAAGGAAACACTCACACAAATCAAAGCTAGGATCAAGACTTCCTTTCTTCTTTTTCTACCGGCGGCCATTTTTTTCTTTTTTTTTTTGTCTTATGTGTCGGCAGGAGGTAAACCCTAACTGTCTCCTTTTTTTTTGTTTGCGGTATTGAAAAGAGGGGGGTGAGAGCCCCGAGTTTAATCTTTGTACAAAATGGGCTTAGGCCCAAATTTTTTTTTTTTTTTTATACACAAGCCGGCCCAAAAGAAACTAATACCAAAATGCTTTAATTTTTCGTTTCGATTAACGTATAACTTGTGTTTGCGATTATTTAACCCGTCATGAATTTATTTAATTTCCTGAATGAATAATAATAACAGCAACACTTACGCGATACTGAAATAGCTTGTATTTAATTATTAACTCGTAATAATCATTTTCTAAATAATTAATCACGTCACGATTTTAATTAAAACTGAGACTGCGCGATTCCTGGTAACGTTTAATTGTTCCTGTAAAATAAATAATTCATCTGTAATATTTCTGAACTCAATACTTATTTTCTAAATAATTCTTTTATTGTCGTATTTAATTTCTGCGTTTCTATCTCTGTCTAATAATTAATACTTACATAGTTTATTAAAATTAAACTGCGTATTTAAATATTCTGATTTTTAAATACGGGTTTTACATTAATAAACTAGTATTCATAATATACACTGATAAAACATTGAAATGACTAATTATGCGTAAGTGAATGATCAAGACGTCGGTTCCTGTTAATAAAAAAGGGTTCAGGCTTCCCATGAAATGTCATGTTGATATGAAGATCTCGTTACAATTTCCATTTTGGACTGTACATTTATGTTCCCTTTTTTCCAGAATTTAAAGTTGAATTTACCTATTTGTTAATGCCATGATTACAAAATTGATGGTATAACTTTGAACCCCAGTATACTACAGTGTTTATCTTCTTCAATGCCATTAGGGGACTTTATGTTATATAAGCATTCATCAAGCATTTATAGTTTATACTTAACCATGGTGTGCTCGCCCCTTAGCAAAATGTACTCAAGAATTCTGGTTATTATAAGTTCAGGCAGTGATGCTATTCCGTTACAGGTATTATTGCTCAGCCCATTACTTCATGTATCCACGAGCCATGATTCTAGAGTATAGATACCATTGATATTGACACACTATGTTTCTTTATATTATTTCCATTAATTATAGGTGCGAACGCATTATATATATGATTAACAGTCGGCGATTATGCACCAATTCAAATAAATTACAAACTATAGGACTTAGGATTGATGGACCAACTTCTTGGAACTAGAAGGAATAATAATAGTGTAAATTGGCAATTCTGTTGTACATTTTGACTTTTGGGGTCAACCTATTTCTGTTCTTATGGGAACTGACATGAATTTGGTGAATTATATTGATACCAAAACAGATCTATTTGTAAAATATGTTGATAAGTTTAAATTATATCATTTTAAATATCAAACTTTTAAAAAATTATGTCAATTGTAACTAGTAAGCTTTTGACTCTTTTGAATGTGATTTTTGCTGACAAATAGTTTGATACATTTTGACGTTTTGGGTCAGCAAAATCAGTATTGAACTCTTATCAAACCCTATACCTCAGCTAATGTTGTTGTGGAAGAGAAAGGTACCCGAATACCCGTATATGTTTTGTTCATAGCTTAGTGTAACTAAGTAGCACCTGCACCGGTTTTACAGTCCCACAAGTGCGGCTCTTTGAGACTGACGGTATATGAGTGATTCCCCGTTCATATAATACCTATCATTTTAAGATAGGAAAGATGGTATTCAGTCTTAGTGTTGGCGTTTGTATCACTGAATAAACGACTATGACATCTTTCATTAGAAAAAATACCACTAATAGAAATTACTTGATCGCTAGTATCACAGGTGTTGGTACGAGTAAAACCAGTAAGCCACCTAAGATGTTTACTATTCATGTCTTGGTATTCATTGTTCAGTGACCAATTCAATCTTTCAGTGACTTTAAAACTGCGTAAATGAAAGATGAATCTTAGCTGCTGAAATTCTTTCGCCCGACCCGACCCCAAGTCCCCTAAGTAACACGAGCGACTGAAGTCAACCCAAATCGAGGGTTCCAAATATTAAAACCAAAATACTGCCATTTAGGAGTCGTTTCATGCTTTGGAGGCTTTTACATTGAAGAAAGAACTGCATCACTCCCAAACCTGATTTGAAATTTAATCTGATTTCTTCTTTAAACGCAAGGTCCTTTGGATTTAACATTTGAGCAAAGAATATGATCCTTCCCTCTATGATGTGATGACTAATTGATTTATGAACTATGTTTTCAAACTTGTTAGACTCACTTGTTTGTATAATTATGCGTAATGTTCATGATCATTTTGAATATCATCTATGCTGTTTTAACTTGTCCCACATCGGGGAAGGTGAAAGTCAATATCAATATATAGTTACAAACTGTTGGAAGTTAGTAAACTGATAAGCACTTGCGAATAATATACGGCACTTTAACGTGTATTATTGATTTTGGAGTTTTGTCAAGGGTATTTTTTTCATAGTTTTTTTTAATCTTCGTTATTCATTTGGTAACAAACAAACTTTTTAAATATTGTTTTTAAACTTCATTATTCGTTTCGTAACAAACAAACTTTTAAAAATTATAAACTTTACGAACAGATTTGATTGGTTTTGGAGTTTTGTCATGGATATTTTGTTTTTTGACACCTTTAACTTTAAGTCACGTTTACTGTGATCCAAGAAAAACAATTTTTCATAGTCATTTTTAATACAATTGGACGTCTATTTACGCAAATTGGCTAACAGCAAATACTTAATAATATGTTATATGATCACATGGTTGAATCGAGAACTCGATTAGATTGATTTGATGATCGAATCAATAAACCGATGATTCAATCGAGTTTAGTTGATAATTGAATATGTGATGTGATGAATCGACGGGGGTAACCTAGTGGTTAATCCCATGATCTGATGATTAAATCGGGTTGACTCGATAGTCGCATCGATGATTAAATCGGGTTGACTCGATAGTCGCATCAGTGAACCGGTGACATGTCATTGACCAAGTTGATCCGGTGGTTGATTCCGTGATTCGATGACTCAACCGGATTGACACACTAGTCGATTCCATGAACTGATGACTCCATCAGGTTGACCCGGTGATCAAACCCGTAATCCGATATTATTATGTAAAAGAGCCAATGTTAAATATCGACAATATAAAATGTTAAAATTAACATTTTCAACAAACAGGATACATCCTTTATAAAATACTTAACTTATACGTATAAAAACGGTAATTGTTTAGTGGTATATAGTTAACGATATGCTAATTGACTCGGTGGGTGAACCTTAATCCGGTGGCTTGGTCGAATTGACCTGGTAGTCGAACTCCTCATTCGGTGACTTGACCAGGTTGACCCAGTGGTCGAACATTTAACCTAGTGACTCGATCGGATTGACCCGATGGTCGAACCCGTAAATTATGATTGATGTATTAACATATCATTAATTAATATGTATTTTTTTTTTTTACACAATTGTCGATTTTTTTAATATATCAACAGTTTTATACACTTTTTAATAGAGAAGTAGAGACGTCCACTTTTGTATAAAAGCAGGTCAGCGGTAATTACTTAGCGACAGATAACTGATCCGGTGGGCGAATCGTAACCAGATGACTCGATTTGGTTGACTTGATAGTCTAACCCGTGGCCTCATGACTCAATCGAGTTAACTCGTTGATCAAACTCGTGATCCAATAACTCAATCGAGTTAACATAATGATTGAATACTTGACCTAATGACTTAAGCGGGCTGAATCAGTAATCCTCTCCGTGACATACTGACATGTTGCATTAACGTATCATTAATTACTATAGATATTTTCTTTTATACACATCTATTATCTATTATCTATTATATCTAATAAAACAGAGTTTTTTACAAGTTTTTAAAGCAGCCAATGTACAAGTCTATAAACAACCCCTAATTAATATTTTCCAAAAATACTAAGACCTACTATTACGCCATGTGTACAACTGAATTTTTAGAAGTCTTTTAATTTGCTAACAAATTTAATATTTACAAAAGGTTGAATCCTACATGTTTTAGTTTTATAATTTTGTTTTATCATTTAAACTTATAATCAGTTGACTTTAAATTACATATTTTTCAAGATAGCTTGGAAAGTACAACACAGGATCGATCATTATTTTTCATCTCATATTCAATCGTATCAAATTTTCCCCTTTTGACTAAATGTAAGAAAAAGGTTCTCTTTAAATGTTGGTTTAGTATCAAAACAACTGTATGGCCATAATAAAACGACATTAATTTGAGATTTTGACTATAGCAAGCGATATAGTAAGGCTACTTGCAACAACGACTTTTAGCGACTTTAATTTTTCAGCTTTCTCTCTCCTGCGATCTAATGCGACATATTTGTCCCAACAAGGCGACCTACTGCGACCAAGTTCAATTTTTAATATATATTTTTATTCAAATAATTATTTAAATAAAATAAAAACATTACAATAATATTTATAAATATTATTAAAGAAATGATTAAAAAAGATTTAATTAGAAATAAAGAATGTAAAATACATTAGTTAAAACTAACTCTAAAAATGATTAAATTAATATATGTTGTGAGGAATTAAACAAGACTCAATATATTAGATTTAGATTTTTTTTACAAATTTAATCTAACTAAAACTTAATTAAAACTAATATACTTTATTAAAAAATATATATATAAAGAAAAAGAAAAGGAAGAAACAAAAGTGAGGACCGAATGGCCAAATAGATAGTGCAGACGACCCAATTGGAAAAAAAAAATTGTCGACCCGGTCGACCGAGAGACGATTCGGTCGCGACCTGCCGTTGTGGATCGCTTAAGAAAGTTATATTAATTACTGTAATTCATTTAAATGAAAAACGCTTTCACCAGAACAGATCCTTTACAATTACCATTTATGACGGTATAAAACGGCATTAATTAGAATGGAATAAAACCGCTCTAATGACGATTGTTATTGCATGAGGTGCACACTAGCTAATATAATAATTCCCTTTTTTATTCATTTGATAATACACACTTATACACAATTACATTATAGATGAGTAAAAAAGGAAACAAGCATTATGTTGATGCTTTCTTTCTTTTCAGTCTAAATAAATCATGGTTATAAATAGTGTGAAGCGTGGCGTGGCGGCATGTCCAAGCTACAGGCTTTAGCGGCTAAGGCGAAGTTTTAGCATTTTTAAAGCGTGTCTTATGACGGCACAACACATAAAAATATTTATTTGTTTTATTGTATTTCAATATAATATTTACATTGAGTTCACAATAAGTGTTGTACATAATAGTTAAAGTTAAAAACTCTCATTACATGCAAGAATATTCATTTTTTGAAGTTGAATTCAAAAAATCATCGCAACTCATGTCGTAGCACGCCTTAACCTATTGCATTGCCTGGAGGCCGCGCCTCAAGCTTTAGCGTGCCTTAAGGCGAGATATAGCGAGCTATTTAGAACCATGGAATATACATTATATTCGGAAAGTTTTTTTGCGAAATTTTGTTATTCAGATATTATGTATTCTATTTTATCGATTTATATTTATTTTGTAATTTAGAATGCATGCTATATTTATTGACGAGTTTGTCTAACGGCTGCTCACACGATTTAACTGTATTATAATAAAATTTTGAGTTATATTAAATTGTAATCAAATGTAATTGTGGTAACTTGCCCCTAACTTATATATATTGTTTAATTTACGGTATTACATGCATTTTCTTATTTGAAATGAAAGTTCGAGTTTAGTTAAGTAGATCAAACGAGTGCTCTATGAGCACCTCTTAGACAAACTTTATATTAATACTAACAAATCACACATTTATACTATTTTTTCACAAAATATTTCGATATATCTTTGGGCTATGAGTGCGGCACCCATACTGTCCTCCTTTGTTTCTTTTCGAATTCAGATCTTTTATTCACAGTGGGTTTGTGCAATACTTGGACAAAAATTGTACTAAAAGAGTATACGCGCATGCCTTTGTATAGATGGACGGATAAGTCTTGAAGAGATATTGTGAAAAACTTCAAGAGTATTGCTTTAATGAAGGTACATCTTTAGCAATTCATAGAAGAGATTGGTTGTTTTTATTTATGGGTTGTTTTTTTAAGCAAAATATTGCTTATTCGTTTGTATGTTAAATCCAATAAAAAAATGTCTTAAAAATGTGAATTAATGAATGTAATGAATAATCGGTTTAAAATATTTGATCATGGAAAACCTAAGTTACCCAAATGTTTTTTATACATGCACTATTACTTTAACTAAATAACCAAGCTCAACGGAGCATAGGACACAGTAGAACATATACAAATAGACAGTATGTGTAAGAAAGCGTAACAGAGGCAAAGTGGTAAAAACATAAACAAAATAGCTATAACACTAGCGGGTGGGATAAGACGAATGGTGATGTTTGAACGTGAAATCGAGCGACATAATATCTTTATTAACACCACACTCATGATTCAAAATTCCAATTGACATTGGTGAACTATCTACATGTTACATTATATTAATCTTCAAAGTGATATGGTTGCATCGATGGGAATGCAAAATAATTATATGGGATGTAACACCAAGACTCACAAGCACTGGTTCGAGGAATTAAAATGATCATTAAGGGACATTTACGTAAGTCAAATTATGACACGATGGACACTCCTTTCGGCAACATAGCTTTGGTTTTTGGTGGCGATTTCAGGTAGTTTCTGTGAGACCCCCAAAATCTGACATGGATCAACTAGGCAGCGAGGGGGTAACACGTCATAGTACAAGAAACAATGAATTACAGTTCATACAAAGCTGACGAAATAAAAACATGTACATTACATCATAAAAAGGTCAGAGTTTTTAAACATAGGTCCCAGAGTTTTAGAAGCAGAAAAAAATTATATTATTTCGTCTCAATTTATAATATTAAGTTGCCCAAAAGGTAGAATAAACTCTTGATAGTTTATATAAAACCAATCTTTCAAAAGCATCATTGAAATCTCCAAGCTGCGAATATCCTGCGGGCTCCCATTCCAAGCAAAGCTAAGTAATAATACCTGAGATTAAACATTTAAAATCGTCAACACAAAGTTGAGTGATATTCATAGGTTTAGCAGTAAACGTGTGGAACACAATAGAATTTGTAAAACACGTAATGGGGGGGTTAACTATGTACGTCCATAGTCACGATGCATATTATTGCTGTTTAGTCTCATGAACCGAAGCTTAACTCAAATGTAAGTTCCTCTAGGGAGTATTCAGCCTAAATACTCAAGTATAAACGAATATTAGTGCGTCAAAGTAAACGGGACGGGGATTGTCAATCCCTGGATCCACCCACAACATTCGCGCTTAGCGCAAAGCATACGGGGCAATTAACGGTTCATGATAGGAGAAGAAACTCAAGGTTAACGTCTAAAAGAAATAATACCATTGAAATCATCTGTAAAGCATACACGTTCAGAATAACATACGAGTTCTGGATAGCAATACAGTTTTTAATTGGTTGTGTTCCACCATGTATAATCTCACCCCGTGTTTAGAAACCATGTACAAGTAAAAAGGAGCTATGAACTCACCTTAGCCACGAGGTAAGTCAATCACGGTACTCAGCAACTGAGTAGAAACGGTAGTGGCAGACGATCACCGACGATATGGATGCCCGGGGAAACACGAAAACCGCAACATATCAAAGTAAGACGCACGTTAAGAATCAAACTCAAGTATCGATATGTATACCAAAATATAATATGACTTAAATGTTTTTAAAGTATTCATGTTTCAAAACCATTGACAACCAAATGAATCCATTTAACCAACGTTACACGTTAAAACACTTGAAAATGACCCGTTATACGACGCCAAGTCAATGCAAGTCAAACTATCCTTTAACCTTACTTGGACCAGTAGCTAAGTCATTTATATAGTGACTTAGCACTTGAGTAAGTCACCATGTCCGATGGTGAATACTCAAACTCACGCAACACAAACATTGAACTAAGTGTCCAAAATAAAAATCAGCAAGTACACCCCGAATGTACACACCGATCTACCCTATCTAGACTTGTCCGTTTTACATGAAAATTGGTGTCAAGGTCACTTATAACCTGTATAAGACCTCATCAAAATTTGAGCCAAAGTTCACACTTTAAAATCCATCAGCTCGACACTTTACTCGACTCCAAATTTTAGGACAGATTTGTGCACTTGTTTTGTAAAACCGTTTGGACCGCTTTAAAAGTACAAACTCGACAATCCAACTTGAAACCACTACTAGACTCATCAAACTCAGTTTGTAAACTTTGAAAATCAGTAGCTACATTTATCTATCCAAGCCTAAAGTCCCCGAGAGTCGACCCAAAATCAGCCACAATTTCGGATTGTGCCGACTTGCGTCTCCCGGTACACGAAAACTAAAACTAGCATAACTTTTGACTCGTAATGACTTAGAAGCTCTATCTTATACCAAAACGATCGTCTCGGAAAGCTCTACAACAATTTCAAATAATATCAGTCTTTCACAGACCTTAAACCCACGAAAAATCTATTTAACACATGCTGTCCCAAAATAGCTTTTTAGAAAATAAGACAAATCTATTTTTCACTCAAAACCAATCATTCTCATACTCCTAGGATCACTATACTATCATATCCATCATCCAAACACTCCTAAAAACACTTGCATGTAAAATCTAACAAAATCAAAGATTAAAAACAAGACTTTTAAGGATTAAAATGTGATGATCATACCAAAAATAATGCATGCAAGATGATTTAAACATCAATCCACCATGAAATCATAACTTTGTGAAAACTTGATGCATGTGGACAAATTTGGTACCATTAGAATCATAAGAAGATTTTAGGATGTGGTCTAATCTTTGTTTTGATCAAATCATAGTTAAAAGTGGTAATCTAGGGGTGTTTTGTGGTGGTGGTGGCGGAAATAAAAGAGGAGGGTGGGAGAGTTTAATTTTTTTTTAATGCATGTATGTGTTAGTGGAAGAAGAAGAAAAGAAACCTTTTATATGGCTAGTTAAGTGGAGGGACCTAAGTTGCCAATTTGTAAACTTGTGGACTTAAAAACAATTAATAGTTTTAAAGGGTAGAAAATGGTTATTGGTAAATATTGAAAATATTTACGGGGCTCGGGTTTCGTAAAAATACTTTTCAAAAGTTACAATGCATCATAAAAATGATTAAATGATTTCTCGACACGACTTAATACGTAATTATAACGAAATCGAAATATAAATTATTGAAACAATCGGTAAATAAACGTAAAATTTTGGGTATCCGTCGGTATCGCGATCACTAGGAATTCTCGTTGTACATTGTTTTTGAATAAACTCGTTGTAAAACGCACACGGGTGATTTTAAATCAAAAACTTTGATTTAAATTAAATACGGAAAAATAAAATAAAAATTTTTATAATTCCATATAAAGTATTTATCGATGATCAGAAAAATACTTAAAAAATATAATTTAAAAATCTCAGGATTTACATATACCAATACAAGAAAACATAATACATTGGAAAAATGCAAGAAGCACAAATAAAAAGAATAAAATAATGGTGGGAAAGGACGGGTTCTCACAGTCTTCCCCCCTAAAGGAACTCTGGTCCCCAGAGTTCTCCTGAAAATAGTAGAAGATGCAAACGAGAGGAGGTACAAAGTGTAGAACAAAATTCATTGCTTCCCAGGTAATTTTTGTACCACGGCGAATCTTAACGATTAGAATTCAATATGCTTCAGTTTTCTTAACTCCTTTTCGTATAGATTTGTTGGAGATACGTGCGATAAACTAACAAGAATGAACACAAGAATCGCTTAAACAGACAAAGTGCGATAAAATGAATCAAGATTGTTAAACAACAAGGAGTCACAAATCGTGCAACTGTAAAATGTGACAATCTTAAAATGTAAGAATCCGGTTACAAAAGAAATGGAAAGGAAAATGATTTATATATGATCATTTTTGTTAATGCAAGTAATGCCTAAAAACACTATTAGTGTTAACTAATCTTTCTTAGTTTTGATCACAACAAACCATACAACACATTTAGTGTAGAAACACAAAATGAATTATTTAACTAACACTATCATCAAGGTAATAATTATATCACTAACCTTTCTTAATCATACTTAGTGATCATCAAAATGATTATCCTTAAAACTCACTTTTGTTAATAAGACAAAAGACTTTTTAATAAACTTTCTTTTTTAGAAAATGTTTTATTAAAATGGAAAATGAAAATTTGAAAATGGCATATTCCAAATGCTGTTAGAATATCCTTTGAAGGGTTCAAATACCTCAGATATTCCCACCCCACTAAAAGACAAAAAACGGAGTGGAGTCTAGGGGCGGTACCTTAAGTACCTACGCGGTACCTTAGCGATATGGTACCGCGGGGTGAGATAAGGTACCGCGCACAGTAGCCGTTATAGATCCGTTGTAACTTTGTCTCCTTTAAATAGTGGGTCAAATCTCATTTTCCAGCAAGCCTCTTAGACGTTTTTCTCAGCCCTTTTTCTATTTTCTATAGCATAATCATTAGTAAATGATCACTTAATTTGTTAAGGATGTTTACATATGATTATCCTCTTGATCCCCTCCTTTACCATGTCCAATGAGAAGATCACTCACTCACTAGTGTAGTGATAAAGATGAATTTATGAGCTAGTCATATTCATCATGATACCTTTTTGTTTTAGGCCAATCCAATGTATTTATGAATACTTGGACTAGTTGTGTTCATCCAAGTTACTTGTGAATACTTGGATTTGTTGTGTACATCCATTGCATATGTGTTTGCTTGGATTTGTGTTGTGTAAATCCAAGCTACATGTGTGTACTTGGATAAGTCTAGTTGAGTTGTAATAAATTTGATTAGGAGTTCTCACTAAACTATAAAGTGATGTGGTTGTGTCTTGTGAGTTCTCACTAAGCTTTAAAGTGATTAGTAGTTGTGTTGTGTGAAGTTCTCACTTAGCTTCAAAGTGAAGAGTCGTAAAGATTGGTTCTAGCTTTCGATTAGAACTCGACATCTAGCCTTGTGTCGTAAAATGGTGAAGTAGGCAACGTCGTGAAGATTGGTTCTACCTTAAGATTAGAACTCGACATCTAGCCTTGTGTCGTTAAATTGTGAAGTAGGCAACGTCGTGTAGATTGGTCCTAGCTAAAGATTAGGTCTCGACATTTAGCTTAGTGTCGGAAAATAATGTAAGCAACGATGTAAGGTTTTCTCCGCCGAGAAGGGAGCTTGTGGATATAGTGGAAATCTCGAGTAGGTGTACTCGAGGAGTGGAGTAGAAACGAGGATAGAGCCTCGTTGTCGAACCACTATAAATCTTGGTGTCTTCCCACTAGGTTGTCTCCTTCCTTGCTCTTTACTTATTTCGTTATCATTATACTTGCTTATTATTCTTGCTAGTGCATTTCAATTGAACCTAATCATTATGCAACTTAGCTTTAAGTAAAAGATAGTTTTGATACAAACCAAATTGAAAGCAATTTTAATTTGGTCACCAATCGAAGAGAAACTATTCAACCCCCCCTTCTAGTTTCTACAATTGGTATCAGAGCGATGGTCACTCAAGATCTTTGAAGTATATTGTACTTTAAAACTTGGATCGATCCATTATCTCCTCAAATTAGAAGGTCTAGTTGTACTAAAGTTTCTCTTTGATCAAAACTATGTTTTCTTTGAAAAATAGGTCTTTTAATTGATAATATTGCATCCCACTTAAGATTAGTAGCCTTTATGCATTTTAGATATACTCTTGAAATGTATCTACTAGTTTGCATCTTGCTTTGTGTAGGTACCCATGAAGATCAATCACTTAATTGGTTGTGGATTGAGTTACTTGCACTTGTAGAAGAATCATCCTCATTGATCTTTAACATCTTTGAATGATGATACCAAGATGATTGGGAATGATACTAGTCCTTGAAGACTTAGTACTCATCATAGTCATTGATTGGGCATAGCACTTATTCCTTCATGGATTGCTCTTTGTGGCCAAGGTACGCATTCGTTCTTCCACACGCCCTTTGATCATTCTTTTGATCATTACTTGATATGTGCTTGTTCTCGGCATCCTTGCCTTGACATTTAATTGTGGTTTGTGCTTCTTTTCCTTTATCCTCTCAAACCTTCATTGCTTGGATACTTGACTCACTATGGTGATGTAGAGTGAGTTAGTAGAAGCTTAAAGTATCAAGCATGATTTCTGTGGTTTGCACCCATACGGTTAGTAGGCCCTTTGTGAGAGAGAAAGTGAATTAATACCTTGCTCATATTTTGGTTTAGACTAAGACTATTATTGAAAGTGATCTTAGTCTATACTTGAATAATTGCTTTGTGCTTATTCATTACCAAAGCCGTTTAACGTTTCGCCGGAAAGGCACGTCTTAAACCACTATATATGACACAAGCTCCTCGTTACCACTATTTGAAGATTGTCATTAATCCCTTGAGCATTGATCCTAGTCTTGATTCACTTCCCTTGATTTCTCTCCACTTAGTCGTTTTGCTACGAGTAGTAGTTTGTCCGTTTCGGTTCTTTTCGATCTTGATTTAACTCGTAATCCTTCGTTAAGGCATATTGCTTAGTGTTATGATGATTCAATGATATTCTAAAAGGCTCATGATTTAATTTTAAGTATTTTAGAAAAACTGGATTTTCAAAATTTGGCGTTTTTCAGAGATAGAAACCTGCCTCTGCAGGCGGTTCCTTATCTCCGCGGTTCCTTATCGATAAGGTACCGCGGGCAGTAACTTTTGTCAGAGCGCCAGTTTATGTTTTTTATTCTTTTTCAAACCAAACTCTCTCTCTCCCAGAAACACACAGCCGACGGGTTTTACCTTTTCCACCATTGTTGAAGCTTCCAAAAACTTCAATCACTCAAATTAATTGATTCCAAGTTGTGGGTTTCACTCATCCTTCATCTAACATCAATTAATTGTAAGTATTTTCTTTCAATTTCATCTATTTTGTTCTAGGGTTCATCCTTTCATAATTGGGGATTTTTAAAATTGAAATTGAATTAAAACCTTAATAGGAATGTGGGTTGACATGGTAATTTTACTATGATTCCTTAGGTTGATATTCATTAAGATTTCACTAAAACCCACTTGTAGAACAAATCCGAATTTAGGCTAAATGATTTTGGTTAAAAGATGGATTTGAGATGAACCCATGAACAAGTAGGTAATGACATTGTTAATGCTTACCTAAAAAAACCTTGTTTTGAAAAACCAATGTTCTAATCCATTGTTGATCTAACATAGATCATGTGTTCTTGGTCAAGGATGGAATAGACACATTGTGAACATGAAAATGATATGGATTCAATCCTATGTTTGTCAAGAAATTGATATAACACATTTTCATTTTTCGTTTTCCTTTTTATTTTTCATATGAGTGATTAGAGAAATATTTTTTTTGCTTATTTAGGTACTAATCATGCCTTCACAATACCAAAAGGATCATCAACTCACCAAACAGTATATGCCAAACCTATCCGACTTTTGTCACTCAACTCACCTTGCCCATACTTTTTCCTCTATCCAATCCCGTTGCTTTCATGAGGGTAGAGTTGTCCAAGAGGATATCAAGAATTATGTCTACATCAAGTCCATGTTTGAACACATTGGATTTGATTGTTTGTTGAACATTAAGGAAGACATCTATCCTTGATTCCTTTTGGAGTTCTTTAGCACATACTTTGTCATTGAAAACAATGATGGAATATTTGTTAGGTTCATCTTGAAAGATCAACTCATTCAATACTCTCTCGAAGTGTTTGGTCAAATTCTTGATGTCCCATTTGTAGGCACTTGGCGCTTCACGGATAAATGGAAGCTTAGTGCTCACCTTGAATCCAACAATTGTCCTCCAAATGATCATGAGGAAATTGATCTTGACTTCATTGTCGACATTGTCTCCAAAAAGCGTAATCGACCCGTTAAGAGAAGCCTTCATACTAAGGTACGTTTGGTGAAACGTCATGAGGTTCTCTTGAGCGACCTTAATGATAACATGGTTCAATGGACCAATATCCTTAGGGAAAATGTGTTTTGTCTTGATGGAAACCGGGATCATGTTCCGGCGTGTTTAGTGGATATGTTATATTGCATCTTTACCAACACCAATTACAATTTGGCATATTTTATCGCTCAACGGATCAATTATGCTATTCACAAGCCTAAAACAAACCTCCCTTACGCAATGCTTCTCACTCGCCTTTTTAAAAGGGTTGGCCGTGATTTTCCAAATCTTGATCTTTCTTAATTTCAACCGGTCAAACGGGTCATGCTACCTATTCGAGAGGTGTATAAGAGAAAGACAAGATCTGACCGTAAATCCGATCAACAAGAGTTCAGTTATGAGGACATGGACATGCCAACAAGTGATGGTGATGGCATTGGCACAAGTGCTCCCATTGACTCTTCGAGTTCTTCTCACCACTCCACAAACTCATTCTTGGATGGTTTAGATGACATTGCTTCCCCTCCCCACCATTCCTCTAGTGAAGTTCCTAATAATCTCAATTTGGAGGAACTTTACCGTCAAAATCTTCGAACCCGAGGTGATTTGCATGAACACCGGATTGAGTCAAGAAGGGGAATCAAATATTTGGGAAAAATGATCAAGGATTTAAGCAAGAAAAGGAGGTGAAGACTTTGTAGTGTGTCAAAGTTTAGTTATCTTTTGCAGCTTAAACATTTGCTTATTAACACTTTGGTTTAGGTGTTTATTTACTTATGTTACTTATTTGGATTACTATTTATTTTGATCCTAAATGTTGCTTGTGCCTTCATATTTGTGTTTTACATAGCTTTGTGCATGCCATATAATAGTTAGCTTATTAGATTATGATCTGTAGTTAACTTTGGCTTGTGAAACCTTTGGAAAAATCTGGGTTTATCAAAAACTGGAATGGGAAATTTTTGAAAACCTTCTGGTCGCGGTTCCATATCGACCCGCGGTTCCATATCGATAAGGTACCGCCGGTCCTAGATAAGGAACCGCCGGCCACTGTGCACGACAGCATCTTTGCTTTACACTGTTTTCTTAATTTTGTGTAAACCTTGCATGATTTTCAGTAATAAACTGCACATTTCCTAAACTAGGGTATCTAAATTTATTATTCACCTAAAATGATTTTAACCCATTACCAGTTTGGATCATCCCCTCAACCATTTAAACCCACCTTGTTTGCCATGTTCTTCACACATCAAACATACTTCCCTAAACCTTAAACCACCCTAATCAACCATGGTGTGTACCAAAACCTCAAACACTTCCAAGACCTCCACCCCAAGAAAAACACTCAAAATAAGGGTTAAGGTAGCTAAGCCTAACTCTTCACCTTTCCTCACACCTAAGAATGAGAATGTTCCTATCCTCATTTCTTCATCACCTTCCCCACCTCTTGCACCATGCAAGACTTCTTCCACCCATGGTACTAACCACTCCATTGGTTCTACCTCCTTTTCATTCAATTCTAGAATGAATGAGCTCTCTTCACCCTTCACTCCAAGTGCACCCTTGGAAGTGACCACACAACCTCAACCAATCCAAAGCATTCCTTTTGGGAATGACTTTGATGACATTTTGGTGACTTCACCATGTACCCCTCACAACTCACCAATTTCACCAACCTTGGAGAATTTTCCTCCACACTCACCCATTTCCCCTTTGAGGAACATGCCTCCACTTTCACCCACTTCACCCTTGGAGAACTTGCCTCCTCCACCTCCACCCAACTCAAACATCCCAATTTTGGGTGTCCCTCTTTCCCTCCTCTTGGGTGATCCTTACTTTGGGTTTCAACAAACTCATGGTCCTAGATGTCCATGTTGTCTCTACAACCACTTCCTCATCCAAAACCTAAGGATGAATATGTATGGACTACATAGGGGTTTGCAAGATTTCTTGCTTGCTTTGTTCTCTATGCCTCCTCCTAGGAGATGAATGATGGAGTTCTTTTAATAAAGATTTTCAACAACAAGCCAAAAAAAATCACCTATCTAGATTTAATGATAAGCTAGCTATGTATTAGTTAGTTTTATTTATCTTTGTACTTGTTTCACTAATAAATGTTTCATGTTGTTGACTTATGGATTTAGCTTTGTGCTATCCTTTTGTGCACACTAATCAACTTTAATTTGAGATTAAAATTGAACTTAAATCTATCACAACCCCTAAACTTGACTAAAATTGGTTCAAAATGATATCTAAATTATTTTGTCATCCTTTGTCAAGACATTCTTTGTGAATGTGTTGCTTTATGCAACCCTAGCATATTTTGGTTCTAATAGAGGTAAAATTCCAAGATTTGCAACTTTTTGAAAAAGTCTTAGTTTTTTTCCCAAAACCCAGGAAAAACATGGTTTAAAGTCCACTGGACGCGGTTCCTTAAGGACCCGCGGTTCCTTAGTGATATGGAACCGCCAGCCCATATGAGGTACCGCGGCCAGAATGTGGCTTTTGACGATTTTTTGGTCAAAACTTATAAAACCCTATTCCCAGTCAAGATTCCTTGTTTACTCAAAATTGACTAAACATTCCTTGACACTACACATTTTGTATTCAAATTCTTACCTTGATTATATTTTACTTATACCCCAACCTTGAGATTTCATTCTCACACCTTCCCAACCTTGAGAATTCATTCTCACATAACCTTGAGATATCATTCTCACACTCTCACAATGCCTAACTCCTACATTCCTAACCTTGACATTTCTTTGTCACAACCCCACTCACCCAAAGCTTCCTTATCCAAGCTTTCAAAGAAACCGAAAATCTCGGTTCGACCCGTTTGGGTTAAGAAGAATGAACCATCTTCGTCCAAACCACCCAAAAACCCTACCTTCTCTCCAATCAAGTATTGGAATGAGACTTATACCATAAACCCCATCACCGGAGCAAAAGAAAATGTTCCACCACCACCACAATCCTTTAATACCCCCCAACTCAATGACCTTTCCACCTTCCCAAACCTCACAAGGCATTGTGAAAACACTCCCAAACCCTTTACCCCACCACCACCAAACCCTAAGTTTGATGCCATACCCCCATCAAACGATTTTGTGTTGCATCATGGATTTTCGTGTGATTGTTGCCGATTTCAACAAATTGAACTTGCTCATGTGTATGAGAAGTTAAATTTTCTTGAATTCCTCCCTACTCGACCTCCTATTCAAGTTTTCGTTCTGGTGGACAAAACTTTGAATGATGCATCGTCGTCTTTTTAGTTTTATTTTATTTTTAGCAATCTTGGAAAATATCACTATTAGACTAGCTTATGCTTAGTGGTTTATTTTCCATATTTATTGCTTTTAGATACTCATACTATATGTATGACTATCTTCTTTGTTGTATTTTTTTTGTAACCTTTGTGTTATTTGTGTGCTATCTAATTAGTTCTATTTTGAGTTGATCTTGGTTAAATTTTTATAATTGCTTATGGGTGATTCCATCAATTCTAAAGCTTTAACCCATTGACAAGCTTATCATCTTCATTATATTGAAGTTTGATTTTGTCAATTACCTCTTTGGACATACTTAGCAAAATACTTGCTTCTAATTTGAGATTTCTTCTCTTTCTCCCTCTCAAGTTACTTAGTAGGTAGTGATCATATATACATTGGTGTTTCTTTCCTTTCTACTAACCTTTGTGTAGCATGTCACCTTAGCTCACAAACTTGGTGCCCCAAGAAAGGGGGAGCAACCACCAAGGGGGAGCTACTAGCAAAGTTAGATGCACTTCAAAGACTTATGCTAACCTTTTTGCTATGACAAAGGGGGAGAAATGATAGTGATAAACTAGTTAATAATTACATAGTTTGTGTTTCTACGTAAATGAGTTTATCGTTTGTCGTAATCAAAAAGGGGGAGATTGTTAATGCAAGTAATGCCTAAAAACATTATTAGTGTTAACTAATCTTTCTTAGTTTTGATCACAACAAACCATACAACACATTTAGTGTAGAAACACAAAATGAATTATTTAACTAACACTATCATCAAGGTAATAATCATATCACTAACCTTTCTTAATCATACTTAGTGATCATCAAAATGATTATCCTTAAAACTCACTTTTGTTAATAAGACAAAAGACTTTTTAATAAACTTTCTTTTTTAGAAAATGTTTTATTAAAATGGAAAATGAAAATTTGAAAATGGCATATTCCAAATGCTGTTAGAATATCCTTTGAAGGGTTCAAATACCTCAGATATTCCCACCCCACTAAAAGACAAAAAACGGAGCGGAGTCTAGTGGCGGTACCTTAAGTACCTACGCGGTACCTTAGCGATAAGGTACCGCGGGGTGAGATAAGGTACCGCGCACAGTAGCCGTTATAGATCCGTTGTAACTTTGTCTCCTTTAAATAGTGGGTCAAATCTCATTTTCCAGCAAGCCTCTTGGACGTTTTTCTCAGCCCTTTTTCTATTTTCTATAGCATAATCATTAGTAAATGATCACTTAATTTGTTAAGGATGTTTACATATGATTATCCTCTTGATCCCCTCCTTTACCATGTCCAATGAGAAGATCACTCACTCACTAGTGTAGTGATAAAGATGAATTTATGAGCTAGTCATATTCATCATGATACCTTTTTGTTTTAGGTCAATCCAATGTATTTATGAATACTTGGACTAGTTGTGTTCATCCAAGTTACTTGTGAATACTTGGATTTGTTGTGTACATCCATTGCATATGTGTTTGCTTGGATTTGTGTTGTGTAAATCCAAGCTACATGTGTGTACTTGGATAAGTCTAGTTGAGTTGTAATAAATTTGATTAGGAGTTCTCACTAAACTATAAAGTGATGTGGTTGTGTCTTGTGAGTTCTCACTAAACTTTAAAGTGACTAGTAGTTGTGTTGTGTGAAGTTCTCACTTAGCTTCAAAGTGAAGAGTCGTAAAGATTGGTTTTGGCTTTCGATTAGAACTCGACATCTAGCCTTGTGTCGTAAAACGGTGAAGTAGGCAACGTCGTGAAGATTGGTTCTACCTTAAGATTAGAACTCGACATCTAGCCTTGTGTCGTTAAATTGTGAAGTAGTCAACGTCGTGTAGATTGGTCCTAGCTAAAGATTAGGTCTCGACATTTAGCTTAGTGTCGGAAAATAATGTAAGCAACGATGTAAGGTTTTCTCCACCGAGAAGGGAGCTTGTGGATATAGTGGAAATCTTTAGTAGGTGTACTCGAGGAGTGGAGTAGAAACGAGGATATAGCCTCGTTGTCGAACCACTATAAATCTTGGTGTCTTCCCACTAGGTTGTCTCCTTCCTTGCTCTTTACTTATTTCATTATCATTATACTTGCTTATTATTCTTGCTAGTGCATTTCAATTGAACCTAATCATTATGCAACTTAGCTTTAAGTAAAAGATAGTTTTGATACAAACCAAATTGAAAGCAATTTTAATTTGGTCACCCATCGAAGAGAAACTATTCAACCCCCCCCCCCTTCTAGTTTCTACAATTTTAAAAATACAACCTGTTAATCAGTTGTCTAGGAGTTTGGTATTACTTTAAAACATAGTTTTAAATATTTTCTTTATTAAAAGAAAATTTTACCAGGTGTAGTGATTAAAAATCAAACTCTATATAAAATGAGTGGGTAAACAGTTGTCAAATCTTTTTCTTGATCAGGACTTCAAAGTAAAAGTAACTCAGTTCAAATAGTTATTCTGATCAGCTTAAGAACTTTTGGGTGACTACATGAAATTTTCGTTAAAACTCAGGTTTATCGTTACCATTAGAGAAATTTCAGATTTTTCCAAGTTATTTAGAATCATTGTTAGAAATTATAAATTAATTTAATAATTTCATTAGATTGACAGTAGAGTACGATATAATCAAATACTTTAAAATATACAGCTTGATATCCTTTTTAAATACTAGTTATAAATTTACCAAAAGGGATGTATAGATCCGATACTTAACTTGAAACAGTTATTTTGGTAATTTAAACATTTGATAAAATGTATAAAATGTTCTTAAAAATTAATAATAATTTTTAGAAATTCAAGAAAGTGTTTAAGATATCAAACGATAAACACGTAACAGTTTCTGGTTTTCAGAAAGTGACAAAATAGCAAACGATTATGAAACGAATATCGATCAACCATTAGTATACAAGCAATAGCACGAGGGAATAAAACGGAAGTCGTATCAACGCTTAACGAACATGATAGAATAGATGCATCGATGATAAGGACAATAAGAAACAAGGATTATAGCGAGATTAATCCACGAGTGCGGTGGGCGTCACCAATAACGGCTTATTTAGTTCTCATTGGTCGATACACGATCGAAAGAGAAAATCCACACAACGAATTTTCGAATCAAAGAAAATTCTTAAGAAGTCAATTGAGAGAAGTTCCAGTGAGATGAACAACATTAACAATGAAAGGCAAAATCAATACATGGTTCACACGAATGAATTTCAAGACGATAGTGTCGAACACACATCGTGACAAATACACGTAATCATCGTTCACGTCCAGTCATAAATCACGAATCGAGTCCAGAGACGTTTCGAAGGTCTACCAAAATAGATAGCGATGGTCGATCATAGAAGCATAACAACGTTGAAACTTTCAAGTCCGGTATCAATGGTAAGAATTTAGGCAAATGGTAACGAAAATTGTATCATGAGGATGATAAGGTAACAAGTAAAGCAAAGATCATTGAGTAAGGAAAAGTGTGCTTGAGGCATGTACTTTGTTCAAGAAAAGGTAAGAGTTCATAGGTCTATGTTGCAAATTGTTGATACTCGCATAAAATGTACTACCTCCGTCTCATATTAAGTGTCCACTATTTAATATTCAAAGTCTTTGTTGCTAAACTTTGACCATAAATATTTGTATTTGTGTTATATAATACTTGACGAAAGTCATATGAATAGATTCGATTTTAAAAAATATTTTCATCGGTATAATTTTCATCGGGTATTATATAACACAAATATGGTCAAAGTTTAGTAACAATGACATGGAATATTCTATAGTGGACACTTATTATGGGACGGAGGGAGTAAAAGTTTTCAAAACTTTCATTTTATCAAACTTTTTAAAGAACATAATTAAAAAGTTGATTGTTGGTCAAACAATTAGGGTGACTACTATTCGGCCTTGCATGGCTCCTTCTAAATTAGGCATAGGTGATCAGTCCATGCATAATTTAGGACTAGCAATGCGATGCTCATCTTCATCAAACCAGTATTACAGGTCATATTATTTAAAATATGTATATAATGCCATTTGTAAAAACAGAAATCAAAATAGTTTATGAAACTATTCCCCAATAAGTTACTGGCTAGATATTTAATTCAACAACAGTAATGTTACAAGATTCTTTACAAGACCCAAGGTAGAACAATTTGTGAGAATACATTGTAAAATTAATATAAATTAATTTTATAAGATAGCATTCAATTATTTAAGTAAGCCCAAATGAAACCTTTTATAAAATGATTCGCAAACAAGACTAGTTTGAGTTTATATGGTAACATGACAATAGTTTATAAAGTAGCGAGTGGGTTACAAGAGGGAAATAAGGAGTAGTTCAAGACAGTCAACGAAATGGTTACAAGGTGATAAGGTTTCAAGAGGTTTAGCAGGAATCGTCAGGAGACACGTGTCAAGATGGTAACGAACGATACGAAAGCAAGAACTTCAACCTCGGTCCAATTCAGTGGTACGATAGAAGCAAAGAAAGACAATGTAGAATGACAATAAGTCATATATAAAAGAAAGGATAAAGGAAATCCGTATGTGTGTACATCGTGATTATCTTGACAATAATATACTTTTAAGAAAGTAGGGTATCAGTTATCAAATAGCACAATCACTCTGAAAAGTTTCTATATTAGGAAGTTACCGAATTTCAAAAGTTCAAGATCTATGTATACGTATGACCGAACTCAAGGTTATTATTTTATACTTGTTCAAACGCAATCATCGTTTTTAGTTTGCAAAATATCATTAGTTAAAGTTTTACGAGCTCAAACGAACTCAAAAACGTTTGAAATCATATTTTTAAAGTCTATCAGTTTTGACCTTTTTAGTCAACTTTGACTTTTTTTAGGTTTGACTAGACCAATTAACTCACTAAACGATATTTTAAGACTCACAGTCTAATGCATTTCGATGTAAAACAATGTTTTGAATAACTTTCTAGTTTTACCCGAGACTTGAAACGGAATAAAAATGGACGAAAATGCCCTTGCATTAAATCTGTCAACAAAATGATATTTTGGCATTATTCAGAAATTAACTTCCCAGATTTTACAATCTCAAATGAACGTAACTTGCTCGATTTAAAGTTTACTGGTCAAATTTTATGTCCTAAACGGACGTCTCAACCAGTAGAAATATATATTTTTATGTCTAAAGTTATAAAAATATTTTCTCGACACTGTTAAACTTCCTATAAAGTTTCTATACAAAGTCTATTTTTCGGCACAACTTGAAATTAATCCAATTTCATAATAACCCAGAATTAATGTACACACAAGACTTGTAGATTCCATTAAGACGAAAGAAGATAAACTGTATAATCAATCATGTAAAGAAAACACAGTATAGAAATGGTTCAAGAATGCCAACGATAATCTGAGAGATAAAAAAAACGACGCATATCATCCGTGTCTTCGGCTGCAAGATGCAATGCATGAAGGTCTCTTGGTGGCATGATTTCCAAAATCACAAGATATATCGAGAAAGAAACGAGACAATAACAAGTGGTACTCCTGGAGCGAGGAGGTTTAATGAAAATGGAGGATACAAGTAAGATCGTATTCCAAACAATCGTCACATAATAAATGACGATCATGTGTTCAAGGTACAACAGATTTTGTAAGTCGAAGTCGAAACGTAGAATGGTCAATGAAATAAAATGTAATCCATGTACAATTGTCGTATAAAATAGTGGCGTAAAGGTAAATCAAGATTACGAAAACTCACGATATTATTCAGGTACTGATTCAACAAATACTTCGAGATGTGTGACTCACATGGTGTTCTTTAGTCTTTTCCGGAGACACATTGAGCTACACAATGGTCTATAGACTATTTTTAAGTCATCCAATCACAAATGGTCGACAAGCAAATTGGATATCCAAATAGATATCTTAAAAGAATTAATCAATGAAACAACACACACGGTAGTAAACATCAGGAGTTTCATCGAAATCAACACTTATTTAATTCAGAGCAATGATATCTCGAGAGTATGTACAACATGTATCAGCGAGTCGAGAAAAACAGACGGTTCAAAACGAACGAGCATATGAAGTCAGTCGGATCACGCATAAATGAAATAGCAATAGTACTCAGAAAAATGAGCATGAAAATTCGACAGCACACGCGCTCTGAATACAAGTATGTAATGTCATAACGATATAAAATCATCGTAACAAGATCAGTTCACAAGAACAAGAATTCAAGAAATACAGTATAGGCAGATGTAATCACGGTAACATTCAATGATAATTCATGAAGCACAAAGGCTTTGAAGAAACATAGTAATTATCGTCATTAAAGTAAAGTAACATTTCAAAATGAAATCAAGAGATGAAATACTACAACGATAATTAAAAGTAAATAATAAGGATTAGAGAGTTACCCGCAAAGATATCAAACAGCAATGGCAGATTCTGTATTTGGCACTTAGAAACATAAAATATTTGAACTTTCGGTTATAGACTAAGTTTTGAAAACGACTCAGTTCCATATAACCACCGCTCTGATACCACTCTGTGAGACCCCCAAAATCTGACATGGATCAACTAGGCAACGAGGGGGTAACACGTCATAGTACAAGAAACAATGAATTACAGTTCATACAAAGCTGACGAAATAAAAACATGTACGTTACATCATAAAAAGGTCAGAGTTTTTAAACATAGGTCCCAGAGTTTTAGAAGCGGAAAAAAATTATATTATTTCGTCTCAATTTATAATATTAAGTTGCCCAAAAGGTAGAATAAACTCCTGATAGTTTATATAAAACCAATCTTTCAAAAGCATCACAGAAATCTCCAAGCTGCGAATATCCTGCGGGCTCTCATCCAAGCAAAGCTAAGTAATAATACCTGAGATTAAACATGTAAAATCGTCAACACAAAGTTGAGTGATATTCATAGGTTTAGCAGTAAACGTGTGGAACACAATAGAATTTGTAAAACACGTAATGGGGGGGGGTTAACTATGTACGTCCATAGTCACGATGCATATTATTGTTGTTTAGTCTCATGAACCGAAGCTTAACTCAAATGTAAGTTCCTCTAGGGAGTATTCAGCCTAAATACTCAAGTATAAACGAATATTAGTGCGTCAAAGTAAACGGGACGGGGATTGTCAATCCCGATGGATCCACCCACAACATTCACGCTGAGCGCAAAGCATACGGGACAATTAACGGTTCATGATAGGAGAGGAAACTCAAGGCTAACGTCTAAAAGCAATAATACCATTGAAACCATCTGTAAAGCATACACGTTCAGAATAACATACGAGTTCTGGATAGCAATACAATTTTTAATTGGTTGTGTTCCACCATGTATAATCTCACCCCGTGCTTAGAAACCATGTACAAGTAAAAAGGGGCTATGAACTCACCTTAGCCACGAGGTAAGTCAATCACGGTACTCAACAACTGAGTAGAAACGGTAGTGGTAGACGATCACCGACGATATGGATGCCCGGGGAAACACGAAAACCGCAACCTATCAAAGTAAGGCGCACGTTAAGAATCGAACTCAAGTATCGATATGTATACCAAAATATAATATGACTCAAATGTTTTCAAAGTATTAATGTTTCAAAACCATTGACACGAACCAAATGAATCCATTTAACCAACGTTACACGTTAAAACACTTGAACACTTGAAAATGACCCGTTATACGACGCCAAGTCAACGCAAGTCAAACTATCCTTTAACCTTACTTGGACCAGTAGCTAAGTCATTTATATAGTGACTTAGCACTTGAGTAAGTCACCATGTCCGATGGTGAATACTCAAACTCACGCAACACAAACATTGAACTAAGTGTCCAAAATAAAAATCAGCAAGTACACCCCGAATGTACACACCGATCTACCCTATCTAGACTTGTCCGTTTTACATGAAAATTGGTGTCAAGGTCACTTATAACATGTATAAGACCTCACCAAAATTTGAGCCAAAGTTCACACTTTAAAATACATCAGCTCGACACTTTACTCGACTCCAATTTTTAGGACATATTTGTGCACTTGTTTTGTAAAACCGTTTGGACCGCTTTAAAAGTACAAACTCGACAATCCAACTTTTGAAACCACTACTAGACTCATCAAAATCAGTTTGTAAACTTTAAAAATCAGTAGCTACATTTATCTATCCAAGCCTAAAGTCCCCGAGAGTCGACCCTAAATCAGCCACAATTTCGGATTGTGCCGACTTGCGTCTCCCGGTACACAAAAACTAAAACTAGCATAACTTTTGACTCGTAATGACTTAGAAGCTCTATCTTATATCAAAACGACCGTCTCGGAAAGCTCTACAACAATTTCAAATAATATTAGTCTTTCACAGACCTTAAACCCACGAAAAATCTGTTTAACACCTGCTGTCCCAAAATAGCTTTTTAAAAACAAGACAAATCCATTTTTCACTTAAAACCAATCATTCCCATACCCCTAGGATCACTATACTATCATACCCACCATCCAAACACTCCTAAAAACACTTGCATGTAAAATCTAACAAAATCAAAGATTAAAAACAAGACTTTTAAGGATTAAAATGTGATGATCATACCAAAAACAATGCATGCAAGATGATTTAAACATCAATCCACCATGAAATCATAACTTTGTGAAAACTTGATGCATGTGGACAAATTTGGTACCATTAGAATCACAAGAAGATTTTAGGATGTCGTCTAATCTTTGTTTTGATCAAATCATAGTAAAAAGTGGTGATCTAGGGGTGTTTTCTGGTGGTGGTGGCGGAAATAAAAGAGGAGGGTGGGAGAGTTTAATTTTTTTTAATGCATGTGTGTGTTAGTGGAAGAAGAAGAAAAGAAACCTTTTATATGGCTAGTTAAGTGGAGGGACCTAAGTTGCCAATTTGCAAACTTGTGGACTTAAAAACATTTAATAGTTTTAAAGGGTAGAAAATGGTTATTGGTAAATATTGAAAATATTTACGGGGCTCGGGTTTCGTAAAAATACTTTTCAAAAGTTACAATGCATCATAAAAATGATTAAATGATTTCTCGACACGACTTAATACGTAATTAAAACGAAATCGTCGAAAATATAAATTATCGAAACAATCGATAAATAAACGTAAAATTTTGGGCATCCGTCGGTATCGCGATCACTAGGAATTCTCGTTGTACATTGTTATTGAATAAACTCGTTGTAAAACGCACGCGGGTGATTTTAAATCAAAAACTTTGATTTAAATTAAATACGGAAAAATAAAATAAAAAATTTTATAATTCCATATAAAGTATTTATCGATGATCAGAAAAATACTTAAAAAGTATAATTTAAAAATCTCAGGATTTACATATAGCAATACAAGAAAACATAATACGTTGGAAAAATGCAAGAAGCACAAATAAAAAGAATAAAATAATGTTGGGAAAGTACGGGTTCTCACAGTTTCTTCCTATCATCCCAAAAGGATTCGGCAAGGTATTGTTCGTGTCGGCCTATTTAAAATAGTTTTACTTGTGGGACCATGGTAAAGTGTTATAGTTAACTTACAATATGAGTCTATGTTGGTTGTCTTCATGAAGTTGTCAATGTTATTAAAGACATTGTTGAGTGGATTCTAGAGCTTGGTGTCACAAAGATGGCGAGGTTAACATTGACATACCTGATGAAATGATCAGTAGGATTTAGCTGACACTGTAAGCTCAGTCGTAGACTTTGCTTACCCTAATATGTTGGAAAACCTTGACGACAACAAATATTTGACATAAAAATCCATTCTTGCCCTACAAATGAGGTTGTTGACACTAGAGAGAATGTTGTTGGTTATTCCAGGCGAAGAAGTTACATACTAAAGTTGTGCAATGTCTAGAAGTAACATAAGGTCCAAGTATAAATATAACCGTATTATATACAAAGTTCGTTAATGGTATGAAACTCTACGATGTACCCAACCATGAACTTAAATTGAAAGTTGTTGTACCAGCCATGTTGTTACAAAACATTGATCAATCAAATAGTTTGTGCAACGAAACAGGACTTCGTGTTGATCGGTTAATAAAAAGTGTCATTCATGCCACTATGATCAACAAAATTCATTTTTGTAAACAAGTGCTTATCGCCTTCTGAAAGTAAGCCACTCATATCCGGTAATGCAATGGAGGCCATGGAAAAGCTACTGAACATCGTAAATATTTTTGTTATGGGAATAGCTACTCCCCTTATTTCGTCGAAGATGAACGGGGCTAACCGATATGCCGAAGCTGTGGGTTGTAAAAATACATCGGTAGGGGAGCGTTCCACCTTAAAGTGAAGCACTCGCGCGAGTGATAGTGGATGAAGCAGAAGCGAGAATGTCGACTTGAGTAACTCAAACACTGGTGAGAATAAAGGATGGAAATATCAATGTATGATAAACATTTGCCGATAAAAATAGTAATGAAGCAGTTCCCATGCCCATCTCTTTCCCGATGACATCAAGAAAATTTAACGGATAATTTCTCGGGCAAGCAGGTTGTATTTGTCACGACATGTTTTTACATACGGACAACTATATGTAGTCGTTTCTAATACAACTAATACCACCACCAACGTGATCTACAAAGAAGTGCTACACAATTTATGATCACTTTTACATATATGTTCCCTTTTTTTTGAATAAAGGATTGGTGTTTTTATTTTTATTTTTATTTTTTTGCGCTATGACTATAGTGTTTCATATAGCCTATATTTTAATGCTACAAGTATATATTTTACGTTTTTTTATTCATATGTGGCTCTTTTTAAATAATAGCCTCATAATATGCATTGTAATTTACTAACCTTTTCAACGTTTTTTTTAAAATACCCGTGAATTTCACGGGTCTTTTAGCTAGTTTTATATATAGTGTAGTTGTGGAAATACTTATTCAAAAAAAAAAAAGTTGAAGAAATACAAGGACTAATATTTGATAAAATAAACAAGTAGCGTCAAATCGTCAATTGTTAACTAACATCGTTGTCCCAAACACCCCCTTAAACCTGCAACTCATCATCATCATCATCATCACCATCATCTAATTTGACTCACTAATCTTGAGTCAACAACAACTAATTTAAAGATGAGGAAACGCGATTTAGCGATCTTAATGCTCGCTGCTTTCGCTATCTTCTTCTCTCTTCAGGTCCATCCCAAAACCCCTTTTTTTACTACACTATTTTTTATATAATTTTACAATTACACTTATAATTAATTAATTACTTGATTCTGTATTTTATTTACTTTTTTTTATTTATTAAATTAGCTTATTAATTCCTACAATTAGCGCGTAAATGACGGTCACTGAAAACACTGGATATATTATTCACTTGTTAGTTTTATATTAATTAGGCTAACTAGTTTTGTTGTGGGAATGATGTTAATTTAGCACGAAGGTGATTTCGCGTTTAAAGAAGCGTGGTATCATTTATCAGACGAGTATCCGATCAAATACGAAGGAGAACGGTTGCCGCCACCGATTGTGTCTGATCTCAACGGTGATGGAAAGAAAGAAGTCCTCATCGCTACTCATGATGCCAAAATTCAGGTACGACCGAGTCTTATTTTGGTTTTCATTTCGTATAGGATTGGATATATGTAGTTTGGATAAGCAGTCTGGAACGCTGAAAGAGTTGTGATGTGTCGAAATGTGATAAGGAGATGGGGTGTTATGATAAGTGTCCATGAAAACCACGAAGTTGAAATCATGTAGGCGTGTTTGTGAATTCATAGGAACTCATAGGAGTTAGATAAGTAGTTTGGATAAGCTATCTGAAACGATGAAAGAGTTGTGATGGAAATGTAATAAGGAGATAGGGTGTTAAGATAAGTGTCCATCAAAACCCCGAAGTTGAACTCGTGTTGGCGTGTGTGTGAACTCATCAGAATTAGTTTCAAGATATATCAAGTTTTGCTGCAACATCAGTTTATAGTTGGTGCCAAAACCAAATGTTATTGATATGATTTTATTGCTATAGAACCTTTTGCTGTCTCTTCTAGGACGTGTTTGAGCATAGTAGTGTTTTTTATCACTTATTAGTGGAGGGTACTGTTAGCCGTTGTATTTCTAGGCTCTTTTTGTGTGTGTGCAAGAACTGCTGGATGCTGATTAGACATTTAGACATCAGAGCTAGTATGAAACTATAAATGCTTTTGAAAGTTTTGCGTCTTTTATACCTATTAGATTGTCTAAAGGCTAAACTTGTTTTAGTGCTCCATCTGCAAAGTTCACAAACTATGGTAATATTTCATTTATGAAATTCATATATGGCATTTGCGTTTTTAAATACTAATCTTGATAGGTGATAGATTATGTTGTAGGTGTGTATTCTGGCAACAGGTAAGATAAAAATAGGCTGTCGTGGTACTTTGTACAATGGTATCTAGTATGTGATCTTCCGGACCTTAAGTTTGAAAGTAATATGTTTATTTTAGTGTTGGGGGCCCTTCATGTGTTAACCTAGAGGGTATGAGTACAACTCCCAGGCTTAGGTATTCCTAGTCAATTAGCAATGGTGGATAAATGGGGATCAAGGCAGGCATGAATTCCGTCCCATCAGGTGTGGCTCTTCAAGTCATTAAAAAACCAGAAACAGTTTTAAGGAACATTGCAAACACCACAAAATATGGGCTGATGCCATTTTAAAATGTTTGGTTCCAGAAACAGTTAATTGTTGATGTATTCAAATCCTGAAACCTATACTAGTATATGATAGCGGGGAAAGTTAATACCCGGCATAACTAACAGTAGTAGAATTAGGATGAGAGGATGACCTAAACAAGAATGTTTTGAGTTGTGGAGACTGATGGCACTTGGAATGACCCCGATGGGCCTCCACGATGGCGGAGTCCAAGGGCGCAATGCCTTAGATGGGGTTTTAGAGTCGGTTAATCGGTTATGTTCCATTTCGGAACATATTTTATGTGTCTGATATTTTACTATATTACTAATTGGGCATCAGTTGTTGACCAAAAACACAATGTCATAATGTTATGTAGTCACTTTTTTCCATATTGTTTTAGGTTTTGGAGCCTCACACTAGGCGTGTAGATGAAGGATTTAGCGAAGCTCGTGTTCTTGCAGAGGTGTCCTTGTTACCTGATAAGATCCGTGTTGCCTCTGGTAGACGGGCAGTGGCCATGGCAACAGGAGTGGTTGACCGGAGTTTTAAACGTGGTCAAGTACAAAAACAGGTCTTGGTTGTTGTGACATCAGGTTGGTCAATTATGTGTTTTGACCACAACCTCCAAAAGTTATGGGAAACAAACGTTCAGGTGAGCATAGAATGCATTTTAGTCAAATTGATATTTCCTTTCGTTTTGTGTGTTTGTTTACTTGTTTAATATATATTCTGGTGCTTTCAGGAGGATTTCCCACACAATGCTCACCATAGGGAGATAACTATATCTGTAAGTAATTATACATTAAAACATGGAGATGCGGGGCTTGTAATCGTTGGAGGACGTATGGAAATGCAGCCACATGTATGTCTTTGAATCTCTTTTGTTCTTTCTTTGCATTACTACAAGATTGTTGGGTTGTTGTCATTGCAATTGCTCTATGGATTGAATCTTCTGTTTAGCTTCTCATAATTGTGAAATAAGATGGGGACTAACCTTAGTAGGTACATTATTATCTGCATTTTTTCAGATGCATTTAGACCCATTTGAAGAAATTAAGATGGCCGAGGAAAGTGCTGATCAGCATAGAAGAAGCGCAAGCGAAAAGGAAGTAAGAGTTTTCAAATTGAATTTGTATTACTATATAATTTGGTTTGAGGTCCCCGTGAAATTGAATGTTGAATCCTAGTCTGTATAGTAATAGAAGGTATGGATTTTGCATATAGTCTGCAGAGTCTTCTGGAGCTGTGGATCTACGTCATTTTGCATTTTATGCTTTTGCCGGCCGAACCGGTACACTCCGTTGGAGTAGAAAAAATGAGGTAATCTTTATATTAGAGAAGTGGACACTTGAAAGATACCCATGTAAAGTACCTTCTCTCATTTACTGACGCATATGTATTCTTAATACAAGAACATTGAAGCAGGCCCGTCGGAAGAATCTCCTTTAATTCCGCAACATAATTATAAGCTTGATGTTCATGCTCTTAACAGGCGTCAACCAGGAGAGGTACACAAATCTACAATGTGATTTTGTTATTTTAATGACAATTATAGTGTCATTGTTGCTCAACCTTTTCAACTGTAGTTTGAATGCAGAGAATTCAGAGAATCAGTTCTTGGAGTTATGCCACATCACTGGGTGAATACAAGGCCTTTGTTTTTGCGTTATTTTTCTTATTTCCGTTTCACATTTCTTGTTAATCACCTGAGAAATGTTCTAATAATCAGGATAGGCGTGAGGATACAATGCTAAAGTTGGCACACTTTAGGCGACACAAAAGGAAGGCGGTCAAGAAAACTCCTGGAAAGGCTTCAAGCTTTCCATTCCACAAACCTGATGAAAACCATCCTCCAGGGAAGGATTCGTCCAAAAAGATTTCTAGCTTAATTGGAAAAGCTGCAAACTTTGCCAATTCAGCGAAGACTAAAAAGGTATTTATCTATCCAATTTTTTTTAATAAGTTTAATAGATATTTAAAGTTGGCCTCTAGGTCAAGCCTGGTATATGTCGCAAGAGCATACCTCTTACATGCTTTGATCTGTCTAAAAGTTTAGAGACACTTTTCGTATTACCAAGGAATGTTTATGATTGATTTGACACAGTGTATTCTTATGACTGATGCAGGCGTCACCTTATGTTCCTACAATTACAAATTACACACAACTCTGGTGGGTACCTAATGTTGTTGTGGCTCATGGTAAGGAAGGGATTGAGGTTTTGCATTTGGCATCTGGTCGCACATTATGCAAGGTAACATGACACCATTTATTTATTTATCAAGATAATTTACTACTGAGGCCATTGTGGCCCAAATTGGCATGCTATGCTTTCAGTTTTTTTACACTTCAGGAGTTGCTTAGTCCACATGTGTGAGATTTAAGAATGTTAAGCCATGCATATAATGATAAATGCGCATCGTGATCTTTTGTCAAAACTACTAATTTATCTAATATTTATAATAACAGGAGGTTCTTTCACTTCTAAAAATAACCTTTTATTGATATTGTCAGTTTGTCACTCATCTTGTGTTTGTCATAAGCACGGTGGTATGGCGCTTCTGTATATTTCAGTTATTTATCACTGCAAATATTAGGACAGCTGTATATTCTTAATTGGTTATTTCATGCCATGTATATCTGATTCAAATTTTTACCAAAATTTACTCTGTTATATTGTTTTTCTAGCTTCATCTTCAAGAGGGTGGCCTGCATGCTGATGTTAATGGAGATGGAGTACTTGATCATGTCCAGGTTTGCAGCTTTGTGATTATGATAATTATTACGGAGTACTATTTTATTTGGTCCTATGCATAAAACTTGTCATGTATGCAGGCCGTTGGGGGAAATGGTGCTGAGCAAACTGTTGTTAGGGGGTCAATGGAAGTACTTAAACCTTGTTGGGCTGTTGCAACCTCCGGTGTACCAGTACGAGAACAACTATTTAATGTTTCCATATGTCATCACTCTCATTTCAACTTATTTCCTCATGGAGAATATTCTAGAGGCTATCGAGCTTTAGATGTAACTTCACTCGAGGTAGCAACACCAATCCTCATCCCAACAAATGATGGCCATAAACATCGAAAGGGAAGCCATGGAGACATTGTTTTTCTAACAAATCGTGGAGAGGTATATTTTTCATCATTCCTACCATTTAAGATTTAAGGGCTATAATTTTCTCCAAACCACAGGGACCTTTTCTGTAATTTACTAGTCATTTAGTAACAATTCTTGGAAAACTAAGGGGTGTGATCATGTGTGGCAGGTAACATCTTACGCTCCTGGGCTACATGGCCATGAAGCTGTTTGGCAATGGCAGCTGTTGACGGGTGCGACATGGTCAAACCTCCCCTCCCCATCAGGGATGATGGATGCTGGTTATGTGATCCCAACTTTGAAAACGTTCAATCTGCGGATGCATGATAATCAGCATTATATATTAGCAGCAGGAGATCAAGAGGCTGTAGTGATATCTCCTGGAGGAAGCCAACAGGCATCCATCGAGCTTCCTTCACCACCAACTCATGCATTGGTCGATGCGGATTTCTCAAACGATGGGTTAACAGATCTAATTGTGGTGACTTCAAATGGGGTTTATGGGTTTGTTCAAACAAGGCAACCAGGTGCTCTCTTCTTTAGTACACTTGTTGGGTGCCTAATCGTTGTGATGGGAGTTATATTCGTCACTCAGCACTTAAACTCAGTGAAAGGGAAACCTCGAGCTCCATCAGGCCACATTTAGAAACGGGTGTTGCTATTCTTGACAGAAAGGCGCTGTTGTGAAGATGTCATTGGACAAGATACAAACTCATATACGCTCATTAGAAGATTGACCAGAGAGAAAAATGCAAGTGCTTTAATCAATCATGTTTCTAAATGTTTATTTTGGTAGTTTGGTTTAGTCTAGTAGCAGACTCTTGGAGCTCTGTGTTTATACCATTAAGCTGGTTATGGAACGTAGCTCAAAAGAAGCCTTCGATTTTTATCATCCAATGGTTAGTTATATGGTCGCATGAGATTGAAGTATAAGAGTATTTTTGTATACAATGGACCTTCTGTTGTCTCATAACACATTTTAATAGAAAGTATAAGGGAGTCGAGGTCTTTATAATTTTGTCGCTAAATTTTATGGTTCTTTTCACTGTTGCTTTGGTTTCCTTAAAACAGAACTGAAATGAGGAAAACATGTTATTGATGGCTGATAACTTGAATATAGATATCGGTGTTGCTTTGGTTTCCTTAAAACAGAACTGAAATGAGGAAAACATGTTATTGATGGCTGATAACTTGAATATAGATATCGGAGCCCCGAGTGGTTGATTCTTTTCCAAAATATTTTATGATACAAATTTCGGGGCTCCGATATCAATATTCAGCCAATCAATATACAGTGGTGTTGTAGCAAAAAAGTAGTCACGTCAACAAAATGGGTTATGGCACCTATGACATCAGGTCATAATTTAAAAAAAAAAAATTAAAAATGAACTTAAAAGTTAAAATTCATTAACTTAAAACATTACATAAAACTTAAACATCATTGATACTAGAACGACCGGTCGCAACATTGGTGGCTCTAAAATAACTAAAATACTAAGGTAGGGGACGAACATCATAACTTAAGATACCATGGCGTATTTTATTAAAAAGTGTAGAGCTCATACGATACCTTCGCCAAAACTTTTCCTCGGATATTTAGGTTCGTACTCGTTGTCCCCAAAATAGTCATCGATTAGCCTTTCTTCCGCTAGTTCTCGTTTACGAAATATGTATGTCCTCCTCCGACTTGGACCATCACGCAAACCCCCGGTTTCTTGCTCACACAAAGTCACATAATGTTGATACAACTCATAATCGAGCATAAATCGATCGTATTCGGGTTGAAAGAAAGCATCAAAATGATTGTATGTGTGGGTTTCGTCGAAATCGTTGACATTATTTGGATCCACATTCGAAAGAAAAATGAGAAGTATTGATGTAGAATATATATTGAAAGTGTGTGAGAAGTATGAAATAATAAGGGGGATTAATAGGATTTTTTTAAAGAGGTAAAGGGTTTAGGGTTTTTTTTTTGGAAAATACGCTCCCAACGGCTATATTACCGTTACATTAAAAAAAAATCGTTTTGCGTGAGCTGTTAGCCACGGCGCCAACCCACGGAGTAGTGTGTCGTTCCCAAATCTCGCGTCATAGCTTAGCGCCAAGCTATCACACGGCCGTTCCCCTTGCTCTAAGCCATGAAAAAAGTGATATCATAAAACTAAAAAATGATATTATAAATCAACATATACTTCACTTTACTAATTAAAAAAAATCAAACACATCACTTTTTATGGGTTAAGAACTACGGCGTCACAACTATAACATCACTATAGGATATGCATCATGTTTTTCAACTGATAAGCCATGACGCCAGCCTGACACCAGAGTACCGTAAGCTTTAAACGTTGTTGACTGTTGCAACACAAATCCTCATCCCAACAAATGATGGCCATAAACATCCAAAGGGAAGCCATGGAGACATTGGTTTTCTAACAAAACGTGGAGAGGTATATTTTTCATCATAGTTATCATTTAAGATTTAAGGACTATCATTTTCACCAAATCAAACCATATGCATGATTTCTGTAATTTACTCATCATTTAGAGCATTAAGTATCTTGCATTATGGCTAGCCATTTTTAAAAACGTGATAGCACGAGCTTTACATCATACTTTATGTTTTTGAGTGTTAGAGCCATCATCACTACATATGTTAGTTTAGTAAATTAAGTAAATAAATAATTTTTATTTTATTTTAGATTTCTTTAGAGAGAGTGTTCTCTTGCAGTGACCCGTTTTAAATAGAATAGCGAAAATAGCCCAGTTCTCCGCGCCAAATTTAAAGCGGAGCCCATACCTAACACGTGTCACGCTCTAAGTAAACCAACAAAAAAAAAAAAAAAAAAAAGTTCTCCGCGTCCCTAATGGAGCGGAGCAAATTAATGTAGGCATAGAATAAAAGTTTGCCGCGCCAAACATAAAGCGGAGAACTTTAATGTCCGGGTCCACCACTTATTCTTTCTATTTATTTTCTTTTTTTTCCTAAACAATTTTCTTTCTAAACTTTTTTTTACATTTCTTTGTTTCTTTCTAAACTTTTATTTACATTTCTTTGTTTCTTTCTAAACTTTTATTAACATAAGTAATTAAAAGCCAATTTCTAGAGTGATTATATATATTTCAAACTTTTTTAAAGATTTTTTTGTATTATGGTTTCTTTTCTTTACGAGGCGTGCTATCAAACGCATAAAACTTTGGCATCATTAGAGCCAAATATAAGCAAGATATGATGTGTTAAAGTGTGTCCGAGAGTTTTTGAAACATTTATATATTTGTGGAGCACCAACTTCTGGACTGTTTATATATGTGTATAATTTTTTTAACGAATTAAATTTTCGAATCATTGTGAACTCCACGACGAGGGCTTTTAAACGCACAAAAAATGCACATGATTGGAGCTAATATAAGCAAGTTATGTTTTGTTAAAGTGTGTCTGAGAGTTTTTGAAACATTCATTTCTTTTTAAAGTTAGAATAACCATTAAATGACTATACTGTACACGTTAAAGTATGTTTTTCTGTCTATTATTTTAAAACGGCAATTGTTGATTTGTGTTGATGTGTAGTCGTTGGTAATGTATACTTTGTAAAATTAAGAACAATAAAAGAAATAACACTTGATTGTTAACCATAAAAAACGTCACAACAAATAACAAATCACATGTAGATAAGTACACGACCAACCTTTATTTTGACGATTTTAACAACAGAACATTACTGAACGAGAACATGGAAGATAAACATGGAAGATCTACATTGACTTGTAGTTGTAAATGAGTTGTTGCTTACTTGTTAAGCTTAACATCAACTATTGCCTTGCAGCGGTCAAGTTTTGTATAATACGTTCGTCGGCTTCATGCGACAATAGTAGAGTATGTAACCCATAAGTGTTCAGACTTGTAAGTGGCATAGAATGAACATATGCTGTTTGTAGTTCACGATTGCGCTTTCGCTGAGCATAAGTATTCGATCAATAGTTTTTGGGCAAGCATCATCTCTTCTTCTGCCTCTTTTTTCAATCTTGCAATAATGATGTCACGTACTTCATTTGGAGACTCTGACATAATTTAATGTAGTCTAAAGATTTGAATCAAGAATTGAGTGAGAATTGTGTGTTTATTTTTTAGTCACTAGTGGGTTTATAAAGCAAATGGAATTGCATGCTTATGTCATATGTCGATTGGATTTTAGTGTTGGCTTAAATAATTGATTGATTCCATTAATGGGAGACAGTGATAGTGATAGATCAGATAATGGAGTAGTCTACATGATCTTATTGATTTGTTATATCAAGTAGGAAAATTTTTAAAATAGATTGATGCGTTACATTTTGATTAAAGGTAAAATAGATTGATGCGTTACATAATGAGTAAAAAGAAACAGGTGCTAAATCATAAGCCTACATAAAAACCATTTATTTATTACATCGTTTATTTGAAATAGCCATTGGACGTTTCCCTGATTTAGTTTACTCGTTCTGAAAGTGCTCTTGTTCAGCCCACTCAACCATTTGATCGATAGTGAAATCATTTTGTGTTGATTCTCTTTTTTCTTCTTCACTGTCATCTTTGTAGTCTGTTATGACATCAAACATCATTCTTGCTAGCCTGTCATTTGATATTATATGTTTGTGTATAATAAAATTAACACGCTCATGGTCAATGTAGATTTCTAACTTTCCTTTTGCCGCCGAAATATCGAACATCACATGCATGTCATAGTTGTTTCTTAGTTTCACGGTGCTTGAAAAGCCTCTGTGCGGTACTTTGTAATAAAGAGCATGAATTTGTTTATCAACAATATTATTAAAATATTGTTTTAGAGCTTGTAGTTTCATTCTAGGAATGTTGATTGTCATTTGTCCACCATTGACGTAGTTTGTGTTATTTGTTTCATCGATCACTAGTTGGCCATGATTGTGAACAAGAAAATCAAAACGGGTTTGTGTCTATGGTGTTATTGGTTTTTGTTTTCCAAGGAAGTTGAACTCGCTATAAACATAGTCATAGTAATCAGGGTTTTTGTTTTTTCTTGTCTTCATTTGGTGTAGATAACTTAGTGCTTCTTGTTGTTTGAGTTTTGTTTCTTCAGAAATGATACTTGCAAATGAGTCTTCAAATGAACCATCTTCTGGAACTAAGGCCGTGGTTAGATCAATAGGATGATGAGAGACGTAAATTTCTAACTTCCCAGCAGCCTTTGCGATGTCATACATAATGTTAACATCATGATTTGTGTGAAGTGATTTCATACCATTTAACATGTTGTTTGGTGGCAACTTGTAATAAAGACCGTACACTTGTATTGTTGCGTAATATAAACATGTTAATTTGGTTGAAATATATGTAAGCATATGTTGGTAATCCATTTCTGGAACGTTAATATTGAGTAACGAACCGTGTTCATATGTTAGTGGGGTAAGTTTGAAAATTCCGTTGTGATGAACACCAAACTCAAACATATTGTTTGTGGATGTTTACATGTTGTTATTGATTCAAGTGGGATACAACAAAAAAGAGGCATATGTATTTATATGCATATGTAGAAAAAAACGAATAAAGCTGAATAGTAGAGAATTAGTCAGAATTTTTTATAATGCATTAGGGGTAGTGGAAGTGATTCAGTGAAGTGTCATATCCAACAGTGAAACGTCATGTCACACAGTGTATAAAGTGTATGCTGACGTCATTCTCCGAGTCAATATTCAAGCGGAGAACATTTTTTCAGTGAAACGTCATGTCACACAGTGTATAAAGTGTATGCTGACGTCATTCTCCGCGTCAATATTCAAGCGGAGAACATTTTTTCAGTGAAACGTCATGTCACACAGTGTATAAAGTGTATGCTGACGTCATTCTCCGCGTCAGTATTGAAGCGGAGAACATTTTTTCAGTGAAACGTCATGTCACACAGTGTATATAAAGTGTATAAAGTATGTGTTTCATTTTCTATAAATGTGTCCCACAGTATCGAGATGGTTGTCAATCTTAAATTATTGTTTTACAATATACGTTTGCACAACAACTTTATGAGATAGTTTCAATGTAAGAAAATATATTACAAGAAAATATATTACAAGAAAATATATTACAATAATAAGAGACTTTATTACAAGATGCATAAAATTCATAAACTAATTTATTAAGAAAATAAGTTGAACAAACTGTTTGGCCAGCTGGGTTGATATTGTTAAGATGCTGAGAAGCATTATTTTGTGACACATAATGATCAAATGGTTGAGATGGGTATGTTGTTCGATCATATTGGTTTGATGGTCCTGTGTTTTCATTGTAGTTTTCGGAACTGAATATATTTTGATTGTAAGCTTGTGATTGATCATGATTATATGGATGTGATACATTTGGGTTGTAAGCTTGTGATGGATATTGATCATTATGATATGGATGTGCCTGGTATTGCATATGTTGGTTAAGTTCGTGTGCTTGCCAGGGTTGTGAAGTATTTTCCCCATAAGTGTTAAATGATTTTCCTGTTGGTTCATGGAAGGAGTGTATTGTCTCATGTTGTTGAGTTGATTGGTTGTTTTTCTGCTTGTTTTTTTTGGGAACATTTTTGCTGGCTCAGGGATGTATGATTTTTTGCATTGATCTCGCTTGTGACCCACTTCATTGCATCTGCTACAGTGTATCGTCCTTGGTTCTTCTCCTTGAGACAAAATTCTATTTGTATTTTTAGGTCGGCCAGACTGTCGGCTGTACATTACAGGTAGAATAACTGGACGAACATGGCTTGGATATCCCATTCATGTTGCTCTCCAACAAAATATATTGACTCTGCGTATGTAGCTTGATACTTTTCTTTTTTAAACCAGTCTGCTACAAAATGTACACAGTCGGATAAACCCAAAAACTTGGTCACCGCAATAACGTGACCACAAGGTATCCCTGAAACTTGCCATTTGCGACATTCACAAGTACCGTTCATCAGATTAACTTCACGATTATATTGGCCATCCGATACTTGAAACTGATTTTGATTCACACCGTAAACTTGCCAATTAGCGCTTTTCATTTTTCTTTTCATCACTTTATCCGCTGCCCAGTCAGTGATCTCATACTTCATATTCGCTGCAGCACAATGAACAAATTGTTCTTAGATCAATAAATGATGTTTTCATTAAAGTAAAGTGGCTAATAATACTTTAAGATTTGTACCTGCAGATTGCCTCCGATTATAATACCATTCTTGCACCATTCCTCTAAACGCCTCGGTCATCATTGTTATAGGTAGCTTTCGTGTTTTCCTAGTACAATTATTTACTGATTCAACACTATTAGATGTACAGTAATTGTACCGAGGTCGTGGAGAATACGCCCGATACCATCTTTGAGGGTTCGCTTCCATTAGCTTGTTGTATGCATCAGGTTGTACAGCATGTAGCGTTTCCATTTTTCTTGCAAATTCATCTACGGTATACGCCTTGCATATTTTCCATAACATACGCTTTGTTCTACCTTTTTTAAAGAAAGGTTCATCATTAAATGGCGACAACATATACCGTGAAACGCTAATGGAAACTCGTTGCGTACAACCAATGCGATAGCAGCATGTCTGTCAGAAATGAAAATCATATTGGGGTTGACACCTATACACTCTTTGAGTACAGACATCCACCATGACCAGTTTGGACCGGTTTCACCTCTACATATACCATATACGACAGGAACAATTTGATTGTTTCCATCCATGCCTACAACCAACAAATTAGCACCCTTGTATAGACCCTTTAAATGTGCAGCGTCTATTATGAGCATAGGTCGTAGATGATTAAGAAAAGTTCGCACCTGTGAAATGACATTGAACACATTAGTGTGACTTGAATTAAGATAATGTTGACAACTTTTTTAATTAAAGTGATTTGAATTAAGATAATGTTGACTTACTGAAACACCCAACGCGATGAATAGCATTTCGAACACTCCTTCTTCGTTTGTCTTGATACGTGTTACTGTACCTGGGTTTTTTTTTCTAAGTTGTAACAGTAATATGGTAGCATTTCGAAAGATTCGTATGGAGACCCTCGTATCATATCCAACCCATAGTCCTTACCTCTCCACGCTTGTTGATAAGATACACTAATTTTATACTGTGCCATGATATCTTGTTGTATTTGTTTACTTTTTAAATCACTCTTATTATCTTTTAGCTTCTCCCTCATAATGTAACCTATGACCTTTTTGTTTGCATTGCGATGGTTTGGATATGTTTGTGTTTTGGAACAAGTGTGAATATCATTCATTCGGGTAATTTCGAAAACATCTGTATTAACCCATCGCCTAGACCAAATCTTCCAACTACAGTCTTTGAAATGGTAACACTTATAGTCGGCTCTATCTGGGTTCGTTCTATCTTTTCTAAATTGGTAACCTTATTTGATAACTTTCAACCTAATAGCTAGGTCTAATTCGTCCCTATTTAAAAAGGTTTTACCGACATGCACTTCCATATCTTTATTTGTATGAATAGATTGAATAGGTTTGGAAGTGTATATAGGTGTTTCTGAAACATCAGGCATAAATGGCATGAAATTTTTCCATTTATGGTATAAAGGTTTTTGTGGTTGTGTTTCCCAATCATTAGAACTTACTTGTTCTTGTTCCTCAACATTGTCGTCTAGTGAAAAGGCACATGAGGAACCAGGTTTGGTAAAATTTGGACCTTCACCATCATCAGAATCACCATTTTCATCATCTGATAAGAATGCAAATGAGGACACCGGTTTTGTAAAATTTGGATTATAAGCATAACCAGTATCCTCGTTTACGTCATCATCAGGATACTCGTTTACAAATTTTTGTTGATTTGAGTTCATTTGTATGTTGATGATTTTTCTGAGTTACGTTATTCCATTTGTGTATATTTATATGGAAGGAGTCCGTATGCAAGGGAAGAACATTTTTTCAGTGAAAAGTCATGTCCCATAGTGTATAAAGTGTATGATGACGTCATTCTCCGCGTCATTATTGAAGCGGAGAACATTTTTCAGTGAAAAGTCATGTCCCACAGTATAAAGTGTATGATGACGTCATTCTCCGCGTCATTATAGAAGCGGAGAACATTTTTTCAGTGAAAAGTCATGTCCCACAGTGTATAAAGTGTATGATGACGTCATTCTCCGCGTCAGTATCGAAGCGGAGAACATTTTTTCAGTGAAAAGTCATGTCCCACAGTGTATAAAGTGTATGATGACGTCATTCTCCGCGTCATTATAGAAGCGGAGAACATTTTTTCAGTGAAAAGTCATGTCCCACAGTGTATAAAGTGCATGATGACGTCATTGTCAGTTAATTGTTATATATACAGCCTATTGAATACAAAATACGTTAACCAAATCTCAAACAATTCAAACATGTCAAGATACATACCTTTTGAAATACAACGAGAAATCATGTTACGTCTTCCGGCGGATTCTTTGGCGAATTTTCGTAGGGTTTCAAGAAGATGGCGGACAACCATAGACCGACCAAGCTTTCGTCGTCGATATGGTGCTCGTCATTCAGACACCTGTTTCTTTATTTTGGCCTATAAGAATGGAACTACCGGATACATGTTTAGGGTTAATACTACTTTAACATTTGTCCCTCTAGTTGACAGTGTAAATGTCCCTGTTCTAAGACCATTCGCTACCATTTGAAGGAATTTTGTGCTTTGTATGCGGTGATAATATTGCATTGGTGGTTTGGAACCCGTCCATCCAAAGAAGTGTTACACTTATCACATACATCAATGATGAACCAGCATCTTCGAAGATGCTTTTTGGTTTTGGTGTTCAGCCAGACACACTCGAACCAATGTTTCTAAAAATTCATTTACCGACAGAAGGTCCTGGACCATGGGTGGTGTATGTGTTTACAAACATGAACGGATGGACTAGAATCGAAGACGATCGACTGCCGCATGAATGGGTTAGGATCAAAAGGTCCGGTCAAGCTGTTGTTGGTGGGAAAATTTTCTGGATTGGTTATGAGTTGTATGCATGTGATCATGGCACTTTATATAAAAGGTACTTGCTTGTCTCATTCGATATAGTTCAGCGCAACTTTCAAATTGAGGGAATTCCTGAAGTGGTAAGAGCTTGGTTACAGCCTCCGTTTTATATATCTCAATTACAAAACTCTGTCGTAATATGGGGAAGTTACTTAAATGAAGGAATAAGAGTTCTCCGTGGTTGGGCATTAGATAATGGTTCGGTATCATCAGTAAGAGATATATTTGTCCTTGGGATGCCAGCTCACCATTACCCAAAGTTACTAGGATTTAATATAAACACAGAGCCTATATTTGAAGTGACGGTCATGGATCAAGTTAGACCAGTTACGCTCCTACAAGTATGGAGTCAACAAATGCAGGTCTTTCACAACATAAACGGACTAGAAGGAAATGTTGGGTCTTTTATTATTGGGCCTTACAAAGAATCATTAACTCTAATAAGCCACCCACGAGGTGAAGTACTCAATTAAGTTGTTGTTGTTGTTGTTTTTATTAGTTGTTTTTGATTTTTTGTTGTTTCTATTATCTGTTTATGTTTTTATTTGTAACGGCCTATGGTTTAATGTTGGTACTTTTCCAGTTTCATATGTAATTTAACATTGTTTATTTTAAATAAACTAAAATTGTGAATTCAAAGGATTGGAGAACAAATACCGAATACAGATAACGATGATATAATAGATAATTCAAATGATTACAACTACCGAATACAACTACCGAATCCAACTACCAAATACAATTAGAAATACCAACTTAAGACATTCAAAACTCAAACACTGCATCTTTGGGAAATACCTTCACTACATTCTTCAATGTGATGTTTAGATAGTAAATTGATGGTTTAGGAATAAACATTGAAACGTTCTGTAGTATCAAAACAGCCCCAACCTTGAACAATTGATCATATATCTTATGTGCTACCACTTTATGATGAATTGTGCCGTTAATAGTTCCAGTTGGATCTTTGAGTGTTACGATGAGATCACCCAGTGCATTTAGTGTGCATGTCTTGATTACTGCTACAATTTTTTCAAGTTTTCCTTTAGGGGTAAGGTGGGCTGCAATACTACCTAAACAACCACTTATAATGCTCCCTTGATCAGCTTCATATTGAACTGCGCAAATCCATGGATCACTGCTAAAATACTCATCTTCACCAACATCCTCACTTAAGAGAATAGCAATCTCTTGTGTTGGTATTCCACAGTCGACACCAAGTGAACTCTTACGGATCTTAGCTTGTTGAATGAGACCAGCAGGACCTGGAATGATCCTAACTGGTTTCTCAACAGAATTTGGATTAATGGGGGAAGAAGGGTGTGGCATATTTGGTTGTGATGAAGTACCAGCAAAATTATGTTCTATTTTCTTACGAAAGTTAGTGGGTTGGGTAGACATTATGTTACTTGGAAGGTTTAGTGTACAATGTAGTGACGATACAATTTTTATAGTATTTATACACGTGTTTTTTATTTGTGGAGAACATTTTTTCAGTGTATAAAGTGTATGATGACGTCATTCTCCGCGTCAATATTCAAGCGGAGAACATTTTTTCAGTGAAACGTCATGTCCCACAGTGTATAAAGTGTATGATGACGTCATTCTCCGCGTCATTATTGAAGCGGAGAACATTTTTTCAGTGAAAAGTCATGTCCCACAGTGTATAAAGTGTATGATGACGTCATTCTCCGCGTCAGTATCGAAGCGGAGAACATTTTTTCAGTGAAAAGTCATGTCCCACAGTGTATAAAGTGTATGATGACGTCATTCTCCGCGTCAATATTGAAACGGAGAATATTTTTTCAGTGAAAAGTCATGTCCCACAGTGTATAAGGAATGTGTTTCTTTTTTTCTATAAATAACGTAACATATTAGGATCAATTATCAAACTCAGTTTTTGTAAAACAACACAAACAAATATGTCTACCTACATACCATTTGAAATCCAAAGACAAATCATGCTGCAGTTTCCGGTGGTTTCTTTACTTCGGTTTCGTAGGGTATCACGACGATGGCGAGCAACCATAGACCGTCAAAGCTTTCGGCGAGAATACGGTTCGCGTTATTCATCCACATGTTCTTTCATTTTGGAATGTAAGCATGTCACAAACGGTAGAATGTATATGGTCGATGATAACTTCACATTCACCCCTTTACATTATCTTCAAAATCTAGATGAGATTCAACATGTTGGTACTTCTAAAGGTATATGGTGCTTTTCATATGCTAATGCTTTCTCATTTGTGTTGTTTAACCCGTCTATTCCAAAAATAGTAACAATATTAACACCAAATTATTTAAACCAACCTGATTCTCCAAAAATGATTTTTGGTTTTGGTATCAACCCGATCACTCTAGACCCGATCCTTTTAAAAATAAACTACCCCATACTATGGTGAGGGTCCATGGTATGTGTCGGTGCGAAAAATGAGTTCTAACACTTGGATCAATCTCGGAAATGATCGTTTACCACGCAACACAATTAGATTAAAACGGTCAGGTCAAGCTGTGGTTGACAGTAAAATATATTGGGTTGGGTCTGAAAAGAATTTTTTCCCTAACGGTAACTGGTCCAAATCCTACATGATTATATCGTTTGATTTGATTGACTGTTACTTTCAAATTATAGACATTCCTAATGTGATAACTTCCACAATTCCACCACCTTACTATGTTGTCAAGTTAGGAGATACTTTGGTGATTTCAGGATCTTACAACACTGAATACGCACGTGTATTTCGTGCTTGGCAGTTACAAATTACTGGTGTGTTTGTTAATTCAGTTCAAGAATTATTCAACATTGAGATGCCTATAGAGCAAATCCCAAAATTATTAGGATTTAACAATTCGGCTGAACCAATAGTTCAGGTTAATGAGAACCCGCAACTATGGTTTCACCAACTACAAGTATGGAATCGTAATTCGGAAGGCTTGGAAACGGTACTAGGGATTGAAGGAAATGGTGGTTCTTTTTTTCTTGGACAATACAAAGAATCACTTATTCTTCACAACCATCGCCAAAATGAATTTATAGTGTAGCTTTATTGGTGCGATGTAATCGTTTTTTAAGTTTCTGTTTTTATTGCCTTTCTGTTTTACATATGTATTGCTTTTATGTGATTTAATCGTTTTTTTGTATTGATTTTCTATTTCAAATAAAAATAAATACTACATTAAAGAACACGCAAATAATGAATGTCACATTAAAAATGCAAACCTTTTATTTAAAACACGTTTATAAAATACAAACAAACAACATCAAACCAAATCATAACCACAATCGTCAGTCTCCTCACAACGTGTTTCATAAAACCTTCTTGCCATTTCAAGTCTAAACTGTCCGAAGAAGGCTGTAGGTTGACTTATGTACTCGGGCGATCTTCCTTGAATAAGTTGCTCTAATAGCCAACACGTAATAACGCCGCAGTCGTAACCGTTCTCCTGTTGTGGGACATTGACACCTTCTGGGTTGTAACTAAACAAGAATTGATACGGAGCACGTCTTGTTTTTAGAAAGTGACCAGCTACAAACAAAAACTCATTCAAAGTAGTTGTCCAATTTTCTAAGTTGTTAAAAATCATCCGCCCTCTTTCCGGATAATAGTTCGAGTCATATATAGTGAAAGTTGATGAATTTAGGTTTATAACACCTGAGACCCAGTGATTGCCATGCATGATTGGCAAAAAAACCTACAGATAACATTTTAATTATATAAATAAGCATTATAACATATTTTAAACACAATAAACATGTACAAATCAATACGTACCCATTCTACATCATCCCACGAAGGGTACGGCTGGCTCGTGCCGTCAATAGTTCCTCTAATGAAGTAATCGAAATCCAAAGTGTACTTGTTATCCAGTGGGTCTAGTGTTGTAGTCTTTCCCTTTGCAACTGTCCAAATACTATTGGGGGGTGCCTAGTTCTAATTATCAACTCTATCCATGCGTTCATTTGCTGTTTATGCATTTAAATAATATAACTTAGCTATGTTTATACAATTTAAACTAAATAGGCAAAATTAATTTAGTTGATAAACTTACATCGTCAGTCAACCAACCCCGTTTCTCCCATGGAATATATGAAGTAACACTGAGAGTGCCAGTCTGATCAGGAACTAGTGACAACCAAAACTCTGGTTCGACAACATAACCCCTCATGTGACAGTCCAAATAAATACGATAAGGACTTTGTAAGAATGTCATTAAGTCCTCATACAATCCTCGACGAACCTATACAAGAAAATTCATATTTTAAGAGTAATTATCTAACTTATACTTAAATTAGTTAAATATTCAAATATCATAATAATCACCTTAGATAAATCCACGTTATCGAGTACGACGCCTGATGGCACATCTAAATCCAAAGAAGATATGTTCTGGGAATGTTGCTTGGTTTTGGTCTTCCTAACTCGTTTCGGGACTAATATCGTCGTTGGAGGCAACGAAACATATGGACTTTGCTTTTGTCTTCCAGGTCGACATTCTCTCTTTTCTCGATTCATGCCATCCTAAAAATAGTATACACAATTGGTTAAAGATATACAAAGATAGCAAATACAACTATAAAAACCATAAACCTTAATGGTAGACTTACAAATACAACACCGTGTTCAGCACGAGTGTTCGATGGACCACATTCGCCCATGCGAGAAACTGACTCACGATTGTTCACAGCAAATCCTAGTGGTGGCCCCATGTTAGTTTGTGGAGTGGGGAGGGGTGACATGTTCCTCATATTACTTGGTTGACCGTGTGTAGGCATTTGGGCACTATTACGGAAAGATTGTGGATAAACCGGCGTATTAGGTGAAGGCCACCTAGCACCGTCGAAAAAATGACTACTCGGAGGGTCATCAAAATTTCTAGACGGACCCATGAAGTCCTGCAATTCAATATTTTCATTTTATTTTAATTTACACTAAAAAATATAATATAAATTCACTTTAAATAAATGGATAAATTATACATGCGTACGAGGCACACCACTCAGCAACGAACTAACACCATGATTGACCGGGGCTGCACAAGTTTCTGGTCGCCTCAAATCCTGCTTAAAATAATTATACAAACTACTAAACACGTATTATTATAGTAATTAGTATAACACAAACTAGGTCACGAAATTCACCTTGATAAAATCAAACACATCTTTTATCTGTTTGGTATGTTCACTCAAAACCTGATATACGTCTTGTGGAAGATCATCACGGACGTATGGATTAACATGAGGAGTTATAGGCGGATGAACATGTATCTCACCGTCAAAATATGCCCTGCTGTCAATCCACCAACGTGCCCGAGCCTCCTCGGCATCTGGTGTTATATTTACAGGCTCAAGTCCCTAAAAATTATTTATGTAATTAGTGTTGTAATAAAACATTTCAAAAATAGAAAATAATTACAAAATTAATAACTACTTACGTTTATTAAAGCGAGAAGCTGTTTTCGATAAAACCTTCTCAAACGCCTCCAACGATTCACTCTAGGATGGTTATGTACATATTTATAATAATGCACATTTTTTGATCTAAAGCACTCTAATATCCAGGTCTGTAAAAAATAATAAATGTTACAATTATTGTACATTAAATTTACTAATATTACTAAAGAAAAAAAAATACCTTGAATGCCCATGTGAATCCAATTAGCGTATAGCTATGCACTTTCCCTTCTGGAAGGTCATTTATAAAGTGATGAACACGCTATCCTACTGCATCCCTAAGTTGCCAATAGAGAGTGGGTCATACGTGTGAACCCTATGGGTACATGTTAAACGCTTCCCTATTATCCACTATCCTAAAGTAACATTCTGGGACACAATGTGATATCTTATGTCCTAAAAGTATCAAGTCCGTACACGCTAACAAGCACAAGCCAACCGCATCGTTGTCATTCAAGTCATAAAAAAGAATCGCTTAAAATCTTTTCTAACAGCTGACCGGCGTGTATCACGCGACCATCATACCTTCATCCAAATACTCGTCTCCTAAACGGCATAGGGCCTGATGTAAATTCCTCCTTAAATTTAACACCAAATTTCAAGGAGGTGACCAAACAGAATTCCTCCCTCCCAAAATATAATTCATGCCCATTTACATAGTAAGTGAAACGGTTATTTATGCCATGTTCTTCTTCACTATATCCTTGACAACATCCTAAATAATGTATCAATACACAATTTTCGTCACTGGTAAAGTCTAAATCCCAAAGCCAACCTAAACAAGAAGCCCTAAATAAAACTTCTTTAGGGGTGTCTTCTAATTTACTCCTGATGTCGCCAATCAAGGATATCTTACTTCTACATGTAAGTTTCGCAGGATAATCCTAAAATAATAAAAAATTAATACACAATATTAATACTAATACAAATGTACATTAAGTTAAAATAAAAATAAAACATACCTCTATGGGAACAATTCTTGCCATGTTTGAGAATACTAAGTTAATACTGATGAAGAATACTAATCTTGAACTACTACTCAATCTTCAAAATAAAAAACATCAACTACAAAACCTTGCCACCTTCTTTATCATGCGAACTACTACTTAATCTTCAAAATAAAAACTGCTACTGAATCTTTATTAGGCGAACTACGAACTACGAACTGCTTTTTAATTGAATATCGAAAATGACAATCTTCATCGACTCACTATATATGTTCAGACATGCATGCCTTTCATTTTCGATATACAATGACCATGTTCTTCTTCACTGAATCTTTATCAATCTTTTTTGTGTCATTTTGACAATGGAGATAAAAACAATGCAGTGAAAAAATCCCTATTTATACGAGTAAAAGAAATCTTTTGGGTATTTACTGTCAAGTCAAAATATAAATTGGGAAACGAAATAGTTTGTTTTTTCCTTGGTCCGCTTGAAATGAGGCGCGGAGACATTAAATTCGCAAAGGTTGGGACGCGGAGAACTTTTTATGGGGAACGTAATCTTGCCTGCAAAAGCTGTTGAGTTGACCCAACATAGCATTTATTTGCTCCGCTTTAAATTTGGCGCGAAAAACTTTTTTTAATATTTTTTTTGTTTGTTTAATGTGAGTGTGACACGTGTTAGGTTTGGGCTCCGTTTTAAATTTGGCGCGGAGAACTGGGCTATTTTCGATATTCTATTTAAAACGGGTCACTGCAAGAGAACCCTCTCTCTAGAGGGTCTCTGTAGTAAATAACCCTAGATTGAATCCGCATATCAGCATATATTTAAAATTATAATATATAACTTTATTTTAGAAAATAAAGCATATTTTATTTTAGAAAATATATTATAACTTTATTTTATATTATATAACTTTATAATATATAACTTTATTTTAGAAAATATATTTTATATTATATAACTTTATAATATATAACTTTATTTTAGAAAGTATATTTTATTTTATTTTATAAAATATATTTATATATTTAAGAAAATTATATATATCAGCATATTTTATTTTAGAAAATAGTATTATTATAATATTATAACTTTTTATACTATCATTTTCGGTTTAAAATTAGAGCAAGTAAAAAAATAGAAAGCTGTGGGGGTTTCGAACACCTGACCTCCCACAAACCTCACGACTCACAACAACTCCCACAAACCATCTGCTCTAATGGTTTTTTTTAAAATGTTTACAAATCGATTTATTTAAACTCTTTTTTTTTTCTTTTATCACATTAGCTTTATGATTTATTGTAGCTTATTTCGTAACTTATTCAGAGCTTATTTTGTAGGGTTTTATTTTTCCTAGCTTTTAAGTAGTGATTAACTCTTTCTGTAACTTTTTCAGATTTTATAAAAATCATTTAATATTTTTAAAGCATTTTTTAGATTAAAATCATTTTTAATTAATAAAAATTTTATCTAAAAATAAAAAAAATGTAATTCTTTTTTTTTTAAAATTTATTTTGTCATTTAGGACGTAGGAAATATTAATTTACATTAGTAGAGTTTAAAATTTGATAATTTTCTTTAAATGACACGTTTTAACTTTCGTTATTTGTTTCGTGTTTTCGTTAAATGAAATTTTTAGTCCATTTATGTTTTGACATTAGTTTTTATTTTTCTTTTTAAGTTTAATAAGTTTCTTTAGTTAAGTTTTCAAAAAAATTTAAATTTAGTCAAATTTTACGTTACGTTTTTACGTAACGCATTTTACGTCGTAGGACCGTTTTTAGCGTAATCTGTTTCCGTTTTCTTCTTTTCAAAAGCGAAATAATCACTCATAATAAGTAACGTCTATAATATTTTTAACTTAAACAACATACCTCCTCAAGAACGAACTCAACGGCGAGTATTTGCGTTTTTCACAAAACGTGATACTTAATACTTACCCGCTTTATTAGTGCTTGTTTTGTCTTATTAGTGCTTGTTTTTTCTAAGGCAAGTGACATCAAAAACATATTTGTGTCTCCATTTGAAGCTCAACACACCCAAGGTTAATCGAGTTGTGAACATTTTTGTATATAAACCGGCCAGGTTCCCTTTCTTCAGCCGATGTGGGACTGTCATTTCAAAAAAAAAACATAACATAGACCATCTATGTAATAACTAACTATAGTAAATACTTTGTATCTTTTGGTAATTTGGTGTGAAGAAGACTCATTCTCCCATTCCCTGCTAGTTTCCACCCATAAGTCTCTCTAGATACATCCATATCGTGAGCTACAAGTACATTTTTCTTTCTTTTTTTGTGGTAAACCATGTACATCAGCTTTAATGTTTCATTTTACAACCACATGGGCTTTCATATGTGCGAGTCTGGTCTACTCACGAGTCACATTGCGGGTTGCCTCGTTTAGGGAGTGTTTTGACTCGACTCATTTTGGAACAAACTAGACACCCGATTGAAAGAAGTGAGCTATATGTCATTGAGGATGAAGTTCTTTGATGGACGCTTGGGGGAGAAGACCCTCTCGTTTCGGAATTTCTATAAGTCTCAAATGGTTGTTTGGACAACTGTATAGAAGTGAGTCAAGTATATTAACTTTATGTACGTAACACGCACATGCTACTCCACATGGATACTTACAACTGCTATAAGGTTTCGGTTAGTCATGGCCTATCCTAAGATTAACGTGGCTCCGTTCCTGTAACAATATACAATAGCTTAAACGAACCAAACTTCCAAAATTTTGATAAATATATACAATTCTAGATCAAATATGGGCGAAAATATGATGTATTAATAAGCTCTATAATATAATTTAGAAAGACATTTGTACCAACACTTGTTGACAAATCCTAGCATCAGTTACCTTCTATCCTAAAGTGTTCCAAACATTAAAAAAAATGAATACAGTACATGTTATTATACATATATATACAAATAAGTAAGGAAAATGACACATGATGTTAAGATTATTATACGTTGATCAAAATATCGATAAGTTGTTTTGTAGACCTTATTTGAGAAATGGTAGAAATAATGTGTAGGAGTAGGACTAGGAGAGAAAAGTGGGCAATGCAGAATGTGGCAAGAAATGCAATTACCTTCCCCCTTGTCTTTTGGATCTTTACATTGTTTCTATTTTGGTCTCCAACTAAGTACTCAAAATTTTTACTACATTCTTCTATCTTATGCAACCACCATGGCCCCAGGGAAACACCGTACCACCAAGCGATCTTCAGGTGGTGTTTCATATGCATCCACCGTCACCACTGTGGTATTTGTGTGCATATTTGTTTTAGGTATATGGATGCTCACTTCTAACTCCTATGTCTCCCCAAACAAGTCCCTTGCCCGACTCTCTCAGCATTCTACCTCCACTTCTTCCCAAATTCGTTCCAGAAAAATACCGATTGATTCTCCTGCTTTTGAAGACAATCCTGGTGATCTTCCAGAAGATGCCATCCAAGGGGATGAAGGTTCAGCAAGAAATGTTGAACCAAGCAATACAACATTGGAAGTTCAGAAACGCCTGCGTGTTGAAAAAGACGAGAAATATAAAGAAGATGTTCAATTGTCTGAGGAAAGTGCAATGACTCAAAATCAACATCTTGAGGGAGTCCCAATGGTTGAAATCCCTAGTGCAAAGAACGATAACAAACGAAAAAACGACAGTCGAGAAAAGCAAAACGATATGCAGATGAATATGACAGTTGGCAATGATAAATGGGGTATGGTGAACAATGATCAAAACAAACAGGGTAAGAATACAGACAGCGATGACAAATGGGGTATTAGGAAGATGACAGTTGGGAATGAAAAATGGGGTATGGGGAACGATGATAAAAACAAACAGAAGAAGATGACAATTGGCGATGACATATGGGGTATGGTGAGAGATGATAAAAACCAACAGGGGAAGATGACAGTTGGTGATGACAAATGGGGTATCAGGAAGATGACAATTGGCGACGATAAAAGGGGTATGGTGAACGATGATAAAAACCAACAGAGGAAGATGACAGTTGGCGATGAAAAATGGGGTATTAGGAAGACGACAGTTGGCGACGAAAAATGGGGTATGGTGAACGATGATAAAAACCAACAGAAGAAGATTACAGTTGGGGATGAAAAATGGGGTATGGTGCAAGATGACGAACACGATGTAACAGAGGAAGAAAAGGAAAGGATAATGGATAGACACCAACAGAAGCGAGAAGAGTCGCAATATGATGAAGAAATGAGCAAGGCTTTAATACCAAAAAATGAGACGAAACGGCCAATAGAATTTGCAAAGACCAAAACCACCACGACATCACATAACGATTCAAAGGTGGAAGTAGACAGTGGTACAATTCCAAAAGAGTTAAATGAATCAACGAAGGGATGGATAACTCAAGCTGGTCAGTCAGACAACGAGAAGGAAAGACAAGAAGGCAAAGGTGACGTGGCTACCGATCACATGTGGGAGTTATGCAATGTTACGAGTGGGACAGACTACGTACCTTGTTTAGATAATGAAAAAGCAATCATGAACTTGCGAAGTAGAAAACATTTTGAGCATAGGGAGAGGCATTGCCCAGAGGAGGCTCCAATGTGCCTTGTCCCCCTACCGGAAGGTTATAAGACACCTATTCCATGGCCTCAGAGCAGAAATAAGGTATAGTCCTGCTACTTACATAACCTAGAGATGGAAAAATGGGTGGGTTGTGGGAAAAATAAGTGGGTTGTGCACCGGTTCGGTCAGAACAAATATTTTTAAATTCAGTAAATTTTACAACCATCTGTCCTCAATTTTTTATTTACTTGTTAATACAGCCATATATGGGGTTCTTTGAACTAAATATACACATTAGGCAACATTCAACTTGTTCGACTTTTCCTTTATAACAAAAAACCTATTTGATGCGTTTGAGATATTGCATTTTAGCATAGCTTAAATCGACTCATTTAGAAACAAGTGTGATCAAATTGGCAGCTCTACAAGGCCATTGCTCTTTGTAGCTTACATAACAAAGTCTGGATAAATAGTTGGTCTTACGATAAAATGTAAGATGTAAATGGCAGATATGGTTCCATAATGTACCACATAGGTCACTGGCGAATGTAAAAGGACATCAGAATTGGGTGAAGGTGACAGGGGAATTCCTTACATTCCCAGGAGGCGGAACTCAATTTATCAATGGTGCTCTACACTATATTGACGTGCTACAACAGGTAAAATAAACCCACATATCTGCTGATCTGCAAAAAGATTTCATGTGAACCATTTAAAATATTTACAACTAAGAATTCAACGACTTCCTCACAATGCAGGCAGTGCCTGAGATTGAATGGGGAAAGCACACTAGAGTAGTTTTAGATGTGGGGTGTGGTGTAGCAAGTTTTGGAGGTTACCTTTTCGACAGAAACGTCCTTGCAATGTCATTAGCCCCTAAAGATGAACATGAAGCTCAGATTCAGTTTGCTCTAGAGAGAGGAATACCAGCAATTTCTGGTGTCATGGGCAGTCAACGCCTTCCATTCCCAAGCAACGTTTATGATCTCATACATTGTGCTCGTTGTAGAGTACCCTGGCACAGAGAAGGTTCACATAATTCTAACATTTCTCTACATATATTTCCATCTATGGTTCCTATATCCCAGTTAACATTTTATTTGTGGGTCCGATTTAGATTGGTAGTGGCAAAATGGGAACATCAGGCAAGTTAGGCAAGTGATCAAGTGATAAATATTATTTTTATCAAATATTAGTGTGTCAAATATGACTGAAAATTATATATTATTTCAATACAAATCTAATAATATAAAGCGATCGAGTTAACAGGTTTTATGCATCAAGAAGACACTAAAAGTGACTTTTGACTCGTTTGACCCGTTCAAACACTTTTAGGCTTTTCTATTACCCCATTAGACAAAACATAATAAGAATAAAGTCGTTTATAAGTACATGAGTCGAAATCCCATATCTAACTTAAATAAAGTAGGAAGAAATGAAGGTGTGAACACATGGTCATTATACCCTTCAAACCCAAACCCTCATACCAAACACGCTTAAAGATGTGACACACAAAATGGAGAAAACAGCTTAAACTTTATAACTTTTTAAATCACTAAGGCAGTATTCTATTTTTTAAGGTGGCATGCTTCTTTTGGAGCTTAATCGCTTGCTTCGCCCGGGAGGTTATTTTGTCTGGTCAGCGACACCAGTCTACCGAAAAAATGGAGAGGATGCGCAAATATGGAAAGGTGTTATCTGGAAATCTCTTCTAAGGACTCCTATTTCTATTACTAGTAATTTCTAAACTAAGATATGTTCACTCAGAAATGTCTGCTCTAACGGTGGCAATGTGTTGGGAGCTTGTCACCATCAAGAAAGATGACCTCAATGAAGTTGCTGTTGCTATCTACCGCAAACCAGAATCAAATGAATGCTACAATGGGAGAAAGAAACAAGAGCCACCAATGTGTAAACCAGATGATGATCCTAATGCTGCATGGTAAGCATCAAATTTATTATATTTTTCAATATCCTTAATATACGTCAATGTTAGGAATATAGACGTAATATATCCGGGTTCTAATTGGCAGGTATACTCCTCTACATGCATGTATGCATAACATCCCTATAGGAGACATAGAAAGAGGTTCACGATGGCCTGAAGAATGGCCAGCTCGAGTTCAAACACCTCCATACTGGTTAAGCAAGTCCCAGATGGGAATTCATGGGAAACCAGCTCCAGATGATTTTAAAGCAGATTATGTCCACTGGAAACGTGTTGTTAGCAAATCATATATGAGTGACTTAGGATTCAACTGGACAAATGTAAGAAATGTCATGGATATGAGAGCTGTTTATGGTGGGTAAGTGTCAAGATCTAAAGCGCCCGCCACATGATCAATCAAAAGATATTATTTGCGATTTGACTAATTTTTAACGCATTCTTATGCAGATTTGCCGCCGCATTGAAAGACCTAAAACTGTGGGTGCTGAATGTCGTGAACACAGACTCTCCTGATACACTGCCAATCATATTTGAGAGGGGTCTTTTTGGAGTTTACCATGATTGGTGTGAATCTTTTAGCACGTACCCTCGGACCTATGATCTCCTCCATGCGGATCATCTCTTCTCCGTGCTGAAAAAGAGGTGACTCCAGTGAAAAAAGAAAATACACTCTGAACACACATACGCCAATCAATGAGATTTTATTATGACTAATATTTACATGAAACTTAAAATGGTGCATGTAGGTGTGATATCGCACCTGTTATTGTTGAGGTTGATAGAATTCTGAGGCCAGGAGGGAAATTGATCGTTTGTGACGATCCCAGCACGCTAGTGGAAGCTGAGCACTTGTTAAAGTCACTACACTGGCATGTCCACTTAACGGATTCTAAGAACAAAGGACTGATACTAAGTGCCCAGAAGTCAACATGGAGACCGGACACCTATGCAATCCCTTCAGGATCATAATTATACATAGATGGGACATACAAGTAGAAGATCAAAGCTTTTGAGCCTAGAATCTTGTCATGTAAATTTTACTTGGTAAAACAAATGAAAAAATACAGAGGAAGCAGAAACAGTTTGAGGGGATCTATACATGTATTTTGTAAGCATACTGCAATATAACATTCATTGCGTGCAAATGTGAAAAATTAGATTGAAGATCAACTATCAGAAATGCAAAGACATTCTATAACAATTCATGTTTAAACCGGTCACTGGTTTACTTTTTACATGCTCAAGAGTTGAGAGGAACAAAAGTAAACACTGCATTAAATTTGACAGTTGCCCTTCCTATTCAACTTGTGCTCAGGAGATCTTGCAACACACCATTCCGGACAGCTACTTCAAGATCTACATGAATAAATTATATACACAAAATAAACTTACTACTTACGTTTAACGCAACTAATGCCCATAGATAAGAAACGCGAAAAAAGTCTAACCATCAGCACCGCCAATATGCTTCCCATTCACAAATATTTGAGGAACAGTACGACGACCAACCAGCTCTAAAAGCACATTTTGTATTTTGTACCCATCATCTGAAACAAGAATATGTAAACATCAGCAACGTTTGACAATTGCACAATTGGCGATGAAATAAAGATTTCCCAACAAGCAGTACCTCGAAGATCAAGTTCCACCACATAAGGTTCCTCTTTTAGTTCACTAAAAGTGCGTTTGGCACGGCGACAATACCTGAACTCATGACATACAACACCCCAATAAGTTCTTCCAATATTGATGCCAAAAAGAATATACCCTTGGTATTCAATCTATATGGTACAACAATGTGCTTATTACATAAACTTATCAACTAATAGCTTCCACGTCATTAACATCGCCTAAGATCAACGATGCATTAAAATTGCTAAAGCAGCAGATATGATAGAAGGCAGCAATGCTACTGACACATTTAGGGGCTGTTTGTTTTAGCTTATATAGCGTAAGCTCATTTCGGATTATATAACATAAGCCTCAATTTTGAGGCTTATTTGGAGACTTATGGGCTTAGATAAGTTTATTATTATATAATAATCTTATATAAGCACATAAGTCTCCAAATAAGCTTAAAAAACTGGGGTTTATGAAATATAAGTCGAAATATGGCTTATTTTCAGCTTATATAACATAAGCTCCAATTTTGTGGCTTATTTTAAGACTTAGGGGCTTATATTATATCCATAATAAACTTATATAAGCCCACAAGTCTCCAAATAAGCCACAAAACTGGGGCTTATGTTATATAAACGCAGTCCACCGAATCGAGTAAAGGCGAAAAGCTAAGGCTCCTAAAAATCCTAGAGAAAACTATCTTATATCGGATTATCAAATATTAAACTCACAAACACAATAATAATACCTAAATATATATATATATATATAATTAAATAGAAAGAGTAAATAATTAATAAATAAATTACGGGCAGTAAGATTTGGAGAAAATAGCGATCTTATTCGAATAAACAATCGACTGAACAAATGCCTCAGGAGATTTTGAAGCTGATACATTCATCATCAACAACAATAATAATAATAATATGGAGAGTTGTGTCAATATGCAATGCTTCTTTAACTCATACATTCTTGTTGTTTTCATTTCGATATGTTTGTGAGAATACCCAAACTTATTTATATTGTTTTTCTATTTTTCAGCTGACTTTGATCCGGAAATTTCTAAAATTGTCACTTTTAATAATAAATTAGTAAATTAGGGTAAAGTGCAAAAATATCCTTTGAGATTTCCCGAAATTACACTTCTGGCTTTGCGATCGGCATCATCGTTGTTCACTCGAAATTTCAATAACGATCGTTAAATTTCCTTGTTAAGTTGAATAGTCGATACATGTGCAACTCACATGAGAGCTTTCTGATCGTTAGACATTCCATCATTTATCTTCCCAATATACATTCCCAGGACGGAATTTGCAACAGCACACAGATTTAAGGTACATAGTAGGGGGCAGATCTTAATGGATTATAACTCGTATACACTAGATTTGTGCTACTATTTACATTTTAACCAAACACATCAAACACTCCATATGAAGAACATTGATTTCCACACAAGTATTTGTTTTAATTGATTGAATCTTGCTCGTTATTACAGTACCAACATTAGGCAATGTCTTCGCAAGGTTGTAGATTGGCACTTTACAACTGCAGTAAAAGTGTTATCCTCTTCTGGTGTAGCTCCATACTCTGATGATACCATTAAAGCCTTGGAGGCTAAGCATCCTTACAAGCCACCCCCATCCATACCGAGTAACACATTTTCTGAGCCTCCTCTTGTAGCAGAGATTGATTGTGTCTTGGGTTGCATTAAATCTTTTCCTAAAGGTACTTCATGTAGGAGAGATGGTTTAAGGGCACAACATATCTTAGATGCTTTATGTAGAGAGGGGTCTGCTACTGCCACATATATCTTAAAGGCTATCACCTTGGCCGTTAATTTATGGTTAGCAGGGAGTTGTTCGCCTATTTCGGCAGACTTTGTTGCATCTGCTCCTTAACTTAAACCAGATAACGGAATTCGACCTAGTGTAGTAGGCACTATATGGAGATGTTTGGTGTCCAAGGTTGCTATGAAAAGGGTGAGTAAGGAAATGTCCAAATACCTCGGTGCTTTCCAGTTCGGAGTCAGAGTGTCAGGTGGCGCTGAGGCTGTTTTACATAGTGCCAATAGGGTGTTGACATAATACCATAATGATGGGTCTCTTGCAATGCTCACTGTGGACTTCTCAAAGCATTTAACCTTGTGGATAGATGGCATTACTTCATAAAGTTAGGGTGAGGTGTCCCTCTATTTCTTTGTGGGTGAACTTCCTATATGGTCAGACAGCGAGGTTGTATATATAAGACACACATATTTGGTCTGACACGGGTGTGCAACAAGGTAACCCATTGGGGCCTCTTCTTTTTGCTATTGTATTGCACCCGCTAGTACATAAGATCAGAGACGGTTGCAAGCTTCTTCTTCATGCTTGGTATCTTGATGATGGAACCGTTATTGGAGATGCAGAAGAGGTACCAAGGTGTTAGACATCATAAAGGCGACTGGTCCAAGTTTGGGTCTTGAACTTAATGTCAAGAAAACAGAGATATTTTGTCCCTCTTGTAATGGTACGAAGATTCAGGAGGGTTTATTTCTGGTCGGATATTCGAATTCATTCTTTGGTTGTGAGCTTCTTGGGGGAGCCGTTAGTAGAGATGAAAATTTTATTAGTGGGTTGCCTATGAGGAGACCCGTGAATGTTGTTGAGTAGATGGGTCTTCTTCCACAACTACATGACCCACAGAGTGAGCTTCTTTTGCTTCGTTCATGTATGGGTATTGCTAAACATTTTTTTGGTTTAAGAACCTGTCAACCTATACACGTGGAGGAGGCGACATTGTTTTTTGACAAAGGTTTTCTTGGGTCAATCGAGAATATAATGGTTTGTGTAGGACCTTTCTTTGGTGACTTGCAGTGGAGACTCGCTTCTTTACTAATCCGTCTTGGTGGTTTGGGCTTGTACTCAGCAAAAGTGGTCTCCTACTATGCTTTTGTGGCCTCGAGGGCCCAATCTTGGGTGTTAAAAGACCACATCTTACGTGACAGGGGCATATGTGATATGGATGATGATAACGTTTATGCTTTGACGTGTCTTCGTGATATGATTCCAAGCTTTAATTTTAGCGTTTTTGCTAATAAGGACACCGCCCCATCTAAAGCCAAAGAAACATTAGTGAATGTCCTTTTTAGTGAGATGGTCAAAGATATGAAAGCCCTCTTTGACATGAGGTTAGACAAAAAGCAGTTTTTGAGTTTCTACGTGCTCCACGTGCTCAAGATTTTCTACTAGCTACCCTTATAGACGGGTATCGGTCAACATATGTCGCTGGTGGTATACCGCACTATCCTTAAGTATCGTCTTATGATTCCCTTATTTTCGGTTGATGTGATATGTCCTTTTTGTCGCAAGGCATGTTTGGATTATTTTGGAGGACACGCGGTTCATTGTAAGGAACTTCCAGGCTTCAAGTACTAACACGATTTTGGTAGGGATGTTCTTTTCGACACATGTAGGCGTGCCGGGATCTCCACCAAGAAAGAGGCACCTGTGAATTTATTGACCGATCCGTCAGATAGATGATCCATATTGAGACCCGCTGACATTTTGGTTTTTGAATAGGTCGGAGGTAAACATGCATGCGTTGATTTGACAAGGATTTCTCCTCTCGTGGGATTAAGCAATCGGGATTTTACAATGTGTCAGGCTGCTATAAAAGTTGCCTCGTGCAAAGTGACTAAGCACAAGAAAGCATATATTGAAAATCAACACGTGTTTATTCCTTTCACGTTTGATACATTTGATTTCCTTGCAATTGAGGCGGTGGAGCTACTTACCATAATGAACAGTAATGTTTTGACACCTAAATCCACAAACATTGTAACACGCCACTTGGATAAGTGGATCGTTACGTGTATTTATGGCGTGTCATCAAAGCATGCAAGGTAAATGTCTTAAAAACATTAACTGGCCATAAAGGAAATATCGGAATCAAACACCGGTAGTCCAAACATAAGCTCAAACATGTAAAAGTAAATACTAAAAGGAAGGACTAAACAATGTCCAAGCAAGCAAAGTAATGTATGAAGTGCATAAAGTAAGAAGTCTGGATAGCTTCCATCCAAATGCACATAATCTCATAATCCTAAGAGCGTCCATATGTACTTGCCGTTTGGAACATGAAAAGAAACTACGGTTCAACATAACGCCCAGTGAACGAATATAAAAGCATGATAAGAATTACTAAAATGAAGCAGATAACAAACACTGAATCTAAAAGACTGATAAGTGAAATGCAGCGGAAATTGTGTATGTCTTGGAAAACCTGGTTTATAACTTGTAAAACTGAATTATTAACTGTTAAATCTGAAAACATGCATGTACTGTATTTTAAGTGCCAAGAGATCATACATGTCATGTAATATAACAACGTGGCATGAATACTTAGAGGGGTGACCTCGTCATGCTGTTAGAGGGGTGGCCTCTAAATAAACTGGGTGGAGGGATCAGCTCCAATGTGAAGGATGTAGAGCACACACCACATTCACCTGCTAACTATAAACTGATAAACTAGGATGCACCCATACACCCCACTGATAATATATTGAATAAATGGCCAATTGAAATAAAAGGGATGCTACGAGAAATCACTGCCTCGCAGAGGAGTCATGACACCGGTGCCTCAAGTGTCATGGTTACGGTACCTCCGTAACTAGATGGATCTGGTCATGCATGTATATAAAGATCAGGCAATTAACATAGTTATCTTGGCAAATCATGTAAAATTTTATAACATATAACTAGGGAAAACAGATGGCTGCAGACGTGGAATCCTAATCATGCATAGAAAAGAAAGTCCATAATGAAGGACGGGAAATCCGTACCTTGTGTCCAGTAACTGACTGCGAAGAAAACAAACGAAACTCCTACTATGACTTCACAATAGCTACATGAATAAAGGAAGCGAATGAGTTGTCTGGTTACTGTTTACTTTTACTGATTCTTACTGTTCTTAGCTTGATTTATATGTTCTTGTATTGTTTTACTGATTCGTATATAATCTGATAACTCTGACTGTTCTTAAATATTTCTGATTAGTGTATTTCCTGTACTCTGATTAGTGTATAACATGTATTCTCGTATTATTATTATACTGTTACAAGTAACCTGCTAAAAAAAGAAAGTTCCCTAAAATATAAAGTTTCCCAAAATAGTAAGGTTTCAGTACAAGGTTTCATGAATAATTTAATGATTTAATTGTAATCAAGTATTAAATAAATAAACTAACATGATTAATTTAATTAAAGTTAATTAAATTAAAGTAAAATGATTTATAACTTTGATTAATTTATCATAAGTAATTAAATTAAAACTTGATTATTAAAATGCTAAGTCAAAAGCCTCTTGTTATGAAATCCGTGTTAACCCGAACCCAAGCCTATCGAGATATCTATCTCGGTCGCACTAAACAAATCGTCGAAACAATTAAACCTCCCACCAACAGCTGCCGGCTGTTAGTTTAAGCCAGCGGCCAGCAACCCCAAGGCTGCTGTCGTGCCACTGACTTGGCCAGGTTTCCCACTAGTAGCCCAGTGGTTCCCCCGCCCCCCTCCCACCTTATACCGGGTTCCCACCGGGACCTTAAGGTCTCGGTTTCCCACTGCTTACACCAAACACCCCCCTGTGACCAACCAAACATACCCCCTGCTTGGTTTATGCTTGTTGCCGACCTCACCAAAACCAACCCGCACCCCTTGTGGGTTGCGGCTGGTCCATAACCACCCACATCGAGACCTTAAGGGTCTCGGTTCTCGTGAAATCCAAACAAACACAACCCCTTTTTCTAGATTAATACATGTTTAATATATAATTATCATTTGTTCTTGATATCAATCCCCCATGGATCAATGATTATTAATAAAAAAAGAAAGGAAATGGATTACCGGTTATACGTGATTAGGAAATAACAATTAACACTCACACAAACCAAAATCAAAACTCCAAAATCGTTCCTTCCTTGTTTTCTTTTTCTGTCGACGGTTCAAAGGAATGGTGAGGCTAGGGTTTTGTGTTTATTTTGTGTAACATGAAAATGAGAAAACTAATTAGGTTCCCTGTGGTTTACATGTTTTAAGTGGACTGGGCTCAAAGCCCATCATTTCTTGTTTCCCCTTTGTAGCCGCGACCCAACACACAAACACACACAAAATGCATATTTCATTCTCGTGTTCTAGTTATTTATCGCACATGATCGTCTTTAAATTCCCATGTTTAAATCTTGACTTGTATTAATTATTTACTGAATAAATAATACTAACTGTAAATACTTGAATATATATATATATATATATATTATTTATTATTCTGATAAATAAATTTTTACGTATCGTTTTATTAAATTCTGAGACTACGTGTAATTAATGTTCATGGATTTTAAAGCAGGTTTTACAACTCTTCCCCTCTAACAAATAATTCGTCCTCAAATTAGAGACATGATAATGCTGCGATTTTACAATTCTCCCTCTCTAAAAGAAAAATTCGTCCTCGAATTAAGGGAAAATAAGCTGATGGAGTTAAAAAAGCTGAAAGGACACAAAAGCTGAAAAGACATGTAAGCTGAAAGAACATACCTGAATTATAACTGGGAGTGAGGATAAGAAGTCCGTATAGACTCCTCCGTTTCCCAAGTGGCCTCTCGCTCGGAATGGTTCCTCCAAAGGATCTTGACGAAAGGAATGGTCTTCTTTCTCATAACTCGATCTTGGCGATCTAAAACTGCTTCGGGTTCCTCAATATAGGATAGATCCTCCCGAATCTGATCAAGTGGATAATTAACTTTGTGAAGCTCGTGATAGTTGTACCCTCTGTGTAATGATACATGGAACACATTATGAACATGTGAAAGCTGAGGCGGTAACGCCAATCGATATGATACTTCACCGACTCGTTCGAGGATCTCGAACGGTCCGATGTAGCGAGGGCTGAGCTTGCTGTTGAGGCCAAAACGTCTGACCCCGCGTGCTGGTGATAGTTTGAGAAACACACGATCACCGGTCTGAAATACTAGATCTCTACGATGCTTGTCGGCATAACTCTTCTGACGAGTACGCACCTCCTGGAGCTTTGACCTGACAATGGAGACCTTTTCATTGGTCAACTCTATTAGTTCTGGTCCCTCAATTAGACGTTCTCCAACTTGATCCCAACAGATCGGAGCACGACATTTCCTGCCGTATAACATCTTAAAAGGACCACACTTGATACTCGCATGCCAACTGTTGTTGTAGGCAAACTCGACCAAGCAGATATAGTCATCCCAATTACCTGTCCATTCTAATGCACATGCGCGTAGCATGTCCTCCAAAGTATGGATGGTACGCTCTGACTGACCGCCTGTCTGAGGATGAAAGGTCGTGCTAAGCTTGAGCTTGGTTCCCCAAGCTTTATGCAGACCTCTCCAGAAATATGACGTGAATCGTGGATCCCTGTCTGATATGATGTCTGAAGGAGTACCGTGTAATCGCACGATCTCCTTCTTAAATATGTCTGCTAATTTATTGACTGAAAAATCCTTACGGATAGGGAGGAAGTGTGTTGACTTGGTCAAACGGTCGACAATGACCCAAATGGCATCATGTTTTCTCTGAGTTAGCGGTAACCTAGTGACAAAATCCATGGAGATCTTGTCCCATTTCCACTCTGGAATGTCTAATGTTTGTAGTAACCTACTAGTACGCTTATGCTTTATCTTAACCTGCTGGTAGGTCAGACATCTATAAACAAACGTAGTGACATCCTGCTTCATGCCGCTCCACCAAAAATGCTGCTTAAGGTCGTGATACATCTTGTTGGAACCTGGATGGATAGAAAATGGAGAGCTGTGAGCCTCAGTCAATAAGGCTTCTCTGAGAGTATGGTCTTCTAGAACACATAACTTGGTACCCTGCCATACGATACCATCATCATCGATACGGAACTCAGTCTGCTGGTCAATATTCTGAAAAATCGCCCAGATTTCACCATCATCCTTATGTGCAGCTTTAATTCGAGAGAGTAAATTTGGTTCGACTCTAAGCTCAATATCATACCGCTCTAAATCCCGAATTATCTCCTCCTTAACCTCGATGTCATTAATCATCCCCGACTTTCTGCTAAGAGAATTTGCCACCACATTCGCTTTACCTGGGTGATACTGAATGTTGGTGTCATAATCCTTCAACAGCTCTAACCAACGCCTCTGCCTCATGTTAAGCTCTCACTGCATGAATATGTACTTGAGACTCTTGTGATCGGTGAAGATATCACACAACTCACCATACAGAGAATGTCTCCAGATTTTGAGAGCGAAGACAACTGCTGCAAGCTCCAGATCATGCGTGGGATAATTCTCCTCATACGACTTTAGCTGTCGTGAAGCATAGGCAATGACTTTCCCATGCTGCATAAGTACACAACCTAAACCTTTCCCTACAGCGTCAATGTATATCTGATATCGACCTATGCTAGATGGGAGAGTAAGGATCGGTGCTGAAACTAAACGATGTTTGAGTTCCTCAAAACTGTTTTCACTCTCATCATTCCATATAAACTTCTCCCCCTTGTGCATAAGTTTGGTCAACGGTAATGCCAAACATGATAAGTTCTCTACGAACATGCGGTAATATCCTGCTAAACCGAGAAAGCTGCGTACTTCTGTTGCAGATGTCGGTATCGGCCATTTAGTGATAGCCTCGACTTTCGCAGGATCCATGGTGATCCCCTATGCAGAAACAATATGGCCTAGAAACGCCACCTTACTCAACCAAAACCTTGCATTTAGGGAAAATAAGCCATGATATAATATACCACTACCAGGGAGCAGGCAAATAAGACCACATGTACCATCACTGGCATACTGTTTATATACGAACAGGTTGCCTGCGTTCTTTTTTATACGGGCGCTACACACTCAGTTATATCTACTTCCTTTGCTGCTAGTATAGACATGAACCCTACACCACTTGATAGTGTGCTAAGTATATCTACACCCATGCGAGACTCTGTACGCATTACTCAGGTGTACAGAGATCTTCCTCTAAAATTCGATGATAAAATCCGCCCAGTTAATGCACTTCCTCTAGACATGTGTGAGTTTGATGTAATTCTGGGTATGGATTGATTGTCAGCACATCGTGCCACTATAGATTGTCATGCATACGAGTCATATTCGGTGATGTTCATACTCCAGAGTACGTTCACCGTGGTTTCCTGCCAGGAAAACATGTTCAGATTATCTCAGATTTACAGGCCCGTGCTCTATTATATCATGGCTGCGAAGGTTTCTTAGTTGTTGTTCATGATAATACTTCTGAGACACCTTCCCTCCATGATCAGCCAATTGTGTCAGAGTTTCCCGATGTCTTCCCAGAAGAACTCCCAGGCATACCTCCTATTCGAGAGGTGGAGTTTGGTATCGATCTTATTCCAGGAGCAGAACCAGTATCCAAAGCTCCTTACCACATGGCTCCCATTGAGCTTAAGGAACTGAAGGATCAGCTACAAGAACTTTTTGAAATAGGTTTCATCCGTCCGAGCGTGTCACCATGGGGCACGCCAGTATTGTTTGTCAAGAAAAAAGATGGTAGTATGCGGTTGTGTATTGACTACCGCGGACTGAATAAGCTCACGATTCGTAACTGGTATCCACTATCTCGTATCGATGATTTGTTCGACCAGCTTCAGGGTGATAAGCACTTTTCCAAAATCGGCTTACGGTCAGGTTATCATTAGCTACGTGTGAAAGAACAGGATATATCCAAGACTGCATTTCACACGAGGTATGGTCAATACGAGTTTGTTGTCATGCCATTCGGTCTCACGAATGCTCCAACAGTGTTCATGGACTTGATGAATCGAGTCTTTCACGAATTAGTAGACAACTTTGTTATTGTGTTTATCGACGATATCCCAATCTTCTCTAAGTCTAAAGAAGAGCATGAGGATCATCTTCGTACAGTTCTGCAGATTATCTGACAGGAGAAGCTTTATGCTAAGTTTTCTAAATGTGAGTTCTGGTTGAGTAAGGTGACGTTTCTAGGCCATATTGTTTCTACAGAGGGGATCGCCATGGATCCTACGAAAGTCGAGGCTATCACTAAATGGTCGAGACTGACACTTGCAACAGAAGTACGCAGCTTTCTCGGTTTAGCAGGATATCACCGCAGGTTCGTAGAAAACTTCTCACGTTTGGCATTACCGTTGACCAAACTTATACACAAGGGGGAGAAGTTTGTATGGAATGATGAGAGAGAAAAGAGTTTTGAGGAACTCAAAAAACGTTTAGTTTCAGCACCGATCCTTACTCTTCCATCTGGCACAGGTGGATATCAGATATACAGTGATGCTTCAGGGAAAGGTTTGGGCTATGTACTTATGCAGCATGGGAAATTCATTGCCTATGCTTCACGACAGCTAAAGCCGTATGAGGAGAATTATCCCATGCATGATCTGGAGATTGCAACAGTTTTCTTCGCTCTCAAAATCTAGAGACATTATCTGTATGGTGAGTCGTGTGATATCTTCACCGATCACAAGAGTCTCAAGTATATATTCACGCAGCGAGAGCTTAACACGAGGCAGAGGCGTTGGTTAGAGCTGCTGAAGGATTATGACACCAACATTCAGTATCACCTAGGTACATCGAATGTGGTGGCAGATGCTCTCAACAGAAAGTCGGGGATGATTAGTGGCATCGAGGTTAAGGAGTGGATCGTTCGGGATTTAGAGCGGTATGATATTGAGCTTCTAGTACGTGTACAAACAGGTTACTAGGCTAGTCTGAGAGTGGAACCAAATTTACTCTCTCATAATAAACTTGCATAGAAGGATGATGGTGAAATATGGGCGATTGTTTAGAATATTGACCAGCAGACTGAGTTCCGTATCGATGATGATGGTATCGTATGGCAGGGTACCAAATTATGTGTTCTAGAAGACCCTACTCTCATAGAAGCCTTATTGGCTGAGGCTCACAGCTCTCCATTTTCTATCCATCCAGGTTCCACCAAGATGTACCACGACCTTAAGCAACATTTTTGGTGGAGCGGCATGAAGCAGGATGTCGCTACGTTTGTTTCTAGATGTCTGACCTGCCAGCAGGTTAAGATAGAGCATCAACGTACTAGTGGGTTACTACAACCATTAGACATTCCAGAGTGGAAATGGGACAAGATCTCCATGGATTTTGTCACCGGGTTACCTCTAACTCAGAGAAAACATGATGCCCTTTGTGTCATTGTCGACCGTTTGACCAAGTCAGCACACTTCCTCCCTATCCGTAAGGATTTCTTAGTCAATAAATTAGCAGACATATTTAAGAAGGAGATCGTGCGATTACACGATACTCCTTCAGATATCATATCAGACAGGGATCCACGATTCACGTCATATTTCTGGAGAGGTCTGCATAAAGCTTGGGGAACCAAGCACAAGCTCAGCACGACCTTTCATCCTCAGACAGACAGTCAGTCAGAGCGTACCATCCAGACTTTGGAGGACATGCTACGCGCTTGTGCATTAGAATGGATAGGTAATTGGGATGACTATATCTGCTTGGTCGAGTTTTTCTACAACAACAGTTAGCATGCGAGTATCAAGTGTGCACCTTTTGAGATGTTATACGGCAGGAAATGTCTTGCTCCGATCTGTTGGGATCAAGTTGGAAAACGTCTAATTGAGGGACCAAATCTAATAGAGTTGACCAATGAAAAGGTCTCCATTGCCATGGCAAAGCTGCAGGGGGCGCGTACTCGTCAGAAGAGTTATGCCGACAAGCATCACAGAGATCTAGTATTTCAGAATGGTGATCGTGTGTTTCTCAAATATCACCATCACACGGGGTCAGACGTTTTGGGCTCAAGGGCAAGCTCAGCCCTCGCTACATCGAACCGTTCGAGATCCTCGAACGTGTCGGTGAAGTATCATATCCATTGGCGTTACCGCCTCAACTTTCACATGTTCATAATGTGTTCCATGTATCATTACTCAGATGGTACAACTATCATGAGCTTCACAAAGTTAATTATCCACTCGATCAGATTCAGAAGGATCTATCCTATATTGAGGAACCCAAAGCAGTTTTAGATCACCAGGATCGTTATGAGAAGGAAGACCATTCCTTTCGTCAAGATCCTTTGGAGGAACCATTCCGAGTGGGAGGCCACTTGGGAAACGGAGGAGTCTATACGGACTTCTTATCCTCACTTCCACTTATGATTCGGGTATGTCCTTTCAGCTTACATGTCTTTTCATCTTTTGTGTACTTTCAGCTTTTATAACTCCATCAACTTATTTTCCCTTAATTTCAGGATGAATTTTCTTTTAGAGAGTGAGAATTGTAAAACCGCGGCATTATCATGTCTCTAATTCGAGGACAAATTATTTTTTAGAGGGGAAGAGTTGTAAAACCCGCTTTAAAATCCATGAACATTAATTACACGCAGTCTCAGAATTAATTAAAAAGATACGTAAAAATTATTTATTTAGAATAATAAATAATATATATATATATCCAAGTATTTAAAGTTAGTATATTTATTCAATAAATAATTAATACAATTCAAGATTTAAACACGGGAATTTAAACACGATCATGTGCGATAAATAACTAGATCACGAGAATGAAATATGTATTTTGTGTGTGTTTGTGTGTTGGGTCGCGGCTACAAAGGGGAAACAAGAAATTATGGGCTTTGAGCCCAATCCACTTAAAACATGTAAACCACAGGGGGACCTAATTAGTTTTCTCATTTTCATGTTACACAAAATAAACACAAAACCCTAGCCTTCCCATTCCTTTGAACCGCCGGCAGAAAAAGAAAACAAGGAAGGAACGATTTTGGAGTTTTGATTTTGGTTCATGTGAGTGTTAATTGTTATTTCCTAATCAAGTATAACCGGTAATCCATTTCCTTTATTTTTCTTTTAATAATCATGGATCCATAGGGGGATTGAAATCAAGAACAAATGATAAATTATATATTAAACATGTATTAATCAAGAAAAGGGGGTTGTGTTTGTTTGTATTTCACGAGAATCGAGACCCTTAAGGTCTCGGTGTGGGTGGTTATGGACCAGCCGCAACCCATAAGGGGTGCGTGTTGGTTTTGGTGAGGTCGACATCAACCATAACCAAGCAGGGGGTATGTTTGGTTTGTCGCAGGGGGTGTTTGGTGTAAGAAGTGGGAAACCGAGACCTTGAGGTCTCGATGGAACCAGGTATACGACGGGGGGAACCATTGGGGCTACCAATGGGAAACCTGGCCAAGGTAGTGGCACGATAGCAGCCTTGGGGCTGCTGACCGCCGACCTTAAACCAACAGCCGCCAGCTGTTGGTCGGAGGTTTTATTGTTTCATCGATTGGTTTAGTGTGACCGAGATAGATATCTCGTAGGCTTGGGTTCAAGTCACACGGATTTCATAACAAGAGGCTTTTGACTTAGCATTTTAATAATCAAGTTTTAATTTAATTACTTATGATAAATTAATCCAAGTTATAAATCATTTTACTTTAATTTAATTAACTTTAATTAGTATAATCATGTTATATTAGTTTTTTTATTTAATACTTGATTACAATTAAATGGTTAAATTATTCATGAAACCTTTTAACGGAAACCTTACTATTTTGGGAAACTTTCTATTTTAGGAAAAATTTCTATTTTTAGCAGGTTACTTATAACAGTATAATAATAATACGAGAATACATGTTATACACTAATCAGAGTACAGGAAATACACTAATTAGAAATATTTAAGAACAGTCAGAGTTATCAGATTATATACAAATCAGTAAAACAATACAAGAACATATAAATCAAGTTAAGAACAATAAGAATCAGTAAAAGTAAACAGTAACCAGACAACTCGTTCGCGTTCTTTATTCATGTAGCTATTGTGAAGGCAGAGTAGGAGTTTCGTCTATTTTCTTTGCAGTCCGTTACTGGACACAAGGTACGTATTTCCCGTCCTTCAGTATGGACTTTCTTTTCCATGTATGATTATGATTTCTCGTCTGCAGCCATCTGTTTTTTCCAGTTATATGTTATAAAATTTTACATGATTTGCCATGATAACTATGTTAATTGCCTGAGCTTTATATACATCCATGGCCAGTTCCATCTAGTTACGGAAGTACCGTAACCATGTCACTTGAGGCACCGGTGTCATGACTCCTCTACGCTGGAGTGATTTCTCGTAGCGTCCTTTTTATTTTAGTTGGCCATTTATTCAGTATATTATCAGTGGGGCGTATCCGTGTATGGGTGCATCCTAGTTTATTAGTTTACAGTTAGCAGGTGAATGTGGTGTGTGTTCTACATCCTTCACATTGGAGCTGATCCCTCCACGCAATTTATTTAGAGGTCACCCTTCTAATAGCATGACGAGGTCACCCCTCTAAGTATTCATGCCACGTTGTTATATTACATGATCTATATGAGCTCTTGGCACTTAAAATACAGTACATACATGTTCTCAGATTTAATAGTTAATAATTCAGTTTTACAAGTTATAAACTAGGTTTTTCAGGACATACACAATTTCCGCTGCATTTTACTTATCAGTCTATTAGATTCATTATTTGTTATCTGCTTTATTTCAGTAATTCTTATCATGCTTTTATATCCGTTCACTGGGCGTTATGCTCACCCGTAGTTTCTTTTCATGTTCCAAACGGCAGGTACACATGGACGCTCTTATGATTCTGAGAGTATGTGCATTTAGATGGAAGCTATCCAGACTTCTTACTTTATGCACTGCATGCATTACTTTGCTTGTGTGGACATTGTTTAGTCCTCCCTTTTAGTATTTACTTTTACATGTTTGAGCTTATGTTTAGACTACCGATGTTAGATTCCGGTATTTCCTTTATGGTTAGTTAGTGTTTTTAAGACATTTACCTTGCATGCTTTGACATGCCATAAATACACGTAACGGTCCACTTATCTAAGTGGGGTGTTACAAACATTGTATTTAATAGATTTGGTTTTGCTACACAAAAAGGGCTAGCGGCGCAGCTTGTTGCCAATTTGTCTTCTCTTACCATGTAAATTATAATTATTATAATGATGGATAGATTGGTAGTAAAAATGTATTGTACTTAATTGCAAGGAGTGGAATATTTATTTTAGAATCGTCAACAAAAAAAATTGTAATTTGGATTGTGACTACCTTATTACTTATAGTGTTACTTGATTACACTTGTTACCAAATCCTTGGTATGATCTCGACTTACCTTCATTTGTTATACAGGACGAATATACTTGCTCATATGTGTTTCTAGATTAATAGGTGATTGTGTTTATAAATTTAAAACATGCACGTATCATGACACATCAAGATGATTACAAACAATGAAGCTATTACAACAATATAATAGCAAAAATATTAATTAAAGATATATGATTATTGAGTTGTAGTACATCAAGACCAATGAAGAGAAAAGTGCCTATACATTCATACGTCTAAAACTACCGCTTCCGACATCAGGATCTCAACATCAACCATCTAAAGCATGTAGAAGAGAGAATATTCACCAAAAAGGTTTATTACATTTAAATTCCCAACATAATATCTTAACTTCTTATTATATTATTACGTTTCGATATCTAAAACAAGAAATATCTCTTACGTCCATAGTATTTTTACCTCATCTCTATGATGTCTCTAATGTCAATAATATTTTCAATGACGAAAATATAATCACGAGTTAAATTATTGAATCAGTTATTTAAATCCTCGTCATCATTCCTCTTAGATTTCTCTTTGGCTTTCTCTATAAAGTAGTTAGGGTTATTTGATAAACACATATGATTTATCGTAGAACGAATTAAAGGTGTTGAATAATGCAAAGATATTGAATGAGCTATGTCCTAAATGAAAATGAATGTTTGATAATTCTTCTGAGTCGGCACTCTGAATGATTATAATTACCATTTAATCCTTTACACTCACTCAGTGTTAATTGAAACGTAACTCATTGATAAGTAAACATGTGTTTCATGAAATTATATAAAAATGCATGCAATTTTATCAAATTAAAAATAATAGTTTTATAGTACCAAGACTCTTAAAAATAAACCTTTTAATGTATATCGGGAATCATACAAACTTGCGAAGTACAAACTACAAATTTTCATCTTTGAGTAAAGTATAAAAAACAAGGTAGCTTCCGATTAAAATATAAAATATGATGAAATAAGGAAGGGTGGAGGCATTAATTTGTTTTGCACGATCCAGACACTTTCAAATCGGTTCGGTGCCATCTATGTTTCTATCAAACAACATATGATCTGGTAAATTCTCATTTCTCCTCTTAACGATTCAATTTAAAGGGGATTAAACATGGCCTTGATAACTCCTAAAATATTCTCACGTGTGAAAAAGTTAATGGATTTAGAAGTTCTTTACATGTTGTGTTGAATCCAACTTAAAGTTCTCGCTAAAGTTACTATCTAAATTTCATTCATCGTAAATCACTACCATCAACAATATTATCACATTTATTTATGTAAAAATAAGATGTGGATGTTATAAAAAGCTAAATTAAAGCAATAACTAATATACTAAGTCCCCTACTGATGGACGTTATGCACTTCTCAGATAGGGAGTGATCCAGGAGTTTTACAACCCCTCGGGCAGTGTACTCGATCGTGTAAGTATAATATAGGTAAGGATCGGGGTTGTTATCATTCTCTCATAGAATAGTGTGAGAGGTCAGTGTTGAACGTACATAACGTATAGAGGTGGGAAAAAGATTCTTTTTGTATTCTTATATTTATGAAAGCAGTAAAGTTTATCGGGGTATAAGAGCGGGTTTTAACTAACAAACTAATCTTAAACTAGTGTTCTAGAATTTCACCAGTTAAAGAAATGTGTTTACCTCATCATGCACTACTTACTACAATGTTCTTTCTATGTGTTCATTGTTCATCACGTCTTATTGATTAAATATGTAAGTGTTTCCATTGGTTTTAACTACAAGTCGTGCGCGAAACAAATAAATTAATTGTATGGCAACGTTTACTAGATCCCACCCATTTGACGCATGCACCTATAATCGTCTACGTGACAAACTCGTAAACCAAGAATCACATACAACCCCTAGATCTACTCATTAACACATGCATTACCAAACACCTAAATAGCATGCCTCCATGGTCGCGGTATCATCTATTCACCTACGTTTCCCAAGACATATCAACAGTTAAGATATGCAATATTTAGTCGGGTTTTATAGAGCATAGCATGCACATAATCAATCAAGAAACAACAAACACACAAGAATCACATCATAGCTTTCATGCAATCATTGATAGACACTAATTAATTTAGCCTAACATATAAAAAGAAAAAAGATAGAAGACGTTATCATCAAACACATAACATGACTAATGAAAATGAATAAAACCTTGTTCTTAAATTGATATTGGTGATATAATAGAGTAATCGGCACACAAGTACATAATACGATCGATGTAAAAGCATTATAACGTCCAAATAGTATGCCTCCATGGTCGCGGTATCATCTATTCACCTACGTTTCCCAAGACATATCAACAGTTAAGATACGCAATATTTAGTCGGGTTTTCTAGAGCATAGCATGCACATAATCAATCAAGAAACAACAAACACACAAGAATCACATCATAGCTTTCATGCAATCATTGATAGACACTAATTAATTTAGCCTAACATATAAAAAGAAAAAAGATAGAAGACGTTATCATCAAACACATAACATGACTAATGAAAATGAATAAAACCTTGTTCGTAAATTGATATTGGTGATAGAATAGAGTTACCAATGGTTATGAAACCCTAAAAAGACTTATAAGTGTTGCTACAAAGCGCCACGACAACATCCAAAGGTCACCCTTGGATTCTTAGGGGGGGGGGTAAATATGAAGGGTTTCCTCATTAGAACATGTGATAAACTATCATCAATAATTTGGCTAAGATCTTCAATGACTACAAATTCAGTTATATAAGTGAAGTTTCCTATATTAACATGGACTCCTCTAACCCTTCCTTTGAAATTGCTTACTCTCTTAGGGGTCGGTTAGGTGTATCCTACACTCAAGTTTCCGGTTCATTAAGTCGTTGTGTACCTCCTGCTTATGATATTGATTGGTGATTGTGGGTCAATGTAAGCATTTTGAATATAGATTGTCCTATGTGACATTGTTTTTACTACAACTAGGGCCACCTTTTCTAATGAGTGGAGGTCTAGGGTAGAATAAGGGTCTATGGTCATGGAATAAGTATCTATGGTAGGCCAGCTCATCACTAGTCGATAACCTATCAAAATTATCGACGCCTAATTCTTCAACATTCTTCTCCACTTCCTACTCACCTCTATCATCATTCGATTCAATGGGTTCTCTGTCAAAATCACTCCAGTCATCCTAATCCCGTAAACTTAAAGAAACCCAGTGTTGTTAATGACCTCTTCATCACACAAAACCTTCATATGAACAAAGGGGCTATTGTAGCTCAAACCTTTCATCCGCGAGTGCAATTATAATATTTTCCTACGTAAAAAGGAATCCGGTGACTCCGGGGGCGATGATGGATTCACGTTCTCCATTAATGAAAAATAGAATAGTCAATGGAAGATTTTACAAAAACAAGTAACACAAAAAAACATAGAACACGAAGAAAGATAAAAAAGAACAATAAAACGTAAAAAAGGATAGTCGATCTCACTCAGTAGGAATCGAGTGAGTAAACCTAAGCTTTCCAAACACGAAACCTGACTATTCCCCAACAGATGCGCCAAAAATTTGATGGACGTTATATACTCCCCGTATAGGGAGTGGTCCATGAGTTTTACAACCCCTCGGGCAATGTACCCGATCATGTTAGTATAGTATAGGTAAAGACTCGGGGTTGTTATCGTTCTCTCGAGGATTAGTGTGTGAGGTTAATGTCGAACGTACAGAAAGCCTATAGGTGGGAAGGATATTGTTTTTCTATTTTCTTTATTTTATGAAAGCAGTAAATTTTATCGGGGTATAACAGGTGGTTTTGACTAGCAAACTAATCCTAAACTAATGTTGTAGAGATTCCCCAATTAAAGAAACGTGTTTACCTAATCGTGCACTACTTACTACAATGTTCTTTCTTTGTGTTCATTGCCAGTCACGTCTTGTTGATTAAATATGTAAGTGTTTTTGTTGGTATTAACTACAAGTCATGCGTGAAATAAATAAAACCTAGCATAGTGGTACGGTGATGTTTACCAGATCCTATCCATTTAACGCATGCGCTTATAATCGTCTATGTGACATACTCATAAATCTAGAATCACAAACAAAACCTATATATACTCACTCACACATGCATTATCAAACACCTAAATGAGTCCGCCTAATCGACACACAAGTACATACTACGGTCGATTCAAAAGCACTATAACGTCCAGATTGCATGCGTCAATGGTCCCGACATCATCTATTCATACACGTTTCCTTAGACATATCAACAGTTAAGATATGAAAATCTAGTCTAGTTTTCTAGACATAACGTGCACACAATCAATCAAGAAGTAATAAACACGCAAGAATCACATCATGAACAAACATTTATATGTAATTTAATGTCAATCGAATCATTTATTATAAGAATATTAATACACATTAATATCACACAAACTATTTTATATACAAATTAATGCAAACAAATAAATTTATGTAATACTGAAGAAACTACATTGAGGAATCACGTGATATTGAAGGCTTTTGGACATATAACTCGCAAAAACTATAACACTCCCAAATAGGCACAGTGGAAACATATAAGTACGAGGGTTGTTACGGCATATAATCCAAATTACAAGTAGCTAGAGAACGACTTTAAATGAGACGTTTAATAAGTTGCCTCGTTGCTTTGATTCAAAAATAAATAAAGTTTTATAATAATCAAGTTCAAAATATAAATCAACAAAAATGATAATTTTATAATGTTGGAACAATTCATTGCCTGATTTGTCCCTTGTACATAATTTGTATGTAGAGTATCTTAAGTGTTAGTCACTGAATTTAAGTAAGTTATAAGTTCAGTGTGTCGTTCTCTAGTGTTCTTTAGAGTCTACAAGATGGACTCGTCATAACGTGAGGCGGATCTCAAGTAGTAATGTAAAGAACCAAGGATGATGGAGTTAGTAAGTGATGACATAATAACTTACTAACTCCTAAAGACTATCTTTTATCAGAAGACCTAGCGGGAACAAGTCTTATCAGCAATGAAGACAAAGGTTCAAGAGGAGGGACTTACTTTTGACAATAAAGTACAAGGTGGTTACTTGTACTTTAGTGAAGCTTATCTAGGAAGCTTTACTTTCCCACTATATATAGTAGTCTTGTAATAGGATATTCCAATGATTCTATTCATAGATCTACCAAATGCAACACTTTATTTAATCATTCATCGTCTGATTGTTATTCCGCAAACAAACGGGCAAGTCTTGTAAATCTATTGATTCATTATTAATAAGATATACAAACGATAAAAAGTACAAGCTTTGTTATTAATTAGTCAATTGGTTAATTGTGCAAACATATTCTTCATAGATCCGTATATATCCGTTGTTTGCACAAGATTCGTGGACCTACATATAGTGACAATGAGATAAATGCTCAATAGCAAAAGATAATCATCCTAAAAATATCAAATATGCATGCAGACTCCAAGTACTTCAAGCAAAATATAATGCCAAACACCTGCCATAATGCTTAAAACTGACAACAAAAAGTTGGTGATAATATATGTTTCAATTCAAATTCAAGTTCAAGTCAATTCAAGTGGTCCGCAACAAGTTTTAAGTTCAAGTACAAAAGGCCACTATGGGAGATATAGTGCCAAATGTAGGAAATATAAAATTAGGTGTTATGATAACACTAAGCTTATGGCAACAAAACTTATGACCCAATATGTGTAAGAATACACATATAATTCAAGATTTTATCCAAATAGGTGCCTAGCAAAGCCAACCTAAATTCACGTTTATGATATACGCTCATCCGGTATCAGTTTACTCAAGCGGAGGATGCCAACCCTCGATAGATCCTATCCATAACATTAGAGCTTACTCAACATGAGTAATTAGAGATTCATGATAGTGGGGACTAGTGGTTATCGCTACCTAGGCTCGCTTTATAACAAGTGCCCTCGAAGCGTCCATGAAAATAGTTTTTCGTCTATTCAAGTAATCAAAGCATTATCACACCTTAAAGCAATTAAACAACATAAATAGTTTAAAGATGGCTGTAAACTTACCTCAAGCAATAGATACGATCACACAAATAAATATTAATAAAAAAACCACACAATGTTTAGAAGAAACCTAAATAATAATACTACAGTTTACGTGCGACAAATAAATCACATAAACGCAACACGTGTGTTACCCAAATAATAATACTACACGTGTGTTTTAATTTAATATTCAAAACATGATTTCAAATAAATCGTATAAGATTCATTCCAATATGATTCAATTTAGGCGCAAGCAAATAAATCGCAATGTTTTTTAATTTAGGAAAAAATATTATTTCTGACCGAAAACGATTTCGATAGTCTTTCGGCGTCATTTTGAAAATTGCCAATTTTTTAAGTCTTAGAAGTTCTAAAATAATTTTGACAGCCTTTCGGCGTCGATTTTAAATTTGCCATTTATAGTAACCCAACAATCAATCCATAAATCTTCGCCTTGTAACTCCCCAAATCCATCACAACAAGTATGCAAATCAATATCCAATACTCGATTCAATTAAAAATACACTTTATATTTTTATATTAGTCGACGACTCGATATCTAGATTTTTACCTTTCTAATATTTACCTAACATGTATATACACCATATTAAACCCGTTACGACGTTTAAAACACCTCGGTTTGACCCAAGAACGCTCATTTGACCACTCTAATTATTGGGATAGCTTAGCAATAGTAATTATTTTCCGGTTTTGCCATTTTTTATAAAACGCATAAATTACTCATTTTATATCCTTACGGGACGTTCTAACTATCACCGGGGTATCTATACGATCTATACTTTCCCAAACTTGAACTCTTATCGACTTAACACATCATTTTCGACTGAGAAACACAATTACAAATTCAGATCAACGACCAAATTTCATACAGTTTTTAATAAAAACTCATTTTCTGACACTAACATACAAGCAACCATAATTTCTTCGATTTAAGTCCGATTTTGACAAACAATATATCGAAACGATAGTAGGAACTTATATTTCCATAATCTTGATAAAACAACCGTCAAAATATGAAATCTTTTGGGACCAAGTCTCATCTTGATATATATTTTTAGAGTGACATCTCACCTTTACACTAGGTAGTCGATTACTATAGGGGTTTTGGAAGGGTAACTTTTCAATTACTAGTTGATTAAAGTATATAGTTGTAGGTAATTACTAGATTAAAGTTCAGGTAGTTAAATTAAAGTATAATTAGGGTTTCTAAATTTAATTAAATTAATTAAATAAATAATAAAATAATAATTAGGGTTTAGAAAAATAAATATTATTTTTATACCTAATTATGACTTTACATATATCTGAAAACGGTAAAACGTAAAAACAAAATTTTAAAACGATAAAATGTGTATCGTGAAATAATTAATTAAATAGTTAACACATAAAGTTATAAATTAATGTTGAACACATAATTTCATGATTAAATAACGAAAGCTAAAACGTACATAATTCATATAGAAGCCGTTCACACAAGTCAAAACTTAGCGGTTATGCACATAATTCACAGTTAACGAAAAATCACGCGGATTATTGTAAAGTTATTGACCGTCACATTTCATGGTCAAATCGCACACACAACGTTAATAGAATAGCAGACTTAGCACAATCTAGAGTCCGTATGCATCCACATACGTTTTTCATAGAATGCGGGATAAATTCTCGGTTAAATAGCAGTTTAAGCACATAGTTGAATAAATAAAAAGTCAAGTGGTAAAATAATCATTTAACGAGTTCCAGGTAATTACCAGTTGTTAAGGTCTTCCCTCTTCAAATAAGCTTCGTCTCGAAGCTTAAATGTGTTATCGACACGAGAGTCGGCAAATAAATGCAGGTACTTCTTGCGAAACTGGTCTTCGCGCCACTAGGTGAGTTTAGGATCACGCCTAGAATTCCACCTCACTTTCACAATTTGGATATGAATTTGATTCAGTTACTTGACCTCACGGTCCATAAATTCAGTAGGCTCTTTGACAAAACACAGTCGACCGTCGATTTAGATCTCCTCCAACGGTATAACAAGTGTTTCATCAAAAAGACACTTTTTCAAATTCGACACGTGAAAAGTATTTGCACACGGCTAAGTGCTTGCGGTAGCTCTAGCTTATATGCCACAGTTCCAACGTACTAAGATCTTGAAAGGACCAATGTAACGGGGACTCAACTTCCCTCGTTTTCCAAAACATATCATACCTTTCCATGGTGACACTTTCAACATAATCTTGTCTCTTATTTGAAATTCAAGAGGTTTACGCCTCATGTTGGCGTAACTCATTTTGTGATCACGAGAAGATTGCATTATACTTTTGATTTGAACAATATTCTAGGCAGTTTCATGAACGATTTCGGGACTAGTGAGTTAGATATCACCAACTTCAGCCCAACAAACAGGTAAACGGTACTTACGACCATACAGTGCCTCAAACGATGCCGCCTTGATACTAGCATGATAAGTGTTGTTATAAGAGAACTCCACTAAAGGCAAGTTCTTATCCCATTCTATTTCAAAATCAAGCACGCACGCGCGCAACATACCTTCTAGCATTTGAATGGCTCTTTTTATTTGACCGCCAGTTTGCACGTAGGAGTACTCATATGCAACTGAGTACCCAACGCCTTTTGTAACAATTTCCATAAATGAGATGTAAATCTATTGTCTCTATCCGATATAATTAAGACTGGTACACCATGCTTAGATACTACTTCCTCAAGTAAAATCTCGTGTTTATCCATTGAATCGATCTCTTTCACAGCCAAAAAGTGTGTAGCTTTCGTGAGACGATCGACGATCACCCAAATGGTATGGCATCTTAGAAGCTTAGTAATGAATCCGTTGTTATATTTTCCCATTTTTACTTGGGAATCACCGGTTGAACCAACAAACCAGGTGGCTTTTGATGTTCCATCTTACCTTTCGGGCAAGTCAAACATTTACTTACGTAGGTAGCGATTTTAGCTTTCATGTTGGGCTACTAATAAAGCTTCTTCAAATCATTATACATCTTGTCAGATCCAAGATAAATCAAATACATTGACTTATTGAATCGTGCATAATCAAATCCCCTGTCTTTCCAAAATGTGGCAACCAAACTCTCAATTCGAGACATAAGGTTCTATAAGCTCTTGCTTCAAATTGCTTATCCATCACACGCAAGTTTTCCTTTCCCACCTACTCATCCTTAAGAGATTCACCTTGTGCTTTGAGTATTCATATCGGTAAGTTTAAGTTAATGGTCATCATGATCTAACTCTCAGCCGCTTAATTCATCCGTTCTGACTTAGAGCATGTACTACCACATTCTTTTTCCTTGAGTGATTAAGAATCTCACAGTCATAGTCAGTAAGCAACTTGATCTATTGACATTATCTTGTGTTCAATTCCTTTTGGATAAGAATATGTTGCTGACTCTTGTGATCGGTATATACGACACACTTCATTCCGTACAAATAATGACTCCAGATCTTCTACGCGAAAACTATTGCTCCAAGCTCTAAATCATGAGTCGCATAGTTCTTTTTATGAAAACTATTTAATCTGACTAACAATGTAAAAGAAAAGTATATAGAAAGAGTAAAAAGAGAAGAGAATGAACAATCAAACCACAAGACCGAGATTTATAGTGGTTCAGCTACGAAGCTCTTCCTCGCCCTATTTCACTTCCCGAGAACCCTACTCGAGATTTCACTATGTCAACAAGCCCCCTTTAGGCGTAGAAAACCGTACACAAGTAGCCTACACCAATTACCGACAAAAATCCAAATGTCGAGTCCTAATCTTTTCCAGAACCAATCTATCACTCGTATTTCCTCACCTTTCTTGATCTCACAGCTATACTCTAACACAAAAGATCACACCTGCTCACAAGTATTTTTTATGACGTATAGTTCCCAATCGGGGTCAAGAACCAGACCCACGGGTACTACCCGTACCCGGACCAGCGAGCGTAGGTTGGATAAAGTTTTTCATGGTCTCATGAGGCCTAATGGGCGGTTCCCGCATGTGGTTTCGTGCGAACCGCATCCTGGCTGTACAAAGACAGGATTGGACATAATCACAATCTAAGTAGGATTGTGATTTACCTAAGGCAAGAGGACATTCACTCTTCTTATTTAGAAGATAAGGATCACACTAGCACGGTGATTATCTCTTGATTAGGGCTCAAGGTTCGGGAAGCCCACTGAGGGTTTTCACCGGCTATATAAGGAACACTCAAGTCCAGAAAGGTACGATTCAACACAATTCTCTAAAACCCTCACCGATCATATACTTAAACCAATTACTTACTCTCACGTCGGAGTCTAATCGTAGGAAACAATCCTACGGTAAGCTTAATGGTGCATTTTTGTTTAGTGTGCAGGGTCTCGTTAGAAGTTCACTTGGTACGAGAGCCGGAGTCCTAAAAACCCGAATTAAGCCTAATTCGGGTCAGACGTGGTCCATCCAACTTTTGTATCAACAAGTTTGCGCCATCTGTGGGTCCGACACTAATCTCTTAATACATGACTAAGTATGGTACGTTAACGGTCATTTAAACGGCCGGAGGCAAGAAAGCGCAGTCCAACGAGGCGTCCATCGTCTCCACTCAACCAAACTATGGTGTTAATGCAGTGATGCCTAAAAACGTTACTTGTATTTTTCGGTCTCACTTTGTTTTGGTTACGACAATATATAAAAGCAAGCATTTATGAAAACAACAAAAATCGAATTCTTGAGTTCAAGTATTTTTTATTTCATCTATTATCACTTAAGGTATGAATAAACAAGTTCTTAACCTAACTAAGGGATCAATGATTTATATTTCTTAAAATTCACTTTTATTTTAAAAGTGACAAATGTTTTTAATAAACTTTATTTTTAAGAAAATGTTTTATTAAAATAGAAATTGAAAATTTGAATATGACATATTCCAAATGGTTTAGGAATATCCTCTGGAGGTATAAACACCACAAGATAAGACTTCCCCACTAAAAGACAAAAGGGAGCAGAGTCTACTGGCGCGGTTCGAAATAGGAGGGCACGGATCCATATCGATATGGAGCCGCGAGCCTATTTAATGAACCGCGACCAGATATGACCGTTGGGCCCTTGTCTTATAAATAGTGGACCATTTCTAGATTTTCATTTCACCTCTTTTGCACATAAATTATCAGATTCAATCCACCTTCTTAAATCCCTCAAATCCTTGGTTATTTGGTTGATTAATACTTGTTTAGAAGCGGATCTTTCTCATCCCATATCATCCTCTCAAGTGCAAAGAGAAGAACACTTTCATCCTTGAAGTGTTGTGTCAAACTCAAGATCCATTGAAGATCTAAACTTTATTTCTTGTGTCATTGTGAAGATCCAAATTGTTGTGTATATTTAGAAGTTGTGTATGTATTGTAGTTAACACTTCGGCCTTAAAGTATATTTATGTAGATTGGTCCTAGCTAAGATTAGGGCTCGACTTTTAGCATAGAGTCGGAAATTGGTTAAGCGACATATATGGTTTCTCCACCTTAAGGAGCTTGTTGATTAGTGAACTCTCGAGTAAGGAGTACTCAAGGAGTAGAGTAGGAACGAAGAGTGAGCTTCGTTGTCGAGCCACTATAAATCCTTGGTGTTCGGTTTGATCTTTTCTTTCCTTATCTCTTTCCATTCATTATTCTTTATTGCATATACTTGTGATTATTAGTTTAGAACCACCATCAATTGTTCATATTGTGCATAGGAAGATTTCACATACTCACTCAAGTCTAAGTTTTTGAAAAAGATTTTTTGAAAACTAATCTTTTATCAATTTAATTTAAGAAACTATTCACCCCCCCTTCTAGTTTCTACATATGGGATAGCCAGTAACCTTAACAAGGGTGTTGGAGGAAAGGCACCACAAGTACCAACGTCCCCTTTTGCGACCTCTACACCAACATTGGTCGCGGGGAGCCCACATTGGTAGAAGCACCAAATGCACCCTATAAGGAAGCACATATAGTCTTGGACACCAAGATTACGCCGCAAAAAGGCCCTGAAACCTCCCATACGCCAAACGCGCGCCTAGACAACTTCGTAAATAAAAAATACGAAGCCCTCGTTCCACTCATGGTTGAACATATGAAAAACAGGGCACCATAATATTTACGGATCCGTCTTAATCACGTAAGGGAAAGGGAGATCGAACTAGGATCTTCCCCGGAAGGACAACCCAGAACGTTGAAGCACAGAAAGAGGACGTTGAAGCGTAGAAAGAGGATGGAAGACTGCCTTAAACATCACTTTTCCAAGAAGATTACGTATCCCGAAGGACACGAGGGGGAGCAACAAGCTTCTGACTACTTTAGCTATTCGAGGGAGCACACATCCCTAGAAACTCCTGCTGACGATAGACAGCGTACGAGCGCCTAAAAAAAATTGGGGAGTCCACAGAGAGAGAGGAGCCCTACCCTAATTTCTCAAAACCAGAACTAAAAAGTAATCACTGAAGCAGGTCTAGAAGGGGCAGACGCTCCCCGAGCTATGACTCATCTAGCTCCGATTCGGATGATCACCACCCTAGATGTTGTAGGCCGAGGTAGTCCTCCTCGGATTCCTTCGACCGCAAGAGGGAACATCAAAGACACTCCCATCAACATTTATAGTACAACGATGAAGATCTATCTCTTCCATGGTACTGAGAAAAGGTAGATGCCTTTAAAATACGCATCCGGAATTACTCAGAGGATAAGAAACGACGGATGTCGTCTAATGTCAAAACCTATTATGGAACTGGTGACCCAGACGACCATCTAAAGGTTTTTGAGCCACGGGATTGGATTGAACGATGGCCGGAGCTCATATTTTGTCAGATGTTCAACTCCACCTTGATCGGTAATGCACACACCTGGTTCGATAAGCTCCCACGTCGGAGTATCCATGGGTTCGAAGATCTACGAAGAGCTTTTAGAAGAAACAATACCTTCTACCACGCACTAAAGGCAAGTGCTATCCCGTTCTTTTTCAAAATCAAGCACGTATGACCACAACATACCTTCTAGCATTTGAATGGTTCTTTCTCTTTGACCGCCAGTTTGCAGGTAGGAGTACTCATATGCAACTGAGTACCCAACGCCTTTTGTAACAATTTCCATAAATGAGATGTAAATGTACTATATATATCCGATATAATTAAGACTCGTACACCATTCTCAAGAAACTACTTCCTCAAGTACAGTCTTGTGTTTATCCATTGAATCAATCTCCTTCACAGCCAAAAAGTGTGTAGATTTCATGAGACGATCGACGATCACCCAAATGGTATGGCATCTTAGAAGCTTAGTAATGAAGTTCATTGTTATATTTTCCTATTTCCGCTTGGGAATCACCAGTTGAACCAACAAACTAGGTGGCTTTTGATGTTCCATCTTACCTTTCGAGCAAGTCAAACATTTACTTACGTAGGTAGCAATTTCAGCTTTCTTGTTGGGCTACTAATACAGCTTCTTCAAATCATTGTACATCTTGTTAGATCCAAGATATATCGAATACATTGACTTATGCGAATCGTGCATAATCAAATCCCTTGTCTTTCCAAAATATGGCAACCAAACACTCTATTCGAGACATAAGGTTCTATAAGCTCTTGCTTCAAATTGCTTATCCATCATACGTAAGTTTTCCTTTCCCACCTACTCATCCTTAAGAGCTTCACCTTGTGATTTGGGTATTCATATCAATAAGTTCAAATTAATGGTCATCATAATGATCCAACTCTTAGCGGCAGGTCTTCTACGCGAAAACTATTGCTCCAAGCTCTAAATCATGAGTCGCATAGTTCTTTTCATGAAAACTATTTAATCTGACTAACAATGTAAAAGAAGAGTATATAGAAAGAGTAAAAAGAGAAGAGAATGAACAATCAAACCACAAGACCGAGATTTATAGTGGTTCATCTACGAAGCTCTTCTTTGCCCTATTCCACTCCCCGAGAACCCTACTCGAGATTTCACTATGTCAACAAGCCCCCTTTAGGCGTAGAAAACCATACACAAGTATCTTAAACCAATCACCGATAAAAATCCAAATGTCGAGTCCTAATCTTTTCCAAAACCAATCTATCACTCGTATTTCCTCACCTAGGAAATATTAGCACGATCACTCGATCTTAAAACTATACTCTAACACAAAAGATCACACCTGCTCACAAGTATTTTTGATGACGTATAGTTCCCAGTCGGGGTCAAGAACCTGACCCACGGGTACTACCCGTAACAGGCCCAACGAGCGTGGGTTCGATAAATGTTGTCTTAGGCTCACGAGGCCCAATGGGCGGTTGCCACACGCGGTTTCATGCGAATCGTGTCCTGGCCGTACATGGACAGGATTGGACAGAATCATAATCTAAGTAGGATTGTGATTCCCCTAAGGCAAGAGGATATTCACTCTCCTTATTTAGAAGATAAGGATCACACCAGTATGGTGATTATCTCTTGCTTAGGGCTCAAGATTCGGGAAGCCTAATTAGGGTTTTTACCGGCTATATAAGGAACCCTCTAGGTTCTACAAAGGTACAATTCAACACAATACTCTAAAACCTTCACCGATCATATACTTAAATCGATTACTTACTCTCACGTCAGAGTCTAATCGTGGAAAACAATTCCACTATAAGCTTAACAATGTGTTTCTTTTAGTGTGCAGGGTTTCGTTAGAAGTTCACTTGGTACGAGAGTCGGAGTCCCAAACACCCGAATTAAGCCTAATTCGGGTCAGACGTGGTCCATCTAACATTTGTATCAACAAGTTGGCGCCATCCGTGAGACCCTACAATAATCTCTTAATACATGAATAAGTCTCGTACGTTCACGGTCAGTCAAATGGCCGGAGGCAAGAAAGTGTAGTCAAACAAGGTGTCCATCGTCTCCACTCAACCAAACTACGGGACAACCTGTAACCTTAACAAGGGTGCTAGAGGAAAGGCATCACAAGTGACAACCTCCCCTTTTGCGACCCCTACCACCAACATTAGTCACAGGGACCCCACATTCGGTGGAAACACCAAATGCACCCCATAAGGAAGCACAAATAGTCTCGGAAACCGAGATTACGCCTCAAAGAGGCCCTGAACCTCCCATGCGCCTAGACGACTTCGTAACTCAAAACTACGAAGCCCTCGTTCCACTCACGGTTAAACACATGAAAACAGGGCACCTAAAGATTTACGTATCCGTCTTAATCTCACAAGGGAAAGGGAGATCGAACTAGGATCCTCCCCGGAAGGACAAGCCAAATGTCAAAGCGCAGAAAGAGGATGAAATACCGCCTTAAACCTCACATTTCCAAGAGGATTACGTATCCCGAAGGACATGAGGGGGAGCAACAAGCTTCTGAGTACTCTAGCGATTCGAGGGAACACACGACCCTAGAAACTTTTGCTGACGATAGATAGCGCACGAGCGCCTAGAAAAAATCGGGGAGTCCATAGAGAGAGAGGAGCCATACCTCAAATTCTCAAAACCGGAAATAAAAAAGAATTAACTGAAACAGATCCAGAAGGGGCAGACGCTCCCTAAGCTATGACTCATCTAGCTCCAATTCGGATGATCACCACCCTAGACATTGCAGGCCTAGGTACTCCTCTTCGGATTCCTCCGTCGGCGAGATGGAACATCGGAGACACTCCCATCAGCGTTACTAGCGCAACGATGAAAATCTATCTCTTCCATGGCACCGAGAAAAGGTAGATTCCTTTAAAAGACGCATCCGGAATTACTTAGAGGATAAGAAACGACAGTTGCCGTCTAATGTGAAAACCTATGACGGCACTGGCGACCCAAACAACCATCTGAAGGTTTTTGAGTCACAGGCTTGGATTGAACGATGGCCGGAGCCCATGTGGTGTTACATGTTCAACTCCACCCTGATCGGTAATGCTCACACCTGGTTCTATAAGCTCATACGTCGGAGTATTGATTGGTTCGAAGATCTATAGAGAGCTTTTAGAAGAAACAATATGCAGTGTAATAATTATGCTAAGAACCCTGTCTCGCTCGCAACGGTGAAGTAGTTATTGGTGAGTCCACGAAAGACTTTACGGAGCGATTCAAGGATGAATGCAGCCACGTCAGAGCATGCCTAGAAATTTAAAAATTTTTTTACTACATGAGGGCGATAATGGACTAGGAGCTGATTAGGCGCCTGAATGACAAAGTCCCATCAACCTTTGATGAATTAATGAAAAGGGTCATATCCTTTATAGAAGGAAAAACAACGGCCACCCATAGCAAGAAAGGTAACTAGAGTTACATATCGCATGACCAGTCCAAGCGGCAGTCGAACGGCCATAACAACAATCGAAGTCTTGACTATCGAGGCCAACAAAGAGGAGGGTGCGGGGATGACAAATTCACCCCCCCTCAAGATGACCCCAATGGAGATATTGATGTCCGAAGGCGCGAATTTCCCAAAACCACCCTCAATGATCACCCCAGTTGACAAGCGTCAAGGAAATAGGTACTGTGAGTATCATAATGAAAAGAGGCATGGAAAAGATAAATGTATCCAACTCAAAAAAACACATTGAGGGGTTGGTAAAATCAGGTAAACTCAAGCATCTTATCAAAGATTGGAAGGACGAGAGAGATAACAAGAAAAACAAGAAGAAAGACCAGCTAAAGGGTAAGCCAACAACTATTTACATGGTGCATTCACGGCAACGTAGAACCAGACAAAATGTTAGTAAAAAAAATTCTCGTGAAAAAATAATTCCATTCCCTCCCCTGATTGCAAGTAACATAGCTGAGGGACCTTTCACCATTGAGCTAAATATGAGGGACCATATTGTCTGCCGCATGTATATTGACGGGGGATCCTCAGCGGAGATTTTATACGCGCATTGTTTACAAGGCTACAACCGAAAGTCAAGAGCAGTTGATGTCAGCCACGTCACCTCTTATAGGCTTCATTGGAGAGGTAATATGGCCACTGGGCCAACTGCGCCTATTGGTAACAATTATGGATGAAGAACACTAAACCATGGCGTGGATGAACTACATGGTGATACGCTCACCATCACCATACAATGGTATCATCAGAAGGCCAGGAATCCTTGACATACGGGTTGTACCATCCACAACCCATGGTATGCTCAAATTCCCTGTTGAAGGAGGTAATGTTACTATCTTCAATACGGTGATACCACCAGCGGAGTGTCATGCAATAATGGACACCCACCGCAACCAGCTATGTCGCAGAAGGAAGCATCACCACCGAAATTAAAAGTGGCGACCCACTCGGATCCAGAACAAGAGGTTATGATCGGAGGAACACTATCTGACAAAGGTATATCAGCCATGTGCAGCCTTCTTAAAGGAAACCTCGATGTCTTCGCATAAGAACCAAAGGACATGACCGAAGTGCCATGATCAATTGCAGAACATTAACTACAAATTCGAGAAAGGTATCCCCTAGTAAAACAAAAAAAGCGCGGGCAAGCCCTCGAACGCAGCAAATCAATACTAGAAGAAGTAAAAAAGTTGGTGGACGCAGGCATCATGCGCGAAGTGTACTACCATGATTGGCTTTCCAACCCGGTCATGGTTAAGAAACATGACGACAGCTAGCGCATGTGCGTTGACTTCACGGATCTCAACAACGGATGCCCTGAAGATTTCTATCCTCTGCCATAGATAGATTGGAAGGTCGAATCCCTATGTGGGTATCCCTTCAAATTCTTCCTGGACGCATACAAGGGGTATCACTATATTCAGATGGCAAAGCACGATGAGGGAAAAACAACATTCTATACGAGTCAGGGAGTCTATTGTTACACAAAGATGCCTTTTGGCTTAAAGAATGTCGGAGCTACCTATCAGCGGCTAGTTGACAAAGCCTTCGATAGTTAGGTCGGGCGTAACCTAGTAGTCTATGTGGATGACTTGGTCATAAAAAGTCATACGTATAAAGAGCTTATTAGGGACATCCAGGAAACCTTCGATACGTTAAGGAAAATCAACATGAAGTTGAACCCCAAGAAGTGCACTTTTGGAGCTACTGAAGGAATGTTTTTTGGATACATGATTGATCCTAATGGCATCAAGCCATGCCTAGATAAGACAGAAGCCGTGATACAACTTCCATCTCTACAAACAATAAAGGAAGTACAATCCTTTAATGGTAAATTAGCACGCCTGAACAAATTCCTCTCATAATACGCGGAGAATTCACTCCCTTTATTCAGAACACTCAAGAAGTGTATGAAGAATGGAGACTTCTGATGGATGACGGAAGCAGAAGAGGCTTTCCATCAGCTTAATAAACACTTAGCATCGCTCCCTATGTTGGTCGCACCGCAGATAAAGGAGGAACTAATTGTGTACCTATCCGCCACATACGAAGCAGTCAGTGCGGTGTTAATGACGGATAAGAACTCGATTCATACACCAGTTTATTTTGTAAGCAGGGAGCTACAAGGTCAAGAGCTGAATTACACTCCAATGGAGAAGCTCGTCTTGGCACTGGTATACGCTGGAAAGATATTACGACGATACTTCCAGGCGCATCCCATTGTGGTAGTTGCGGATCAGCCGATTAAACAAGTAATATAAGGTCGGACGTGGCAGGTAGGCTTCAAAAGTGAAGCGTATTTCTAGGGAGCATAATATCTCGTACAAGCCTGGCATGACAATCAAAGGCCATATATTGGCAGATTTCATCATTGAAAAGCCAGAGGAAGAAGACATCGCACCAAAGAAGATCGAAGAACCCTAGGGTCTGTTGGTTCTGTTCACTGAAGGGTCCTCATATATTGACGGGTCGGGTGCAGGTCTTATTTTGACAATTCCAGAAGGTATGAAGTTTACTTACGCCTTGTGTTTCGAGTTCACGACCATAAATATTGAGGCTGAATACGATGCATTGATAGCTGAACTAAGGGTCGCATCTGGTATGGGTGTAGGCAACTTAAAGGCGAATGTAGACTCTCGGTTAGTAGCAAACCACATCTTGGGAGAATACGAAGCTAAGGAAGACAATATGGTTCAGTACCTGCAGAAAACTAAGTCACTGATCGGGGCTTCAACAAGTTCACCATACGACAAGTTCCAAAGGGCAAGAACAAGAATGCTGATGCTCTTAGTAAGATTGCATCCACTAGCTTCGGACATCTATCCAAGCCAATATTTATAAAGATCTTGAACGATAAATCCATAGCGAGAGCAGAAGTATCCACGATCGTGGAGGAAGAAAGGCCTACATGGATGACCACAATCGTTGAGTATTTGACTAACGTGACACTCTCACAAGATGAAAAGGATACGCGACGAATTCGGAGGAAGTCATACCAGTTTGAGGTCCATAATAGAGTTCTATACAAACGATCGTTCTTACAGCCATGGCTACGATGTGTGGGACCACAAAAATCGAACTATGTCATCAGGGAGATACATGAGGGGTCTTGCAGCATGCATGTAGGGCCTAGGTCAGTTGTCGCGAGAGCCCTACGTTATGGGTATTATGGTCCAACCATGCATAAGGATGCGCGAAATTTAATCTTTAAGTGCAATGATTGTTAGGTACATAGACCAGTACCGCGTCATCCACAATTAGAGCTAACACCCATTAAATATCTATGGCCATTCTATAAATGGGGGATAGACATTACAGGTCCTTTTCCCATGGCAGTCGGATGTGTTAAGTTTCTTATTTTAGCTATAGACTATTTCATGCGATGGATTGAAGCCAAGGAAGTTGCAACCATCACAAGTAAGCAGGTAAAAAAGTTCGTTTGAGAAAACATTGTATGTTGTTTTGGTTTACCAGGAGAAATAGTCTCGGATAATGGTAAGCAATTTTGTGACAACCCGTTCAAATATTGGTGTGCGACCCTCAACATCACGAAGTGATTCGCGTCGATAAAACATCCGTAGTCTAATGGATTGGTGGAATGAGCCAATCGAAGTCTGGGAGATGGGATCAAGGCGCGTTTAGATGGTAAGAGTACAAAATAGGTGGATGAATTACCACATGTTCTATGGGCACATCTAACTATGATCAAGATAGGTAATGGGAACACTCCCTTCGCTCTGCATATGGTACAGAAGCAGTCATCCCTGCTGAGATCAGACTCCCAACAATTCGCACAACGGAAGTAGATGTGGTGACAAACGACGAGGAGTTGCAGATTAACTTAGACTTACTAGAAGAGAAGCGAGAGTTATCCGCAATCAATGAAGCTAAGGATAAGTCAAAGATGAAAGGTTACTATGACGCTCGAGTTAGAGGTCTTTCATTCAAACCAAGCGATTTTGTTTATCATGCTAATGGGCAAGTCGTGTAGAGAACACAGGGAAACTCGGACCAAAGTGGGAAAGGGGCTTACATGATGATAGAGGCTTTAGGACAAGGCGCGTACAAGTTACACGACATGGATGACCGTGACTTGGCCCGTACGTGAAATATCTGCAACCTCAAGAAGTGTTATCTTTAAGGCTACAACCTCTGCATGGACGATCTTCAGCTGTACTCGGCTCCTAATAAATGTCCATGTATCTCTTTTTTATGCATTATGTTTTTTTTATTTCAAAACTTGCAAGTATTAATAAAACACCGCGGTCCCTAGCTAGTTTCACAGCCCCTTTCTCTCATTTGATTATTGTTTTTTAAATGATGTCATTTAATTATCAATTGTTATTATATTTTGCCTATGGGCGTACATGTACTTATCGTTTCTACGTGAAATAAGAGGATTTAGTGAACCTAATAATTCAACTTATCGTATAAGAGAGATGCAACCCCAACGACCACGGATCATGTATCCTTGTTAGACCCCATATCATTGAGACGTTGTAATAAGTTGCGCATGCCACACAACTTGTGACGGACTTACAAAAGACACACCGTGCATGTCTAACAGCATGTCAAAAACCTTGACACTACTTATGGTAGTAGTGGTACACCGCACGTAATGACACAGTTCGACCTATAAGTAAATCACGTTACAAAAGTTTTAAAAGCTTAAAATAAATGCAAAGTATTGCGGACACCCGCATACAAAAAAGTAATTTACAAACACTTGTTTGAATGACACCACATACGGTGCATATGAATATAAATTGTTTTAAGTACAAGATAAAGTCTACAACAATTGAGGAGAGTGCTGCTCAGGGACTTGCTTTGTTCCAGACGACCAATGGATGATGCGGCATGTGATAACTCGTACTTTCCGGTAATTAAATTATTTCATTTTATTCGTACTTCTCGACTTTAATAACATTTTACCTTTTCTTTTACCTTAAGATATATAAATCTTGAGATTTCGAGAATTTTAATTAAATTATATTTTAATTATTTTTCTATGTATTTAAAATAATTTATTTGAATTTATGGAAATTTTACTATATTTTTCCATATTTATTTAAATCACAAATATTGATTTAAGTCCTTCGTGAAGTTTTAAATATTAAGTTATTCGTTTTATTGATCGAGAAGTCAATGTACATCGCATTTTATCCATAAAGTATCTTTATTCCCATAATTGTTATTTTTGACTTAATTTCGTATTTTATCGAAAACGAGTCGATAACGAGTCTTTTAAAAGTCTGATGCGTGAGTTTGATTAACGGGACAAAGTTTTGAATAATACAATCGTTTTTAGTAAATAAACTGGCCGAAGCTCTTTTCCTTTTACCATAGCCATGACCCACTATCACCATAACCAAACACTCTCTAAAATTTTTACTAGTTTACTCCTACAAAACCAATTGCCAAACATACCCTTACTCCTAACTACTTAAACTAAAAAAACACAGACATACAAATTCGACTCTCCCCTTTCTTGTCCCTCTGGTCCGACGAATAGCATCACCAAACCACCATCATCATCACTTTTTCATCATTAAATCACTTGCATTATACATGAAAACACTCCTACTTTAATCCTAAACAACACCCATTAATTAAGAACCACCATAGTGGTGAGTTTTCAAAAATCATAAATTTCCATAATTTTGATTCAAGGCATATAATCTGAAATTGAGATATAGGGTTTGTCAATGAAGGTTTAATTAGTGTCCTTGTGAAGTTTGGTTACTCACAAACGAGTTTTGATTGGGTTTTTGACACCGCTGATGTGCTTCCGAATTTCTATAACCCACAAGGGTTGGTGGTTTTGATTTTTGTTGCTTCTAAAATCATTGTAAGGAACTTATCCTTGATCTTTTATTGTTATTTAGATGGTTGATTGGCATGCATACTTATTTTCTACTTAAAGAATCCATAAATGATGATTCATGTTAATATTATGAGACTTGATTAGGTTTAAGGATTTTTGTGAATGGAGATAGGCTAGTTAGTCGAGGTTGTGTTTTTTATGATGGTGAAATTGATGTTTAGAGGTCTTTTGTGGTCCCCATTTTAGGACAGCAGGTTTAAAGCTTACTTCAGCAAACTTAAACTTTCCAAACTGAGTTTTTAAGGTCTTGGTTGATAGGTGATGTCATAAGGTTTGTTTTGGTATAAAATTCACTTTTTAACTCCTTAAAATGAGAAAGTTATGGCCGATTTACGATTTCGTTTCATGTGGTAAATTTTTGCACATAAAAGTACTTGCTGTCCAGATTTTGGATTTTACGTTTCAGTCAAGTTAAAATGTCGTAAAGTGAGATTTTAAAGTTTGTAGTCATGAGGTTTGTCCTTGTGATCGTTTTGGTATAAAATTTGCTTTCTAACTCCTAAAAATGAATTAGTTATGACTGATTTATGATTTGGTTTTTCATGTAGTAAAATTCTACACTTTTAAACTACTTGTTGTCTAGATTGTTGAATTTACGTTTCTGGCAAGTTAAAGTGTTGTGAACTGAGATTTTAAGGTTTGTAGTCGTGGGATTTTTCCTTGTGGTCGTTTTGATATAAAACTCGCCTTTTAACTCCTTAAAATGAATTAGTTATGGTTGATTTATTATTTGATTTTCATATGGTAAATTTCTACACATGACGACTTTATGCATAAATTTGAGTCACCTTGCGATAGCAATAACTTGACCTTGCTAAGGGCTTTTGTTGATTTTTCAAATCTTAGAACTAAGTACTTCGAGTCTTCTTTCAAACACAAGTGGTTGTGAGTTCTAAAAGTAATTATAAGTTAGTCAAAATGATTTTAAAAGTTGAGTTGTCAAACTGTCCGAAATTTCTATTGTAGTAAAACTGAAAGCTGAGTGGTCTAAACGTAATATTTTTCAACGGAATTTAAACCGTAGCTTATTCATAATGTTTGTGAGTTACCTAATTTTTTCGTGAATTTAGGAGTTGTCTAAGTTTGTCAAAACTGTAGATGCAAACAATAGGTTTCTGCAGGTCCAATTTCGGTTACCTTTTATCAAATAAAAATTGTAAAAATGTGTTTTACTTGTCTTAAGCTTTAAGAAAATTTTTTTGGGAGTAAACCATTCATGGAAAGGCCTGGATTTCAAATTTGGTGAATTTTAGAGGTCGTTTGGTATTTTATATAGGAAGCCCCGTGAGAGCTCAGGATGTGGTAAATTTTCAGAAATTTGTAAAACTAAGCGATTACCCGCGCATAGCTGCGGAATTGCCTGACGACAGATAATTAATGATCTCATATTTTGAGGTAAGACTAAAATGCAATGGAAAATCTCGTAACATACGATATGTCAAGTTGCGGAATTGCCTACACAAAGGGTTAATAATTTAAGTTCCTTTCTTTCCAATTGTTACTCATTCTAAATTGTCTATCTTAAAAAGCAAAATTTAATAAAATAGTTGAAAAAATATATCAGCTTTAGTAAACAAGGACTTCAAAATAAATACCAACCACCCTTGTAACTCAGTATTTAACACAACAAGGATAGATGTTCGCGCTTCGGGCGGGACGATTGTTAGATGCGATTGTTTAGTTTGAGCAGAAAGTGATATAATGTTGCATCCGTGTACTACCATATAAGCTATCATGTAATAAAACAAAATAATATAAAGACCAGAATATGTCTTGCTTGATTCGTTAACACCACCCTTACAATGTCCATTTTCATCTTCCCCATCACCATATATAACACATTTTCTGCCATTTATTCATCAAACCAAATAATTCATATGGATAGACAACAAAAACACACTATCATTCACTTGGCTTTCTTTATTGCAAAATTACTTCATGCATATGTTCGTTATTGCTCGTATACAACTATTTAGCTAGAAGAGTTTTGCAAAAGAAACAAAAGATTATGCAAAGACTACAAAAAGAAAACTAACCTGCCAACTCTAAATATGAAAATGCTTAGATACAATGTAACCCAAAAACATGCATCATTTATAGGCTGTAAAAAGAACAACATACTAAAGGTGAAAAAACATAGCCAAATGTGTCCAAACAACCATATTTCAACATACCCTGGGTTGATAATGTCTATGCATCTTTAATCGTCAACCCACATAAACGATAATTAGACCACAAACAATGTCCTTAACAAATAATCTGCTTATAAACTTCCTTGGACTTCGATTTAGCAAGGCTCGATATTTAGTGTTTGGGTAAACATATTCTACTTCTTTCTTCTGATCGTCTAATCTTTAGTGGCCAAATAGTTTTAGACAAACAGTTTCATTCTAATTGCAACACAAGGAATTTCCAAGGGTAAAATAAGATGACCTAGTACTCCATTAACTTGATTCACGAGACCATAGTCAGATGTTTACAAAATGTCTATTTTCTCTATCATTTCGTTACATTAGATTCGCCAAACACTCAAAATCTGACTATCTTGAATTTAAAACATCAAGAGAATATCATTTTTTACAACATGTTCTATAACAGCTATGAGTGTATCATATAATGATTCATCACATCTTTATTCTCCTTTAACATACATAACACACCTTGTTGTTTTACCAGCACTTCCAACGGAATGTTGTTCATGGTGTCGAGGGTTTCATTGTAACTGGAAAAAACAAGTTGAAATCGGTAAGCTGACTACTGCAAAAATTACCATTACCATTTTTCACAATATCTATAAGAAATATGTGCTTTTATCTAAAGACCAGGAAATATGATGTTGAGAGAACACATGCATCAGTTGTAGTGCATTATCCAAAGCACAAATGAGTTATAGTTTTGGGAACACAAGTACAAAATACATTCACTGCATTGAAATAAGAAGTCTGAGAATTGGTCCAATTGGTTAATTTCTTACGAGATAACGATTATTGATAACTGTTAATTTGTTTACATTTATTTAAACCTTTTATTGGTATACTTCACCGGTTTGTCTTAGGGTTCTTCTTACGGTGTGCTTGAATAATCTGCTTATACACTTCCTTTGCCATATTGAGCAAAGCCTTTAAGGAAGACAATGCATCAAATAAAAGATATAACCATGGTTCAAAAGAAGCTTATTCGGTTGACTGGTTCTATAAAACCCGCTTTAAAAGTCCTCAAACATTAATTACGGACAATCACAGATTTAATTTAAACGTTACGTAATTATTTATTCAGATAATAGATAACAGTGTTAAATCAAGTATTACGAAAACATTATTTATTCAGGAAATAAATAAGTCACGTCAGAATATATTCACGAAGATTAATATACGAACACGAAGCAATGTTTAAAAATCTATGAATATAAAAATACGCAGTCTCAGCTTTAATTAAATATTACAAGATTAATTATTTTGAATAATAATTATTAAATGTCAGGAAAGATTACGTATGTATTACGTTGGTATTATTACGCAGAAAATAATTACTACGTTTCAGGAATGGAAACACGTGTAATAAACAAGTATACACGACAATTATAGTATCGAAAACAAAAAGGAAACCACAAAAAAATTCTTGGGCTGGCGGTTTGTTTTAAAAAAAAGAGGAAACGTTGGGCCTTGAGCCCAACCTGTTGGGAAAACAAAAACATGGGGAAACAAAGTTACCAATTTTTTCACTTTAGCATAAACAAAAAAAAGGAAAAGGACGTTTGATTCCTTGTTGGCTGCCGACAGTTAAGGACAAAAAAAAGAGAATGAACTTTGTTTTGATCAATACTTTGTGCATTGTTGTGGGTTTCTTAAATCACGATCATTGGTGAGTCTTTCTCTCCTTTTCTTTCTTTTGGATCACGAAATCAAAAAATAAATAAACCAAGAACACATGGTTTCTGATTTTTTGATATATTAGTTAATGGGGGTTTTGAATCACGAAAAAAAACCGAGAGCCCATGGCTCTCGGTGTGCTGCTGTTCGACCCAGCCGAGACACATCAAGGTCTCAGTGGTCCCTTTTATTGCCCAACCTCGAACCACAAGCCACCAGGGGGTTCGGTTAAAAAACCATAAGAAACAAGGGGTGGTTTGGTTTGGGTTGTGTCAGCTGCAATAAACCCACCAGGGAGGGGTTCGTTTAATAAAACAGTGGGTAAAAGAACAGCAAGGGGTGTTTGGGATTAACTCAGCAAAGGGGGTGTTTGGGTATGCATGAACAGTGGGAACCAAACAGGAAGCAGTGGGAACCACTGCACTAGCAGTGGGAACCACTGCTGTAACAGCGAGAACCAAACAGAAACAAAACAGGGGTTTTTATATTAAAGCAGTGGGAAATTTTAGCAAACAGTGGGAACCACCGTTGGGTGACGTCATCAGCTAGGGACCATGTCGTAGGATCGTTTTGATTAACCCGAGACATGGGTGTCTCGGGGAATATTTTGACTCGGGTTTCGGGATCACGGGCAATGATAAAATACAAGGCTAATTAATTAGGATTAAATCAATTTATCAAGCTAGTTTTATAAATAATAAATCAAATGGTTTATTTCACTAATTTAATTAATAGAATTTATTTGACATCACTTAAATCCCTTTTAATTATTTAGAAACATGTTGGTTTTATATAAATGATTTAAACCTCATAGAAACAATTTTAGAAACGTTTTATTTTATGAAACTTTCTAATTTAGGAAACTTGCTATTTGTAGCAGGTTACTTAATACAGTATAATACCATATCAGGATACAGTATATAGAAATACAAGATATATACTAATTGGTAAACATTTAAAGAACACTTAGATTTTCAGAAATACACCAGACAATAAGATTAATCAGATTATACATAAACAGTAATACAAGAATAAAATAAATTAAACTAAGAACAGATAAGAATCAGTAACAGTAAACTGTAACCAGACAACTTATTACGCGTCCGTTATTTATGTAGTAACCGTGAATCGGAGTAGATTTTTCACCTTTCATTCTTATTTCATTACTAGACACGAGGTACGGATTTCCCGTCCTTTAGTAAGGACTCCCTTCTATGCATGATTAGGATTCCTCGTCTGCAGCCAAATGTTTTCCCCAGTATATGTTTTAAGCTCATCAGCAATCATTTTAATAACTAAATAAATTGCCTGAGCTTTATATACAAGCATGATCAGTTTATGTACTAGTTACGGAGGTACCGTAACCATGATACTAGAGGCACCGGTGTCATGACTCCTCTGCGAGGGAGTGATTTCTCGTAGCGTCCCATTTGTTTCAGCTTGGCCATTTATCAGTATTATCAGCGGGGCGTATGGATGCATCCTAGGCTATTAGTTTACAATTATCAGGTGAATGTGGTGTGTGCACTACATCCTTCACATTGAAGCTGATCCTTCCATCTAACACATTATTTAGAGGTCACCCCTCTACGGCATGATGAGGTCACCCCTCTATTTATCCATGCAACAGTTGTTACATCACACGACCTATATAAGCTCTTGGCAATTAAAATACAGTAAATGCATGTTTTCAGATTTAACAGATAATAGTTCAGCTTTATTATTTATAAATCAGACTTTTCAGATTATACACAGATTTTTGCTGCAACTTTACTTGTCAGTCTTACAGTTTCAGTGTTAATCACCTGCTTCATTTCAGTAATTCTTATCATGCTTTATATCCGTTCACTGGGCGTTATGCTCATCGGTAGTTCCTTTCATGTTCTAATGGCAGGTACACCAGGACGCTCTTAGGATTTTGAGAGCATGTGCATTTGGATGGAAGCTATCTAGACTTCTTACTTTATGCACTTCTTACATTATTTTGCTTATTTGGACATTGTTTAGTCCTTTCCTTAAGTATTTACTTTTCATGTTTGAGTTTATGTATTGATTATCGATGTTTGATTCTGGTATTTCCCTTTACGGCCAGTTAATGTTTTAGGACATTATCTTACGCTTTGATGACACGCCATAAATACACGTAACGGTCCACTTATCCAAGTGGGGTGTTACAATTATGGTATCAAAGCTATAGGTTCGACCTGTAGGCTCTAAAACTTGACCTGTGACTAGTGGGTAGTCACCAGGAACTTTCCAGATTTTGACGTCGTTATCTTTCATGTTTTTCATGCATTTATTAGTCAGTTTTCTTCATTTATCAGTCAATTTTCTTAAATTTTTGACTAAGTAAAAGGTTGGTACAGGACTGGCCATATTTAGTCGCATGTGCTTTTCATTCGAATTTTGTTTTGGTGAAACGGCCCATAGGCGTTCCCCCTTGCCCGTTCAGATTTTGTATTGTTAAACCGACCCATAGGCATTTACCCTTACTCATGACAAATTCATGTTTTCAGTCAAATATTACTTGGTGAACCAGCCATAAACGTTCCCCATTATTCAGGTCAAATTTTCATGCTTTTAGTCGAATATTGTTTTGTGAACCAAACCATAAACGTTCACCTTTGTCATATCATGATATTTATAAAATTTTGACAAGTATGGATTGGACTACAATCAACCATATTTAGTCCCAGATTGTAAGTTTCTATACATGACAGTTCTCAGAAAATTTTGACAAGTATGGATCGAACCAGAATCGCCCATACTTAGTCACGTGTTTTGTTCCTTGAATTCTGTGGATTGAACCATAGTCATCCACATCCGTTAATGTTAAACTTCAATTGATTATACTTTTATAATCTTCATAACAATCCAGTTCTCACAATCTCAAGTTGATGTCGTCTTCATGCTGATCCAGTTTCATGTCTTCTTATGAAGATTATGTTTTTCAGCAGGGTGATGATGCTGTCATGCTAAAATACAAAAGGGTTACAGTAAAACTCTGTTCTCATGATAAATCAAGTTTGTCCTTCATCAATCATATTTTCATGCTAACCATTGATGAAACTCCGTTTAATCATACTTTTGGAGCCACTATACAACCAGCATTAAGCCTACGCAGAAATTTCCAGCCCATCATGTTACTCAATTCAGTTCAGTTTGTTAACTAGTTAAATCAATTTATTTCCTTTGATCTGCGTCTCAAGAAAATTTGCCATCAGTACCATGTACAGTATTTCAGGTGTACTTCATGTATAGTATCTCAGGTGTACCACATGTACAGTATTCCAGGTGTACTCCATGTACCTTACTCCATGTGTATTGAAATTAATCCTCAATCATCTCAGGCGTTTCCACTTGTTGATATTCTACTAGATGCTGATGTTGCTCGAGAGTTGAAGATTTTACCAGATACCGTTGCTGCTAATATTCCGGAAGCCACATGAATGCTTATACTGCTGATACTTTGGAGAGTTCCCAAGATGCTGATGTTGTTAATACTATGAAGACTCATCTAGAGCAAGGACGAAAGCTATAAATTTGAAGTTCCTAACAAGAGTATACTTCAACCATCAGACGCTACAATCCCATTCCATGATTTTGCCTCCTCGGTTAGATGTCTCACTTCACTCAGCTAATCTTTCTGTCAAAAGAGTGGGAACCAGTAACCAGCCGGTCACTCAGCAGAAATAGTTACATGAATCACGGTCATGATAACAACCGTCGGGAAACTGACTGACAAGGCGGTAATGATAACAACCGTGCTTATAATTAATCATTCAGTAACCATCGGAACTCCGGTACGGACGTGACCAGAAATACAGAGGTCAACAGTCTAACCGGTCCGCCAACCCTAGTAGTCACCAAAATTTTCAGCCTTGTTCAGATTCACTTAGCAAACACATGTCAAAACATTAGTCAAGCTATCAACCAAGACATCAGTCAAGACATGGACCTCATGTATCATCTCTAAAGACACTTGTCAGGACATCTGTTACGGTACATATCATAAGAGTGTCGTCTCTAAGTACGATTCAAAACTCGTATCTCCAGTAAAATTTTCTAAACCAGGCCCTCGGCAATCAGGGTACCCTCCAGGGAGTATACCCGTTCTTGTATGCCACGCATAAATCAGACCGTTAAAAATTCAGTTACCACCACGGGAGTATTGACAGGTTAGACATGTAGTGTTCGTTCTGTGATGTTACAGACGAACACATTTAGCAAGATCTACCATGTTTACTTCACGTATTCACATGTCGGCTTTATCTTCAATCAGGTATTACCTATCTCTCAGCCAGAAAAGACTCCACAGTATCACCAATATTTATTAAAGCTTCTTTTCAGTTAACGACGAGATCCGTCTTACTAACTGATGTTCGTTTACAAGTCTTAAATTTATATTACAAGGTTTAGACAAAACAAGGGACTAGAAGACAAACACGGGCAAGTATACCCTTTCGTTCGTAATATAGCTTTGTAGTGGTAAGCCAGGATCATTCGTTGAGACTTAGTTTTGTTTTGGTAATCAAGATAATAATTGAAGAAAGAAATAGTTGAAATAATATCAATAGTAACAAGTATGACTAATATGGGATAGCTCGTATAAGTTCGTGATGATGATAATAATGATCGAGATATGTTTATGTAGGTAAAGAGTGATAATCCTTTTTCGTCAAAAGGGAGTTTACACAATTTACTTGGGTTGGATTCAAGACTTACGTTTAATTAAGCGACTAAGCTCAAAACAAGTTGCCAACGAGTTCAATATTTTATCAAGTTTCTAAGCGGATCTCTCCAACCAAAGATTCATGATCATAGACAAGTTCTTGAAAACTTATTATAACAATTTGCGTTTCTCAACGCCAAACTATCGTAACAAATCAACTTAGATAAAATATGGTTTATAGAACTAGTTGGTAAAATGGTTCTAAAACATTAGCTTGAAATCATATATAAAGGATCATATCATAGCGTCATCACTAATTATAGTGACATACCCATATAGTCACAAATAGCTTAGCCTAACATAGTAATCAAAGTAACAATTGGAAAAGAGTAAGAGAACATCATACTTAGATTGGATTGAATAAACGAGTACACAAGTGTCATGATTGTATCGTTCTTCCAAGAATCAAAGAGTGGAATACTCTCGTTACAAATATCTCCCAAAAGTGGATAATACTAAAATTTTACTAAGAAAGATAAAATACTCGAGCTATGGAGTATTGAGAGAGAGAGGTGTGTGTAAAATGAGTGGAAGTGGCCTCTATTTATAGTGTTGTCTGGGGTCAAATGTGCGCCGCACTTCTCTGAAAGTGCGCCGCACTTTGGAGACGTGAATGTGCGCCGCACTTTCGAGTTTGTGCGCCGCACTTCTGGGCGATCCAGAATCTTCTTTCAACAATTTTGGCTTATTTGCATATTGAGGCCCCTTCTTTGTATATCTTTACTTTGCTCCTTCAAACTTTATATTTGCATATAAAACACAACATATTAAGTATCGGAAGCTCTTATTTATACTACAAAGTGGAATTATAATGGTAGATTGAATATGTATAATTAGGTTGTTATCAAATTCCTCCACACTTAGCTATTGCTTGCCCTCAAGCAATCAAAGCGAGAAAACAAATTAAATTTTAAAAATGCTTTTAAGTGTTGTGAAGTATGATAGGAAAATGATTTAATTTTTATGAATAGCAAAAGCAAATGACAAAATAAGTTCAGCACCTCACGTGGATAGAGTTTGGATTTTAAGTTACACAAATGTCACTCACAAATGGTAAACGCAAGATAACACTCAATTAGCTCTGACATAAAATAGATAACTACCATAAGTTTGTACATGACACATAAACATAACCTTTACGGCGTGAGCACCAGATAAATTTTCAAAGAAGCAAAACGTGATAAATGATATGGGTGTAGGATAAAAAAGTATACCTTTTTCAAAGTCATAGAACAAACTATACTAGAATACTTGACTATTTTTTTCTTTCTTTTTCATACATCTTTTTTTTAAGAGAACATCATAACTTTATGACTTGACAAGTAGTTAGGCATAACATATAAGGATATTGGCACAATGGATAATATAACACATGCGTACGAGTGCCACATATTTTAGTAAGCCAGTGTAGCTTAACTAAAATGATATAAGGGTGATTTTATTTTGCTTCCTTTCGAAAATATCTATAAATTAACCTCACTGCGGTTTAGTAAATGATGATCAAGCACAAATTCTGAAGCATACTAGATTATCGGCTTTCACACAAAATAGAGAAACATAAGGCTAAGTTTTTCTCACATATTTGGGTGATGGTTTTTGTGCTTAATTATAATGTCAATCAATGAGATTTTTGCTTTGCTAAAAACTTATTTATTTACAAAACATATATATTTTTATTATTTTTCAAAAAGATTTTCATGTGGAGAAATTTATTTTATTTTTTATTTATTTTTCTATTTTTCACCTCCTCCACACTTAAGTTGAACATCGTCCTTGAGGTGATAACTGATAAAACATTAAAAATATGAAATATGCAAAGGGAAACGAGAACTTCCCGGGGCTTAGTAGAAAATTGCGGGACTTCGAGAGATGAACCAGCTTAGAGTTCCAATTTACTATTTTTCTGCATGCTATAAAACAAAACAAAACACATGCAATATATACAAGGAAGGTTTTATTTATTTATAGGTCCTCCTCCACACTTAAGTTAAAAGGTGGGGATAAAATACAGATTGCCTTCCGAATAGCGCTAAGTTTAGAGTCTTCAGCCAGACTAGGCTATTCGGATCTATTTTAAGAAGAAAGGAATTTCTTCTCATTCGATTTCATTATAGTGTTCTTCTTCATGGTAGAGCTTAAGTCTATGTCCATTGACAATAAAGGTGCTATTGTCTCTACCGTATAATTCAACATATCCGGATGGATATTGGTTTTTACTATATAGGGTCCAGTGCATCTTGAAGTAAGCTTAAGTTGCTTCAATTTATATTTCGAGATAAAGAGAAGTACTTTTTCTCCTTTCAGAATTCTTTTCTTTGTCGTAATTTGCGATCATGCCAAACTTTGGTTCGTTCTTTATATAATCGTGAACTTTCATAAGCTTGATGTCGGAATTCAGCTAACTCATGAAGTTGGAAGTTATGTTTTTCTCCGGCTGCAATAAGATATGGGTTGTAGTTCTTAAGTTCCCAATATGCACGGTGTTCAATTCTATTGGCAGATGGCATGTTTTTCTATACAACAGTTTGTACGGTGTGGTTCCAGTTGGTGTTTTGAATGGGCGGTACAAAAAGGCCCATAGAGCATCCTCTAATTTTTTAGACCAACAATCAGGGTTGTTTTGAACGGTCTTTTCAAGTATACGTTTGAGAGCTCTATTAGTGTTTTCAACTTGACCACTCGTTTGAGGGTGGTAAGATGTGGAAAATAAGTGGTTCACTCCATATCTTTTCATAATATTTTCTATGAGTTTGTTACAGAAATGAGTTCATCTGTCGCTTATTAATGCTTTTGGAAGTCCAAAACGACAAAATAGTTTCTTTAAGAATGCGATAACAACTCTTGCATCGTTTGTTTGTAAAGCTTGAGCTTCGGCCCATTTCGATACTTAGTCGACGACGACTAAAATGTATTCACATTTATACGATTTAGGAAATGGTCCCATGAAGTCGATACCCCACACGTCAAATATTTCATAGACTTGGATGTTGTTTAGAGGCATTTAGCCTCTTTTAGAAATATTTCCAGTCCTTTGACATGCTTCACATAGTCGTACTAAGGTATGAGCTTCACGAATAATTGTTGGCCAATAAAAGCCAGCGTTGAACACTTTTTTAGCGGTGGTGTTCGCTGCATAATGTCATCCGGTCGGTCCATAGTGACATTCATCGAGAATTTTTCTAGATTCGAATCCGGAAAAAATACAACGTCGGATTATTCCATCGGAACAGATTCTAAATAAGTAAGGATCGTCACAAAAGTATTTTTTTAGTTCATAGAAAAATATTTTCTTTTGTTGGTGCGTCTCCCTTTCGTAAAATACCTACAGCCAAATAGTTTGCAAAGTTTGCGAACCATGGTGTGTTGTTAGTACTTACTTGCATTATATGCTCATCGGGAAAATCATCGATTTCATCATCGCAAGAATCATCATTCACTATGCGAGATAAATGATCGGCAACAACATTTTCAGATCCTTTTTTATCTTTAATTTCCAAGTCAAATTCTTGTAAAAGCAATATCCATCGTATTAGACGAGGTTTGGCGTCTTGCTTTTTGAACAAGTATTTTAAAGCTGAGTGATCGGTGTAAACTATTGTTTTTGACAATACGAGGTATGATCAAAATTTGTCAAACGCGTAAACTACAACCATGAGTTCTTTTTCCGTAATTGTGTAATTTTGTTGGGCTGCGTTAAGAGTTCTACTTGCAAAATAGATGGGATGAAATTGTTTACCATCTTTTTGTCCAAGGACGGCTCCAAGGCCATGTTCACTTGCGCCGCACATAAACACAAATGGAAGGTTCCAATCAGGGCTTGTAATAATGGGTATGCATGTAAGTTTTTCTTTAGGTTTTTCGAATGCTGAAAGACATTCGTCGTTAAAATCGAACGTTCTTTCTTTTTCTAAAAGCTGAGTTAAAGTTCTTGCGATTTTCGCAAAGTCTTTGATAAATCGTCGGTAAAAACCGACATGACCTAAGAAACTTCTAATGCCTTTAACATTAGTAGGTGGTGGAAGTTTTGAGATCACGTCTATTTTTACTTTGTCAACTTCAAGGCCGGCTCCAGGCACTTTGTGTCCTAGCACAATTTATTCTTTAACCATGAAGTGACATTTTCCCCAGTTTAGCACAAGATTTGCTTCTTTGCATCGTGCTAACATTTTATCGAGATTGTTGATGCGTTCTTTGTGAGTATACACAAGTTTTAAATTTATAAAACGGATTTCCAAATAAGCTAAGAACACACAGGCAAGTATGACCCTTTTGTTTGTAGCTAGCTTGTTGTGGTAAGCCGAGGTCGTTCACTAGGATTTGGGTGTTTTCGGTTGTAAAGGATCTTTGTAACAATGTAGCCTTTGTGGTAAAAATGGTTGTCACTCCCACAATTATCGTACAAGTAATAATTAAGCAAAATAAGCAAATAAGTAACAAGTAACACTGAGATGATGATTAAGCTAATAACTTGAGAATAATAATATTAAAGACAACACTTGCTTGTATTAGTTCATAAAATTTGGATTGTTCATATGAGGATGGTTTTGACAAATTGATTACAAGTAAAGAAGATGATGGTCACAAATTCCAATCTTTGATTATAAAGTATATAACCCTCGCGAAAGATCATACATCCATGAAATCAAGCATTAAGACAAATCAACCAATTCAAGACTATGTTTAGTTTAACGAGTTTGATTCACAGTCGTTTCACAAAATCATTAACAATCACACTTAGGTTCCTTTGCATAATCATACCACTAAAGAAATGGTCAATACAATAGAAAATCATCCATAGACAAAACGATTATAACTAGTTGGTGAATGATAACCCTTTCGACCTATGAAATCATCAACAACTAATCAAGTATGATAAGAAAATGGAATGTAACTTAAGCATAATTAGATTTCAAACATAACATGAAATTGATCAAAACAATGATAAAACATAAACAATCCTCATGTCACAACATCATCCAAACAAGTATATAAGAAACTACTCCATGATTATATTAATCAACAAACATTCAACATATGACATAGAGTTCAACATAATAAAAATAACAAGATTTTACCCAAATTATGAATACAATAAGTAAATGGAAGGAATTAGAGCAATCCTTAGGCCTCCAATTGACTACAAGTTTTGTGGTATTTCGGGTTATGCAAATAAAATTCGTATTTGATATTTGACGCAGGTTTTGGAGAGGTTTGGTGAAGGTTGGTGGTGATTTAGGTATCAAGAAACACTACCAATGATAAGGGTAATGATCCCTTAGAGTTTGGCAAGGTTATTTTGATGATTAGAGCTCCAAAAACGTCACTTTTTGGCACAGCAATATTAAATCCGGGAATGGGGACTTTCACCAAGGTTGGGAGAGTTCCCTTGGTGAATAATGAGGTTGGTTATTAGATTGATGAGTGATTCAAGTGATATCTTACAATGACCCCCAAGGGTCTTATTTATAGATGAATTAAAGGCCATGTCTTCAATGCATGAACTTGGAACCAAAGAAATGTACTTGGAGCCAAAGGTGTATTCTTGTAGCCAAAGTAGTTCTAGAATCCAATAGAAGCTTCATGAAGGCTTGGAGTGCATGTATGTAGACAAAATTCTGCCTACACAAAAGTAGGTGGCAACTTTGCATGTTGATGAACTTGTACTTGTCTTGAAACACTTGTTCTTGCATCCGGAATTGATCTTCAAAGGCTTGTACTTTTCGGGATTCATTCGTATATGCATGAATCGTCATTTATTCTTTCTTTCTTTGTCTTTTCTTGATCTTGGCTAACTAACAACACAAAACACAACTTTACACATATATGAGCTATAAAGCCCGTTAGTATAACCAAAAACCATACAAACTATACGGATAACGCTCAAGAAAATATATTGGATTTGGTCGTTATCAAATCCCTTCACACTTATGTTTTGCTCGTCCTCGAGCAAAGAAAAGAAAAACTTTGCTTGCCCTCAAGAAAATAAAAGAAAAATAAAATTAGAAACTAAATACCTAGGTTTTAAAATAATTTTTTTTTAAAAATTTTATGAAAAATTGAAAAATCTATGAAAAATTGAAAATATTTTTGGTTTTTATAAAAAATGGCTAAAGGTGCAAACCCCCTCACACTTAAGAGGTTGCTTGTCCTCAAGCAAGTAAAAAAAAAACTTTTGGGATTTTTTTTATATATATACGAAATCGCTAAAGGTGCAAACCCCCTCACACTTAAGAGGTTGCTTGTCCTCAAGCAAGTAAAAGAAAATTTTTCCCACGCGGTGCATAAAAATGGTTTATTGAAAAATAAGATGCAAATCTACCAAGTACAAACAAAACTAAATGAAATGGCGTGAGCACAAAGTGTTGTAACATCTCGATATTTATTGAAAATAATGGTGGATTTATCTAAAATACTATTGGATAGAAAAGTACCACTTTGATCATATTATTAACGGTTAATGCGGACTTATTATGTAATAAGAAATAACTGTCTCGGACAAGTATTTCAAGGCTTTTTACAAATGGGTTTATTATGTCAAATTGTCAAATTATAGGAAATGACCAAAATTCCCTTGTGGATTTATAATAAAAACATTCCAGGAACTTCATTTCTTCCTTTTCATTCCACGTTTCATATAAAGAAGCAGGAGGTGTTTTACCTCCTCCTTCACAGTGAAGAAATCTCTTAACACATTATTAAATATTAACCAATGGTTATAAGGGTTATCAAGATTTGAAGGATTATAGAACATAAAGAGGGTTGATGGATCTTCCACAAATGTGAAGTAAGTGATTAGTTGTGTGTTTCTAGCCAAGTAAAACATGGGGTTACGATAATTAGATGTATTACATGGTTTATATGATGAATTCTAAGTTATGGGTTTATGATCATTCGGATGATGATTTAGGGATGTTCATCAATTCATGTTATTTTCTATGTTATGATGTTAATGATCAAGTTATGATGTTTGTAATGTGTTTTATGATGATTACAAGTTAAACCAAACACCCCCTTAATGGAATTATGAAGTATATGATGTTAAGTAATTTTCTGAATTTGTTAGTCGTGTTAGAAACAGCGTATAAAATAAATCGTTACTCGTATGGAATCATGGCATGAATTTATGGAAAGCCCTATGTGTGTACTATTATGATATATAGAAATTTTAGATGAATTCATATGTTAACTAGCTAAAATATGGGTTTTAGTACAGCAGGGTCTGATAATGAAAAGTGTAGCAAGCAGTTTTTCAAAAATTCATATAAAATAAACCGTAACCCCGTTAGGAGCGTGCCATAACTTTTCAGAAAGCCAAAAGAGTATACTTTCATGTCAAATTAGGATCATGGTCTGATTCAGTGGACAATTCAGTTAAAAAGTCCCATTTGCAGGCTGCTGCAGAAATGATAGCAATATTGTGTTAATAGCTTCAATGATTTCTACATGACTTGGTAGTTACACAAGCTTTGGGTGCCTATATGTCATTATAGCTTATATTATGAGCCTTTGTGGATATAATTTGGGATATTCAAGTAACCAAGTTGTAAGACTTGGTTAGCATAGCTTATTCACGAGCATAAAAGTGCATGTTTAGCGTAGCGTTTGCCATAGCTAGTTCATGAGTTCTTATTAGCCTTTTATGTTTTTAATAGCAAGTTTTTCATGTCATGTTTATGTATTAGATATGTGTTAATAGTATATATGTGCATCAATCATGATATAGGTGATCGAGGCATGAATCATTCGGTTTGCATTATATGGCCCCGGTGAGTAACGGATTTCCAAGTTTACATGTTTAGTAGATTAAATGTGTTTAACATAATTATGTCTTATTTCAATAAATATGCAAGTCAAGTATTCACGTGACCTTAGTGGTCAAATATGTAAGTCAAGCATCATGTACGGGTCATAGTTAATATCATGTTGACCCGCATAGTCATCGTTAGCAACATGTTGACCCGTATGGTCATAGTTAGCATCATGTGGACCCGTATGGTCATAGTTAGCATCATGTTGACCCGTATGGTCATCTTTAGCATCATGTTGACCCGTATGGTCATAGTTAGCATCATATTGACCCGTATGGTCATAGTTAGCATTATGTTGACCCGTATGGTCATAGTTAGCATCATGTTGACCCGTATGGTCATAGTTAGCATCATGTTGACCCGTATGGTCATATTTAGCATCATGTTGACCCGTATGGTCATAGTTAGCATCATGTTGACCCGTATGGTCATAGTTAGCATCATGTTGAACCGTATGGTCATAGTTAGCATCATGTTGACCCGTATGCTCATAGTTAGCATCATGTGGAGCCGTATGGTCATAGTTAGCATCATGTTGACCCGTATGGTCATAGTTAGCATCATGTTGACCCGTATGGTCATAGTTAGCATCATGTTGACCCGTATGGTCATAGTTAGCATCATGTTGACCCGTATGGTCATAGTTAGCATCATGTTGACCCGTATGGTCATAGTTAGCATCATGTTGACCCGTATAGTCATCGTTAGTAACATGTTGACCCGTATAGTCATAGTTAGCATCATGTTGACCCGTATGGTCATAGTTAGCATCCTGTTGACCCGCATGGTCATAGTTAGCATCATGTTGACCCGTATGCTCATAGTTAGCATCATGTTGACCCGTAGGGTCATAGTTAGCATCATGTTGAGCCGTATGGTCATAGTTGCATCATGTTGACCTGCATGGTCATGGTTAGTAACATGTTGACCTGTATGGTCATAGTTAGCATCATGTTGACCCGTATGGTCATAGTTAGCATCATGTTGACCCGCATGGTCATAGTTAGCATCATGTTGACCCGTATGGTCACACTTAGTATCATGTTGACATGTATGGTCATAATACCATGTTATTACACTACGTAACCCGAGTGGTTATGAACTCATGTTAAATTACAATGTAGACCCGTATGGTCATAATATCATTTGCTATCAGATTTAATTAAATTGAATGGTTATGAATTCAGGTTAAATTATCATGTTAACGTGATTGGTCATATTACCATCATGTTAAGTAGTCATGTACTAATGTTAATCTGAGTGGTCATATTATCACATAAAGTACTCATGTTGACCTGATTGGTCATATAATCATGCTAAGTACTCATGTTGACCTGATTGGTCATATAATCATGCCAAGTACTCGCGTTGACCTGATTGGTCATATTATCACGTCAAGTACTCATGTTGACCTGATTGGTTATATAATCATGCCAAATACTCACGTTGACCTGGTTCGTCATATTATCACGTCAGGTACTCATGTTGTCTTGATTGGTCATATTATCGTGTTAAGTACTTATGTAGACCGGAGTAATCATGTTATCACGTCAAGTAACCATGTTGAACCAAGTTTTCATATTTAGTATCATGTTGACTCGTGTGGTCATATTCAATATCATGTTGACATGTATAACATCATGTTGACATGTATGGTCATATTCATTATCATGTATACATTTGTAGTAGTAGCTTCAGTCTTAACATTTTGTTAAGTTAGTAACAAGTCTAAAGATAGTCTTACAATGAAGCTAATTGTCATATTATTGAAAGTTGAGGTAAGACCAAAGATAAGTGCTTTATGCGCTTAGCTAGAATAAGACCATGCACACTTATAAAAGAATTCAAGCTTCATGTAGCTTATGATAGTAATAGCTACATATTATCGGATTTTTACAAGTTATGCTATGTTTACTGATTTTAATGTATACACGTTCAAGTACGTAATTGTAATAATCTTCTTGGTTATGATGCAATTCAAGTATGTCCCAAGGACCGGTGTAACCGGGTTTTGACCAAGAAGCCAAGTAAAGATGTTGTTCTAGATGCTCTATTAGTTATATGTTTATGTATCATATTCATGTTCAGTATACGTCTAGTTTACGTTATCTCACTAAGTCTTATAGACTTACCGTTCCCAGTTTCATGTTGTGTTTTGTAGGTATGCAAGATGAGACCACTTATGTGTTAATGGGTTATAATGGCGTAGCTCGCGAGATAGGTATCGAGCTTCTCATTTCCATCATTGTTATGAGTTTGAAATGCCCTAAAGCAAGTCATATTAAGTAACAAGTTTTTATGGTACAAGTCATATACTTTTCATAGTTATGATTTTAACGGGGCTTATGGTATAAGATCGTTTACATGTAAAACTTACGCTTCCCCTTATTTGAAAAAAAATATGGGCGTTTCAGGTTGGTATCAGAGCTATGATGGTTTGAGAGATTTAAGTATTCGCCAATTAGTAGGGGATGCTTAGACTTAAACCGATTGCTCGATATTGAATATAGAAGCAGTTACATCACACCCTTATATGTTTATGAGTATGTAACTCATCTTATAGAATATCTCATTCATGTTTACTAATTATAACTTCATGTTTTTGCTATGATATCCGATCATGTGATTAATAGTCAAGATATATGAGTTTCTATTAGTGAAGTTATATAAATTTCTAGTCAACTTATATGTACTTATGGATATGGTCAAGTAGTACATAACATGTTTTCAGATATTACATAAATCTTAGAATTAGATATTCACAGCATACAGTGTGATAAATCCTAACAACAAGTAGCTATTCATTTAAGCGGTATTTGCTACGTTTTAGTTTTGTAACCTCAGGTAAATTATGATGGCGACGAGTTCATGGTTATATGATGTGAATATTACAACGCCTGGTCAACTTAACTATATTCACATGATACAGCATGAGGTTATCGAGATCATGTGATATCCGGGAAGCTCACTTGAACGGTTATGTGTTAAATGTTTATGTGATGCATTGCATTTCAGTACACTCGAAATTGAATCACGAAAACCGATTATGGTATTGAAATGGAAACATAACACATGTGTACATAGTACGAGTTACAATATTCTTAGATTTGAGGAGCATACTAGGAAATGATAACAAAATGGAATAAAACATCTCTAAATGGGTACATATTGTCAGAATTTTCATCAAAACATGTAAACAGGACTACTAATTATAGGAATACTAATTATGAATGTCAGAACTCCCAAATGTGAGGTACGTGACATCTCAATGGTTATTACGCGAATTCAGGTAATGTATAAACCTTTCTTTTAGTATGATCTATGATGTTTTAAAGAATAGACAAGATAATCCCATTATGCACACAATTATTTGATCATTAACCTACCTTGTTGAGAAGATAGTTAAGAAAATTCGAGAGTTTAGATGATCATGAGAAGGTATTATGACATGACCTAATGTACCCTTTGATAAACCTACTGGAAATTTGATATGTATATAAGGGAGCTGAAATCTAGTTTGATCCTTATTAGTGGATTAACAGTCTTATGTTAGAATACATGCCTGATACAAGCGTAAGTGGGGAATGCTTTCATATAATCTTAAGTAATCTAGAGGTAGCCCCAACAGAAGTTCGTGAGGACACGAATAGTCCATGCAGGGGAGAGTTGTAACATCTCGATATTTATTGAAAATAATGGTGGATTTATCTAAAATGCTATTGGATAGAAAAGTACCACTTTGATCATATTATTAATGGTTAATGCGGACTTATTATGTAATAAGAAATAACTGTCTCGGACAAGTATTGCAAGGCTTTTTACAAAAGGGTTTATTATGTCAAATTGTCAAATTGTCAAATTATAGGAAATGACCAAAATGCCCTTGTGGATTTATAATAAAAACATTCCAGGAACTTCATTTCTTCCTTTTCATTCCACGTTTCATATAAAGAAGCAGGAGGTGTTTTACCTCCTCCTTCACAGTGAAGAAATCTCTTAACACATTATTAAATATTAATCAATGGTTATAAGGGTTATCAAGATTTTAAGGATTATAGAACATAAAGAGGGATGATGGATCTTCCACAAATGTGAAGTAAGTGATTAATTGTGTGTTTCAATCCAAGTAAAACATGGGGTTACGATAATTAGATGTATTACATGGTTTATATGATGAATTCTAAGTTATGGGTTTATGATCATTCGAATGATGATTTAGGGATGTTCATCAATTCATGTTATTTTCTATGTTATGATGTTAATGATCAAGTTATGATGTTTGTAATGTGTTTTATGATGATTACAAGTTAAACCAAACACCCCCTTAATGGAATTATGAAGTATATGATGTTAAGTAATTTTCTAAATTTGTTAGTCGTGTTAGAAACAGCGTATAAAATAAATCGTTACTTGTATGGAATCATGGCATGAATTTATGGAAAGCCCTATGTGTGTACTATTATGATATATAGAAAGTTTAGATGAATTCAGATGTTAACTAGCTAAAATATGGGTTTTAGTACAACAGGGTCTGATAATGAAAAGTGCAGCAAGCAGTTTTTCAAAAATTCATATAAAATAAACCGTAACTCCGTTAGGAGCGTGCCATAACTTTTCAGAAAGCCAAAAGAGTATACTTTCATGTCAAATTAGGCTCATGGTATGATTCAGTGGATAATTCAGTAAAAAAGACCCATTTGCAGGCTGCTGTAGAAATGACAGCAATATTGTGTTAATAGCTTCGATGATTTCTACATGACTTGGTAGTTACGCAAGCTTTGGGTGCCTATATGTCATTATAGCTTCTATTCTGAGCCTTTGTGGATATAATTTGGGATATTCAAGTAACCAAGTTGTAAGACTTGGTTAGCTTAGCTTATTCACGAGCATAAAAGTGCATGTTTAGCGTAGCGTTTGCCATAGCTAGTTCATGAGTTCTTATTAGCCTTTTATGTTTTTAATAGCAAGTTTTTCATGTCATGTTTATGTATTAGATATGTGTTAATAGTATATATGTGCATAAATCATGATATAGGTGATCGAGGCATGAATCATTCGGTTTGCATTATATGGCCCCGATGAGTAACAGATTTCCAAGTTTACATGTTTAGTAGATTAAATGTGCTTAACATAATTATGTCTTATTTCAATAAATATGCAAGTTAAGTATCACGTGACCTTAGTGGTCAAATATGTAAGTCAAGCATCATGTACGGGTCATAGTTAATATCATGTTGACTCGCATAGTCATCGTTAGCAACATGTTGACCCGTATGGTCATAGTTAGCATCATGTGGACCCGTATGGTCATAGTTAGCATCATGTTGACCTGTATGGTCATAGTTAGCATCATGTTGACCCGTATGGTCATAGTTAGCATCATATTGACCCGTATGGTCATAGTTAGCATCATGTTGACCCGTATGGTCATAGTTAGCATCATGTTGACCTGTATGGTCATAGTTAGCATCATGTTGACCCGTATGGTCATAGTTAGCATCATGTTGACCCGTATGGTCATAGTTAGCATCATGTTGACCCGTATGGTCATAGTTAGCATCATGTTGACCCGTATGGTCATAGTTAGCATCATGTGGAGCCGTATGGTCATAGTTAGCATCATGTTGACCTGTATGGTCATAGTTAGCATCATGTTGACCCGTATGGTCATAGTTTGCATCATGTTGACCCGTATGGTCATAGTTAGCATCATGTTGACCCGTATGGTCATTAATAAGTGTAAAAACACTTATCATTTTACCACTTATTTCCAATATTAACATGACCAAAACGTGTATTTTATGTCGTAAAAGTCAGAATTATGCGTGGTTTGTGTTTTTATTGTGTTTTAGGACCAAAAAATGAAAAAGGAAGAAAACACGGGCTTTCACGGGCTTTTATCGAAGAAAACGAGAAAAGACGAAGTCAAGAGATCAAGAGTGCTTAAAGAACGGATGTCCAAGACCTATTATGAAGATTTACCGAAGAAAAAGTCTAAAGACGGAAGTTTAATGAAGTCTAAGAACTCAAGTCTAAATTAAAGAAGAAAATTATTAAGACAAGTTCAAATCCCGAGACGACGTCGAGAAAAGACAAAGAATTAAATCGAGTCGAGAAGAAAGAAAGAAGGAAGCACACCACACATGCACCTCCCACTTAGTCTATAAATACCCTCCTAATCACATTAGGAGGGTGGTTAGCTAGTTAATTTTTAGTTTTTCATTATTAGTTCTAAAATGTTTAAGCACTTTCTCTCTCTAGTTTTATATTAAGTTTTGTACTTTTGAATCTTAATCTTTCAATACAAGCGATCTTTTGATAATCTCTCATTCTTACTTTCTTAATAATCTATGGTTTGATTTAATAAGTATGTAGTGGTTGTGATTTGGTTGATTATTGTGTTAGCTTATTGAAAAATAAGTTGATTTGATAAGTTTAAGTTTTTGATATAAAAGTGGTTTTTGATTTTTAGCTTATTAAGGTTTTAAAAGTTTTTAAATTTTAGCTTAATCATCTTTTTCTAAAAATCTTTTGGTTTAGCTTTTGGCAAAGTGCTTATTGGGATTTGGCTTATTCACTATTTGTTCATAGTTCGGAAAGTTTATACCCCTAGTATTCCGGATAAGGGGTCCCAAACCCTTATTCCGGATAAGCCGTTCGTCCAGCTTGCGGATAAGCATCAGTTTCAAGGATTCCGGATAAGGGATCTCAAACCCTTATTCCGGATAAGCTCCCCTAGTTCTTCTTTTTTGCGGATAAGGTTTTCCGGATAATTATTCCGGATAAGAGTTTTAGTCCAATTTTCCGGATAAGAAGTTCATGTCATTTTTCCGGATAACTAATTCCGGATAAGGAGATTTAAGTTTATTCCGGATAAAGTTCATTTGTTAAGTATTCCGGATAAGAGAAAGAAGTTTTTGCGGATAAGGCTTCGAATCAAGTTTTTCCGGATAAAAATCCTCACAACGTTTTCCGGATAAGAACCAAGTTTATTTTTCCGGATAAGAGTTTGTACGCGTATTCCGGATAAGAGTCGTGTTTGGTTTCCCGGATAAGGAAGAGAACGTTTTTCCGGATAAGATGTTTGTTTTGCTTTCCGGATAAGGTTTCAACTAAGTATTGCGGATAAAGGTTCCATACGTTTTCCGGATAGTAGCTCCATAGTGTTTTTCCGGATAAGGTGGTGTTCTGTTTTCCGGATAAGGGAATTTTGTGTATTCCGGATAAGGTTTGTATTTGTGTATTGCGGATAAGGGATTCATAACATTTTCCAGATAAGCTTTTAGTTTTCAGTTTCAGTTTTCAATTCTCGTTTTCCCGCCAAATTAAGGTTAGTTCGATTTACTTCATTTTCGTTTTGTCATTTAATTATTTTATTGCTTATCTCACCATTAGAAATAGATCAAAAGCTCCCCCTTTTAGTGACCAAGAACAACAATTCCACTTTGAACTGTGATCGATTCGAGAAGATACCGAGACCGAAACAACGACAAATATAATTGGGTACGAGCAACGCAAAGAAAGATCTTGCACCAAACCTTTTTATTAACTAACATTAGTCATAGTTAGCATCATGTTGACCTGTATGGTCATAGTTAGCATCATGTTGACCCGTATGGTCATAGTTAGCATCATGTTGACCCGCATAGTCATCGTTAGTAACATGTTAACCCGTATAATCATAGTTAGCATCATGTTGACCCGTATGGTCATAGTTAGCATCCTGTTGACCCGCATGGTCATAGTTAGCATCATGTTGACCCGTATGCTCATAGTTAGCATCATGTTGACATGTAGGGTCATAGTTAGCATCATGTTGAGCCGTATGGTCATAGTTGCATCATGTTGACCCGCATGGTCATCGTTAGTAACATGTTGACCCGTATGATAATAGTTAGCATCATGTTGACCCGTATGGTCATAGTTAGCATCTTGTTGACCCGCATGGTCATAGTTAGCATCATGTTGACCCGTGTGGTCACACTTAGTATCATGTTGACATGTATGGTCATAATACCACGCTATTACACTACGTAACCCGAGTGGTTATGAACTCATGTTAAATTACAATGTAGACCCGTATGGTCATAATATCATGCTATCAGATTTAATTAAATTGAATGGTTATGAATTCAGGTTAAATTTTCATGTTGACGTGATTGGTCATATTATCATCATGTTAAGTAGTCATGTACTCATGTTAATCTGAGTGGTCATATTATCACATAAAGTACTCATGTTGACCTGATTGGTCATATAATCATGCTAAGTACTCATGTTGACCTGATTGGTCATATAATCATGCCAAGTACTCACGTTGACCTGATTGGTCATATTATCACGTCAAGTACTCATGTTGACCTGATTGGTCATATAAGCATGACAAATACTCACGTTGACCTGATTGGTCATATTATCACGTCAGGTACTCATGTTGTCTTGATTGGTCATATTATCGTGTTAAGTACTTATGTAGACCGAAGTAATCATGTTATCACGTCAAGTAACCATGTTGAACCAAGTTGTCATATTTAGTATCATGTTGACTCGTGTGGTCACATTCAATATCATGTTGACATGTATAACATCATGTTGACATGTATGGTCATATTCATTATCATGTATACATTTGTAGTAGTAGCTTCAGACTTAACATTTTGTTAAGTTAGTAACAAGTTCAAAGATAGTCTTACAATGAAGCTAATTGTCATATTATAGAAAGTTGAGGTAAGACCAAAGATAAGTGCTTTATGCGCTTAGCTAGAATAAGACCATGCCCACTTACAAAAGAATTCAAGTTTCATGTAGCTTATGATAGTAATAGCTACATATTATCGGATTTTTACAAGTTATGCTATGTTTATTGATTTTAATGTATACACGTTCAAGTACGTAATTGTAATTATCTTCTTGGTTATGATGCAATTCAAGTATGTCCCAAGGACCGGTGTTTTTGACCAAGAAGCCAAGTAAAGATGTTGTGCTAGATGCTCTATTAGTTATATGTTTATGTATCATATTCATGTTCAGCATACGTCTAGTATACGTTATCTCACTAAGTCTTATAGACTTACCGTTCCCAGTTTCATGTTGTGTTTTGTAGGTATGCAAGATGAGACCACTTATGTGTTAATGGGTTATAATGGCGTAGCTCGCGAGATAGGTATCGAGCTTCTCATTTCCATCATTGTTATGAGTTTGAAATGCCCTAAAGCAAGTCATTTTAAGTAACAAGTTTTTATGGTACAAGTCATATACTTTTCATAGTTATGATTTTAATGGGGCTTATGGTATAAGATCGTTTACATGTAAAACTTACGCTTCCCCTTATTTGAAAAAAAAATCTGGGCGTATCAAATGTACACATCTAAAGAGGACTTTTATTCGGGTTTTAAGGTTAAGGGTTTGGGTATGGATAAGACATGGGGTATTTTATGAGAGGTGTATCACGAATATGCAAGTTAAAAGTCTAAGTCCCATGTTGCTAGTTACTAAACAAATCACAAGCCCAAAAATGATCACAGCTACGAGTTTTATTCAACACAAATATATATCACGTCTTAGCACATTGGCTAATCGATATCCAAATATACTTCTTCTTTCTTCATCTTCATAATTTATTATAGCTCATTCGCTAGTTTTGTCATCATTTTTTTTTTCTTTTTTTTCGATGACTTATTTTCTTTTTCTCTTTTCTTTTTTTTTCTTTCTCATCCTCCTCTTTTTTTCATTTTTTTTCAACATACATCACATGATCCCCTCACACTTCGCTTGAGCACACACCACAAAATACAAATAGAAGCGGCCGTCTCCATCTTTATTGGAATAGCACATACACATGCGAAGTGTCGCATAACTAATAATCATAAAAAAGGATCCACCATACCATGAAACTAGCAACCCAACATTTAGACTTTGATACGGTTAGGCTAAGGTTTAAGGTTAGATTTTTTTCTTTTTAGTGGATTTAACAAAAACGAAAAAAATAGCTCAAAGGTTGTTCTAAGGGTATCTAGCACTAGACGAAAGTGCTAACAAAATGGTTAATATGGGTGGTTAGCTAATCGATGCAACTAGCTAAAAAGAAAATGGAAAAGTATATTTGGGTTTTATTCCTAAGGTTGCCTCTTTGTCAGACATATACACTTTTATCACACAAGTGTGATCTCACTAAAAAAACTTATTATTTTTTTTATTTTTTTAATTTTATATATATATATTTTTCGTGGGAACGATTATTGAAATATATTTACAAGCAAACGTGTGAAAACATTTAAATCCTAAGGGCAAACAAGTGTACAACTCTTTTTTTTGATTTTTCTTTATATAACAAAAATTGGTTTCGTTTTCCCATTTATTTCCCCTCACATTTAAGTTTTGGATTAGACTCAATATAAAAATAAACTTCAGAGCATGAAAAGTAGGGAAAATAAATAAATAGTCCAAGAGAAACGAAACTTCCCGGGCTAAGAAATTGCAATTGATCTTCATGTGATAAGATGCTACACAATAAGCTTGTGAGATCAATCGGTTCTTGATACTTATTCCTCTCCATGTATGCATCCTCCTCCATTACCTATTGCTGCATTTAAAAACACACAAAACAAAACAAAACAAACGAACACACAAGCACACAATAAACACTACTAGCAAGTACACCCCCTCACACTTAAGATTTTACAAGTTTGAAAAATATTTTTGGGGTGTACATATTTATTCTAAACACACAAAATTAAACAATTAAAGCACGGGTTGCCTCCCGAGAAGCGCTTAATTTACTATCGAGTCGTTAGCTAGACTCTTCCCCTCGATGTTAGGATTCTTTGACGATACGGTTAAGATAGGGAACTTTGGTTGGGTGCCATTGATTTTGATAATTATCATCTTTGAACCAAAGCAATTCTCCATTTATAGTCCAAACTTTGAAAGGCTTCTTTGGCACACCATTGTCGTCCTTCTTTATCATTCTTCTACTTCCGACGCCATTCATTGATTTCAACTCCGCGTCATGAATTGACATTACATCATGTTCATACGTCTTCTCCTTTTTGTATGGGATATGCACGGTGCAATCCTTGGGAAAATTTGAGTTAGAAATGATAGGTTTCAGTTTTGGCACGGTTGGAATAGGTTCTTCTTCTTCCTCAATAAAAGCAACATCACCCTTATCACCCTCGTATCGGATAGAGGGTATTTTATCTCTTGTTTTGGTGTTGGTGATTTGAGGAAGGGACTTGGTTCGTTGGATGAGCTTTTTGACTCGATCGGTTTTTGTCTTCAAGTCTTCGATTATGGCTGTATGGTTCCGGAAGTTTAGATTGATTTGAAACTCCATGTCAACCAAATTGTTCTTGACACGTTCCTTTTCTTCCGTTTGCCAAGCCATAAATTCTATCATCATCTCCTCTGTTGAGGCTTCGGGTTTTTGGTGATATTGTGATGAGTATGTCGTCACATCTCGCGGTCGAGATTGAGGAATGGGACGGTTCGGGTTTAGGGTAAGATAGGAATGTGTATTCCTCGAATTTTGGTAGTGATATCCTTCGTGATATTCATCGACATAATTCACTTCATGAGGTTCACACATCGGCGTGTCATCCTTCATGGTGGTTTTTGGATCATGGTCGTCTTCTCGCATATCTTTTAGTTCATTCCTTATGATTAGGAATTGGGAATCGATAAGTCAAGCGAGAGCTTCGAATTTCTCCATCAACATGGTGTGATCGAAGATGAGGTTATTTCCACCGGCGGAAACAACGGTTTTAGGATAAGGTTCGACATAGCAATCCTTCGAATAATCGAGTTTGAGAAGGACCTTGTCCTCGAGGATTTGGAAAGCTTCGTTGGGAAGTAGAGGAATATTCCTCCAGCGTCGAGGGATACTTGAGCTGGGTCGTCTAAACCACGATAAAATGTTTCAATTATCATTCTCTTGGTTAGATCATGTCCATAACAAGCTCGAAGCCTTTCTTTGATTCGGAGCCAAGCTTCAACGAGAGTCTCGGCATTGAGTTGGTGAAAGTTATGAATTTTGTTTAGGAGACGTTTAAACTTTGCGGGTGAAAAGAATCGGCTTATGAAAGCTTCTCTTAATTCGTCCCACGAAGTAATTGTTCCTTCGTTTAATTCCTTCAACCAAGACTTAGCTTCTCCGGTTAGTGAGAATGGGATTATCCTCAAGTTAATCGCTTCCTCTTGATTTTCACCATATTGGAAAAGGCTACTAATCTCAAGAAAATCGAATACATGTTGGTGAGGATCGAATAGGGATTGTCCATCAAATAGGTTCTCCCGAATCATTTTCATGTGGGTACTCGTGATAGTGAAATTGTTCAAAATAGGGATTTGAACAATAGAGGAACTAGGTGTTGGAGCAACGATCCTAGTGTTTGACCACATCGGTTGATCATCGGGATCAATGGTAACAATGGTTGAGGAATCGGATTCGGTTTCATAGGATGAGATTCCTTCGGTATGGAATGGATTTTCGAATTTCGACTCGAGTATGTCGATTATGACAACACATTCCTTGGTGAACGGTGCGGGTGACTCGATATTAAATTTGGTTTAAGCTCGTAGAATTTATTAACGAGGCATTTACATCTAGGACGTGCGTTTATGAAAAATCGAAATAATTCGAAAAATTTATTAACAACTAAAAATAAATAGGAAAAGATAAATAAAATCTAAAGGATCTCAAATAGAAAATATTTTTGCATTTTTTTTACTAAACAAAACAAACAAAGTTACAATAGAAAATAAAAGAAAAAACGTAAATGATATATTGTACCAAATCAATCAAACCGGATGGTTCGAATGACTTCGGGTTCTAGACACGGGGTTTGGAAATAAACCGAAGCGAATAGAAATACGAACGAGGCACAAAATATTAGAACGGGTGGTTGGGTGGGTTATGATAAAACAAGGATAATTGGTTATAAACTCGAAGAACAGACGTTAAACGAGTTAAAACACAATTAGGAACGGTTTTGGGTAAGGCTTGGAAATACGAACGAGCTTGTGGGGGTTGATATTTTTTGTTGTTCTTGGGGTTTGGGTTAGTGTTTCTTGGTAAAGAACCAGAAGCACTATTCGATTGTTTATCGGCCAAACGATCAAATTTAGCTTCAAGGTTTTGAATGGAAGCTTGGTGGTTTTTGGTCATAGTTTCGAACTTGGTTTTAAAGTCAGTGAATGTTTCTCGAACAAAAATGTTGGTTTTTATTTGAGATTCTATAAAGTTTTCGATTTTGGTTTCAAGGTTGGTTTTGTCTTCGGTTTGGTTGGGTTTCTTTTCGTCTCGATCATAAAATGGTTTATCATTTGATCTCCAGTTATCGCGGTCGCGATTACAATAATCGTTATAAAATCGAGTTCGACGAAAGGTATTCACGAAGTTTGCTTCTTCTTCCTTCGTCATGGGTGTGTCATCGTCAACATTCACTAGAAGGATGGTTTCCTCCACAGTGTTTGCAGGTTTTGTTTTTCATCTCCTTATATTGAGTATCAATTTTAAGAGACATGGCATCCATTCGAGCCATAATTTTCTCGGTATCGGTTGGGTTGTTGCTTCCTTCCGCAAAAGCTACGTTTTTTCGTGGTTTTTTTTTTTGTTTTTTTTGGACCAATCAAGCTTAAGCAGGACGTTGTCATCCAATGATTGGTAAGCTTGGTTAGGAGTTTTGTAAAGGAAAATTCCGCCCGCTGCGGTATTCAATGCATCTTGGGTAACATCGTCAAGACCATGATAGAAAATCTTGATTATTCCTTCTTTTTAAGTCCATGACCATGGCAGTTTCTGAGTAGTTCTTTCATTCTTAACCATGCGTCAGTGAGAGTTTCTCGATCTTGTTGAGAAAAGCTTCGGATTTCTCTGAGGAGTTTTTCAAATAGGGCAAGAGGAAAGAATCGGCTAATGAAAGCAGTTCTAAGACCTTCCCATGTTCGAATGGTTCCTTTGTTAAGTTCGTTGAGCCATGACTTGGCTTCTCTAGTCAGGGATGATGGAAACATCATGAGTTGGACGGCTTCGGCTTGTCCTTCTCCATAGTTAAACATTTTACAAATTCCGTTGAATTCGTGGATGTGTTTGTGAGGATCGGTTTTGATTCGACCATCAAATTGGTTATTTTTGACGAGGGTCAAGTGGTTCCCTTTGATTGCAAAATCGTTTGCAATTTCAGGTAAAACGATTACCGGCTGACCACATTGGTTCATCATTGGTGTCCGACATTGGATCGTAACGGTTGATGAGTTTGGTGAGAAATATGATTTGTGAAAGATTGTCAAAAGGTTAGTAGATTATGCGAGGTTGAGTTTGCTCGTGTCTCCTAGCAAAAGGTACACGACGATGAAGTCTACGTAGCCTTCGGTTAAGGGTACGTTCAGGTTCTGGTAACGGTGATGTTGGTGGTGTTCCGGATGAACGGGTGTGCATCCAACAAGGTTTTTGTTGTTTTTAGTGGAAATGTACGGCGCACTTTTGGGTTTGTGCGACGCACTTTGGTTCGCTACAGGAAGTGCGGCGCACTTTTTGGTTTGTGCGGCGTACTTTCTGTACTGCAGAAAAATTTTGGTTTGAAAATGAGTGGCAAATGGTTCAATTTCTTCAAGGATTATACGAATTTGGTTACAAAACAGGATTATAAGTCCCCGACAGCGGTGATGAGACTGCAATTATACATAGTCTCATCGTCCAAATCGGGCTTAAAACGCTTAAAATATCGTCAAAATACCCAAATATACGCTTGTGTTTGTTCATTGTGTATTTTAGGTACGGATATCGTGAAATCAACAAATGATCACAAGAATGAAGCAAAAGCGAACACGGGAAACGAAGTCACACAAAAAACCGGGCCCAAGTATGAATTTTCCAAAAATGACCTTGAAGTTTGAAGATTGTACAAGTTTGGTCCCTCAAATTTTGAAGAATGACGCTTTATACCCCTAAAATATTCAAAAATATAAATGGGGTCCCTAAAGTTTGAAGATCTTACAAGAAAAGCCCTTGAGAATTAATTGAAGTTGCAATATAAGTCCTTTAATCTTCCAAAGTTACTAAAGGACTAATGGTGCAATAAGGGAAGGACTAACCATGAAAAGGGATGGAGGATTAATTATGCAAAGCTGTTAGAAGGATGACTTAACTAGGGGGACTGATTCTGCCAACTTTCCAAACATTTTAACCAAATCCCCCATTAAAATTAACAACCCGACAACCTTAACCCCTCACCCACTCTCACACCGCCACCTCACCACCCACTCACCCATCATCCAATCAAAACAACCCCACCATCCACGTCACCCACCCAACTTAACAACTGATTATTAAATCAGTTAAGACTTTTCCCACTAAACAATTTTTTAAAATCTTAATTATCTCAAAACGAATTAAAACTTTTCCCTCCCACACATAAACCCTAGAATAACCCAGACCCAATTAACCTTAATTCAAAGGGGTTTCGCCCCATTACTTCCAGAACACTAATTAACATCATCCTAATCACTTCCCAACCCCAAGAAACAAGACCCCGTAACTATAGTGGCCCCATCTTGCTCCCCTATATGCTCAAAAATGGCAAATAAGGAATCCAAGCAGATGATCAAGGGCTCTTAAACTTTACTTTTCCTCCACAACAACAAGTGAACGACTCAGATGAAAGACAACAGCTGTATCATCACAACATTCATATGTGATCCATTTGACCAAAGCTGAAATTTAAACCAAGAGGGCATCTTTGTAAATTCGTAGCTAGGGTTTATGTTAGACTAGAACCTTCCCCTTTGTACTATATAAGTGGACGACTTATGTCCCTTATACTTGTTCCAGTTTTTGTACTCTTTTTTTTAAAGTAATGACAATGAAATTCTAAATTTAGTACAATCACTGTGTTCCATTTTTAAGCTTTCTTAAGTATAATTTTGTGCAAGTTTTATCCAAGATAATTGGTTCAAAAGGATTTTTCAAGTGGTGTTTTTTTAAGAGTTTTCAAAGATTTCCAGCCAAGCTTATGTGGAAGTGAAAGTGGAAGCATAAGCTTTGTTAGATGCTTGATTATTAGGTTTCAAAAGTTTATTCAAACTGGTTTTATTGTTTCAAGGTTTGTGATTATCAAAAGTTTTCAAACAAATCCGTTTTTCTCATATTTTCTTTGGACTAAGTATCTTACTGTATCAAAAGCCATAAGCTGCAAGCTTATGGCCTTTTGAATACAAGAAGTTGTTGCTTGTTTGAGTGGTGGATGTGCAGGTTTTCAAGAAAAAGGAACGAGTCTCTCCATCTCATCTCATCTTCATTTTTATTTGAGCAAGATTGAAGAATATTTTCCCTTGGGTCCACTTGGATTCCACCAGCAGGGTTCTCTACAGTTCATTAAGCTCCTAAAAGCTAAAAAAAAATCCTCATCAGGAAGGCATCAGCCAGGTACAAGGCTTAGAACCCCTTTTGTGATATTTTTTTGTTTATTTATGTGATTTATGTGAATTTGAGAGAAACCTGCCTAAATGTTATTTATTCTGTTTGTTCATGCTTGTTTAAGTGTTATATGCATGTTTAGTTAGTTTAAAATCAGTTTAAGTCAATTTGAAATAGATTTGGTGTGTTAATTTTAAGTTACTAAAAATTAAGGGGTGTTTGGGAATAGGGTTTAAGCCAAATAAAGTGACAGCTTTTGGCTTTCTGTCCATCTAAACACACTTGATCTATTTGTTGATAGTGTTTTCAGTAATTGGGTTTCATTATTGTAAGGTTTTTAAGCAATTGCATGTTCAAAAATTGGTAAAAACTAGCTATAAATCAGCAAGTCTATTTTATGCTTGATTTAGTATAAACTTGCCTTGAAAACTGATTGATTGTTAGATAATAGGTCTATATAGGATTTGTAATCAGTTGAGCATGGTTTGGTAAGGTGTTGAGCAAGTTTGATAGCTTTGAAATTCGTTTTTGTGCAAAGTGATTCAGGTTACTGTTCATCAGAAACCATCAAGCTATATCAGTAACTTCATTTTGGCCATTGTGTGTTAATTTTGTGTGAAACTTGTGAGTCTGTTTATATTCACTCTCTACACTCAACTGAGTGTAGGGTGCCTTATTGTCTAAGAAAAAGCTCAAATATAAGCTTTCCTAAGCTTATTTGTGCTCAGACCTGTTTTTTGTACTACCAGTGGGAACAAATTTCCCACTGCTAGTGTATTTCTAGGTACTGCACAACAAACAGACAAAACCATCTCACATGTCACCATCAGAAATTTACTTTTTTGTCTTTAGTGGTTTTTTAAGAGTTATAACTTGAAACTAATTTTGTAATTTTTCTTATTTTATTCTTGATTTTTCTGTCTAGTTTATTTTTTTTCACTGTTCATCTATTTTTTTTTAGATTAAATAGCTTTTAAAATTACTTTTTAAATTTTTTGTTTTTGTCTTTTAGTGACAAAAATGTATATTTTTCAGTTTTGAAAATTTTCATAGACTTAGAAAAACATTTTAAGATTTTTGTTTAAAAATATTTTTACTGTTCACTTTTTAAGTAATTTTTATAATTAATTTTAGTTTAATTAAGGTTTTATTATAATCAGTTTTGTCTTTTAGTGAAAAACTTTACTTTTTTCAAACTTTTTCATTTTTCTACTGTTCATTAGTATAATTTAGGATTTTTAAAATTGTCAAATTATTTTTAGCATTATTTTATTATTTTTTATTGATTATTTTAGACTAAAAATAGTTTTTAGTGATTTAAAAATAGAAAAATAGTTTTTAAAATTTAGAAAAAATACTTTTTAGTCTTTAAATAATATAAGTGAGTTATTAGTTCTATAAAATAATATTTTGGGCTTTTTCTTAATTATATTTAATTTTAGGGCTTTAATTAGCATTTAAAATTGAATATTTAATTAATAAAAGGTTCTAAAATATATTTATTGGATTTTTATTCTTATTTATATTATTTTAGACTTAGTTTTTATTTTTAATTAATTTTTAGGTTTAATTTTTAATTTTGTCACGTTTTACGTAATTACGTCATCGTTTTACGTCAATACGTCGTAGTTTAATCGTAGTCGTAGCTCGTCTTTAATTTCTCTCTTCTAAACCAAAAACGTCACTAATCCAAACTTTGATTTTATATATTGGCACATTAATCCACACACCTCCTTCGAGAACAAACCCGCATTTATTCGGTTTTACGTTTTTCCTAAAACGTAAGACTTAATACTTGCCCATTATACGTTGTTTTCCTAAACGCGTATCACTACACCTATCATTTTGGTGCCGCTGCCAGGGTGGTGTTTTTAGTGTGCCATTATTAGTATCGTGTTTGTGTGAGTAGTTTTTGCTTTTCAATTTTTGGAAAGCGTGAATATCGTACATACTCATTTTTGTTATTTTTCTCTATTATATTATAGTATCCAAATAAATCGTGTTTAATTTTCCTAAATTAAACACACAACAATCATTTTACTATATTGTAGATATATTTGGTTTTCGTTTTTCTTTGTGAATATATTACTATATTGTATTTACGTATCACAATAAATATACAAGTACTCCAAAAGCGTGAAAACGCAACCTTGATTCGGGATTTCATCACTCGATCATTGTATTCGAATCTAAAGCAAAAGTTTAAAGGCAAAATAGATAAATACTTTCGTGAGGTTTAATTTCGATTAACACAAACTATAAGGTGGGTATAAGCCGGTTGTATTTCACGACCTAAGGGAAAAGGGCTCTTAAGTGCTTAGCACCGCCTCGTTTCCCCCGCTTGCTTGTGCGTGTTTTGAGAAAGAAGGCTAATCGAGGGTTTGCCGCCCAAGTATTATCTACGTATCATATATATTTGCTTGATTTCAAGATTAAACCCTCTTGAACGTTTTGGTGTTCCAAAAACGTTCTAAAGTCATCGAGAGCGTTCACTCCACGTGATCGTTTTCATTCCTTGAGGCTACTTTAATCGAGAAGATCGATTCGAGGGGAGATTTGTAGATTTGTGTCTACGTAATACATTCAAAAATTCAAAAAAAAATTAAAAAGAATCAAAAACCAAAAAAAATTGAAAAATCGAAAAGCCGCAAAAAGAATCTTCTTTGCTACCATCCATTCTACGCTCAGTGCATGCGCACTCGATCGAAGGATTATTCCAATTCTAGCGAAGCTTCGAATCGACGCAATCGTAATCGAAGGAATCGACGACGTAGACGAGAATTAGAAACCGACGTTCCTAATATCGTTGTTGAAGAGACCTTAGAAGAGATGGCCGACAATCGTTCGATGATGGAATTGCTCCAAGCGCCCACCGAGGGTTATGGAGACGTGATCGTAATTCCCGATATCGAAGCGGAGAATTTTGAGATTAAGAGCGGAATGATTTCGTTAATCTAAGCTACGAAGTTTCGAGGTCGTGAAGCCGATAATCCTCACGACCATATTCGGAATTTTGATCGTCTTTTAGCCACGAGCAAGTTTAAGAACGTCGACACCGATGTCGTCAAGCTTATGCTTTTTCCTTACTCGCTCGATGGTGCCGCCAAGGATTGGTACGAGAAAGAGCCACCTAATTCGATAACTACGTGGAAGGATCTCGTTTCTAAGTTCGTTAATTATTTTTTCCCACCGTCTAAGACAACGTTTTTCAAAAATGAAATTACGAAATTTGAGCAAAAACCGAATGAATCTTTTAGAGACTCGTGGGATCGTTTTAAGGAATTGCTTATGCAATGTCCTCACCATGGTGTTTCCGAGTTGCACCAAATCGATACGTTTTACAACGGTCTTAATTTTCAAGAGCAAGATTCGTTGAATTCCGCCGCCGGTGGCAACTTTTTGTGTAAAACTCCGAAAGATGCATTGATAATTATCGAAAACCGATCCAAGGTTTACCAACTCCGCAACGCACCGAGTGTTGCCAATGTCGCCAATGTTAGTAGTTCTAATCGCGACATTGAGAGGGTTGTTGCAAAAGTCGACAAGTTGACGAATGTGTTTACGTCTTTTCTCGTTGAGATGCAAAAGAAAGAGGCTCTCGCTACGGTGAAAGCGGTTGAGGTTTCGTGTACGTTTTTTGGTGGACCTCATAATTATTACGAGTGTGCGGCTACGGATGGCCAAACGTCGAATGTGAGTGCGTTAAATGGAAACAACAATTTTCAAAATCAAAATAATGCGGGTCCATCACAACAAGGCAATTATAACCAAGGCAATAATTTTTTGAATCAAAACCGAAACAATTTTCAAGGAAATAATCAACAAGGAAATTTTTCGAATCAAAACCAAGGTTATAATCAAGGTCGGAATTTAAATTGGCAAAATCGAGATAATAATCAAAACTCGAATTTTTCAAACAACAACAATCAAGGAAACAATTTTTCAAGCGGTAATCAAGGAAATTTTCAAAGAAATAATCAAAACCAAGAGAACTTTAATTCTAATCAAAATAGTTCGTCAAACGATTTTCAAAATTACATGAAAACAAATGAGGCTAATATGAGACGATTAGAGGGAGATGTTGGTACTTTGAAAAACGACTTTTCTAATACTTTGAAATTGCAAAACACGAAGATTGAGCAAGGAAAAATTGACATTAAAAAATGTTTTCGGCCATTATGAACAAGTCCTCGGGTGCGTCATCGAGTTCGTTACCTAGTGACGCCGTTGAAAATCCGAAGGAACAATGTAAAGCCGCCTCGTCTCGTGAGAAAGGTCGTGTGATTACCTGTAACACCCCATTTTGATAATGGAATGTCACGCTAATTATGGCGTGTCATCAAAGCATACAAGGATAAATGTCTAAAACATTACATGACCATAGGGTAAACCAGATCAAACATCGGTTCCCAAACATAAGCTCAAAACATAATAAAGCAAAAGAAATGAATGAAAGACTAAACAAGCATAAGTATATGAAGGAAAAAAGGAAAAGACGTCTATGGCAGCTTCCATCCTATGCACGTCCTCCAAATGCTCGAGTCCTGAGTACCTGCCGTTTTGGGAACATGAAAGGAAAAACGGCTGAGCATAACGCTCAGTGCACGGATATACAAGTATAACATGAATAATATAAGCATAACAACATGAAACAGCGGAAGAAACTAAGTCTTGGATAACCCGGTTAAGTCTTGGTAAAACTGGTTTTATAGTTTGAAAAGCCTTATGTTTATCTTGTAAAAACTGTTTAACATATTTTACCATTAGCCAATATAGGTCATGAAAATCCACCGTGCATGAATACTTGGAGGGGTGACCTCATCATGCAAATTAGAGGGTCTGCCTCTAATTTAATATACTAGTTTTGGGTAGGAGGGATCGGCTCCTTGTGAAGGATGCAAGGCACACACCACATTCACCATGAAATCCTGACTGAAACATGTAACTAGGATGCACCCATATGCCCCACATGATAAATATAATAATATGGCCAAAAGCTGAAGGGACGCCACGTGAAATAACTCCGCCGTGGTGAAGTCATAACATCAGTGCCTCTAATGTTATGGTTATGGTACCTCCATAACTAGGTGAAACTGGTCATGCATGTATATGGCTATAGGTATTCTAAATTAAACATAAGCAAATCAAACACATGACTTATACTACAGGAAAACATTTGGCTGCATACGGGGAACCCTAATAAGGAAAGAATGTCCATACTGAAAGGACGGGAATCCGTACCTTATGTCCAGTGAACGAAGAAGACGAACTGAGAGGAATCCTACTTCCGTATCACTAATGCTACATAAATACATACATGAATAAGTATCTGCTTACTAAATACGTAACTGGTTTTATGTCATGTCTTAGCTTATTTTATATGTTCATATCATGTTTTACTGTTTTAAGCCTAACTGTGTTTATCTTATTGATAGGTGTGTAAACACCCATCCTTTTTACCACTTAACTACAACAATAACCAAGCTAAATCGTGTATTTTATGTCGTAAATGTCGGAATTATGCGTGTTTTGTGTTTTTGTTGTGATTTAGGACGAAAATGTGAAAAGGGGAGAAAAGACGGGCATTCACGGGCTTTTATCGAAGAAAAATACAAAAGACGAAGTCAAGAAATCAAGTGTGCAAAAAGAACGGAAGTCCAAGACCAATTCTGAAGATTTATCGAAGAAAAAGTCAAAAGACGGAAGTTTACTAAAAGCTGAAGAACTCAAGTCTTATTTATGAAGAAATTTCAAGACGAGTTTAAAGAAATCCCGAGACAAAGTCATTCAAGTCGAAGAACTAATAAGATTAAGGACTTAATGATGCAATTAAAGAAAGAAGAAAGAGGGGAGGAAGCTTCCTCTAAGCACCTCCCTAATCCTCCTATAAATAGTCTTCATTTTCCTTTCATTTGTTTTTGTTGGCTAGAGTGACACTAGTTCTTCCATTTTCATTTCCTTGCACATTTAAATACATGTCATTTACTTAATTGTCAAATTTAAATACTTGTCTTGCACCTTTAATTCCTTTAATTCAACTAAGTTTCCTTTTTATTATTGTTAACCTTTACTTTTTCTTGTTAATCTCCTATCTACCTTTCTTGATTAATCTTTAATTTTATTGCTTTATTGTTTATGTTTATGTTCTTTGAGTTTTTATTAAATTGATTAAGTGGGTTTTGATTATTTTGATTATTATTGTTATTGTTTTTGATTAGGATTGATAGATTATCATTAGTTGATTATTTGTGATTAGTCTTGTTTAATCTTTTGGTTTGATTTGATTGATCTAGATTAGATTCGTGTTATTTTTGTTTCTCCTTGTTCTTCGCTGTTTCTGATTTTCCAGGTTATTCCGAATCAAGCCCAAATTATTCAGGATCAAGGTTTTGTTGGGAATATTCCGAATCAGTGGAATATTCCGGATCAGTAGATATTCCGAACGAAAGGATTTATTCCGGATCAACCTTTTATTCTGGATCAAGGGGTGTTCATCCGGAATAATCAGTATTCCGGATCAGTGAACATTCCGAATAACGCCAAATATTCCGGATCAGAGTGGATATTCCAAACCAAGCTGGTGTTCCGAATCAAGAGTCTTCATTCGGAATATCATATATTTCGAATCAAGGTTTTGGTTGTTCATTCGGAATATTCCGAATGAAGGGTTTATTGTGATTTATTCCGAATCAACTTGGTATTCCAAATCAGAAGATATTCCGGATCAGTGACACATTCCGAGTGAAGGATTTATTCCGCATCAAGCTTTTATTCCGGATCAAGCATTATTTCGAGTGAAGGATTTATTCCGGATAAGTGACATATTCCGGATGAATCAATATTCCGGATGAGCTAATTGTTCCGAATGAGTGTTTTATTTTGATTATTCCGGGTGAAGGTGACATTCCGAACGAGTAATTATTCCAAGTGAGGTATTTTTAGTTTTAGTTTATTTTAATTTTTAAGCTTTACTTTTCCCGCCTTTTTATTTAATCGCACTTTAAGTTTACTTGCCTTAGATTTATTTTAAGCCTTGCCTTAGTTTAAGTTTTAGTTGCGTTTTAAGTTTGCCTTTAGGTTAGTTTTAAGTTTGCCTTTAAGTTTCCCATTTACTTTTCGTCACGTTTTAAATTTTCGTCATTTATTTTAAATTAGATATAGATTTACTTTAAAGTCTTGCACATTTTTCCTTACTACAACGACACAAACATTTGCTTCCACCAAAGACAACTGAGTCGCACTTAAACCAGTTATCAATTCGATTAGACCACTTCAACGAACTTAATTTTTATACTAGGAAAAAGCCAGTTATCACTTATATTCTGTTTACTCTGATTAAGTATTTCTGGTATTTCATGTATTATTATACTTACTGTGTAATAATAAGTAACTTTCCAAAAATAGCAGGTTTCCAAAAATAGAAAGTTTCCAAAAATAGAAAGTTACCAAAAATAGAAAGTTTCCAAAAATAGTAAGTTTCAAAAAATAGAAAGTTTCCAAAAATAGAAAGTTTCCAAAAATAGAATTACTACTTAAAATAGATAAGTTTCTAAAAATAGAAAGTTCCCATAAATAGATCAGCTGCCTGAATTAAATAAGTTTCTAAAAATAGAAAGTTTCCATAATTAGATATAAGCTGGTTAAATAAGCTAAGTATATAAGCTTAAGTGTTTTCATGATTATTTTCTAAGTCATAATGATATAATGTATAGTTTATTAATTATTTCATGTAATTAAAATAAACTATAGGTTAAAATATTTAATTAAAGTATATCATGTTTTTAATTAAACAAAGTTAAATACTTAGGTTAAAACATGCATTATTATTTATTAATAATATAACCTAAGTCATGTTAATTAATTAATTATAACCATGGTTTTTAAATAATTAATTAATTATAAGTCTAAAAAAATATAAAATACTTAGGTTAAAAATTTCATGATTTTAATAATTAATATAACCTAAGTCATGTTTATTAAATTAATCATGTCATATTTATTAATTTAATTTTAACATATGATTATACAAAAAGAAAATCTTAACATAAACCGTGAACCGGATCTCGACAAGAACCCATGAACCGGATATGAAATCGACACCATACCCCGAACCACTTCGGGGTTCCCCTTGTCTTGCTGCTGCCGTGGGACCTACACCACCCAACCGGGACCATTTGGTCTGGGTGGTGGTCTAGTAGCCAAACCGAGACCCCACTTGGGGTTCGGTTTAGGCGCCGGCCAAACAAACACCCCTAAAACATCACTTTTTGATTTACCCAATAACCATTTTCATGTTAGATCTATGTTTTTAATTAGGTTTTAAAAACATCATGTTCTTAATTAATTATTAGATCAAATCAAAAAGAAAAAGGGTAAAAAGAATATACCGAATGCGTGGATCTAAACGAGGATGAACAAACACGAACACTTGCACCAAAAACCAAGATCAAAATCAAATAAACACCCTCCTTGGTTTGTTTATGTGTGGCGGCCAAAAAACAAAAGAGGAGGAGGAGAAAAACTTTTTTAGGTTTTTTGTTTAATCTTCTGTAAAGTGAAAAATGACTAGTAACTTTTACCATAACCCCTCTTAGTGAATTTTGAGATGGGCTTGGCCCATCTCCTTATGGTTGCCGCGGGTAGGGCCCCCACATGGGATACCCGTACCGTTTTCCGTGTCTTGTTGTTTAATTGTTCGTTCATGTTTATTTGTGTTCGCGTTTAAATGTGTTCTCGTTAAATAATTATCGTGACTTAATATATTTATTTACGCTCGTAATAAATATATATACGTAATTAATAATAGTTCGTGATTTAATTACGTTCATGATTTCATGATCGCATGCTCGTGATTAATTATTGTCAAATAATTATTGCGTGCTCATGCGTAGTAAATACTTATCGTGTTCTAACACGTACGTAATACGTAAAATTCTTATTCGCGAACGTAAACATGCTATAAAAGGAAAGTTTTAATCTAGTATGTACGATCTAATGGGTACTATTCATGGTAAAAGCATGCGGGTTTTACAACTCTCTCCCCCTAAAAAGAATAATTCGTCCCCGAATTATAGATAACGTAAACTGAAAGAGAAACATACCCGAATCAAACTGAGAGGGTACGTAAGATAAATGAACGTGCGGGTTTCCTGGCAGAAGGAACGCGGAACGTGACATGTCTTGAAAGGACATGGAACGTGACGTGACTGAAAGGACATATCTAGTTGATAAGAGAAAACGGATAAAAGTCCGGATGAACTTGTCCGTTTCCAAGTGGCCTCCCTCTTGGAACGGTTCCTTCAGAAGATCTTGACACTAATGATAAATCTTGGTACTCCTGACCTTGACTTGGAATACGAAGAAATTCTTGGTTATCAACTGAAAGTAGATCCCCTAAATTCGATCGAGGAAAGAAAAAAAATAAGAGTTAACGTGCAAGGGTAACTGAAACGTTACGATGCAAGACAATCTGACTTAACTGATAATTAGCAACAATGCGCGAGACATAAGGAAACGTAGTACGTGAAAAATTTTAAACGTAATATGTGAAAAATTTTAAACGTGATACGTGGAGTTATGGAGTGTAATATGAGTAAACATATCGTGATCCATGATACGTGTAACATATCTTGATCATGATATGAGGAACGTGGAATGAACATGACATGTGAAACATATCATGGACATAGAGTATAATGGCGGTAACGCCAAACGCTACAAGGTGAGACATAGAATATGACGAGAAACGTCTATCTGAGGATAGGGAGTTATACTAAACTTGGGTTTGGTCTCTCAAGTTCTTGCAAAACTTCCCAGAATGAGAAAAATAACGTAAAATCGTAAGCCAAGATACCATCATGAATGTGAATGGTGTCATGAACGCGAACGCGAAAGCAAGTCGTGAAAGTAGAACAAGGACGTGAAGTAAATAAGGAGCACAATTTTGAATATTTGTCTGACCCGATAACTGAGGAATTGCCAAGTGATCGGATGAGCCTTGGTTGTAACATGTCCGATCAATCTGTTGGTTCTGAAATCCTTGCGAATATAATGATTCTACATACTTGATCAAACTGTTCGCAATAACCCAGATAGCATCATGCTTCTTCTGAATTTGCGTTAAACTGGTAACCAAAATCCGTGGAGATCTTGTCCCATTTCAATTCACATTTTTAGATGATGAAAACATCCCATTTTGTTGGTATGTCAGGTACCTAGATATGAACGTAACTGTATCTTGCTTCGTAGAACTTGATACATAGGAGTTTGCGAAACTCTGCGTCTCTGAATCTAGACTTCTCCTAGCATAGGATTTTCTAGAACACCTAATGTAGTCTAGGGTTCTCTCCTTTAAGCATAAGTTGAGTCATGGTAAGATTAACCGTAGGAAGCCATGTGATTCAGCGTGTCACTGTAATCAAACAGAATTGATATTGGAAAAATTATAGGGTAAAATTTCTCTTGTCGAAGAATTTGCAACATCGTGCAGATATGGTCTTCCTGTTCTTATCTAGGCTTAAGAGAAATCAGGTTATCCTCAATGAAAACACTGATGAATTTGCTATGAGTTCATGGAAACTCATTCTTATAATGCCGTTGGAGCATTGATGAGACTAATTCAAAAACATAAATCTAGCATGACCGAGTCGTGTACGAATAGCAGTCATGGACATGTCCTGCTCTTTCACTCGTCACTGTTGGCAGTATAATCATGAGTTCAATCTTGGAAAGGTGAATAACACCATAAGGTCGATTGGACATGTTGTCCATACGTGGAGGAGAATAACGGTCATGAATGGTGATTTATTTTAATTCGACGGTAGTCGACACATAATTTCATGGTACCATTCTTCTCCTTGTAGGTTCTTCTGGAATGTATAAGAAGATTTTGGAATAATCAACTGGCTATGCGTAAAAGGACTTAAGTAGTCGTGTCTTACTGACAGCTAGAAAATTTTAGCAACCATGGCTAACAACGCACATGCTTGTAAGCATAAATAATTGTACAGATTTTCGTGATGGAAAATCATGCTGAATGTATTCAGGAGCCTGAACATTACTGTACATAATTATGAATCGTAGCATGGTGTGTTGTTCATAGTCTATAATTAGGATAAAATTCATCTCGTGTCTGTCCGAGGAAATGCGTTAGCAGCTTGGATCTCATCATTAAGCTGAAGGAAAACCTTTGTATGCGTGGGAATACGAAAGGCGTCCTTCATGGTCATGAATATATGAACTATGGTGAAAGAATTGAAAGTGACATCGGCAACGTGACAGTTCTCACTGATGCACCGATAATGGTATTGAAATTCGTGTGGCCTGATTAATACATGGCACAACAAAATAGATATACCCTTGGAGGGTACCCTGAATTTCTTGGAAATGTTCCATAGTTGGACGTGAGTCATGTGTCTTGACTCGTTTCTTGGAACTATAAGCATGACATATGTCTTGACTGGTGTCTTGACATGTGTCTTCAGGAGGTATACGTGAGACATGTGTCTTGACTGATGTCTTGACATGTGTCTTCAGAAGTATACGTGAGACATGTGTCTTGACTGATGTCTTGACATGTGTCTCGATACGTAAAATAATAGAACTACAATATTAGGTTATTATGTCAGGCTTGGCGGATCGGTTGGACTACTGATCCTTTGTATGTCTGATCACGTCCGCAGCCGGAGCCTCGGTTGCGATTTCTAAGATAGTTTTGTCATAGTAGTGGTTACTATCGTCCTGTCTGTCAGTTCCATGACGGCCATTGATAAGTGTGAAAACACTCATCAATTATGATCCAAATACCACTCAAAACACAGTCAAATACATTATTTTAACTGTAAATTATCAGAATTACGTGTGTATTTTGTGTTTGTGTATTTTCAGGTAATATAGGTACATTTGGAACAAAGACGCGTTTTCAAGGGATTTATATCACAAAAAGACGAAGAAAAGGATGAAAGATGCTCCAAGGACTTTATTTGCCAAACTTCCAAAGATCAAGGGCTTAAAGTGCAATTTCTACAAAGAAAAGGATGAAAAGGAATTTACTTAAAAGGTTTTATAACCATTTTAAAAGAAAAGAAGAATGGAGGGACCAAAATGCAAAATAATGAAAAATTAACAAGTTTATTATCTTGGTCTGTTGACCAAGACCGGTCAAACACATACACGTTTCTTCTTCACTGAAACAAAGAGAGAGAAAATGAGACGGTTTCATCCTTCTATCTCCAAACCTGCAAGTGCAAATCATGAACAATCAAGGAAGAATTAGCCAAAGATCATAACTACAAAAAGACTCTTCTTCTTCTCCTCTACATGGTGGTATCATTTAATTAGACCAAGAGTTGAAGGCGAAGAAACCCCCAAATTGTGATGAAGATGAAGGATGAGTTTTATCCTCGTATTTACACGTGTCCATATTTGATTGGTGGAGCCACGTCACACCTTCCCACTCGACGGCTATAAAAAGACATGAAGACCCTCATTTGCAAGCGGTTAGCTAGGAGTAGGTTACACATAGATAGGTTAGAGTTAGTTAGTAGTTTGACTTTTCTTTCATTTGTCTTGTTAAATTCTGTAACAAAATCTGGTTTTCAGTTGAAGTAGTTGTAACTGTATGTTTTCTTTTCACCATTAATGAAAGCTTAAGTTTGCTTCTTACGAAATCATCTTCTTTGGTCTGTTCTAAATACTTTACGTTACTGTTACAGTTTGCAATCGAGTAATGATTTCATCCTTTACTCTTCTTTACTCTTTACCAAATTCAGTTTTTGCAATCATAATCTTTACTGCTTAAATCGCTTGTCTCAGTTCTTTTAATAATCTAGTTAGTTGATTTCGAGTTACTGTTCATACGGATTTGATAGTTTTAAGTAATAAGTGAAATTGTTATTTTGAGTTCAAGGTAAAGATCTGATAAACTTCATTTTTAATAGTTTTAAGTGATCATCATGAGTTGAAAGATTTGATAGTAGTATTTCTTAAGCTGTTCAGTAGCTTATAGATTTCGAGGTTCTAAAAGGTTTCTGAGTTTGTGATAAGAAGCTCGAGATCGATGGTTAGTTTGGAATTGGTATTAGTTAATGAGAAGCTTTTCTTTGAATTTGTGTTCGAGATCGATTAGATTAGGTGCTGGTGCAAGCCATTTAGTTTTAGCGTTTATATGTTTCTGATAATCAGTTTAGTTAGGCATTTGGTGAGTTTCAGTTACTGTTCACACAGGTTTATAGCTTTTCAGAAAGATAAGCTCAAATGAGCTTATGAGAGGAGCTTTTGGTTATACAAGTTTTCAGAATTATTACTTTTAAATAGAAAGAATTAGATTTCAAAGCTTCCTAGTGTAACAGTGTAGTTTACATTGAATTCAGATTGTTCAGATTGAGTTTTGGTTAAAAAGTTTGGAAAAATCACTCGATATAGATCAGTGCTTGGTTTCTCGTTTTTGTATCAGTTTTGCAGGTTATCAGATTTACAGGTTTTGGATTCGCCGGTGATTAGATAGCAGTTAATCAGTCAAGTTCGATTGTTGTGTTTGATTTTTAAAGGTGTTATTTGTTTTAAGCCGGTTCAGCGCCGCGCTTCTCGACATCAAAGGGCAGGCTTCGGATGCAGGGAAGTCTTTTACTACCTTTTAAGTTCTTAGCAATCTCCTTGTCGTTGAAGTTGTAGAGTAGTAATAGTGAACTGCTTAATCTGTTTATCTGAGTTAGTTGTTATTAGTCTGATCTTGTATGCTTTGTACGGAGTTTTATCTTGTTAATTCGTTTTCAAATTCAGCAATTTGTGTTTGGAATTAAGTTTTAGAAGTTTGCAATGAACTAGTTCTTGATTTGGTTGTAATAGATTGTACAGCCTTTAGATAGTTCAAGTCAGATTAGATGAGTTTAGTTAAGATACTATTTTGATTGTTAATAAGAATTAGAGTGGTTTTATTTGTTAATCATTAGGATAAAACTAGCATACTGTTTGACTTCTGATTTGAAATCTGTACGAGTTTTGTCCATATACAATTTAGTCCCTGATTTTGTATGTCTTAGTCTCAGTACAAGTCCTGGACCGTTAGTATTAATTGGTAGTTAAACTTTGCAATTAAAGCCTTATGGCGTTTTTAGTCCATCTCAGTTAAATAAGACGATCTAGTTGTTGGATCACATAGCCTAATGGGTTTTAATAGCCTAGAATTGGGCCTGAGTGGAATTTAGAATTTGGACTATAGAACTAATCTGTTTTTTTTAATTCGTAAGGCTAGAGTTAATTCAAATACATTTTTTTTTCTTTGTTATAAATTTAGATTTAATAAAAATTGTTATTAGATTTCATTTTATAAAATTTGATTTTTCTTTCCAAATAGGTTTAATACACTTTGATTTTTTTAGGTTTATAGAAAATAGATTTAGTTTTATAATTTGTATTTTGTATTTTGAATTCGAAGTATAAATGTATTTTTCACATTACGTGCATTTAATTGCAGTATTTGCAATTTGTTTCTAGATTAGTACGTATACGTAGTGTATAGACTATTTTTACCTTTTTACATGATTTGTGTGCCAAGTAGAATAAATACCAATCAAGCTATTTTTACCAAAAACAATTAAGTCTTTGCTAGAAAACGTTATATCAATTCGAATCGAGCTGAGAAGACAACTATACTAAAAAACGAAATATTAAATGGCGCCGCTGCCGGTTCTTTTCGTGAAGATTAACGATTTCGAGTGAGACGATTGGATTTTGGGATCCGTTCACTTTGTGAACGTTATTTTTTACGTATTATAAATCAAAAAGATAAAAAAAAATCAAAAAGATAAAAATAAAAAAAATAAAAAATCACAAAAATCAATTCTTTTCCTAAAAAATTGAACAAAAAAAAAATAAAAAATCCAAAAAGTAATCTTTTTCCTAAAAGATTACAACAAAAATATATATTATTGGTTTTCATCGCTTTTTACGTACATATAGTATTTTTCTTAAAAATCAAATAAATACAAAAATATTTTTGATATATTATTATATGTAAATAAGTATACATATACGAACAACCAACATACATATCTTCCATAAGTATTGCCGAGGCAATACACCGTGTTGAGGGGCGTTCCGGTCCTTGACACGCGTATCGATCAAATTTAATAAAGCAAGAATAGATAAATACTTCCAATTGGCAATAATTCGAAGAATACAAACTACAAAGTGAATAGATAGGCGACGTGCTATAAAATGCCGTCTAAGGGTCAATAGGTACTTAAGTGCTTCGCGCCACCTAACCCCCCGTTCACTAGTGCGTATTCTAAGAAGGAAGGCTTAATTGGAGGTCTTGCACCCAAGTAGTAATCATATATATATTTTCTTGTGGATATTTCATATCGAAACTCGAGGGAGATAATCTCTTCTCTCTCAAAAGTCGACCGAGGGCTACTCCCTCATTCCTCGTGTTTACTTACACGTGTACTCGCACACGTGTAAACATACCACCTTTGGTGTATTACTTCCTTCCCCGAGGAAGCTTTTAAACGTCATTTTACTTGTATATACAGGCGGCCACCTTGTTACACATGGATACTCGTTCCATGTTGGAGATCTTGCAACAACGATCCGCCAACGCTAATTATTCGCCTTGTTCGACTTGTGGAGGTCCACACGATATGTATTTATGTGATCAAAATCATGGCTATTATGGGGAGGGATATGCTTATAATGGAACCGAGAACCCTAATTTTCAACCTAACCTTCAAATGGACTACACTTGTAATGACTATATGGGATATTCCGGTTTTTCATCACAACCTCCACCATCATTTCATGATCAAACCTTTAATGTGCCATACCAAAACCAAGGATTTTCCAATTATGAAGGTTTTCAAAATAATGATACTTTTCAAGGCTATAATCAAGAAACCTTTCATAATCAAGGATTTTCAAACAATGAAGGCTTTCAAAATGATGAAAATTTTCCATGCCATAATCAAGATACTTTTCAAAATCAAGGATTTTCACATTATGAGGGTTTTCAAAATGAAGGAAATTTTCAAGGTTACAATCATGAGAACTTTCATAATCAAGACTCTTTTCAAACCCATAATTCACCTAATTATGGAAATCCACCTCCACCCTATTCTTCGATTTATTCATGTGAGTTTTGTGGAAAAGAACCCCATTATGGTTATGATTGTCGACCAAGGGATCCACCTTCTTATGCTCTTAGTGATTTCAATGAGCTTTCTTTTCTAATCGAGCAACAAGGAAGAGACGCTGGATATAGATTCAAGGCTTTTACACGTATGAGAGAAATGAGTATCGAGGAAATGAGAGAAGAATCACGATGGTTAAGGGAAGAAATTAAGTCTCTTGAGGATGATGTAAGGAACAAACGGTTTAATATCAAGAGATTTGGTGACATTTATCGAAAATCGGTGAACAAATCCTCTCAGTTCCTCAAGGAAAATTTAGATGATTTACTCTTTAAGATTGATAAAAAAGAGGAAGAAGAACGATATTTTGCTAATCGTGCTCGTTTGCTTAAACAATGCTTATTTGACGATGATGACTATTCTCCGATTTGTATGACACTTAATGATGACACACCTTCATCACCTTTACCTCACGTGGAACCCACCGACTCTTTAACCATGGGGGACGAGCCTCTTAGCACTAATACAAATACCGATTTGGATGAATTAACCGCTTCTAGTGTTGAGAACCTTATCCCAATCCAAGGAGAGTTTGAGGGTATTTCCATTGAACCATGTGATGAGCTTTGTATTGATACCTCTTCTCCTCATGATCACATTGAGATTTCATCACATGTTGACTTTCATGCTACTACTAGTGATTTTGGTGATTTCGATCTTGATGAATTGTTCAAAGAAAGGGATAATGAGATTGAGGAAGAGTTTATGCAAGATATGGAGGATGATGATTGTGATTCTAGTGAGGCACCTTATGATATATTATCTGAGGACTTTTCATGTCAAGATGACATTCCTAATTTGGATGAAGATGTTGCTCATATAGAAGAAGTGGAAGATGTTCATATTCGTGAGGTTTTATCAAACGTTTATCATCTTATCTCCTCGATTGAATCATTGAACACACACCATAATGATGATTCCATAGAAGAAGAACCTTTCATTGACATTTCTTCACCAGTTTTTAAGGTTGCACCTATTGACTTTCATGATGATATCATCCCTTTGAGTAACTCTCTCAATACACCTTCTTTTGAGCCTTCTATTCCCACCCTTCCACCCTTGAAGTTGGTTATTGATGAAGATCCTATACTCTTAGAGATTGATCCTTTTTCACCTATGGCACCTTTAGAACCTAAAACCTTTGATATGGATTCTCATATGGATATTGATGACACCATAGAGGCTTATCTTGCTAATATTGATATTGAGGTTGATGATAGTGATTCTAATTGGGAAGAGGAGATTCGTCTTAGTGAGAATATGCTTTTTGGGAACCTAGAGCCTACACCTCTTCCACAAGACACTATTTCTCTTGATCCTTCTTTTTCTATGCCTTCTATGGAAGATTACCCACCTTTTGATAATGATGAGGAGCCCAATATGGACATAATAGTTATGAATGTTTTGATACCTACACCTTCATATTCTCATGATGCTTTGATCACTAAGGGGGAATCTTATATGGTTGATATGAGCTCATCTTCTTATTTTCCCATGAAGGGAAAGGTTTTTGATCCTGGGATACATAAATTTGAGACACCTTGGTTTTTATCTACTCCATTTAAGAGTGTGCCTTCGATTGATATGCGCTTCTTGTATGAGCTTACTTTGGTGATGTTACCTATTTTGGAGTTGTTCGAATGTCGAGATGGAAATTATGTATTTGATCCTGGAGTGCTTCATATATGAGAGCTTTCGTATGTTGGACAAACTTGAGACACGTTGGACCGTTCCATTTATCGAGGCAGATTTTGTAGATCTTATAGTAAATGGCAACATGCTAAGTTTGAGTGTATCATGTGAGACGAGCTTCAAAGTGATATTCTTTATTCTCCATGATGGTTTCCCCAAGGACAACTTAATTCGGGGCCGAGTCGAGCTAGCGACTTAGGGTTAAAAAAACTCAAGCATTGAATAACTAGGTTAGAAAACGTAGAGTAGATTTTCAATAGGTTAGGTCTAATTAAAAGGATGTTATAGTAGAGTTGAAGTGGAGGGGTGCCTTCTTCGTCTTTTGGTGTTTGTTTCAAGGGTTGCTCTCTCTCATTTCATGCTTGGAGCTTATGGAGGAGGCCCGTGTATCTGGTTCACTTCGATTAGTTTTTGCTATCGTGATATTAAACACTTGTGCTTAAAATGAATACCCTTTAGTTGTCTCTTCCTTAGCTTGGATTAAGCAAAGTAATCAATGTCATAAGTGTAGGGGAGTTTACTCCATACTCTTAAACATTGAGGACAATGTTTATCTTAAGTGTAGGGGAGACTTCTATCGAAGTGACCTTACCTAGACCATTGCCTTAACTTCATGATAATTGGGAAAATTAATTTTTCAAACATTTTTCAAATTTTTGATCTACTTTGGCCACCAAAAATATGCATACATGATTTTTGCATCAAACATTTTTCATTTGCATAACTCATTTGCATTGTATATATCTTTTCTTTTGTTTTTCATCAAAAAAAAAGTTGAAAAAGGAAAGAATATAATAAAACATGGTTTTAACAAATTTAGATATCTTTGACATATTAGGCCCGTCATGGATATTTTGACTCAACCCGAGTTTGCTTATCTTAGCATTCTCTAGCTAGTATCCTTAACCATGTAGTCCTTCATTGGTCTATTAGGCTAAGCATCCACCAATTTCATTATTTGAGATTTTAAATTTGTGGAGAATGGGAAATGATAGAGTTGAAGCAAGTATAAAAGGGCTAGATAGACTTCATGGCAATTACTTGTGGCTAAACCCTTCTCTTCTTTATCTCTACTTTCTTCGCATGTATATAATTGTTAATAAATAATCAAGTACGGTTTTAATTGGTTTGTAATCTCTTATGCATTTTTGGCTAATCATTTATGGTTGATATGAGTACGTCTTAAGATTCTAAGTTAGAACGTTTTATGTGTACTAGACTTATGTCATGCTCCATATTTAGCGGGTGTTTTTCCTTTCATTCTTTTAAACTTTCTTTGTGAGGAATAAAGAAAAATAAGAGCGGCTTATGAAAAAAAATGAGTGGCTAGAAGAAAAAAAAAAAAAAAAAAAAGAAAGAAAAAATAATGCAAGACTCCCAAGAGGGGCAGTGTGGTGTTAATTATAGTGACTATTGAGTTCCAATATTACCTTGACGGGTTGCGGGGATTCAATAGATTGCTCCAATCCAATATTACCTTGACGGGTTGCGGGGTTGAAGATCCAAAGTCTCAAAAAGATGGCGGATGTAAATTATTACGTGAGTTTTATTTTTCTTTCCTTAGCGAGTGTGTAGCTACTTATGAAAGCATGACATGAGGATTTTACACATAAGGCGAATGACTTATTACGCTTAAAACGGACTTGTATTAATTGTGAGCGGTTTTTCAAGTAATGGATGAGAGGATTACTTAGGATTGAAAACCGTGCTTCCTTATTTTTGGATTTTACATTTCTTATACTTCACGCTTTAAATAATGACAAATTTGCCCAAAAGCAATTTGCTCAATTAATAACCGGTTCCACATTTAATTGTCATGAATAAGTTGATGCACTTTTTACTTGTGAATGCAATGATCCCATTTTTAAGCTTGGTATGGGGAAAGTGAAACTTGAGGGTGATGAATGTCCATGGTACCCAAGCCCTAATCCAAGTCATTGATTTCTTTATGAGTTATTTCCATCAAAACTATTTCAATAAAAATCAAAAATATATAAATAGAATTGATTCTTTTGCATTGCATTGTAAATATTCAAAACCATCCATCATATAGCATAGTATAGTTTATTAAATCATAAAATGGCCAAGGTTGGTTAATTATGAGAAAAGTGTAACTTGGTGCTTTAAAATGCTGCATTGCATGAGGACATGGCAATGGTCAAGTAGAGGGGAGTTGATAAGTGTGAAAACACTCATCAATTATGATCCAAATACCACTCAAAACACAGTCAAATACATTATTTTAACTGTAAATTATCAGAATTACGTGTGTATTTTGTGTTTGTGTATTTTCAGGTAATATAGGTACATTTGGAACAAAGACGCGTTTTCAAGGGATTTATATCACAAAAAGACGAAGAAAAGGATGAAAGATGCTCCAAGGACCTTATTTGCCAAACTTCCAAAGATCAAGGGCTTAAAGTGCAATTTCTACAAAGAAAAGGATGAAAAGGAATTTACTTAAAAGGTTTTATAACCATTTTAAAAGAAAAGAAGAATGGAGGGACCAAAATGCAAAATAATGAAAAATTAACAAGTTTATTATCTTGGTCTGTTGACCAAGACCGGTCAAACACATACACGTTTCTTCTTCACTGAAACAAAGAGAGAGAAAATGAGACGGTTTCATCCTTCTATCTCCAAACCTGCAAGTGCAAATCATGAACAATCAAGGAAGAATTAGCCAAAGATCATAACTACAAAAAGACTCTTCTTCTTCTCATCTACATGGTGGTATCATTTAATTAGACCAAGAGTTGAAGGCGAAGAAACCCCCAAATTGTGATGAAGATGAAGGATGAGTTTTATCCTCGTATTTACACGTGTCCATATTTGATTGGTGGAGCCACGTCACACCTTCCCACTCGACGGCTATAAAAAGACATGAAGACCCTCATTTGCAAGCGGTTAGCTAGGAGTAGGTTACACATAGATAGGTTAGAGTTAGTTAGTAGTTTGACTTTTCTTTCATTTGTCTTGTTAAATTCTGTAACAAAATCTGGTTTTCAGTTGAAGTAGTTGTAACTGTATGTTTTCTTTTCACCATTAATGAAAGCTTAAGTTTGCTTCTTACGAAATCATCTTCTTTGGTCTGTTCTAAATACTTTACGTTACTGTTACAGTTTGCAATCGAGTAATGATTTCATCCTTTACTCTTCTTTACTCTTTACCAAATTCAGTTTTTGCAATCATAATCTTTACTGCTTAAATCGCTTGTCTCAGTTCTTTTAATAATCTAGTTAGTTGATTTCGAGTTACTGTTCATACGGATTTGATAGTTTTAAGTAATAAGTGAAATTGTTATTTTGAGTTCAAGGTAAAGATCTGATAAACTTCATTTTTAATAGTTTTAAGTGATCATCATGAGTTGAAAGATTTGATAGTAGTATTTCTTAAGCTGTTCAGTAGCTTATGGATTTCGAGGTTCTAAAAGGTTTCTGAGTTTGTGATAAGAAGCTCGAGATCGATGGTTAGTTTGGAATTGGTATTAGTTAATGAGAAGCTTTTCTTTGAATTTGTGTTCGAGATCGATTAGATTAGGTGCTGGTGCAAGCCATTTAGTTTTAGCGTTTATATGTTTCTGATAATCAGTTTAGTTAGGCATTTGGTGAGTTTCAGTTACTGTTCACACAGGTTTATAGCTTTTCAGAAAGATAAGCTCAAATGAGCTTATGAGAGGAGCTTTTGGTTATACAAGTTTTCAGAATTATTACTTTTAAATAGAAAGAATTAGATTTCAAAGCTTCCTAGTGTAACAGTGTAGTTTACATTGAATTCAGATTGTTCAGATTGAGTTTTGGTTAAAAAGTTTGGAAAAATCACTCGATATAGATCAGTGCTTGGTTTCTCGTTTTTGTATCAGTTTTGCAGGTTATCAGATTTACAGGTTTTGGATTCGCCGGTGATTAGATAGCAGTTAATCAGTCAAGTTCGATTGTTGTGTTTGATTTTTAAAGGTGTTATTTGTTTTAAGCCGGTTCAGCGCCGCGCTTCTCGACATCAAAGGGCAGGCTTCGGATGCAGGGAAGTCTTTTACTACCTTTTAAGTTCTTAGCAATCTCCTTGTCGTTGAAGTTGTAGAGTAGTAATAGTGAACTGCTTAATCTGTTTATCTGAGTTAGTTGTTATTAGTCTGATCTTGTATGCTTTGTACGGAGTTTTATCTTGTTAATTCGTTTTCAAATTCAGCAATTTGTGTTTGGAATTAAGTTTTAGAAGTTTGCAATGAACTAGTTCTTGATTTGGTTGTAATAGATTGTACAGCCTTTAGATAGTTCAAGTCAGATTAGATGAGTTTAGTTAAGATACTATTTTGATTGTTAATAAGAATTAGAGTGGTTTTATTTGTTAATCATTAGGATAAAACTAGCATACTGTTTGACTTCTGATTTGAAATCTGTACGAGTTTTGTCCATATACAATTTAGTCCCTGATTTTGTATGTCTTAGTCTCAGTACAAGTCCTGGACCGTTAGTATTAATTGGTAGTTAAACTTTGCAATTAAAGCCTTATGGCGTTTTTAGTCCATCTCAGTTAAATAAGACGATCTAGTTGTTGGATCACATAGCCTAATGGGTTTTAATAGCCTAGAATTGGGCCTGAGTGGAATTTAGAATTTGGACTATAGAACTAATCTGTTTTTTTTAATTCGTAAGGCTAGAGTTAATTCAAATACATTTTTTTTTTCTTTGTTATAAATTTAGATTTAATAAAAATTGTTATTAGATTTCATTTTATAAAATTTGATTTTTCTTTCCAAATAGGTTTAATACACTTTGATTTTTTTAGGTTTATAGAAAATAGATTTAGTTTTATAATTTGTATTTTGTATTTTGAATTCGAAGTATAAATGTATTTTTCACATTACGTGCATTTAATTGCAGTATTTGCAATTTGTTTCTAGATTAGTACGTATACGTAGTGTATAGACTATTTTTACCTTTTTACATGATTTGTGTGCCAAGTAGAATAAATACCAATCAAGCTATTTTTACCAAAAACAATTAAGTCTTTGCTAGAAAACGTTATATCAATTCGAATCGAGCTGAGAAGACAACTATACTAAAAAACGAAATATTAAATGGCGCCGCTGCCGGTTCTTTTCGTGAAGATTAACGATTTCGAGTGAGACGATTGGATTTTGGGATCCGTTCACTTTGTGAACGTTATTTTTTACGTATTATAAATCAAAAAGATAAAAAAAAATCAAAAAGATAAAAATAAAAAAAATAAAAAATCACAAAAATCAATTCTTTTCCTAAAAAATTGAACAAAAAAAAATAAAAAATCCAAAAAGTAATCTTTTTCCTAAAAGATTACAACAAAAATATATATTATTGGTTTTCATCGCTTTTTACGTACATATAGTATTTTTCTTAAAAATCAAATAAATACAAAAATATTTTTGATATATTATTATATGTAAATAAGTATACATATACGAACAACCAACATACATATCTTCCATAAGTATTGCCGAGGCAATACACCGTGTTGAGGGGCGTTCCGGTCCTTGACACGCGTATCGATCAAATTTAATAAAGCAAGAATAGATAAATACTTCCAATTGGCAATAATTCGAAGAATACAAACTACAAAGTGAATAGATAGGCGACGTGCTATAAAATGCCGTCTAAGGGTCAATAGGTACTTAAGTGCTTCGCGCCACCTAACCCCCCGTTCACTAGTGCGTATTCTAAGAAGGAAGGCTTAATTGGAGGTCTTGCACCCAAGTAGTAATTATATACATATTTTCTTGTGGATATTTCATATCGAAACTCGAGGGAGATAATCTCTTCTCTCTCAAAAGTCGACCGAGGGCTACTCCCTCATTCCTCGTGTTTACTTACACGTGTACTCGCACACGTGTAAACATACCACCTTTGGTGTATTACTTCCTTCCCCGAGGAAGCTTTTAAACGTCATTTTACTTGTATATACAGGCGGCCACCTTGTTACACATGGATACTCGTTCCATGTTGGAGATCTTGCAACAACGATCCGCCAACGCTAATTATTCGCCTTGTTCGACTTGTGGAGGTCCACACGATATGTATTTATGTGATCAAAATCATGGCTATTATGGGGAGGGATATGCTTATAATGGAACCGAGAACCCTAATTTTCAACCTAACCTTCAAATGGACTACACTTGTAATGACTATATGGGATATTCCGGTTTTTCATCACAACCTCCACCATCATTTCATGATCAAACCTTTAATGTGCCATACCAAAACCAAGGATTTTCCAATTATGAAGGTTTTCAAAATAATGATACTTTTCAAGGCTATAATCAAGAAACCTTTCATAATCAAGGATTTTCAAACAATGAAGGCTTTCAAAATGATGAAAATTTTCCATGCCATAATCAAGATACTTTTCAAAATCAAGGATTTTCACATTATGAGGGTTTTCAAAATGAAGGAAATTTTCAAGGTTACAATCATGAGAACTTTCATAATCAAGACTCTTTTCAAACCCATAGTTCACCTAATTATGGAAATCCACCTCCACCCTATTCTTCGATTTATTCATGTGAGTTTTGTGGAAAAGAACCCCATTATGGTTATGATTGTCGACCAAGGGATCCACCTTCTTATGCTCTTAGTGATTTCAATGAGCTTTCTTTTCTAATCGAGCAACAAGGAAGAGACGCTGGATATAGATTCAAGGCTTTTACACGTATGAGAGAAATGAGTATCGAGGAAATGAGAGAAGAATCACGATGGTTAAGGGAAGAAATTAAGTCTCTTGAGGATGATGTAAGGAACAAACGGTTTAATATCAAGAGATTTGGTGACATTTATCGAAAATCGGTGAACAAATCCTCTCAGTTCCTCAAGGAAAATTTAGATGATTTACTCTTTAAGATTGATAAAAAAGAGGAAGAAGAACGATATTTTGCTAATCGTGCTCGTTTGCTTAAACAATGCTTATTTGACGATGATGACTATTCTCCGATTTGTATGACACTTAATGATGACACACCTTCATCACCTTTACCTCACGTGGAACCCACCGACTCTTTAACCATGGGGGACGAGCCTCTTAGCACTAATACAAATACCGATTTGGATGAATTAACCGCTTCTAGTGTTGAGAACCTTATCCCAATCCAAGGAGAGTTTGAGGGTATTTCCATTGAACCATGTGATGAGCTTTGTATTGATACCTCTTCTCCTCATGATCACATTGAGATTTCATCACATGTTGACTTTCATGCTACTACTAGTGATTTTGGTGATTTCGATCTTGATGAATTGTTCAAAGAAAGGGATAATGAGATTGAGGAAGAGTTTATGCAAGATATGGAGGATGATGATTGTGATTCTAGTGAGGCACCTTATGATATATTATCTGAGGACTTTTCATGTCAAGATGACATTCCTAATTTGGATGAAGATGTTGCTCATATAGAAGAAGTGGAAGATGTTCATATTCGTGAGGTTTTATCAAACGTTTATCATCTTATCTCCTCGATTGAATCATTGAACACACACCATAATGATGATTCCATAGAAGAAGAACCTTTCATTGACATTTCTTCACCAGTTTTTGAGGTTGCACCTATTGACTTTCATGATGATATCATCCCTTTGAGTAACTCTCTCAATACACCTTCTTTTGAGCCTTCTATTCCCACCCTTCCACCCTTGAAGTTGGTTATTGATGAAGATCCTATACTCTTAGAGATTGATCCTTTTTCACCTATGGCACCTTTAGAACCTAAAACCTTTGATATGGATTCTCATATGGATATTGATGACACCATAGAGGCTTATCTTGCTAATATTGATATTGAGGTTGATGATAGTGATTTTAATTGGGAAGAGGAGATTCGTCTTAGTGAGAATATGCTTTTTGGGAACCTAGAGCCTACACCTCTTCCACAAGACACTATTTCTCTTGATCCTTCTTTTTCTATGCCTTCTATGGAAGATTACCCACCTTTTGATAATGATGAGGAGCCCAATATGGACATAATAGTTATGAATGTTTTGATACCTACACCTTCATATTCTCATGATGCTTTGATCACTAAGGGGGAATCTTATATGGTTGATATGAGCTCATCTTCTTATTTTCCCATGAAGGGAAAGGTTTTTGATCCTGGGATACATAAATTTGAGACACCTTGGTTTTTATCTACTCCATTTAAGAGTGTGCCTTCGATTGATATGCGCTTCTTGTATGAGCTTACTTTGGTGATGTTACCTATTTTGGAGTTGTTCGAATGTCGAGATGGAAATTATGTATTTGATCCTGGAGTGCTTCATATATGAGAGCTTTCGTATGTTGGACAAACTTGAGACACGTTGGACCGTTCCATTTATCGAGGCAGATTTTGTAGATCTTATAGTAAATGGCAACATGCTAAGTTTGAGTGTATCATGTGAGACGAGCTTCAAAGTGATATTCTTTATTCTCCATGATGGTTTCCCCAAGGACAACTTAATTCGGGGCCGAGTCGAGCTAGCGACTTAGGGTTAAAAAAACTCAAGCATTGAATAACTAGGTTAGAAAACGTAGAGTAGATTTTCAATAGGTTAGGTCTAATTAAAAGGATGTTATAGTAGAGTTGAAGTGGAGGGGTGCCTTCTTCGTCTTTTGGTGTTTGTTTCAAGGGTTGCTCTCTCTCATTTCATGCTTGGAGCTTATGGAGGAGGCCCGTGTATCTGGTTCACTTCGATTAGTTTTTGCTATCGTGATATTAAACACTTGTGCTTAAAATGAATACCCTTTAGTTGTCTCTTCCTTAGCTTGGATTAAGCAAAGTAATCAATGTCATAAGTGTAGGGGAGTTTACTCCATACTCTTAAACATTGAGGACAATGTTTATCTTAAGTGTAGGGGAGACTTCTATCGAAGTGACCTTACCTAGACCATTGCCTTAACTTCATGATAATTGGGAAAATTAATTTTTCAAACATTTTTCAAATTTTTGATCTACTTTGGCCACCAAAAATATGCATACATGATTTTTGCATCAAACATTTTTCATTTGCATAACTCATTTGCATTGTATATATCTTTTCTTTTGTTTTTCATCAAAAAAAAAGTTGAAAAAGGAAAGAATATAATAAAACATGGTTTTAACAAATTTAGATATCTTTGACATATTAGGCCCGTCATGGATATTTTGACTCAACCCGAGTTTGCTTATCTTAGCATTCTCTAGCTAGTATCCTTAACCATGTAGTCCTTCATTGGTCTATTAGGCTAAGCATCCACCAATTTCATTATTTGAGATTTTAAATTTGTGGAGAATGGGAAATGATAGAGTTGAAGCAAGTATAAAAGGGCTAGATAGACTTCATGGCAATTACTTGTGGCTAAACCCTTCTCTTCTTTATCTCTACTTTCTTCGCATGTATATAATTGTTAATAAATAATCAAGTACGGTTTTAATTGGTTTGTAATCTCTTATGCATTTTTGGCTAATCATTTATGGTTGATATGAGTACGTCTTAAGATTCTAAGTTAGAACGTTTTATGTGTACTAGACTTATGTCATGCTCCATATTTAGCGGGTGTTTTTCCTTTCATTCTTTTAAACTTTCTTTGTGAGGAATAAAGAAAAATAAGAGCGGCTTATGAAAAAAAATGAGTGGCTAGAAGAAAAAAAAAAAAAAAAAAAAGAAAGAAAAAATAATGCAAGACTCCCAAGAGGGGCAGTGTGGTGTTAATTATAGTGACTATTGAGTTCCAATATTACCTTGACGGGTTGCGGGGATTCAATAGATTGCTCCAATCCAATATTACCTTGACGGGTTGCGGGGTTGAAGATCCAAAGTCTCAAAAAGATGGCGGATGTAAATTATTACGTGAGTTTTATTTTTCTTTCCTTAGCGAGTGTGTAGCTACTTATGAAAGCATGACATGAGGATTTTACACATAAGGCGAATGACTTATTACGCTTAAAACGGACTTGTATTAATTGTGAGCGGTTTTTCAAGTAATGGATGAGAGGATTACTTAGGATTGAAAACCGTGCTTCCTTATTTTTGGATTTTACATTTCTTATACTTCACGCTTTAAATAATGACAAATTTGCCCAAAAGCAATTTGCTCAATTAATAACCGGTTCCACATTTAATTGTCATGAATAAGTTGATGCACTTTTTACTTGTGAATGCAATGATCCCATTTTTAAGCTTGGTATGGGGAAAGTGAAACTTGAGGGTGATGAATGTCCATGGTACCCAAGCCCTAATCCAAGTCATTGATTTCTTTATGAGTTATTTCCATCAAAACCATTTCAATAAAAATCAAAAATATATAAATAGAATTGATTCTTTTGCATTGCATTGTAAATATTCAAAACCATCCATCATATAGCATAGTATAGTTTATTAAATCATAAAATGGCCAAGGTTGGTTAATTATGAGAAAAGTGTAACTTGGTGCTTTAAAATGCTGCATTGCATGAGGACATGGCAATGGTCAAGTAGAGGGGAGTTGATAAGTGTGAAAACACTCATCAATTATGATCCAAATACCACTCAAAACACAGTCAAATACATTATTTTAACTGTAAATTATCAGAATTACGTGTGTATTTTGTGTTTGTGTATTTTCAGGTAATATAGGTACATTTGGAACAAAGACGCGTTTTCAAGGGATTTATATCACAAAAAGACGAAGAAAAGGATGAAAGATGCTCCAAGGACCTTATTTGCCAAACTTCCAAAGATCAAGGGCTTAAAGTGCAATTTCTACAAAGAAAAGGATGAAAAGGAATTTACTTAAAAGGTTTTATAACCATTTTAAAAGAAAAGAAGAATGGAGGGACCAAAATGCAAAATAATGAAAAATTAACAAGTTTATTATCTTGGTCTGTTGACCAAGACCGGTCAAACACATACACGTTTCTTCTTCACTGAAACAAAGAGAGAGAAAATGAGACGGTTTCATCCTTCTATCTCCAAACCTGCAAGTGCAAATCATGAACAATCAAGGAAGAATTAGCCAAAGATCATAACTACAAAAAGACTCTTCTTCTTCTCCTCTACATGGTGGTATCATTTAATTAGACCAAGAGTTGAAGGCGAAGAAACCCCCAAATTGTGATGAAGATGAAGGATGAGTTTTATCCTCGTATTTACACGTGTCCATATTTGATTGGTGGAGCCACGTCACACCTTCCCACTCGACGGCTATAAAAAGACATGAAGACCCTCATTTGCAAGCGGTTAGCTAGGAGTAGGTTACACATAGATAGGTTAGAGTTAGTTAGTAGTTTGACTTTTCTTTCATTTGTCTTGTTAAATTCTGTAACAAAATCTGGTTTTCAGTTGAAGTAGTTGTAACTGTATGTTTTCTTTTCACCATTAATGAAAGCTTAAGTTTGCTTCTTACGAAATCATCTTCTTTGGTCTGTTCTAAATACTTTACGTTACTGTTACAGTTTGCAATCGAGTAATGATTTCATCCTTTACTCTTCTTTACTCTTTACCAAATTCAGTTTTTGCAATCATAATCTTTACTGCTTAAATCGCTTGTCTCAGTTCTTTTAATAATCTAGTTAGTTGATTTCGAGTTACTGTTCATACGGATTTGATAGTTTTAAGTAATAAGTGAAATTGTTATTTTGAGTTCAAGGTAAAGATCTGATAAACTTCATTTTTAATAGTTTTAAGTGATCATCATGAGTTGAAAGATTTGATAGTAGTATTTCTTAAGCTGTTCAGTAGCTTATGGATTTCGAGGTTCTAAAAGGTTTCTGAGTTTGTGATAAGAAGCTCGAGATCGATGGTTAGTTTGGAATTGGTATTAGTTAATGAGAAGCTTTTCTTTGAATTTGTGTTCGAGATCGATTAGATTAGGTGCTGGTGCAAGCCATTTAGTTTTAGCGTTTATATGTTTCTGATAATCAGTTTAGTTAGGCATTTGGTGAGTTTCAGTTACTGTTCACACAGGTTTATAGCTTTTCAGAAAGATAGGCTCAAATGAGCTTATGAGAGGAGCTTTTGGTTATACAAGTTTTCAGAATTATTACTTTTAAATAGAAAGAATTAGATTTCAAAGCTTCCTAGTGTAACAGTGTAGTTTACATTGAATTCAGATTGTTCAGATTGAGTTTTGGTTAAAAAGTTTGGAAAAATCACTCGATATAGATCAGTGCTTGGTTTCTCGTTTTTGTATCAGTTTTGCAGGTTATCAGATTTACAGGTTTTGGATTCGCCGGTGATTAGATAGCAGTTAATCAGTCAAGTTCGATTGTTGTGTTTGATTTTTAAAGGTGTTATTTGTTTTAAGCCGGTTCAGCGCCGCGCTTCTCGACATCAAAGGGCAGGCTTCGGATGCAGGGAAGTCTTTTACTACCTTTTAAGTTCTTAGCAATCTCCTTGTCGTTGAAGTTGTAGAGTAGTAATAGTGAACTGCTTAATCTGTTTATCTGAGTTAGTTGTTATTAGTCTGATCTTGTATGCTTTGTACGGAGTTTTATCTTGTTAATTCGTTTTCAAATTCAGCAATTTGTGTTTGGAATTAAGTTTTAGAAGTTTGCAATGAACTAGTTCTTGATTTGGTTGTAATAGATTGTACAGCCTTTAGATAGTTCAAGTCAGATTAGATGAGTTTAGTTAAGATACTATTTTGATTGTTAATAAGAATTAGAGTGGTTTTATTTGTTAATCATTAGGATAAAACTAGCATACTGTTTGACTTCTGATTTGAAATCTGTACGAGTTTTGTCCATATACAATTTAGTCCCTGATTTTGTATGTCTTAGTCTCAGTACAAGTCCTGGACCGTTAGTATTAATTGGTAGTTAAACTTTGCAATTAAAGCCTTATGGCGTTTTTAGTCCATCTCAGTTAAATAAGACGATCTAGTTGTTGGATCACATAGCCTAATGGGTTTTAATAGCCTAGAATTGGGCCTGAGTGGAATTTAGAATTTGGACTATAGAACTAATCTGTTTTTTTTAATTCGTAAGGCTAGAGTTAATTCAAATACATTTTTTTTTTCTTTGTTATAAATTTAGATTTAATAAAAATTGTTATTAGATTTCATTTTATAAAATTTGATTTTTCTTTCCAAATAGGTTTAATACACTTTGATTTTTTTAGGTTTATAGAAAATAGATTTAGTTTTATAATTTGTATTTTGTATTTTGAATTCGAAGTATAAATGTATTTTTCACATTACGTGCATTTAATTGCAGTATTTGCAATTTGTTTCTAGATTAGTACGTATACGTAGTGTATAGACTATTTTTACCTTTTTACATGATTTGTGTGCCAAGTAGAATAAATACCAATCAAGCTATTTTTACCAAAAACAATTAAGTCTTTGCTAGAAAACGTTATATCAATTCGAATCGAGCTGAGAAGACAACTATACTAAAAAACGAAATATTAAATGGCGCCGCTGCCGGTTCTTTTCGTGAAGATTAACGATTTCGAGTGAGACGATTGGATTTTGGGATCCGTTCACTTTGTGAACGTTATTTTTTACGTATTATAAATCAAAAAGATAAAAAAAAATCAAAAAGATAAAAATAAAAAAAATAAAAAATCACAAAAATCAATTCTTTTCCTAAAAAATTGAACAAAAAAAAATAAAAAATCCAAAAAGTAATCTTTTTCCTAAAAGATTACAACAAAAATATATATTATTGGTTTTCATCGCTTTTTACGTACATATAGTATTTTTCTTAAAAATCAAATAAATACAAAAATATTTTTGATATATTATTATATGTAAATAAGTATACATATACGAACAACCAACATACATATCTTCCATAAGTATTGCCGAGGTAATACACCGTGTTGAGGGGCGTTCCGGTCCTTGACACGCGTATCGATCAAATTTAATAAAGCAAGAATAGATAAATACTTCCAATTGGCAATAATTCGAAGAATACAAACTACAAAGTGAATAGATAGGCGACGTGCTATAAAATGCCGTCTAAGGGTCAATAGGTACTTAAGTGCTTCGCGCCACCTAACCCCCCGTTCACTAGTGCGTATTCTAAGAAGGAAGGCTTAATTGGAGGTCTTGCACCCAAGTAGTAATTATATACATATTTTCTTGTGGATATTTCATATCGAAACTCGAGGGAGATAATCTCTTCTCTCTCAAAAGTCGACCGAGGGCTACTCCCTCATTCCTCGTGTTTACTTACACGTGTACTCGCACACGTGTAAACATACCACCTTTGGTGTATTACTTCCTTCCCCGAGGAAGCTTTTAAACGTCATTTTACTTGTATATACAGGCGGCCACCTTGTTACACATGGATACTCGTTCCATGTTGGAGATCTTGTAACAACGATCCGCCAACGCTAATTATTCGCCTTGTTCGACTTGTGGAGGTCCACACGATATGTATTTATGTGATCAAAATCATGGCTATTATGGGGAGGGATATGCTTATAATGGAACCGAGAACCCTAATTTTCAACCTAACCTTCAAATGGACTACACTTGTAATGACTATATGGGATATTCCGGTTTTTCATCACAACCTCCACCATCATTTCATGATCAAACCTTTAATGTGCCATACCAAAACCAAGGATTTTCCAATTATGAAGGTTTTCAAAATAATGATACTTTTCAAGGCTATAATCAAGAAACCTTTCATAATCAAGGATTTTCAAACAATGAAGGCTTTCAAAATGATGAAAATTTTCCATGCCATAATCAAGATACTTTTCAAAATCAAGGATTTTCACATTATGAGGGTTTTCAAAATGAAGGAAATTTTCAAGGTTACAATCATGAGAACTTTCATAATCAAGACTCTTTTCAAACCCATAGTTCACCTAATTATGGAAATCCACCTCCACCCTATTCTTCGATTTATTCATGTGAGTTTTGTGGAAAAGAACCCCATTATGGTTATGATTGTCGACCAAGGGATCCACCTTCTTATGCTCTTAGTGATTTCAATGAGCTTTCTTTTCTAATCGAGCAACAAGGAAGAGACGCTGGATATAGATTCAAGGCTTTTACACGTATGAGAGAAATGAGTATCGAGGAAATGAGAGAAGAATCACGATGGTTAAGGGAAGAAATTAAGTCTCTTGAGGATGATGTAAGGAACAAACGGTTTAATATCAAGAGATTTGGTGACATTTATCGAAAATCGGTGAACAAATCCTCTCAGTTCCTCAAGGAAAATTTAGATGATTTACTCTTTAAGATTGATAAAAAAGAGGAAGAAGAACGATATTTTGCTAATCGTGCTCGTTTGCTTAAACAATGCTTATTTGACGATGATGACTATTCTCCGATTTGTATGACACTTAATGATGACACACCTTCATCACCTTTACCTCACGTGGAACCCACCGACTCTTTAACCATGGGGGACGAGCCTCTTAGCACTAATACAAATACCGATTTGGATGAATTAACCGCTTCTAGTGTTGAGAACCTTATCCCAATCCAAGGAGAGTTTGAGGGTATTTCCATTGAACCATGTGATGAGCTTTGTATTGATACCTCTTCTCCTCATGATCACATTGAGATTTCATCACATGTTGACTTTCATGCTACTACTAGTGATTTTGGTGATTTCGATCTTGATGAATTGTTCAAAGAAAGGGATAATGAGATTGAGGAAGAGTTTATGCAAGATATGGAGGATGATGATTGTGATTCTAGTGAGGCACCTTATGATATATTATCTGAGGACTTTTCATGTCAAGATGACATTCCTAATTTGGATGAAGATGTTGCTCATATAGAAGAAGTGGAAGATGTTCATATTCGTGAGGTTTTATCAAACGTTTATCATCTTATCTCCTCGATTGAATCATTGAACACACACCATAATGATGATTCCATAGAAGAAGAACCTTTCATTGACATTTCTTCACCAGTTTTTGAGGTTGCACCTATTGACTTTCATGATGATATCATCCCTTTGAGTAACTCTCTCAATACACCTTCTTTTGAGCCTTCTATTCCCACCCTTCCACCCTTGAAGTTGGTTATTGATGAAGATCCTATACTCTTAGAGATTGATCCTTTTTCACCTATGGCACCTTTAGAACCTAAAACCTTTGATATGGATTCTCATATGGATATTGATGACACCATAGAGGCTTATCTTGCTAATATTGATATTGAGGTTGATGATAGTGATTCTAATTGGGAAGAGGAGATTCGTCTTAGTGAGAATATGCTTTTTGGGAACCTAGAGCCTACACCTCTTCCACAAGACACTATTTCTCTTGATCCTTCTTTTTCTATGCCTTCTATGGAAGATTACCCACCTTTTGATAATGATGAGGAGCCCAATATGGACATAATAGTTATGAATGTTTTGATACCTACACCTTCATATTCTCATGATGCTTTGATCACTAAGGGGGAATCTTATATGGTTGATATGAGCTCATCTTCTTATTTTCCCATGAAGGGAAAGGTTTTTGATCCTGGGATACATAAATTTGAGACACCTTGGTTTTTATCTACTCCATTTAAGAGTGTGCCTTCGATTGATATGCGCTTCTTGTATGAGCTTACTTTGGTGATGTTACCTATTTTGGAGTTGTTCGAATGTCGAGATGGAAATTATGTATTTGATCCTGGAGTGCTTCATATATGAGAGCTTTCGTATGTTGGACAAACTTGAGACACGTTGGACCGTTCCATTTATCGAGGCAGATTTTGTAGATCTTATAGTAAATGGCAACATGCTAAGTTTGAGTGTATCATGTGAGACGAGCTTCAAAGTGATATTCTTTATTCTCCATGATGGTTTCCCCAAGGACAACTTAATTCGGGGCCGAGTCGAGCTAGCGACTTAGGGTTAAAAAAACTCAAGCATTGAATAACTAGGTTAGAAAACGTAGAGTAGATTTTCAATAGGTTAGGTCTAATTAAAAGGATGTTATAGTAGAGTTGAAGTGGAGGGGTGCCTTCTTCGTCTTTTGGTGTTTGTTTCAAGGGTTGCTCTCTCTCATTTCATGCTTGGAGCTTATGGAGGAGGCCCGTGTATCTGGTTCACTTCGATTAGTTTTTGCTATCGTGATATTAAACACTTGTGCTTAAAATGAATACCCTTTAGTTGTCTCTTCCTTAGCTTGGATTAAGCAAAGTAATCAATGTCATAAGTGTAGGGGAGTTTACTCCATACTCTTAAACATTGAGGACAATGTTTATCTTAAGTGTAGGGGAGACTTCTATCGAAGTGACCTTACCTAGACCATTGCCTTAACTTCATGATAATTGGGAAAATTAATTTTTCAAACATTTTTCAAATTTTTGATCTACTTTGGCCACCAAAAATATGCATACATGATTTTTGCATCAAACATTTTTCATTTGCATAACTCATTTGCATTGTATATATCTTTTCTTTTGTTTTTCATCAAAAAAAAAGTTGAAAAAGGAAAGAATATAATAAAACATGGTTTTAACAAATTTAGATATCTTTGACATATTAGGCCCGTCATGGATATTTTGACTCAACCCGAGTTTGCTTATCTTAGCATTCTCTAGCTAGTATCCTTAACCATGTAGTCCTTCATTGGTCTATTAGGCTAAGCATCCACCAATTTCATTATTTGAGATTTTAAATTTGTGGAGAATGGGAAATGATAGAGTTGAAGCAAGTATAAAAGGGCTAGATAGACTTCATGGCAATTACTTGTGGCTAAACCCTTCTCTTCTTTATCTCTACTTTCTTCGCATGTATATAATTGTTAATAAATAATCAAGTACGGTTTTAATTGGTTTGTAATCTCTTATGCATTTTTGGCTAATCATTTATGGTTGATATGAGTACGTCTTAAGATTCTAAGTTAGAACGTTTTATGTGTACTAGACTTATGTCATGCTCCATATTTAGCGGGTGTTTTTCCTTTCATTCTTTTAAACTTTCTTTGTGAGGAATAAAGAAAAATAAGAGCGGCTTATGAAAAAAAATGAGTGGCTAGAAGAAAAAAAAAAAAAAAAAAAAGAAAGAAAAAATAATGCAAGACTCCCAAGAGGGGCAGTGTGGTGTTAATTATAGTGACTATTGAGTTCCAATATTACCTTGACGGGTTGCGGGGATTCAATAGATTGCTCCAATCCAATATTACCTTGACGGGTTGCGGGGTTGAAGATCCAAAGTCTCAAAAAGATGGCGGATGTAAATTATTACGTGAGTTTTATTTTTCTTTCCTTAGCGAGTGTGTAGCTACTTATGAAAGCATGACATGAGGATTTTACACATAAGGCGAATGACTTATTACGCTTAAAACGGACTTGTATTAATTGTGAGCGGTTTTTCAAGTAATGGATGAGAGGATTACTTAGGATTGAAAACCGTGCTTCCTTATTTTTGGATTTTACATTTCTTATACTTCACGCTTTAAATAATGACAAATTTGCCCAAAAGCAATTTGCTCAATTAATAACCGGTTCCACATTTAATTGTCATGAATAAGTTGATGCACTTTTTACTTGTGAATGCAATGATCCCATTTTTAAGCTTGGTATGGGGAAAGTGAAACTTGAGGGTGATGAATGTCCATGGTACCCAAGCCCTAATCCAAGTCATTGATTTCTTTATGAGTTATTTCCATCAAAACCATTTCAATAAAAATCAAAAATATATAAATAGAATTGATTCTTTTGCATTGCATTGTAAATATTCAAAACCATCCATCATATAGCATAGTATAGTTTATTAAATCATAAAATGGCCAAGGTTGGTTAATTATGAGAAAAGTGTAACTTGGTGCTTTAAAATGCTGCATTGCATGAGGACATGGCAATGGTCAAGTAGAGGGGAGTTGATAAGTGTGAAAACACTCATCAATTATGATCCAAATACCACTCAAAACACAGTCAAATACATTATTTTAACTGTAAATTATCAGAATTACGTGTGTATTTTGTGTTTGTGTATTTTCAGGTAATATAGGTACATTTGGAACAAAGACGCGTTTTCAAGGGATTTATATCACAAAAAGACGAAGAAAAGGATGAAAGATGCTCCAAGGACCTTATTTGCCAAACTTCCAAAGATCAAGGGCTTAAAGTGCAATTTCTACAAAGAAAAGGATGAAAAGGAATTTACTTAAAAGGTTTTATAACCATTTTAAAAGAAAAGAAGAATGGAGGGACCAAAATGCAAAATAATGAAAAATTAACAAGTTTATTATCTTGGTCTGTTGACCAAGACCGGTCAAACACATACACGTTTCTTCTTCACTGAAACAAAGAGAGAGAAAATGAGACGGTTTCATCCTTCTATCTCCAAACCTGCAAGTGCAAATCATGAACAATCAAGGAAGAATTAGCCAAAGATCATAACTACAAAAAGACTCTTCTTCTTCTCCTCTACATGGTGGTATCATTTAATTAGACCAAGAGTTGAAGGCGAAGAAACCCCCAAATTGTGATGAAGATGAAGGATGAGTTTTATCCTCGTATTTACACGTGTCCATATTTGATTGGTGGAGCCACGTCACACCTTCCCACTCGACGGCTATAAAAAGACATGAAGACCCTCATTTGCAAGCGGTTAGCTAGGAGTAGGTTACACATAGATAGGTTAGAGTTAGTTAGTAGTTTGACTTTTCTTTCATTTGTCTTGTTAAATTCTGTAACAAAATCTGGTTTTCAGTTGAAGTAGTTGTAACTGTATGTTTTCTTTTCACCATTAATGAAAGCTTAAGTTTGCTTCTTACGAAATCATCTTCTTTGGTCTGTTCTAAATACTTTACGTTACTGTTACAGTTTGCAATCGAGTAATGATTTCATCCTTTACTCTTCTTTACTCTTTACCAAATTCAGTTTTTGCAATCATAATCTTTACTGCTTAAATCGCTTGTCTCAGTTCTTTTAATAATCTAGTTAGTTGATTTCGAGTTACTGTTCATACGGATTTGATAGTTTTAAGTAATAAGTGAAATTGTTATTTTGAGTTCAAGGTAAAGATCTGATAAACTTCATTTTTAATAGTTTTAAGTGATCATCATGAGTTGAAAGATTTGATAGTAGTATTTCTTAAGCTGTTCAGTAGCTTATGGATTTCGAGGTTCTAAAAGGTTTCTGAGTTTGTGATAAGAAGCTCGAGATCGATGGTTAGTTTGGAATTGGTATTAGTTAATGAGAAGCTTTTCTTTGAATTTGTGTTCGAGATCGATTAGATTAGGTGCTGGTGCAAGCCATTTAGTTTTAGCGTTTATATGTTTCTGATAATCAGTTTAGTTAGGCATTTGGTGAGTTTCAGTTACTGTTCACACAGGTTTATAGCTTTTCAGAAAGATAAGCTCAAATGAGCTTATGAGAGGAGCTTTTGGTTATACAAGTTTTCAGAATTATTACTTTTAAATAGAAAGAATTAGATTTCAAAGCTTCCTAGTGTAACAGTGTAGTTTACATTGAATTCAGATTGTTCAGATTGAGTTTTGGTTAAAAAGTTTGGAAAAATCACTCGATATAGATCAGTGCTTGGTTTCTCGTTTTTGTATCAGTTTTGCAGGTTATCAGATTTACAGGTTTTGGATTCGCCGGTGATTAGATAGCAGTTAATCAGTCAAGTTCGATTGTTGTGTTTGATTTTTAAAGGTGTTATTTGTTTTAAGCCGGTTCAGCGCCGCGCTTCTCGACATCAAAGGGCAGGCTTCGGATGCAGGGAAGTCTTTTACTACCTTTTAAGTTCTTAGCAATCTCCTTGTCGTTGAAGTTGTAGAGTAGTAATAGTGAACTGCTTAATCTGTTTATCTGAGTTAGTTGTTATTAGTCTGATCTTGTATGCTTTGTACGGAGTTTTATCTTGTTAATTCGTTTTCAAATTCAGCAATTTGTGTTTGGAATTAAGTTTTAGAAGTTTGCAATGAACTAGTTCTTGATTTGGTTGTAATAGATTGTACAGCTTTTAGATAGTTCAAGTCAGATTAGATGAGTTTAGTTAAGATACTATTTTGATTGTTAATAAGAATTAGAGTGGTTTTATTTGTTAATCATTAGGATAAAACTAGCATACTGTTTGACTTCTGATTTGAAATCTGTACGAGTTTTGTCCATATACAATTTAGTCCCTGATTTTGTATGTCTTAGTCTCAGTACAAGTCCTGGACCGTTAGTATTAATTGGTAGTTAAACTTTGCAATTAAAGCCTTATGGAGTTTTTAGTCCATCTCAGTTAAATAAGACGATCTAGTTGTTGGATCACATAGCCTAATGGGTTTTAATAGCCTAGAATTGGGCCTGAGTGGAATTTAGAATTTGGACTATAGAACTAATCTGTTTTTTTTAATTCGTAAGGCTAGAGTTAATTCAAATACATTTTTTTTTTCTTTGTTATAAATTTAGATTTAATAAAAATTGTTATTAGATTTCATTTTATAAAATTTGATTTTTCTTTCCAAATAGGTTTAATACACTTTGATTTTTTTAGGTTTATAGAAAATAGATTTAGTTTTATAATTTGTATTTTGTATTTTGAATTCGAAGTATAAATGTATTTTTCACATTACGTGCATTTAATTGCAGTATTTGCAATTTGTTTCTAGATTAGTACGTATACGTAGTGTATAGACTACTTTTACCTTTTTACATGATTTGTGTGCCAAGTAGAATAAATACCAATCAAGCTATTTTTACCAAAAACAATTAAGTCTTTGCTAGAAAACGTTATATCAATTCGAATCGAGCTGAGAAGACAACTATACTAAAAAACGAAATATTAGCCATTCTCATGACCGTGATTCATGTAACTACTCAGCTGAGTGGCCGGCTGGTACCGGTTTGCACTCATATGGCTGAAATGACAGCCGAATGACGTGTGACATGTAACTAAGAATTAGGGACAATGATTGATGGAAATCGTCTGATGGTGAAGCATCTTCTCGTCCAATTGCTTTGCTCCGTCGCCTTTGTCTTCGTCTTGTAGGATCTCCAGGTTGTGAACAGCATCCGCATCTCGTAGCGTCTCCGAACGTCAGCAGCATCAACCTTTAGTAACATCTCCAAGTTATGAGCGGCATCAGCAATCTTGTAGAATATCAGCAATTGAAAATACGCCTGAGATGATTCAGAATCGACTAGCGAATACTCGTGAAGTATTGCAAGTGGAATACACATGGATTAAGGTACATGTAATACACATGAAATACGGTACGTTGATTACACGTGGAATGCACATGAAATGATCGGTATGAGGTCGATCATTTATCATGATTTACGGAAAGTATATCGGTTAAACGGTTAGGAAAACCATCATGATAACCTGGCAGTATTAGCATAGACATCATTTTGGTTATATCGAGAAACGTTAAAGTGTGGTTACACAAAATTCAACGATGATTTGCCTGACAGCATGATCGATGAAAACCAACCATGACTGTCATGAAAGCAGAATTCAATGAAATCTAACAATGTCTTGCATGAAGGCATAATAACAAAAGAGGCGTAAGACGTAATGCACATGAAGACGGAATTATCATGAAGAAACATGAAACGATTTAACATGAAGGAGTGTATAACATAATCAGCATGAATCTGAGTTTAACCATGACAGTATAAGAACATACTTGACATAAAAACATAGTAACTTATGAGGGGACATACAAAAAATTTTATGCCAATAAATCATGAGAAAAATTTTATGCATGAAAAACAATGCATGAATGCGTAATGTAGTTTATAAAAACCTTTATATGTGCGAGGGGACGCCTATGGGTCGGTCCCAAAACAAAAGACATGGCGAGGGGACGCCTATGGGTCGGTCCCAAAGTTAAAAGTTTCGATAAAAGCACATGCGACTAAATAGGGCCAGTCCTGTACCAACCATTACTTAGTCATAATCCCTGCAACAATGATACATGAAACATAAATAAATGAAACTTATCTGTCAAAACTTATCAGGAAAAAAAAAATTTATGTGACTAATTATGAACTACTGGGGTTCAGTCCACAAAGTCACAGTTCACGAGGAACATTATGCATGAAACAATGACACATAACTAAATATGAATGACGGTTGTCCATCCATATTAGTAAAACAATATCGGAGAAAACATCAAGGTTAAAACCTAAAGGTGCTGAAAACATCATGGTTAAAGCAACAATGCGCTGAAAACATCAATACGTAGAATAACAAACGTTGGCTTAGGAAGCTCCTGGTGACTACACACTAGTCACAGGTCGAGTTTTAGAGCCTATAGGTCAAAGCCTTGGGCTCTGATACCATAACTGTAACACCCCATTTTGATAATGGAATGTCACGTGTAATTATGGCGTGTCATCAAAGCATACAAGGATAAATGTCTAAAACATTACATGACCATAGGGTAAACCGGAATCAAACATCGGTTCCCAAACATAAGCTCAAAACATAATAAAGAAAAAGAAATGAATGAAAGACTAAACAAGCATAAGTATATGAAGGCAAAAAGGAAAAATAGTCTATGGCAGCTTCCATCCTATGCACGTCCTCCAAATGCTCGAGTCCTGAGTACCTGCCGTTTTGGGAACATGAAAGGAAAAACGGATGAGCATAACGCTCAGTGAACGGATATACAAGTATAGCATGAATAATATAAGCATAACAGCATGAAACAGCGGAAGAAACTAAGTCTTGGATAACCCGGTTAAGTCTTGGTAAAACTGGTTTTATAGTTTGAAAAGCCTTATGTTTATCTTGTAAAAACTGTTTAACATATTTTACCATTAGCCAATATAGGTCATGAAAATCCATCGTGCATGAATACTTGGAGGGGTGACCTCATCATGCAAATTAGAGGGGCTGCCTCTAATTTAATATACTGGTTTTGGGTAGGAGGGATTAGCTCCTTGTGAAGGATGCAAGGCACACACCACATTCACCATGAAATCCTGACTGAAACATGTAACTAGGATGCACCCATACGCCCCACATGTTAAATATAATAATATGACCAAAAGCTAAAGGGATGCCACGAGCAATCACTTCGCCATGGTGAAGTCATAACATCAGTGCCTCTAATGTTATGGTTATGGTACCTCCATAACTAGGTGAAACTGGTCATGCATGTATATGGCTATAGGTATTCTAAATTAAATATAAGCAAATCAAACACATGACTTATACTACGGGAAAACATTTGGCTGCATACAGGGAACCCTAATAAGGAAAGAATGTCCATACTGAAAGGACAGGAATCTGTACCTTATGTCCAGTGAACGAAGAAGACGAACTGATAGGAATCCTACTTCCGTATCACTAATGCAACATAAATACATACATGAATAAGTATCTACTTACTAAATACGTAACTGGTTTTATGTCATGTCTTAGCTTATTTTATATGTTCATATCATGTTTTACTGTTTTAAGCCTTAAACTGTGTTTATCTTATATTCTGTTTACTCTGATTAAGTATTTCTGGTATTTCATGTATTATTATACTTACTGTGTAATAATAAATAACTTTCCAAAAATAGCAGGTTTCCTAAAATAGAAAGTTTCCAAAAATAGAAAGTTACCAAAAATAGAAAGTTTCCAAAAATAGAAAGTTTCCAAAAATAGAAAGTTTCCAAAAATAGAATTACTGCTTAAAATAGATAAGTTTCTAGAAATAGAAAGTTTCCATAAATAGATCAGCTGCCTGAATTAAATAAGTTTCTAAAAATAGAAAGTTTCCATAATTAGATATAAGCTGGTTAAATAAGCTAAGTATATAAGCCTAAGTGTTTTCATGATTATTTTCTAAGTCATAATGATATAATGTATAGATTATTAATTATTTCATGTAATTAAAATAAACTATAGGTTAAAATATTTAATTAAAGTATATCATGTTTTTAATCAAATAAAGTTAAATACTTAGGTTAAAACATGCATTATTATTTATTAATAATCTAACCTAAGTCATGTTAATTAATTAAGTATAACCATGGTTTTTAAATAATAAATTAATTATAAGTCTAAAAAAAATATAAAATAATTAGGTTAAAAATTTCATGATTTTAATAATTAATATAACCTAAGTCATGTTTATTAAATTAATCATGTCATATTTGTTAATTTAATTTTAACATATGATTATACAAAAAAAATAATCTTAACATAAACCGTGAACCGGATCTCGAATAGAACCCATGAAATCGACACCATACCCCGAACCACTTCGGGGTTCCCCTTGTCTTGCTGCTGCCGTGGGACCCACACCACCCAACCGGGACCATATGGTCTCGGTGGTGGTCTAGTAGCCAAACCGAGACCCCCCTTGGGGTTCGGTTTAGGCGCCGGCCAAACAAACACCCCTAAAACATCCCTTTTTGATTTACCCAATAACCATTTTCATGTTAGATCTATGTTTTTAATTAGGTTTTAAAAAGATCATGTTCTTAATTAATTATTAGATCAAATCAAAAAGAAAAAGGGTAAAAAGAATATACCGAATGCGTGGATCTAAACGAGGATGAACAAACACGAACACTTGCAACCAAAACCAAGATCAAAATCAAATACACACCCTCCTTGGTGTGTTTATGTGTGGCGGCCAAAAAAGAAAAGAGGAGGAGGAGAAAAACTTTTTTAGGTTTTTTGTTTAATCTTCTGTAAAGTGAAAAATGACTAGTAACTTTTACCATAACCACTCTTAGTGAATTTTGAGATGGGCTTGGCCCATCTCCTTATGGTTGCCGCGGGTAGGGGCCCCACATGGGGTACCCGTACCTTTTTCCGTGTCTTGTTGTTTAATTGTTCGTTCATGTTTATTTGTGTTCGCGTTTAAATGTGTTCTCGTTAAATAATTACCATGACTTAATATATTTATTTACGCTCGTAATAAATAGTTCGTGATTTAATTACGTTCATGATTTCATGATCGCATGCTCGTGATTAATTAATGTCAAATAATGCGTGCTCATGCGTAGTAAATACTTATCGTGTTCTAACACGTACGTAATACGTAAAATTCTTATTCGCGAACGTAAACATGCTATAAAAGGAAAGTTTTAATCTAGTACGTACGATCTAATGGGTACTATTCATGGTAAAAGCATGCGGGTTTTACAACTCTTCCCCCCTAAAAAGAATAATTCGTCCCCGAATTATAGATAACGTAAACTGAAAGAGAAACATACCCGAATCAAACTGAGAGGGTATGTAAGATAAATGAACGTGCGGGTTTCCTGGCAGAAGGCACGCGGAACGTGACATGTCTTGAAAGGACATGGAACGTGACGTGACTGAAAGGACATATCTAGTTGATAAGAGAAAAACGGATAAAAGTCCGGATGAACTTGTCCGTTTCCAAGTGGCCTCCCTCTTGGAACGGTTCCTTCAGAAGATCTTGACACTAATTATAAATCTTGGTCCTCCTGACCTTGACTTGGAATATGAAGAAATTCTTGGTTATCAACGGAAAGTAGATCCCCTAAATTCGATCGAGGAAAGAAAAAAAATAAGAGTTAGCGTGCAAGGGTAACTGAAACGTTACGATGCAAGACAATCTGACTTAACTGATAATTAGCAACGATGCGCGAGACATAAGGAAACGTAGTACGTGAAAAATTTTGAACGTAACACGTGAAAAATTTTAAACGTGATACGTGGAGTTATGATGAGTGTAATATGAGTAAACATATCGTGATCCATGATACGTGTAACATATCTTGATCATGATATGAGGAACGTGGAATGAACATGACATGTGAAACATATCATGGACATAGAATATAATGGCGGTAACGCCAAACGCTACAAGGTGAGACATAGAATATGACGAGAAACGTCTATCTGAGGATAGGGAGTTATACTAAACTTGGGTTTGGTCTCTCAAGTTCTTGCAAAACTTCCCAGAATGAGAAAAATAACGTAAAATCGTAAGCCAAGATACCATCATGAATGTGAATGGTGTCATGAACGCGGGCGCGAAAGCAAGTCGTGAAAGTAGAACAAGGACGTGAAGTAAATAAGGAGCACAATATTGAATATTTGTCTGACCCGATAACTGAGGAATTGCCAAGTGATCGGATGAGCCTTGGTTGGAACATGTCCGATCAATCTGTTGGTTCTGAAATCCTTGCGGATATAAGGATTCTGCATACTTGATCAAACTTTTCGCAATTACCCAGATAGCATCATGCTTCTTCTGAATTTGCGTTAAACTGGTAACCAATATCCGTGGAGATCTTGTCCCATTTCAATTCACAATTTCAGATGATGAAAACATCCCATTTTGTTGGTGTCCTATCTTAACCTGTTGGTATGTCAGGTACCTAGATATGAACGTAACTGTATCTTGCTTCGTAGAACTTGATACATAGGAGTTTGTGAAACTCTGCGTCTCTGAATCTAGACTTCTCCTAGCATAGGATTTTCTAGAACACCTAATGTAGTCTAGGGTTCTCTCCTTTACGCATAAGCTGAGTCATGGTAATATTAACCGTAGGAAGCCATGTGATTCAGCGTGTCACTGTAATCAAACAGAATTGATATTGGAAAATTTATAGGGTAAAATTTCTTTTGTCGAAGAATTTGCAACATCGTGCAGATATGGTCTTCATGTTCTTCTCTAGGCTTAAAGGAAATCAGGTTATCCTCAATGAAAACACTGATGAATTTGCTATGAGTTCATGGAAACTCATTCTTATAATGCCGTTGGAGCATTGATGAGACTAATTTAAAATCATAAATCTAGCATGACCGAGTCGTGTACGAATAGCAGTCATGGACATGTCCTGCTCTTTCACTCGTCACTGTTGGCAGCATGATCATGAGTTAAATCTTGGAAAGGTGATTAACACCATAAGGTCGATTGGACATGTTGTCCATACGTGGAGGATAATACCGGTCATGAATGGTGATTTATTTTAAATCGACGGTAGTCGACACATAATTTCGTTGTACCATTCTTCTCCTTGTAGGTTCTTCTGGAACGTATAGGAGGATTTTGGAATAATCAACTGGCTATGCATAAAAGGACTTAAGTAGTCGTGTCTTACTGACAGCTAGAAAATTTTAGCAACCATGGCTAACAACGCACATGCTTGTAAGCATAAATAATTGTACAGATTTTCCTGATGGAAAATCAAGCTAAATGTATTCAGGAGCCTGAACATTATTGTACATAATTATGAATCGTACCATGGTGTGCTGTTCATAGTCCATAATTAGGATAAAATTCATCTCGTGTCTGTCCGAGGAAATGCGTTAGCAGCTTGGATCTCATCATTAAGCTGAAGGAAAACCTTCGTATGCGTGGGAATACGAAAGGCGTCCTTCATGGTCATGAATATATGAACTATGGTGAAAGAATTGAAAGTGACATCGGCAACATGACAGTTCTCACTGATGCGCCGATAATGGTATTGAAATTCTTGTGGCCTGATTAATACATGGCACAACAAAATAGATATACCCTTGGAGGGTACCCTGAATTTCTTAGAAATGTTCCATAGTTGGATGTGAGTCATGTGTCTTGACTCGTTTCTTGGAACTATAAGCATGACATATGTCTTGACTGGTGTCTTGACATCTGTCTTCAGGAGGTATACGTGAGACATGTGTCTTGACTGATGTCTTGACATGTGTCTTCAGAAGTATACGTGAGACATGTGTCTTGACTGATGTCTTGACATGTGTCTCGATACGTAAAATAATAGAACTACAATATTAGGTTATTATGTCAGGCTTGGCGGATCGGTTGGACTACTGATCCTTTGTATGTATGATCACGTCCGCGGCCGGAGCCTCGGTTGCGATTTCTAGGATAGTTCTGTCATAGTAGTGGTTACTATCGTCCTGTCTGTCAGTTCCATGACGGTCATTCTCATGACCGTGATTCATGTAACTACTCAGCTGAGTGGCCGGCTGGTACCAGTTTGCACTCATATGGCTGAAATGACAGCCGAATGACGTGTGACATGTAACTAAGAATTAGGGATAATGATTGATGGAAATCGTCTGATGGTGAAGCATCTTCTCGTCCAATTGCTTTGCTCCGACGCCTTTGTCTTCGTCTTGAAGGATCTCCAGGTTGTGAACAGCATCCGCATCTCGTAGCATCTCTGAACGTCAGCAGTATCAACCTTTAGTAACATCTCCAAGTTATGAGCGACATCAGCAATCTTGTAGAATATCAGCAATTGAAAATACGCCTGAGATGATTCAGAATCGACTAGCGAATACTCGTGAAGTATTGCAAGTGGAATACACATGGATTAAGGTACATGTAATACACATGAACTACGGTACGTGGAGTACACGTGGAATGCACATGAAATGATCGGTATGGGGTCGATCTTTATCATGATTTACGGAAAGTATATCGGTTAAACGGTTAGGAAAACCATCATGATAACCTGGCAGTATTAGCATAGACATCATTTTGGTTATATCGAGAAACGTTAAAGTGTGGTTACACAAAATTCAACGATGATTTGCCTGACAGCATGATCGATGAAAACCAACCATGACTGTCATGAAAGCAGAATTCAATGAAATCCAACAATGTCTTGCATGAAGGCATAATAACAAAAGAGGCGTAAGACGTAATCCACATGAAGACGGAATTATCATGAAGAAACATGAAATGATTTAACATGAAGGAGTGTATAACATAATCAGCATGAAACTGAGTTTAACCATGACAGTATAAAAACATACTTGACATAAAAACATAGTAACTTATGAGGGGACATAAAAAAATATTTATGCTAATAAAGCATGAGAAAATTTTTATGCATGAATGCGTAATGTAGTTTATAAAAACCTTTATATGTGCGAGGGGACGCCTATGGGTCGGTCCCAAAACAAAAGACATGGCGAGGGGACGCCTATGGGTCGGTCCCAAAGTTAAAAGTTTCGATAAAAGCACATGCGACTAAATAGGGCCAGTCCTGTACCAACCATTACTTAGTCATAATCCCTGCAACAATGATACATGAAACATAAATAAATGAAACTTATCTGTCAAAACTTATCAGAAAAAAAAAATTATGGGACTAATTATGAACTATTGGGGTTCAGTCCACATAGTCACAGTTCACGAGGAACATTATGCATGAAACAATGACACATAACTAAATATGAATGATGGTTGTCCATCCATATTAGTAAAACAATATCGATGAAAACATCAAGGTTAAAACCTCAAGGTGCTGAAAACATCATGGTTAAAGCAACAATGCGCTGAAAACATCAACATACGTAGAATAACAAACGTTGGCTTAGGAAGCTCCTGGTGACTACCCACTAGTCACAGGTCGAGTTTTAGAGCCTACAGGTCGAAGCCTTGGGCTCTGATACCATAATTGTAACACCCCATTTTGATAATGGAATGTCACGCGTAATTATGGCATGTCATCAAAGCATACAAGGATAAATGTCTAAAACATTACATGACCATAGGGTAAACCGGAATCAAACATCGGTTCCTAAACATAAGCTCAAAACATAATAAAGCAAAAGAAATGAATGAAAGACTAAACAAGCATAAGTATATGAAGACAAAAAGGAAAAGAAGTCTATGGCAGCTTCCATCCTATGCACGTCCTCCAAATGCTCGAGTCCTGAGTACCTGCCGTTTTGGGAACATGAAAGGAAAAACGGCTGAGCATAACGCTCAGTGCACAGATATACAAGTATAGCATGAATAATATAAGCATAACAGCATGAAACAGCGGAAGAAACTAAGTCCTGGATAACCCGGTTAAGTCTTGGTAAAACTGGTTTCATAGTTTGAAAAGCCTTATGTTTATCTTGTAAAAACTGTTTAACATATTTTACCATTAGCCAATATAGGTCATGAAAATCCACCGTGCATGAATACTTGGAGGGGTGACCTCATCATGCAAATTAGAGGGGCTGCCTCTAATTTAATATATTGGTTTTGGATAGGAGGGATCAGCTCCTTGTGAAGGATGCAAGGCACACACCACATTCACCATGAAATCCTGACTGAAACATGCAACTAGGATGCACCCATACGCCCCACATGATAAATATAATAATATGGCCAAAAGCTGAAGGGACGCCACGAGCAATCACTCCGCCGTGGTGAAGTCATAACATCAGTGCCTCTAATGTTATGGTTATGGTACCTCCATAACAAGGTGAAACTGGTCATGCATGTATATGGCTATAGGTATTCTAAATTAAACATAAGCAAATCAAACACATGACTTATACTACGGGAAAACATTTGGCTACATACGGGGAACCCTAATAAGGAAAGAATGTCCATACTGAAAGGACGGGAATCCGTACCTTATGTCCAGTGAACGAAGAATACGAACTGAGATGAATCCTACTTCCGTATCACTAATGCTACATAAATACATACATGAATAAGTATCTGCTTACTAAATACGTAACTGGTTTTATGTCATGGCTTAGCTTATTTTATATGTTCATATCATGTTTTACTGTTTTAAGCCTTAAACTGTGTTTATCTTATATTTTGTTTACTCTGATTAAGTATTTCTGGTATTTCATGTATTATTATACTTATTGTGTAATAATAAGTAACTTTCCAAAAATAGCAGGTTTCCTAAAATAGAAAGTTTTCGAAAATAGAAAGTTACCAAAAACAGAAAGTTTCCAAAAATAGTAACTTTCCAAAAATAGAAAGTTTCCAAAAATAGAAAGTTTCTAAAAATATAATTACTGCTTAAAATAGATAAGTTTCTAAAAATAGAAAGTTTTCATAAATAGATCAGCTGCTTGAATTAAATAAGTTTCTAAAAATAGAAAGTTTCCATAATTAGATATAAGCTGGTTAAATAAGCTAAGTATATAAGCCTAAGTGTTTTCATGATTATTTTCTAAGTCATAATGATATAATGTATAGTTTATTAATTATTTCATGTAATTAAAATAAACTATAGGTTAAAATATTTAATTAAAGTATATCATGTTTTTAACAAAATAAAGTTAAATACTTAGGTTAAAACATGCATTATTATTTATTAATAATATAACCTAAGTCATGTTAATTAATTAATTATAACCATGGTTTTTAAATAATTAATTAATTATAAGTCTAAAAAAATATAAAAAACTCAGGTTAAAATTTTCATGATTTTAATAATTAATATAACCTAAGTCATGTTTATTAAATTAATCATGTCATATTTATTAATTTAATTTTAACATATGATTATACAAAAAAAATCTTAACATAAACCATGAACCGGATCTCGACTAGAACCCATGAACCAGACATGAAATCGACACCATACCCCGAACCACTTCGGGGTTCCCCTTGTGTTGCTGCTGCCGTGGGACCCACACCACCCAACCGGGACCATATGGTCTCGGTGGTGGTCTAGTAGCCAAACCGAGACCCCCCTTGGGGTTCGGTTTAGGCGCCGACCAAACAAAAACCCCTAAAACATCCCTTTTTTTATTCACCCAATAACCATTTTCATGTTAGATCTATGTTTTTAATTAGGTTTTAAAAACATCATGTTCTTAATTAATTATTAGATCAAATCAAAAAGAAAAAGGGTAAAAAGAACCGAATGCGTGGATCTAAGCGAGGATGAACAAATACAAACACTTGCACCAAAAACCAAGATCAAAATCTGATAAACACCCTCCTTGGTGTGTTTATGTGTGGCGGCCAAAAAAGAAAAGAGGATGAGGAGAAAAACTTTTTTAGGTTTTTTGTTTAATCTTCTGTAAAGTGAAAAATGACTAGTAACTTTTACCATAACCCCTCTTAGTGAATTTTGAGATGGGCTTGGCCCATCTCCTTATGGTTGCTACGGGTAGGGGCCCCACATGGGGTACCCGTACCGTTTTCCGTGTCTCGTTGTTTAATTGTTCGTTCATGTTTATTTGTGTTCGCGTTTAAATGTGTTCTCGTTAAATAATTACCGTGGCTTAATATATTTATTTACGCTTGTAATAAATATATATACGTAATTAATAATAGTTCGTGATTTAATTACGTTCATGATTTCATGATCGCATGCTCTTGATTAATTATTGTCAAATAATTATTGCGTGCTCATGCGTAGTAAATACTTATCGTGTTCTAACACGTACGTAATACGTAAAATTCTTATTCGCGAACGTAAACATGCTATAAAAGGAAAGTTTTAATCTAGTACGTACGATCTAATGGGTACTATTCATGGTAAAAGCATGCGGGTTTTACATTACCCCTAACCTTGATGGATTTCGAGTTGTTCCTTCTTCTCAACCCTCGACTTCTAAGACGTCTTATTGTTCTAAAGTCGATGGGGTGAACGTGGCGACCAAGGAAAAGAGTTCACACCCTCGTGTACCTCAAATTCCATCCACGGTTCAAAAAGAGAGCTTTATCGACCTTACCAAAGTAACCCTTGAAGAAACTTGTGCATCGATCCTTCTTAAAACACCCAAAAGGCATATGCCGAGAAAGGAAGAGGATCCGAGCCATTTCTATTACCTTGTGATTTTTCCGAGATCGAGGGATGTTTAGCCCTTGCCGATTTAGGTGCTAGCATCAATCTCATGCCTCATTCTCTTTGGAAATTGATGAGATCGCCTTCACTTACCCCCACGAACATGACAATCGAGCTTGTAAATTGTACTCCACTTATACCAATTGGAATAGCCGAGGATGTCTATGTCAAAGTTGGAAAGTTTGTTTTTCCCGCAGATTTCGTTATATCCGATTACGAGTGTGACCCTAATGTCCCATTATTTTAGGCCGACCATTCTTATCGACGGCTCAAACCGTAATAGACGTTCACAAGGGGAGACTTACTATGAGATATGGGGATGACAAAATGGACTTTTTCGCTAGAAAATCCCAAGTGTTTAATGACAATGAAAAAACTGAGGTTTCAAAACCTAATGATTCAAATCCTAATGATTTCAAAATGTTCACTTTAGCGGAAAGAATGAGGCTTAATGCATGTTTTGAAAGAATTAAGAAAAACGGTTTTAAAGATGATGATTTTAATGATAAAGAGTACGTGTACCTAATTCAAAAGGGTATGTGTAAATTTATGGATAAAAACTCACTTTGGGATGTATTTAGCAAAACAAGTGAAACACCAATTCCGAAGGGCGACTTTAGTGCCATCACGACAATGACCAAAATGGAATCGTCTTCACCACCTTCGAAGGACCACGTCTTTGAGGCTTCAACTTCTAACTCCATCGAAGTGCCTCCTTTTCCTAGCCCAACACCCGTTGAGGCTAAAGGTTTTATCGACATCGATCCTCTCGTCTTAGAAAAGTCACCTAAGCATAGTCATTCGACTTGTAAGACCATGGTTGTGAGTGCTCACATCGACTCTTTCTTCGACGATGACGATGGCGATTTTGCCGAGATTGATCACGTACTTCGAAATCCACATGCCATTTTTGAGGATTCTCCTAAAAAGACCTCTTCTCATGTAAAGTACGATGATTACGAGTTTGATCCCGAGATTGAGGAAATCATTGAACGAGAGCTAGCTCTTTTGCCTCCACTTCCACCTACAAGTGAGATAGATCTTTCCAAAATCGAGGATGAACTAAATGAGTTGGAACGTCTTATTTTCAGTGGCGAACCAACTCATGTGACCACTAAAAATCCAATTCTCGAGGAGTTACCTAATCAACACTCCTCAAATGAGAATTACGTTTACCACATTCGTGGGGATTTAACTTATCAACAATCCCCACAAATGGATGATGGTTTCGTGCTTGATCGTGATCTTTTCGAGAGAGTTTCTAAGATACTCAAGGAGGGGAATGGCAAACCTTGGTTTGACAAGCCTATCTTTGATGAAGAAATCGATGAGATCGACGTTCATGAGGATGACGAGTATGTAGACCCCGAGGGGGCGGTGTTCTTTGTTGATCGACGTTTTGAGAATTTATACAATCCACCACCCCCTAACCGCGACTTAAATGTGAGGATTTTTAGCGCGACTAATTTTGAATTTGACACGCCAAATATTTTCGACATTATAAAATCGGGTTTTCATAAAGAGTTTTTAAACGATGGAAAAGGAAAAGATTTTTAAAATATTTTAAAAGATTTTTCTACATGTTTAACTCCGTCATCATCGCGTTTTATGAGTGCTACCACCTCGTCTACTCCTTTTGACGATGGTGTGTGTGGTTTTAGTGTGGGGGAATCCCCTTATGTTCCCTCCCATTTCTCCACCGAGGACGAGATTTACGATCCCGGAATTGCTTGTAAAGGGAAATCTCAGTCTTCCACTGATGCAATAAATGGAAAATCTTTTCGTTTGCTTGGTGTGAGTCTACCTCGAGTAGCTCATAAGTTTGACTTACCAATTGCCCCACCTTTCTACTTCTCATCTCTTTTCTTCTACCTCTTTAGGTTTTATGCAATGGTTGAAGTAGCGTTATTTCATCTTTCATCCGAAAACGAGGACGCTATCTTTGACTCTGGTATTCGTGTATCGGGTTTTTAAAGTACTCCACGTACTTTTGGGCATTGTTTATCATGTAAGCCCCACCAAAAATGACCAAACCAAGATTATCCCTAAATGATCACATTTATTGGGATTCGATTCGAGCTTTTGACTCGGTTATAAAAAACAAGGTGCCTCGTGGGGGATTCTCATGCTTATCCTTGTAAATATTATCGCTTTCGTAGTTAACGTAACGAGGGGACTTGTGCTGTTCCAACCTTTGTTCCGTGGTTGTTTGTGATTGTGATTCATTAGGTTCATCGTCATCATTGAAGCCTCTCGTGTTCGTTTTACGGATCACTCGAGCTTCGATCGTTGCCTTTGGAGATTCCGATATCCGATGATATCCTTTTATGTTCTAACGTTTATCTTATTAGCATAATTCATAAACGGCTTTTAGGTTATTCGTTTTACCCCTTTCCATGCTCGATATTAAGCATTCGACTTCGTCTCTAGTATGGGGGTGTTTTCACCCCTAGACTCGAAACATTGAGGACAATGTTTAGTTTTAGTATGGGGGTGAGTAGATACTTCACCTTGCTTACGTCAACACGCAATCCAATTTTCATCTTTTTGTTATCGTTTTATGCAAAATAAGGCTAAAAATGGCCAAATTTTAAAACATTTCTTGTTTTTCATAAGTGTTTAAGACACGAATGTAGGTTTTTTGACGGTGAGAATGAGAGTAATTTTTGACTCGACCGTGCGTGTTGAGCACTTAGCTTCGATTCCTTAACTTTTTAGACTAAGTCTCTTAAATGAGGACGAGAAATGATAGAGTTATTTATAAGTCTCGTAATCGTCACGATCTCATGTGTAGTAATTATTAGCTTATTCTCCCCACGCTTTTGTTTAATAAATTGTTAATAAATATTGATTTAGCGGTTTAGTCACTATTGTTGGTTTCTAATTTATTTTAGTAGCTTCCATGTAATTAAATTGGGAAAACATTAAGGTATTGCCAGTGTCACGGTTTTGAAGTATTGGCACCCGAATAATCGAAAGCTTCACCTAATAATGATTTCAAGTGCTCACCTAAATTAAGCAAAAATTTGAAGCTCACAAGGCCGAAAAATCTATGCCCAAATTGAAAGTGAATTAAGCCATAATCTTTGAAGCTTTAAAGATCCAAAATTCGCTTTAGCGTGAGGATATACGTCTTTGGCTAATAAAACCACCGATGAGGCGGATAATAAAAGGCAAGGCAAGACCAAAGTCATAATAAAAGCTTCATGGCGAAGTTGAATAAAAGATGGAGGTAAACCATGATAATAAAACCACCGATGATGGCGGATAATAAAAGTCATGGTAATAAGTCTCATGTTCAAAACCGTTATAAAACCGTGTTTATCGATCCTTCTTGTTGACTTAATTTTTTGACATCGTTGTCTATTAGGGTAAATTATTAATTTAATGATTTTGGTTACACCGTTAAGACTCTATTCTTAGACCTAATCTCTATTTACGCATAAGTCAATGATGTATCCTCGTGATCATTATAACAAAAATAAAATATAAGAGATACCAAGTAGGAATAAGGGAGTTTAGGTTCGTAATTAACACTCATGAGATATGATCGTGTTGCTAACTTATAATAACAATGATCTCGTTACACGCTTAGCATGGAATTGGGTGAAAATCAAGGACGACGAAATTATTTCAAACGAAGCATTCACATGTTCTTGTTCTATGATCCCAAAAGTCACTTAATCGTGATGAAAACAATACATTATGTCTAAAACGCGTGTAGTAGTTTATTTAAATTTACGTCTTCAATAAATGTCATCATAAAATGAATTTTGGAAGTGCTACGATACTTAATTCTAGCATTGCGTGGGGACACGGCAATGGTTTAATATGGGGGAGTGATGAGACTGCAATTATACATAGTCTCATCGTCTAAATCGGGCTTAAAACGCTTAAAATATCGTCAAAATACCCAAATATACGCTTGTGTTTGTTCATTGTGTATTTTAGGTACGGATATCATGAAATCAACAAATGATCACAAGAATAAAGCAAAAACGAACACGGGAAACGAAGTCACACAAAGAACCGGGCCCAAGTATGAATTTTCCAAAAATGACCTTGAAGTTTGAATATTGTACAAGTTTGGTCCCTCAACTTTTGTAGAATGACACTTTATACCCCTCAAATATTCAAAAATATTAATGGGGTCCCTAAAGTTTGAAGATCTTACAATAAAAGCCCTTGAGAATTAATTGAAGTTGCAATATAAGTCCTTTAATCTTCCAAAGTTACTAAAGGACTAATGGTGCAATAAGGGAAGGACTAACCATGAAAAGGGATGGAGGATTAATTATGCAAAGCTGTTAAAAGGATGACTTAACCAGGGGGACTGATTTTTCCAACTTTCCAAACATTTTAACCAAATCCCCCATTAAAATTAACAACCCGACAACCTTAACTCCTCACCCACTCTCACACCGCCACCTCACCACCCACTCACCCATCATCCAATCAAAACAAGCCCACCATCCACGTCACCCACCCAACTTAACAACTGATTATTAAATCAGTTAAGACTTTTCCCACTAAACAATATTTTAAAATCTTAATTATCCCAAAACGAATTAAAACTTTTCCCTCCCACACATAAACCCTAGAATAACCCAGACCCAATTAACCTTAATTCAAAGGGGTTTCGCCCCCATTACTTCCAGAACACTAATTAACAACATCCCAATCACTTCCCAACCCCAAGAAACAAGACCCCATGACTATAGTGGCCCCACCTTGCTCCCTTGTATGCTCAAAAATGGCAAATAAGGAATCCAAGCAGATGATCAAGGGCTCTTAAACTTTACTTGTCCTCCACAACAACAAGTGAACGACTCAGATGAAAGACAACAGCTGTATCATCACAACATTCACATGTGATCCATTTGACCAAAGCTGAAATTCAAACCAAGAGGGCATCTTTGTAAATTCGTAGCTTGGGTTTATGTTAGACTAGAACCTTCCCCTTTGTACTATATAAGTGGACGACTTGTGTCCCTTATACTTGTTCCAGTTTTTGTACTCTCTTTTTTTAAAGTAATGACAATGAAATTCTAAATTTAGTATAATCACTGTGTTCCATTTTTAAGCTTTCTTAAGTATAATTTTGTGCAAGTTTTATCCAAGATAATTGGTTCAAAAGGATTTTTCAAGTGGTGTTTTTTTAAGAGTTTTCAAAGATTTCCAGCCAAGCTTATGTGGAAGTGAAAGTGGAAGCATAAGCTTTGTTAGATGCTTGATTGTTAGGTTTCAAAAGTTTATTCAAACTGGTTTTATTGTTTCAAGGTTTGTGATTATCGAAAGTTTAAATCCGTTTTTCTCATATTTTCTTTGGACTAAGTATCTTACTGTATCAAAAGCCATAAGCTGCAAGCTTATGGCCTTTTGAATACAAGAAGTTGCTGCTTGTTTGAGTGGTGGATGTGTAGGTTTTCAAAAACAAGGAACAAGTCTCTCCATCTCATCTCATCTTTATTTTTATTTGAGTAAGATTGAAGAATATTTGCCATTGGGTCCACTTGGATTCCACCAGCAGGGTTCTCTACAGTTCATTAAGCTCCCAAAAGCTCAAAAAAATCCTCATCAGGAAGGCATCAGCCAGGTACAAGGCTTAGAACCCCTTTTGTGATATTTTTTTGGTGATTTATGTGATTTATGTGAATTTAAGAGAAACCTGCATAAATGTTATTTATTTTGTTTGTTCATGCTTGTTTAAGTGTTATATGCATGTTTAGTTAGTTTAAAATCAGTTTAAGTCAATTTGAAATAGATTTGGTGTGTTAATTTTAAGTTACTGAAAATTAAGGGGTGTTTGGGAATAGGGTTTAAGCCAAATAAATTGACAGCTTTTGGCTTTCTGTCTATCTAAACACACTTGATCTGTTTGTTGATAGTGTTTTCAGTAATTGGGTTTCATTATTGTAAGGTTTTTAAGAATTTGCATGTTCAAAAATTGGTAAAAACTAGCTATAAATCAGCAAGTCTATTTTATGCTTGATTTAGTATAAACTTGCCTTGAAAACTGATTGATTGTTAGATAATAGGTCTATATAGGATTTGTAATCAGTTGAGCACGGTTTGGTAAGGTGTTGAGCAAGTTTGATAGCTTTGAAATTCGTTTTTGTGCAAAGTGATTCAGGTTCCTGTTCATCAGAAACCATCAAGCTATATCAGTAACTTCATTTTGGCCATTGTGTGTTAATTTTGTGTGAAACTTGTGAGTTTTTCTGTTTATATTCACTCCCTACACTCAACTGAGTGTAGGGGTGCCTTATTGTCCAAGAAAAAGCACAAATATAAGCTTTCCTAAGCTTATTTGTGCTCAGACCTGTTATTTGTACTACCAGTGGGAACAAATTTCCCACTGCTAGTGTATTTCTAGGTACTGCCCAACAAACAGACAAAACCATCTCACATGTCACCATCAGAAATTTACTTTTTTGTCTTTAGTGGTTTTTTTTAAGAGTTATAACTTGAAACCAATTTTGTAATTTTTCTTATTTTATTCTTGATTTTTCTGTCTAGTTTATTTTTTGTCACTGTTCATCTATTATTTTTTAGATTAAATAGCTTTTTAAATTACTTTTTAAATTTTCTGTTTTTGTCTTTTAGTGACAAAAATTTATATTTTTCAGTTTTGAAAATTTTCATAGACTTAGAAAAACATTTTAAGATTTTTAGTTTAAAAATATTTTTACTGTTCACTTTTTAAGTAATTTTTAGAATTAATTTTAGTTTAATTAAGGTTTTATTATAATCAGTTTTGTCTTTTAGTGAAAAACTTTACTTTTTTCAAACTTTTTCATTTTTCTACTGTTCATTAGTATAATTTAGGATTTTTAAAATTGTCAAATTATTTTTAGCATTATTTTATTATTTTTTATGATTATTTTAGTCTAAAAATAGTTTTTAGTGATTTAAAAATAGAAAAATAGTTTTTAAAATTTAGAAAAAATACTTTTTAGTCTTTAAATAATATAAGTGAGTTATTAGTTCAATAAAATAATATTTTGGGCTTTTTCTTAATTATATTTAATTTTAGGGCTTTAATTAGCATTTAAAATTGGATATTTATTTAATAAAAGGTTTTAAAATATATTTATTGGATTTTTATTCTTATTTATATTATTTTAGACTTAGTTTTAATTTTTAATTAATTTTTAGTTTTAATTTTTAATTTTGTCACGTTTTACGTAATTACGTCATCGTTTTACGTCAATACGTCGTAGTTTAATCGTAGTCGTAGCTCGTCTTTAATTTCTCTCTTCTAAACCAAAAACGTCACTAATCCAAACTTTGATTTTATATATTGTCACATTAATCCACACAACTCCTTCGAGAACGAACCCGCATTTATTCGGTTTTACGTTTTTCCTAAAACGTAAGACTTAATACTTGCCCATTATACGTTGTTTTCCTAAACGCGTATCACTACACCTATCAAGCGGCGCCAAAAACTTGATGTTCGTTTGAAAGTCTTAAATTTATATTACAAGGTTTAGACAAAACAAGGGACTAGAAATAGTTGAAATAATATAGCTTTGTAGTGGTAACCCAGGATCGTTCGCTGAGACTTAGTTTCGTTTTGGTAATCAAGATAATAATTGAAGAAAGAAATAGTTGAAATAATATCAATAGTAACAAGTATGACTAATATGGGATAGCTCGTATAAGTTCGTGATGATGATAATAATGATCGAGATATGTTTATGTAGGTAAAGAGTGATAATCCTTTTTCGTCAAAACGGCGTTTACACAATTTACTTGGGTTTTGATTCAAGACTTACGTTTAATTAAGCGACTAAGCTCAAAACAAGTTGCCAACGAGTTCAATATTTTATCAAGTTTCTAAGCGGATCTCTCCAACCAAAGATTCATGACCATAGACAAGTTCTTGAAAACTTATTATAACAATTTGCGTTTCTCAACGCCAAACTATCGTAACAAATCAACTTAGATAAAATATGGTTTATAGAACTAGTTGGTAAAATGGTTCTACAACATTAGCTTGAAATCATATATAAAGGATCATATCATATAATCATCACTAATTATAGTCACATACCCATATAGTCACAAATAGCTTAGCCTAACATAGTAATCAAAGTAACAATTGGAACGGAGTAAGAGAACATCATACTTAGATTGGATTGAATAAACGAGTACACAAGTGTCACATTTGTATCGTTCCTCCAAGAATCGAAGAGTGGATTACTCTCGTTACAAGTATCTCCAAAAAGTGGATAATACTGAAATTTTACTAAGAAAGCTAAAATACTCGAGCTATGGAGTATTGAGAAAGAGAGAGACGTGTGTGTAAAATGAGTGGAAGTGGCCTCTATTTATAGTGCTGTCTGGGGTCAAATGTGCGCCGCACTTCTCCGAAAGTGCACCGCACTTTTGAGACGTGAATGTGCGCCGCACTTTCGAGTTTGTGCGCCGCACTTCTGGGCGATCCAGAATCTTCTTTCAACAATTTTTGCTTATTTGCATATTGAGGCCCCTTCTTTATATATCTTCACTTTACTCCTTCAAACTTTATATCTACATATAAAACACAACATATTAAGTATCGGAAGCTCTTATTTATACTACAAAGTGGCATTATAATGATAGATTGAATATGTATAATTAGGTCGTTATCACTAACTTCGGAACATAATCATTTTACTTATGCCAGAAAAATCAGTACAAATTATTTCAGCTTTACCAGCACGTGAATTATTATCTTATAGCTGCGAAGACTTCTAGTCACCAATCAGGATGCGACTTCTGAAATTCTTAAATTCATGATCAACAGATTATCCTAAAGTTCCAGATGTCATTCTAGAAGGTTTCCCATAAATTCCATCTTAACCACGAGACAGAGTTTAACATCGAACTTGTCTCAAGGACAGAAACTGTTTTTAGAACACTTTACCGCAGGACTTCAGCTAAGTTAAAAGAGTTGCAGCAATTGCTGCAAAAGTTACCGGAACGAGGCTTTATTCGCCCTAGCGCACCACCAGGGTGTGTACCATTTCTGTCTATCAGAAAGAAGGTCGGTAACATGAGATCATGTATCGATCACCGAAAATTTTACAAAATCACCATTCTTAATCAATATTCATTCCACATATAGAAGGTTTATCTGACTTGCTACGATGGCTTGAACATTTTTCCAGAATATTTCGCGATCAGGCTACTATCAGTGGCAAGAGTAAGAACACGATGTTTGCAAGACTGCTTTTGCACACGCCGTGATCACTCTAAAAAAATTTAATTTATACTTCTGAGCTCCCTAATGCTCCAACTATATTATGAAATTTATGAATTAAAATTTTTTTTCCCATGAATTCTTAGACAAAATCGTCAGTACCTTCATTGATCACATTCTGATCTGCTAAATTCTAGAGAGGAACACGAGATCATCTTCTCTCAGTTGTATAGAACCTCCGATAGGAGAAAATTAGTATAAGCAACTTCCCTGATGTGAATTCCAGTTGAACAAGGTGGCATTTTCGAGACACCCTATTTTAGTAGAAAGAATTTCAGACAATCATGCGAAGGTGAAGGCCATCACCAGATGGTCAAGACCGACGTCTGTGACTGAAGTACGAAATTTCTAAAATTTAGTTGACTACTACCGCAGAAATGGTTGACAGTTCTCACGATTAGCTTTCCATAACTAAGTAGAATTATGTGTTCTATAAGATCCTACGCTAGGAGAAAATCTAAACTACCGCGACTCAAATTCTTTCATGACTATTCACCTAGATTTCATCAAAACATACCATAAAACTAGGCAGAATTTTGATAGGAGCAGTATAACACATTGATGCAGCTATGTTCATATCTTGATGCCTGACTTACCAGGAGGTTCAAGATAGAACGCCGACATGCTAGTGATTTATTACAACCACCAGGAATTCAGAAAAGGAATGAGACAAGATTTCATGAAGATTATTTTCAATTTACTACAGAACTCTAAAAATATGATACTATCTAAGTCATTGTCGACCATTTAAACCAGCCTACACGCTTTCTTTCATCCGAAAGGATTTTGCAGTAGCAAATATACAGGAGATTCAGCAATAGATCGTACAACTTCAAGGTATTCCATCAACAATCATGTCAGATTGAAATTCACGTTCGCGAATCACGCTCACATTCATGTTCACGTTTACATCTCACGTTCACATTATGATTTTGTTTCAGTTCATGTTTGTGCTACCTCATGACGTAAGTCCATACCCGCATTCATGACATTGTTCATGTTCAGGATCATTTTCCATCTCGCGATACACGTTTCTCAACTTGTTACCGAATTTGGTTATAGAAAGCTTAAGAAACCAGACTCGAGTTAGCAGAGCTTCTCCATACCCAGGCAGACGTTTCACGTCTCAGGCCATATCGTTTGGCATTCTTTCCTCAGTCAGCATAGGTTCATGATATGTCCTAGCATCACGTTCACAATATGTTTGACGTATCACATGTACAATATATTCCATTGCCCAGTATTCCTCATATAATCGTGAACCACATTCACAGTTGCTCACGTAGCACGTTCACAATTGTTCACGTAGTTCGTCCCTATATATTTTCAGCAGCTTGCTCAGATATATAAATGTTATCTTTCAGGATATTTATACGTACCGTTTCATGTATCCTACATGCTATAGCTTGTTCATTCCATCAGATTCAGAAAATCCATCTTAAGTATGGAACCATAAATTATTCAACATCATCAGGACAGGTCATCAGGACCAAGATTTTCATTATGCTTAGAACTTTTAAGGAATCGTTTCGAGCGGGAAGCCACTCTAAACGGAGGAGTCCATCCGGACCTCTGATTCCTTTTCCTGTAATAAATCCAGTTAAGTTCTTTCAGTCATGTCACGTTTCATGTTCTCTTCAGCCATGTCACGTTACATGATCACTTTAGTCATGTCGTATTTATATCTATCAACAGCATTATGTCTTAATTAAAAGATGAACTATCCTTCCGCTTATTTGTCTTTTTAGATTACGTATTCTTTCAGTTCTTATAGCTTCATCAGCTTATTACCTATAATTCGAGGACGAATTTCTCCTTTTTAGAGGGGAAGAATTGTAAATCCACAGCATTATCGCATCCTTAATTCGAGGACGAATTAGTTTTTTCAGAGGGGAAGAATTGTAAAACCCGCTTTAAAAGTCCTCAAACATTAATTACGAACAATCACAAATTTAATTTAAACGTTAAGTAATTAATTATTCAGATAATAGATAACAATGTTAAATCAAGTATAAACATTATTTATTCAGGAAATAAATAAGTCACGTCAGAATATATTCACGAGGATTAATATACGAACACGAGGCAATCTTTAAAAATCCACGAATATAAGAATACGTAGTCTCAGCTTTAATTAAATATTACAAGATTAATTATTTAGAATAATAATTATTAAATGCCAGGAAAAATTACATATGTATTACGTAGGTATTATTACGCAGAAAATAATTACTACATTTCAGGAATGGAAACACATGTACTGTAATAAACAAGTATACACGACAATTATAGTATCGAAAACAAAAAGGAAACCACAAAAAAATACTTGGGCTGGCGGTTTTTTTAAAAAAAAAGAGGAAACCATGGGCCTTGAGCCCAGCCCGTTGGGAAAACAAAAACACGGGGAAACAAAGTTACCATTTTTTTCACTTTAGCATAAACAAAAAAAGGAAAAGGACGTAGGGTTCCTTGTTGGATGCCGACAGTTAAGGACAAAAAAAGAGAAGGAACTTTGTTTTGATCAAGACTTTATGCATTGTTGTGGGCTTCTTAAATCACGATCATTGGTGAGTCTTTCTCTCATTTTCTTTCTTTTGGATCACGAAATCAAAAAATAAATAAACCAAGAACATATGGTTTCTGATTTTTGGATATATTAGTTAATGGGGGTTTTGAATCACGAAAAAAAATCGGAAAGCCCAAGGCTCCCGGTGTGCTGCTGTTCGACCCAGCCGAGACACAGTAAGGTCTCGGTGGTCCTTTTTGTTGCCCAGCCTTGAACCATAAGCCACCAGGGGGTTCGGTTCAAAAATAGTAAGAAACAAGGGACGGTTTGGTGTGGGTTGTGTCGGCTGCAATAAACCCACCCAGGAGGGCTTCGTTTAATAAAACTGTGGGTAAAAGAACAGCGGGGGGTGTTTGGGATTAACTCAGTAAAAGGGGTGTTTGGGTATGCAAGAACAGTGGGAACCAAACAGGAAGCAGTGGGAACCACTGCACTAGCAGTGGGAACCACTGCACTAGCAGTGGGAACCACTGTCGTAACGGCGGGAACCAAAGAGAAACAAAACAGGGGTTTTTATATTAAAGCGATGGGAACTTTTAGCAAACAGTGGGAACCACCGTTGGGTAACGTCAGCAGCTAGGGACCATGTCGTAGGCTCTTTTTGCTTAACCCAAGACATGGGTGTCTCAGGGAAGATTTTGACTCGGGTTTCGGGGTCACTGGCAATGATAAAATACGAGGCTATTTAATTAGGACTAAATCAATTTATCAAGTTAGTTTTATAAATAATATATCAAATGGTTTGTTTCACTAATTTATTTAATAGAATTTATTTGACATCACTTAAATCCCTTTTAATTATTTAGAAACATGTTGGTTTTATATAAATCATTTTGAACCTCATAGAAACAATTTTAGAAACATTTTATTTTTGGAAACTTTCTAATTTAGGAAACTTGCTATTTGTAGCAGGTTACTTAATACAGTATAATACCATATCAGGATACAGTATAATATACCGTAAATAGAAATACAGGATATATACTAATCGGTAAACATTTAAAGAACAGTTAGATTATCAGAAATACACCAGACAATCATGCGAAGGTGAAGGCCATCACCAGATGGTCAAGACCGACGTCTGTGACTGAAGTACGAAATTTCTAAAATTTAGTTGACTACTACCGCAGAAATGGCTGACAGTTCTCACGATTAGCTTTCCATAACTAAGTAGAATTATGTGTTCCACAAGATCCTACGCTAGGAGAAAATCTAAACTACCGTGACTCAAATTCTTTCATGACTATTCACCTAGATTTCATCAAAACGTACCATAAAACTAGGCAGAATTTTGATAGGAGCAGTATAACACATTGATGCAGCTATGTTCATATCTTGATGCGTGATTTACCAGCAGGTTCAAGATAGAACGCCGACATGCTAGTAATTTATTACAACCACCAAGAATTCAGAACAGGAATGAGACAAGATTTCATGAAGATTGTTTTCAATTTACTACAGAACTCAGAAAATATGATACTATCTAAGTCATTGTCGACCATTTAAACCAGCCTACACGCTTTCTTTCATCGGAAAGGATTTTACAGTAGCAAATCTGTAGGAGATTCAGCAATAGATCGTACAACTTCAAGGTATTCCATCAACAATCATGTCAGATTGAAATTCACGTTCGCGAATCACGCTCACATTCATGTTCACGTTTACATCTCACGTTCACATTATGATGTTGTTTTAGTTCATGTTTTTGCTACCTCATGACGTAAGTCCATACCCGCATTCATGACATTGTTCACGTTCAGGTTTATTTTCCATCTCGCGATACACTTTTCTCAACTTGTTACCGAATTTGGTTATAGAAAGCTTAAGAAACCAGACTCAAGTTAGCAGAGCTTCTCCATACCCAGGTAGATGTTTCACGTCTCAGGCCATATCGTTTGGCATTCTTTCCTCAGTCAACATAGGTTCATGATATGTCCTAGCATCATGTTCACAGTATGTTTCACGTATCACATGTACAATATATTCCATTGCCCAGTATTCCTCATATAATTGTGAACCACATTCACAGTTGCTCACGTAGCACGTTCACAATTGTTCACGTAGTTCGTCCCTATATATTTTCAGCAGCTTGCTCAGATATATAAATGTTATCTTTCAGGATATTTATACGTACCCGTTTCATGTATCCTACATGCTATAGCTTGTTCATTCCATCAAATTCAGAAAATCCATCTTAAGTATGAAACCATAAATTATTCAACATCATCAGGACAGGGTCATCAGGACCAAGATTTTCATTATGCTTAGAACTTTTAAGTAATCGTTTTGAGCGGGAAGCCACTCGAAACGGAGGAGTCCATCCGGACCTCTCATTCCTTTTCCTGTAATAAATCCAGTTAAGTTCTTTCAGTCATGTCACGTTTCATGTTCTCTTCAGCCATGTCACGTTACATGATCACTTTAGTCATGTCGTGTTTATATCTATCAGCAACATTATGTCTTAATTAGAAGATGAAATATCCTTCCGCTTATTTGTATTTTTAGTTACGTATTCTTTCAGTTCTTATAGCTTCATCAGCTTATTACCTATAATTTGAGGACGAATTTCTCCTTTTTAGAGGGAAAGAATTGTAAATCCACAGCATTATCGCATCCTTAATTCGAGGACGAATTAGTTTTTTCAGAGGGGAAGAATTGTAAAACCCGCTTTAAAAGTCGCCAAACATTAATTACGAACAATCACAGATTTAATTTAAACGTTAAGTAATTATTTATTCAGATAATAGATAACAGTGTTAAATCAAGTATAAACATTATTTATTCAGGAAATAAATAAGTCACGTCAGAATATATTCACGAGGATTAATATACGAACACGAAGCAATGTTTAAAAATCCACGAATATAAGAATACGCAGTCTCAGCTTTAATTAAATATTACAAGATTAACTATTTAGAATAATAATTATTAAATGTCAGGAAAAATTACATATGTATTACATAGGTATTATTACGCAGAAAATAATTACTACATTTTAGGAATGGAAACACATGTACTACCTCCGTCCCATAACTATTGTCCACTTTTGACTTTTTAAGTCTTTCTTTGTTAACTTTGACCTTAAATATTTTTGTTCATGTTATATAATACTTGGTGAAAGTTATATCAATAAAAAATACATTTAAAACTATATCCATTCATGTATGATGCATCAAATATTAAATAACACAAACAAAAGTATTAAAGGTCAAAGTTGACGAAGAAAGACTCAAAAAGTCAAACATGGACAATAATTATGGGACGGAGGTAGTAATAAACAAGTATACACGACAATTATAGTATCGAAAACAAAAAGGAAACCACAAATAAAATACTTGGGCTGGCGGTTTGTTTTAAAAAAAAGAGGAAACCATGGGCCTTGAGCCCAGCCCGTTGGGAAAACAAAAACACGGGGAAACAAAGTTACCATTTTTTTCACTTTAGCATAAACAAAAAAAGGAAAAGGGCGTAGGGTTCCTTGTTGGATGCCGACAGTTAAGGACAAAAAAAAAGAGAAGGAACTTTGTTTTGATCAAGACTTTGTGCATTGTTGTAGGTTTCTTAAATCACGATCATTGGTGAGTCTTTCTTTCCTTTTTTTCTTTTGGATCACGAAATCAAAAAATAAATAAACCAAGAACATATGGTTTCTGATTTTTGGATATATTAGTTAATGGGGGTTTTGAATCACGAAAAAAACCCGAAAGCCCAAGGCTCCCGGTGTGCTGCTGTTCGACCCAGCCGAGACACAGTAAGGTCTTGGTGGTCCTTTTTGTTGCCCAGCCTTGAACCACAAGCCACCAGGGGGTTTGGTTCAAAAACAGTAAGAAACAAGGGACGGTTTGGTGTGGGTTGTGTCGGCTGTAATAAACCCACCAAGGAGGGGTTCGTTTAATAAAACAGTGGGTAAAAGAACAGCAGGGGGTGTTTGGGATTAACTCAGTAAAGGGGGTGTTTGGGTATGCAAGAACAGTGGGAACCAAACAGGAAGCAGTGGGAACCACTGCACTAGCAGTGGGAACCACTGCTGTAACGGCGGGAACCAAAGAGAAACAAAACGGGGGTTTTTATATTAAAGCGGTGGGAACTTTTAGCAAACATTGGGAACCACCGTTGGGTGACGTCAGCAGCTAGGGACCATGTCGTAGGCTCGTTTTGCTTAACCCAAGACATGGGTGTCTCGGGGAAGATTTTGACTCGGGTTTCGGGGTCACGGGTAATTTTAGAAACGTTTTATTTTGGGAAACTTTCTAATTTTGGAAACTTGCTATTTGTAGCAGGTTACTTAATACAGTATAATACCATATCAGGATACAGTATAATATACCGTAAATAGAAATACAAGATATATACTAATCGGTAAACATTTAAAGAACAGTTAGATTATCAGAAATACACCAGACAATCAGATTATACATAAACAGTAATACAAGAATAAAATAAATTAAACTAAGAACAGATAAGAATCAGTAACAGTAAACTGTAATTAGACAACTTATTATGCGTCCGTTATTTATGTAGTAACCGTGAAGTAGGAGTAGATTTTTCACCTTTCATTCTTATTTCATTACTGGCCACGAGGCGTTATGCTCAGTCGTAGTTCCTTTCATGTTCTAATGGCAGGTACACCAGGACGCTCTTAGGATTCTAAGAGCATGTGCATTTGGATGGAAGCTATCTAGACTTCTTACTTTATGCACTTCTTACATTATTCTGCTTATTTGGACATTGTTTAGTCCTTTCCTTTAGTATTTACTTTTCATGTTTGAGCTTATGTGTGGATTACCGATGTTTGATTATGGTATTTCCCTTTATGGTCAGTTAATGTTTTAGGACATTTACCTTGCGCTTTGATGACACGCCATAAATACACGTAATGGTCCACTTATCCAAGTAGGGTGTTACAGGTTCCTAGTATGCATAGAAGGAGAAAGGAAAGGACCAGTGACAGTATCATGGCAAAATATATGGTATTTAGTCTACTTCTAAGCTATTCACATGAGAAACCAATTCGTAGTGACGAAGACACAGAGTTGAACTTGCATAAAATGTTGAACCAAATTGTCCATCAAAATAAACATTCGATAAAAAAATTATTGACTAAATTCAAGAACATTAAAGACTTAGTGGAGCTAACCTAGATCTCAAGTTCAGTGACAGCAAGTTCACTTTTAAATTGAGAAATAGCATCCTACCTTACAAGCAACTACATACAAATTTTATTGATTATCAATCAAAAGAGTTCCTTGCAACAAGATCTAGCGGATATTGTCTATCTTATTTCCAAAGAAATATTGATAGAAAAGCCCGTGTAAAGTAGAAAAATTTAGCTTGAGCAAACATATCGAGACGCCTAAGAAATTCCCACTAATACTGTTACCAAATGTATTCAAGTAAAAATCAGAAGGTTGTTACTATTGCAAGTTGAACGAAAATAAAGGCTTACCTAGATACCAATCCCTTTGTTGAAGTTCTCATTGTATGGCACTCCATGGTGTTGGTATCCTAATATATGTAAACAGCAGAAAACAGTATATGGATTACAAAAATAAAAGTATTCTCTAATGGAGCAAACAATCACCTATTTCAAAGAAAATATACTACAAAAGAAACACCACTCAATAAGGTAGCAGTAGCAAACTGATACGACACATGAATGAAAATTAACATGAAGAATATTACATAAATTTTATAGAAAACCATTGTGTTCATTACATCTATAATCAGGTATCATATATACAAATTCTTAGAACAAGAGGTGTTAAAAAATCAAGTAATATCCACTCAAAGCCCCTAATCATCATGATGCACATCGACATCTCTTCCAAGGATTAGACGCCCAAACGTCAAGGCTAGATGGCGTAGATGCGTGTGAAAGGTGAATGATCTAATTTTAAGTTTCAAATGTATTCATTCATTTTGAGTAGATGCAGGGAGGTACACAAAAAAACGTATTTTCAAAGTTACGCCCTACTATATTACCGACTTAAAAATAAGGGAAATACGAAATGAGATCGACAATCTTCCAAATCAATTCACTGAATTTCAGCAACTTTGTCAATTAACCAATTAAATTTGTTTTGATGCATCATTCAAAACCAGTGATTAATAATAATAGATTTTATTGTATCCAACCCTCAACCCAAAAATCAAAACAAAAGGCCAACATATTAAAATTCATATAACTATTGAGTTTGTATTTGCATTCATGATACAATGCAATGTCATTAACAAAACTAAATAGCTACTGTAATAAAGTGGTGTTTTAGTAAGTCTATCTAGGTGCTTAACTTGGTGTATTTTTTAAAATCCTAAAAGCTATTACGAGCTTTAAGAGGGTTTGGGTAAACTTATGTAAAACAACTTTTTATCTTTTTTCTCGGCTTAAATAAACTAATAAGCATAACTTGCTGGATTTGAGTTTTTTCAAAACATAACCAAACATGTGAATGAATTGGATTTTAAGTGTATTTTCAATTTTTAAATTTCATCAAGTATTATATAACACAAACAAAACATTTTTTGAACAAAAAGAATAACAATGAGCAATAATAAAAATAATTACAATGTATGTAACATTGGTTTTTGCAACCACCACGTCGAGTCTTTCAAGAATTCTTTACTTCTACTAAAACACAAACAAAGTAATTTCGCAAGTTCCTATAATTGATCCTAGAGAGTCGTTTATCAAGGGAACTTTAAAATGCGGATTCTAAACTTGAAAAAGTCTAAGAGTTTGCAAGATCCTATAGATGACTCGAAAACCCAAAACTTTGATTTAATTGGCTAAGCATCCACGAGTCTCATTCCTTGAGATTTTAAATTATGGAGAACGAGAGATGATAAAGTCAATTATAAGTTTGGTATCCTTTCGTGAATTTATGTGAGTTAATTATAAGCCTATTCTCCCATCGCTTGCTAATAAATTTATCTGCAATAAATAAGGTTGTACGATTTGAAAAGTTACTTAGCTTCTAGCCCAAGATCGTTTAAAAGTTGCTCGGTATTGATTAGAGTTCATAGCCAAGGCATAACTTATTGAAGCGGGATGCGAAAATTGGCGAGTCCGAAAAGGCCCTAACAAGGCATGAGGGCTACATTTTGTTGCTAAAGATCCAAAAGTGATGTGAAGAATCATTTATCGAAAATCAATATGAAGGATCGAGACACACGACGAAAAGCAAGTACTCCCCAAAAGATCATGGAAAAGTCTATCCGAAAAGACCCTAGCAAGGTATGAGGATAAATAGATCCAAGTCCTAAAAGGAGGCGGATCGTTGTATATCAAAATCCCAAATAAAGATTGGAGAAAAATGAAGAAGTCGTGGTCCAAGTATGAAGAATCTCTCAAAACTTCAAGTGAAGAAATTCCTGTTATGAAGAGAAGACCATTATTTCATGAACGTCTCTCAAGATTTGAAGTATGAAGTCGCTGCCAAATATCGGTCCGAGAAAGGTCTCAAATCGTGAAGCGAGTTATGCCAAGATATGAACTTTATGAGGTCCCGAGAAGCAGTTTTAAGATATTTTGTCCTTTAGCTAACTATTGATTAAATCGTCCCACTTTATTTTTGGCCTAAATAACTATCGAAATAAGTCAACAATGCATCCTCGTGATCATTCAAGACAATAATAAAATATAAGAGATACACCTAGGAATAAGGGAGTCTAAGTAAATAATTGGCCCACATGAATTCGTGATAGTCTGCTAACTTATAATAACAATGATCTCGTTTTTAAGCTTGGTATGGAGAACGTAAAAACTTGAGGATGATGATCATTCACGACATTTCCAAAACCCTAAAGCATGTCTTTGATTTCTTTACTAATTTTCTTCCTTTGAATGTTTTAGAATTTTCTATCTTTTTAATAAAGGCCAATGTGGATTGATTTTGATGGAGAATGTAAAACTTGCTTTGTAACTAATACATTGCATGAGGACATTGCAATGTTCAAGTGTAGGGGATTTGATAGGTGTGAAAACACCCATCCTTTCACCACTTAATTACAATGATAACCAAGCCAAAACGTGTATTTTATGTCTTAAAAGTCGGAATTATGCATGGTTTGTGTTTTTGTTGTGATTTAGGACGAAAATGTGGAAAGGGGAGAAAACACGGAATTTCACGGGCTTTTATCGAAGAAAAAGACAAAAGACGAAGTCAAGAGATCAAGAGTAGAAAAAGAACGGATGTCCAAGACCTATTCTGAAGATTTATCGAAGAACAAGTCTAAAGATGGAAGTTTAATAAAGCCTAGAAACTCAAGTCTTATTAATGAAGAATTTTCAAGACGAGTTTAATTAATCCCGCGACAACGTCGAAAAAGTCGAAAAATTAAGAAGACGAAAAGACGAAAAGAAATAAAGAAAGAAGGAAGCAACACATGTCCCCCTCTCCCTATATATAGACGCCACACCTCTTCATTTGAGGTGTTGGCTAGAGTGACACTAGTTCTTCCATTTTCATTTCTTGCAAAATTTACTTTTCATGTCATTTTAAATACTTGTCTTGCACTTTAATTCCTTTTAATTCCAAGTAAGTGTTCTTAATCTTGTTGCTTTAATCTTTATTTACCTTTGATCAAGTTTACTTTTATCATTCTCCTTCTACTTTTCTTGCTCTTTTTGGTTTATTTAAATTTCGGATTAAGCAAGAAATTGCTTATCTCTTTGCTTATTTTACTAAAAAGTTTAACTTTTTACTTTCATCTAAGTTTTTGTATGAGATGAGCTATAAGTTTGACAATCTTTTTGGCTTGTTTTGTACTTAGCTTATTTGTTTTTCTTAGTTTTCTAAAAAGTTTCTTCTTTCTAAAAGTTTATTTATTGTGTTTACTTATTTCGTGTTTTGAAAAAGTCTTTAAATTTGTTGCTTATTGTCTGGTCTCATTATTGTCTTTGGTAAAGTTTTGATTTGTGCTTATTGTCGAAGTTTGCTTATCTAGTTTAGCTTATTGGCTTACTAGTTTCCATTGTTCCGATCTTTAAGGTTTCTGTTTGTTACGATCCAACAAGTGCGATCGCATAAACCCTTAGGGTTTCTACTTGCGATCCATTGTCGCGATCAAGGACTAAGATCCTACTGCGATCACACTCTTTAATCCTCACCACGATCACTTGTTGCGATCGTGGGTACGATCATAGAGTGCGATCCAAGGTAAGATTGCTTGGTCACGATCACGATCACTTGGCTACGATCTGTGACTGCGATCCCTTTTGTTTCCATCGCATTGAGTGCGATCGGGGGCTACGATCACCAAGTGCGATCTAGGCTGCGATCAAGCTACGTTCCGGGTACGATCCAACCACATTAGTTGGTTGCGATCGTAGTGCGATCGGACTCGTGTTCTTGTTTTTTTTTGTTTTTATTCTAAATTTTGTTTTCCCGCATTTTTAATTGATTTATTTTTAAGTTTTCAAATTATATTACATTGTCAAGTTTAATTTTTGTCATTTAATTAACTTTCTTTTCAACGTTTTTAACATTGCACCATTTACGTTTAATTAGTTTTAGATTTAAATTACCGTCATTTACTTTAACGTTTTGCACTTTTAATTTTACTACAACGACAAAGCTTTGTTTCTCACCAAAAGACAGCTGAGTCGCACAATTAACCAGTAGTCAATTCGAGGAGACCACTTCAACGAACTTAAATTTTTTATAACTAAAATCCAGGTATTAAATGGCGCCGCTGCCGGCTCTTTTCGTAAAGATTAACGGTTTTCTGTGAGAGACGCGTTGCTTTTTGGGATCCATTCATTCGTGAGCGTTATTTTTCTTGCTTAAAAATTTCCAAAAATCCATAAAAATTAAAAATTGTTAAAAATCCATAAAAATTAAAAAATTTCAAAAATCCAAAAAGATTTTATTTTTATAGTGTATATATATTGTCTATTGTTTTGGTATTGTTTTCTTTTGCTTTTACAGGTGTATGCGTACTAGATCTTCTACTTATCTAGAGCCCGAGACTCGTGAAGATTTAGTTATGGCAGGTGTGAACAACAACAATAATCCACCACACCTCAACACTAACAACAACAATGTTCTTCCACAGCCCGATCTTCGGACAATGGAGGAGCTTTGTCAACCCATAATGTTTGGACGAGGAGGACCGATTGCGCCGATGTAAATCACGGCTCCGGAGTTTTCGTTGAAGCATCACATGATCCAAAAAGTGCAAACTAATCCATTCCGCGGATTGCCTGATGATGATGCCAACAAGCACCTCGACAAATTCATTACTATTACCCAAAGCATGAAGTTTCCCGGTGCTACAATGGATGTACTTCGCCTTCAACTCTTTCCACATACTTTATCACACCATGCCGAAAAATGGTTTGATCGTCTCCCGAAGAATTCCATTCATACTTGGGATGACATGACTCGACGATTTTTGTCGCGCTACTTTCCACCATCCATGGTCACGAGCCTTCGAAATCAAATCAGCGGTTTCATGCAAGAACCCGATGAATCTCTCTTTGATGCTTGGGAAAGATATAATGTTTTGATCGATCGATGTCCAAACCACAACATGCTCCCCGTTACCTTAATTGATACTTTCTACAACGGTTTGACTTTTCGTGATCGTGATACGATTAATGCAGCCTCCGGTGGCACATTTATGAAAAGAAGACCCGAGGAGTGTAGAGAGCTTATTGAGAACATGACTAATCACAAAAACTGGGATTCCTCCGCTTCTTCAAGGAACAACCCGAGAGTCAATGTTTCTTCTACTTCAGCAAACCCCGATATGACCGAATTCACCCGCATGATGGCCGAAATGAACAAAAATATCTTGCTCATCGCTTCAAACCAACAACAACAAGTTAAAGCGGTAGCCAATCCTTGTGAGACATGCGGCGGTCCTCACTCATACACTGATTGTCCTTCTACTCAAGGCAATCCGGAAAACGTGTATGCGGCTTATGGTAATTATTCACCGGAAAATTACCAAGCCCAACCTCAAGGGGATCAAAATTTGCTAAGTTACCGATCCAACAACTATCTTTCACCCGGTTTTTCTCCTCAAAACCACAACCCCAACAACAATTACAATAGAAGCAACCAAATCCCACCTCGAGCTTCTAATCCTTATCATCCACCAGCTCAACAAGCCCCACCTATTAATCAAGATGTTGAAGCCTTGATGAGAACCCAAGGAGAGCAAATTAAGAATCTGCAAAGCCAAATTATCATATTGAAAGGGGATATTACCAAGCAAGGTAATGACATTAGATCCGAGTTTCGAAATGATATACAATCCTCCTTCAGCAATCAAACGAATGATTTAAAGAATATGTTGGCTAGTTTCTTACCAACCCTTCAACCCTCTACTTTGGGCTCTCTACCTTCAAACACCGTCACCAACCCGAGAGCGAATGTGAGTGCTATTACTACCCGTAGTGGAGCAACTTTAGTAGGACCATCTATCCCACCCCCAGTTACACCATCTACACCTCTTCCACCACCATTTATCCCTACTACTCCCACACCTAGTATTAGTTCACCATCACCGTCTCCGCCTCGTCATGAAGAAGTACTCAAGCAGAATCCTCCACCAACCCCACCTTCTACCTTTAACCCTTCAACATCTCAACCTTCACCTTCTACACCTCCACCACCCAACCCAAGCATTCCTTACCCTTCTCGACTCAACAAGGCTAGAATTTTGACTAAGAATGACATTCAAGTCTCTAACTTTTTGGAAAAGATTGCCGGAATGACCGTCACCTTTACCCTTGTTGAAGTCTTGCCCAAATGCCACAATTTGTCAAGATGTTTAAGGAATTGCTTAATAAGAAGGAGAAGATGTTCGAGATTGTTAATACTCGCTTGAATGAAAATTGCTCTGCAATCCTTCTTAAAGAACTTCCGGAAAAACTTGGAGATCCCGGTCGTTTTGTGCTACCTTGTAATTTTAACCAAACCGACAAATTTACTGCCTTAGCCGATCTCGGGGAAAGTATAAATTTGATGCCTTTAAGTGTTTGGAAAAAGTTATCATTACCCGACCTTACTCCCACCAAGATGACTCTTGAGCTAGCCAATCGAACTCTCGATTACCCCGTTGGTATCGCCGAAGATGTGTTCATTAAAGTTGGCACATTCACTTTTCCGGTCGACTTTGTCGTTGTTGATTATGAAATGGACCCTCGTATTCCTTTAATACTTGGACGCCCATTTTTGAGAACTGGTAGAGCTTTAATAGATGTGGATAAATGTGAACTCATCTTAAGAGTCGGGGATGATGCACAAGTTTTTGAAATGGGGAAGCTTACAAGCAAATCCTATGGAAGAGAATCGGCGAATATGATTAATGTGCTTGATGATTTTGTCGTCTACAACAATCCTCTATTCGATTCTTACAATGATAATCCACTATTTCAAGATGATGTGGATGATTCTCTCTCTAATTTGGAACCTTCACCCATATATGATTCTCCACCGATCTATGATGCTTATGATGATGATTCTAGCTCTGATGGGGATGATTATGATGATTTTACTTCCGAGTATCCCGACATGCCCACTTATGATGATTTTGATGAGGCCGATACTCTTTCGAGTGATTCTTCACGTGATGAAGATCCTCCGCCATCCATGCTTGATCCTACTTTGGATGACTACTCATTTGAGGAAGACTTTTCTACTTTTCTCAATACATACTTCCCTCATGAGAGTGATGCCCCTTCTTTGGACTTTGATGATTATGGTCTTCATTCTTCTACGGATTTGAAGAAAATTCTTTCAAAGAGCCGACACCGGACGACACCAACATCCGCAGCACGTATGTTTTGACACCTCTTTGTCCACCTTCTGAGGACGAGGTTGTGCATTTTCTTAGCGGATGTTCTTCAAATTCTGTTGAGCCTGAGTGCTATTTTCCCCTAAAGGAAAAGGTGTTCGACCCCGGTATTGAAATTTTTAAGCCATCTCAGTATCCGTCTGATGAAATAAAAGGAAAGATTTTTGGAACTATTGGAGATATGCTTGCACCTCTTCACCCTTGCTACCACCGTGCTCCATCTTTGCTTAAGGGAACCTTGCCTACTCTTCTTTGGCTTACCTTGTTCGCCTTAAGCTTGTGCTATTTGATGGACGAAAACCATGTCTTTGATCCTGGTGGATGTGTTTCAAGCTTCTTCCTATGCTAATCCAGGTCGAGTTAGGCTCACGACTCGGTTATCAAAAACAAGCGCTTTTTAGGAGGCAACCCAATTATCTGTCCTTTTCCTCTGTTTTCATAATAAGTGTAGGGGGAGACCCTAGTATGTGTTTGTTGTCTTCTTTCTAATCATGTGTAGGGATTCGAGCTTTCAAAGATCCATTCTTGATGACTTTTGACGAACCGTGATTCCGTGTTTCCGTCCTCCCGGTTCTATCCTAAACTCTTTTCGATTCACTATTTTATATTTCTCAATATTCAAATAGGAATCTCTTTAGTTGTCTCTTTCTTAGCAAGATTTAAACAAAGTGCACAATGTCCTAAGTGTAGGGGAGTTTACTCCCACATGCTTAAACATTAAGGACAATGTTTATATCAAGTGTAGGGGGGCTTCTATCGAAGTTAAGTGGCCTTTTCCTTGTATCTGTCCTCATTTTAACCGGAAAATCAATTTTTCGACATTTTTCATAATTTTTAATCTATTTTGGCCTATTAGTTTTTCTTTTGTTATAGTTACTTTCTTTCTTTGTTAGAATTAATTTTTAATAAAGTGTTTTTAATTTTCAACGTTATGAATCTTTTGACTCAACCCGAGTTTACTTATCTAAGTTTACTCTAGCTAGTATCCTTAACGTGTTTAATTCAAGTTTTGCTAGGCTTTTATATAGGGAGCTTTAAAACGTGAAAGTCTTAACTCTCACGGGTTAAGAACAAGAACTTTTCGTAAGTTCCTATAGTTGATCCTAGAGAGTCGTTTATCAAGGGAACTTTAAAATGCGGATTCTAAACTTGAAAAAGTCTAAGAGTTTGCAAGATCTTATAGATGACTCGAAAACCCAAAACTTTGATTTAATTGGCTAAGCATCCACGAGTCTCATTCCTTGAGATTTTAAATTGTGGAGAACGAGAGATGATGGAGGCAATTATAAGTTTGGTATCCTTTCGTGAATCTATGTGAGTTAATTATAAGCCTATTCTCCCATCGCTTGCTAATAAATTTATCTGCAATAAATAAGGTTGTACGATTTGAAAAGTTACTTAGCTTCTAGCCCAAGATCATTTAAAAGTTGCTCGGTATTGATTAGAGTTCATAGCCAAGGCATAACTTATTGAAGCGGGATGCGAAGATTGGCGAGTCCGAAAAGGCCCTAACAAGGCATGAGGGCTACATTTTGTTGCTAAAGATCCAAAAGTGATGTGAAGAATCATTTATCGAAAATCAATATGAAGGATCGAGACACACGACGAAAAGCAAGTACTCCCCAAAAGATCATGGAAAAGTCTATCCGAAAAGACCATAGCAAGGTATGAGGATAAATAGATCCAAGTCCTAAAAGGAGGCGGATCGTTGTATATCAAAATCCCAAATAAAGATTGGAGAAAAATGAAGAAGTCGTGGTCCAAGTATGAAGAATCTCTCAAAACTTCAAGTGAGGAAATTCCTATTATGAAGAGAAGACCATTATTTCATGAACGTCTCTCAAGATTTGAAGTATGAAGTCGCTGCCAAATATCGGTCCGAGAAAGGTCTCAAATCGTGAAGCGAGTTATGCCAAGATATGAACTTTATGAGGTCCCGAGAAGCAGTTTTAAAAGATTTTGTCCTTTAGCTAACTACTGATTAAATCGTCCCACTTTATTTTCGGCCTAAATAACTATCGAAATAAGTCAACAATGCATCCTCGTGATCATTCAAGACAATAATAAAATATAAGAGATACACCTAGGAATAAGGGAGTCTAAGTAAATAATTGGCCCACATGAATTCGTGATAGTCTGCTAACTTATAATAACAATGATCTCGTTTTTAAGCTTGGTATGGAGAACGTAAAAACTTGAGGATGATGATCATTCACGACATTTCCAAAACCCTAAGGTATGTCTTTGATTTCTTTACTAATTTTCTTCCTTTGAATGTTTTAGAATTTTCTATCTTTTTAATAAAGGCCAATGTGGATTGATTTTGATGGAGAATGTAAAACTTGCTTTGTAACTAATACATTGCATGAGGACATTGCAATGGTCAAGTGTAGGGGATTTGATAGGTGTGAAAACACCCATCCTTTCACCACTTAATTACAATGATAACCAAGCCAAAACGTGTATTTTATGTCGTAAAAGTCGGAATTATGCGTGGTTTGTGTTTTTGTTGTGATTTAGGACGAAAATGTGGAAAGGGGAGAAAACACGGACTTTCACGGGCATTTATCGAAGAAAAAGACAAAAGACGAAGTCAAGAGATCAAGAGTAGAAAAAGAACGGAAGTCCAAGACCTATTCTGAAGATTTATCGAAGAGCAAGTCTATAGATGGAAGTTTAATAAAGCCTAGGAACTCAAGTCTTATTAATGAAGAATTTTCAAGACGAGTTTAATTAATCCCGAGACAACGTCGAAAAAGTCGAAAAATTAAGAAGACGAAAAGACGAAAAGAAAGAAAGAAAGAAGGAAGCAACACATGCCCCCCTCTCCCTATATATAGACGCCACACCTCTTCATTTGAGGTGTTGGCTAGAGTGACACTAGTTCTTCCATTTTCATTTCTTGCAAAATTTACTTTTCATGTCATTTTAAATACTTGTCTTGCACTTTAGTTCCTTTTAATTCCAAGTAAGTGTTCTTAATTTTGTTGCTTTAATCTTTATTTACCTTTGATCAAGTTTACTTTTATCATTCTCCTTCTACTTTTCTTGCTCTTTTTGGTTCATTTAAAATTCGGATTAAGCAAGAAATTGCTTATCTCTTTGCTTATTTTACTAAAAAGTTTAACTTTTTACTTTCATCTAAGTTTTTGTATGAGATGAGCTATAAGTTTGACAATCTTTTTGGCTTGTTTTGTACTTAGCTTATTTGTTTTTCTTAGTTTTCTAAAAAGTTTCTTCTTTCTAAAAGTTTGTTTATTGTGTTTACTTATTTCGTGTTTTGAAAAAGTCTTTAAATTTGTTGCTTATTGTCTGGTCTCATTATTGTCTTTGGTAAAGTTTTGATTTGTGCTTATTGTAGAAGTTGGCTTATCTAGTTTAGCTTATTGGCTTACTGGTTTCCATTGTTCCGATCTTTAAGGTTTCTGTTTGTTACGATCCAACAAGTGCGATCGCATAAACCCTTAGGGTTTCTACTTGCGATCCATTGTTGCGATCAAGGACTAAGATCCTACTGCGATCACACTCTTTAATCCTCACCACGATCACTTGTTGCTTTCGTGGGTACGATCATAGAGTGCGATCCAAGGTAAGATTGCTTGGTCACGATCACTTGGCTACGATCTGTGACTGTGATCCCTTTTGTTTCCATTGCATTGAGTGCGATCGGGGGCTACGATCACCAAGTGCGATCTAGGCTGCGATCAAGCTACGTTCCGGGTACGATCCAACCACATTAGTTGGTTGCGATCGGACTCGTGTTCTTGTTTTTTTTTGTTTTTATTCTAAATTTTGTTTTCCCGCGTTTTTACTTGATTTATTTTTAAGTTTTCAAATTATATTACATTGTCAAGTTTAATTTTCGTCACGCTTTAATTTTTGTCATTTAATTAACTTTCTTTTCAACGTTTTTAACATTGCACCATTTACGTTTAATTAGTTTTAGATTTAAATTACCGTCATTTACTTTAACGTTTTGCACTTTTAATTTTACTACAACGACAAAGCTTCGTTTCTCACCAAAAGACAGCTGAGTCGCACAATTAACCAGTAGTCAATTCGAGGAGACCACTTCAACGAACTTAAATTTTTTATAACTAAAATCCAGGTATTAAATGGCGCCGCTGCCGGCTCTTTTCGTAAAGATTAACGGTTTTCTGTGAGAGACGCGTTGCTTTTTGGGATCCATTCATTCGTGAGCGTTATTTTTCTTGCTTAAAAATTTCCAAAAATCCATAAAAATTAAAAATTGTTAAAAATCCATAAAAATTAAAAAATTTCAAAAATCCAAAAAGATTTTATTTTTATAGTGTATATATATTGTCTATTGTTTTGGTATTGTTTTCTTTTGCTTTTACAGGTGTATGCGTACTAGATCTTCTACTTATCTAGAGCCCGAGACTCGTGAAGATTTAGTTATGGCAGGTGTGAACAACAACAATAATCCACCACACCTCAACACTAACAACAACAATGTTCTTCCACAGCCCGATCTTCGGACAATGGAGGAGCTTTGTCAACCCACAATGTTTGGACGAGGAGGACCGATTTCGCCGATGCAAATCACGGCTCCAGAGTTTTCGTTGAAGAATCACATGATCCAACAAGTGCAAACTAATCCATTCCGCGGATTGCCTGATGATGATGCCAACAAGCACCTCGACAAATTCATTACTATTACCCAAAGCATGAAGTTGCCCGGTGCTACAATGGATGTCCTTCGCCTTCAACTCTTTCCACATACTTTATCACACCACGCCGAAAAATGGTTTGATCGTCTCCCGAAGAATTTCATTCATACTTGGGATGACATGACTCAACGATTTTTGTCGCGCTACTTTCCACCATCCATGGTCATGAGCCTTCGAAATCAAATCAGCGGTTTCATGCAAGAACCCGATGAATCTCTCTTTGATGCTTGGGGAAGATATAATGTTTTGATCGATCGATGTCCAAACCACAACATGCTCCCCGTTACCTTAATTGATACTTTCTAAAACGGTTTGACTTTTCGTGATCGTGATACGATTAATGCAGCCTCCGGTGGCACATTTATGAAAAGAAGACCCGAGGAGTGTAGAGAGCTTATTGAGAACATGACTAATCACAAAAACTGGGATTCCTCCGCTTCTTCAAGGAACAACCCGAGAGTCAATGTTTCTTCTACTTCAGCAAACCCCGATATGACCGAATTCACCCGCATGATGGCCGAAATGAACAAAAATATCTAGCTCATCGCTTCAAACCAACAACAACAAGTTAAAGCGGTAGCCAATCCTTGTGAGACATGCGGCGGTCCTCACTCATACACTGATTGTCCTTCTACTCAAGGCAATCCGGAAAACGTGTATGCGGCTTATGGTAATTATTCACCGGAAAATTACCAAGCCCGACCTCAAGGGGATCGAAATTTGCTAAGTTACTGATCCAACAACTATCTTTCACCCGGTTTTTCTCCTCAAAACCACAACCCCAACAACAATTACAATAGAAGCAACCAAATCCCACCTCGAGCTTCTAATCCTTATCATCCACCCGCTCAACAAGCCCCACCCATTAATAAAGATGTTGAAGCCTTGATGAGAACCCAAGGAGAGCAAATTAAGAATCTGCAAAGCCAAATTATCAATTTGAAAGGGGATATTACCAAGCAAGGTATTGACATTAGATCCGAGCTTCGAAATGATATACAATCCTCCTTCAGCAATCAAACGAATGATTTAAAGAATATGCTGGCTAGTTTCTTACCAACCACTCAACCCTCTACTTCGGGCTCTCTACCTTCAAACACCGTCACCAACCCGAGAGCGAATGTGAGTGCTATTACTACCCGTAGTGGAGCAACTTTAGTAGGACCATCTATCCCACCCCCAGTTACACCATCTACACCTCTTCCACCACCATTTATCCCTACTACTCGCACACCTAGTATTAGTTCACCATCACCGTCTCCGCCTCATCATGAAGAAGTACTCAAGCAGAATCCTCCACCAACCCCACCTTCTACCTTTAACCCTTCAACATCTCGACCTTTACCTTCTACACCTCCACCACCCAACCCAAGCATTCCTTACCCTTCTCGACTCAACAAGGCTAGAATTTTGACTAAGAATGACATTCAAGTCACTAACTTTTTGGAAAAGATTGCCGGAATGACCGTCACCTTTACCCTTGTTGAAGCTCTTGCCCAAATGCCACAATTTGTCAAGATGTTTAAGGAACTGCTTAATAAGAAGGAGAAGATGGTCGAGTTTGTTAATACTCGCTTGAATGAAAATTGCTCTGCAATCCTTCTTAAAGAACTTCCGGAAAAACTTGGAGATCCCGGTCGTTTTGTGCTACCTTGTAATTTTAACCAAACCGACAAATTTACTGCCTTAGCCGATCTCGGGGCAAGTATAAATTTGATTCCTTTAAGTGTTTGGAAAAATTTATCATTGCCCGACCTTACTCCCACCAAGATGACTCTTGAACTAGCCAATCGAACTCTCGCTTACCCCGTTGGTATCGCCGAAGATGTGTTCATTAAAGTTGGCACATTCACTTTTCCGGTCGACTTTGTCGTTGTTGATTATGAAATGGACCCTCGTATTCCTTTAATACTTGGACGCCCATTTTTGAGAACCGGTAGAGCTTTAATAGATGTGGATAAATGTGAACTCATCATAAGAGTCGGGGATGATGCACAAGTTTTTGAAATGGGGAAGCTTACAAGCAAATCCTATGGAAGAGAATCGGCGAATATGATTAATGTGCTTGATGATTTTGTCGTCTACAACAATCCTCTATTCGATTCTTTCAATGATAATCCACTATTTCAAGATGATGTGGATGATTCTCTCTCCAATTTGGAACCTTCACCCATATATGATTCTCCACCGATCTATGATGCTTATGATGATGATTCTAGCTCTGATGGGGATGATTATGATGATTTTACTTCCGAGTATCCCGACATGCCCACTTATGATGATTTTGATGAGGCCGATACTCTTTCGAGTGATTCTTCACGTGATGAAGATCCTCCGCCATCCATGCTTGATCCTACTTTGGATGACTACTCATTTGAGGAAGACTTTTCTACTTTTCTCAATACATACTTCCCTCATGAGAGTGATGCCCCTTCTTTGGACTTTGATGATTATGGTCTTCATTCTTCTACGGATTTGAAGAAAATTCTTTCAAAGAGCCGACACCGGACGACACCAACATCCGCAGCACGTATGTTTTGACACCTCTTTGTCCACCTTCTGAGGACGAGGTTGTGCATTTTCTTAGCGGATGTTCTTCAAATTCTGTTGAGCCTGAGTGCTATTTTCCCCTAAAGGAAAAGGTGTTCGACCCCGGTATTGAAATTTTTAAGCCATCTCAGTATCCGTCTGATGAAATAAAAGGAAAGATTTTTGGAACTATTGGAGATATGCTTGCACCTCTTCACCCTTGCTACCACCGTGCTCCATCTTTGCTTAAGGGAACCTTGCCTACTCTTCTTTGGCTTACCTTGTTCGCCTTAAGCTTGTGCTATTTGATGGACGAGAACCATGTCTTTGATCCTGGTGGATGTGTTTCAAGCTTCTTCCTATGCTAATCCAGGTCGAGTCAGGCTCACGACTCGGTTATCAAAAACAAGCGCTTTTTAGGAGGCAACCCAATTATCTGTCCTTTTCCTCTGTTTTCATAATAAGTGTAGGGGAGACCCTAGTATGTGTTTGTTGTCTTCTTTTTAATCATGTGTAGGGATTCGAGCTTTCAAAGATCCATTCTTGATGACTTTTGACGAACCGTGATTCCGTGTTTCCGTCCTCCCGGTTCTATCCTAAACTCTTTTCGATTCACTATTTTATATTTCTCAATATTAAAATAGGAATCTCTTTAGTTGTCTCTTTCTTAGCAAGATTTAAACAAAATTCACAATGTCCTAAGTGTAGGAAAGTTTACTCCCACATGCTTAAACATTGAGGACAATGTTTATATCAAGTGTAGGGGGGCTTCTATCGAAGTTAAGTGGCCTTTTCCTTGTATTTGTCCTTATTTTAACCGGAAAATCAATTTTTCGACATTTTTCATAATTTTTAATCTATTTTGGCCTATTAGTTTTTCTTTTGTTATAGTTACTTTCTTTCTTTGCTAGAATTAATTTTTAATAAAGTGGTTTTAATTTTCAACGTTGTGAATCTTTTGATTCAACCCGAGTTTACTTATCTAAGTTTACTCTAGCTAGTATCCTTAACGTGTTTAATTCAAGTTTTGCTAGGCTTTTATATAGGGAGCTTTAAAACGCGAAAGTCTTAACTCTCACGGGTTAAGAACAAGAACTTTTCGCAAGTTCCTATAGTTGATCCTAGAGAGTCGTTTATCAAGGGAACTTTAAAATGCGGATTCTAAACTTGAAAAAGTCTAAGAGTTTGCAAGATCCTATAGATGACTCGAAAACCCAAAACTTTGATTTAATTGGCTAAGCATCCACGAGTCTCATTCCTTGAGATTTTAAATTGTGGAGAACGAGAGATGATAGAGTCAATTATAATTTTGGTATCCTTTCGTGAATTTATGTGAGTTAATTATAAGCCTATTCTCCCATCGCTTGCTAATAAATTTATCTGCAATAAATAAGGTTGTACGATTTGAAAAGTTACTTAGCTTCTAGTCCAAGATCGTTTAAAAGTTGCTCGGTATTGATTAGAGTTCATAGCCAAGGCATAACTTATTAAAGCCGGATGCGAAGATTGGCGAGTCCGAAAAGGCCCTAACAAGGCATGAGGGCTACATTTTGTTGCTAAAGATTCAAAAGTGATGTGAAGAATCATTTATCAAAAATCAATATGAAGGATCGAGACACACGACGAAAAGCAAGTACTCCCCAAAAGATCATGGAAAAGTCTATCCGAAAAGACCCTAGCAAGGTATGAGAATAAATAGATCCAAGTCCTAAAAGGAGGCGGATCGTTGTATATCAAAATCCCAAATAAAGATTGGAGAAAAATAAAGAAGTCGTGGTCCAAGTATGAAGAATCTCTCAAAACTTCAAGTTAGGAAATTCCTATTATGAAGAGAAGACCATTATTTCATGAACGTCTCTCAAGATTTGAAGTATGAAGTCGCTGCCAAATATCGGTCCGAGAAAGGTCTCAAATCGTGAAGCGAGTTATGCCAAGATATGAACTTTATGAGGTCCCGAGAAGCAGTTTTAAAAGATTTTGTCCTTTAGCTAACTATTGATTAAATCGTCCCACTTTATTTTCGACCTAAATAACTATCGAAATAAGTCAACAATGCATCCTCGTGATCATTCAAGACAATAATAAAATATAAGAGATACACCTAGGAATAAGGGAATCTAAGTAAATAATTGGCCCACATGAATTCGTGATAGTCTGCTAACTTATAATAACAATGATCTCGTTTTTAAGCTTGGTATGGAGAACGTAAAAACTTGAGGATGATGATCATTCACGACATTTCCAAAACCCTAAGGTATGTCTTTGATTTCTTTACTAATTTTCTTCCTTTGAATGTTTTAGAATTTTCTATCTTTTTAATAAAGGCCAATGTGGATTGATTTTGATGGAGAATGTAAAACTTGCTTTGTAACTAATGCACTGCATGAGGACATTGCAATGATCAAGTGTAGGAGATTTGATAGGTGTGAAAACACCCATCCTTTCACCACTTAATTACAATGATAACCAAGCCAACACGTGTATTTTATGTCGTAAAAGTCAGAATTATGCGTGGTTTGTGTTTTTGTTGTGATTTAGGACGAAAATGTGGAAAGGGGAGAAAACACGGACTTTCACGGGCTTTTATCGAAGAAAAAGACAAAAGACGAAGTCAAGAGATCAAGAGTGGAAAAAGAACGGAAGTCCAAGACCTATTCTGAAGATTTATCGAAGAACAAGTCTAAAGATGGAAGTTTAATAAAGCCTAGGAACTCAAGTCTTATTAATGAAGAATTTTCAAGACGAGTTTAATTAATCCCAAGACAACGTCGAAAAAGTCGAAAAATTAAGAAGACGAAAAGACGAAAAGAAAGAAAGAAAGAAGGAAGCAACACATGCCCCTCTCTCCCTGTATATAGACGCCACACCTCTTCATTTGAGGTGTTGGCTAGAGTGACACTAGTTCTTCCATTTTCATTTCTTGCAAAATTTACTTTTCATGTCATTTTAAATACTTGTCTTGCACTTTAATTCCTTTTAATTCCAAGTAAGTGTTCTTAATTTTGTTGCTTTAATCTTTATTTACCTTTGATCAAGTTTACTTTTATCATTCTCCTTCTACTTTTCTTGCTCTTTTTGGTTCATTTAAATTTTGGATTAAGCAAGAAATTACTTATCTCTTTGCTTATTTTACTAAAAAGTTTAACTTTTTACTTTCATCTTAGTTTTTGTATGAGATGAGCTATAAGTTTGACAATCTTTTTGGCTTGTTTTGTACTTGGCTTATTTGTTTTTCTTAGTTTTCTAAAAATTTTCTTCTTTCTAAAAGTTTGTTTATTGTGTTTACTTATTTCGTGTTTTGAAAAGTCTTTAAATTTGTTGCTTATTGTCTGGTCTCATTATTGTCTTTGGTAAAGTTTTGATTTGTGCTTATTGTCGAAGTTGGCTTATCTAGTTTAGCTTATTGGCTTACTGGTTTCCATTGTTCCGATCTTTAAGGTTTCTGTTTGTAACGATCCAACAATTGCGATCGCATAAACCCTTAGGGTTTCTATTTGCGATCCATTGTTGCGATCAAGGACTAAGATCCTACTACGATCACACTCTTTAATCCTCACCACGATCACTTGTTGCGATCGTGGGTACGATCATAGAGTGCGATCCAAGGTAAGATTGCTTGGTCACGATCACTTGGCTACGATCTGTGACTGCGATCCCTTTTGTTTCCATCGCATTGAGTGCGATCGGGGGCTATGATCACCAAGTGCGATCTAGGCTGCGATCAAGCTACGATCCAACCACATTAGTTAGTTGCGATCGTAGTGCGATTGGACTCGTGTTCTTGTTTTGTTTTTGTTTTTATTTTAAATTTTGTTTTCCCGCATTTTTACTTGATTTATTTTTAAGTTTTCAAATTATATTACATTGTCAAGTTTAATTTTCGTCACGCTTTAATTTTTGTCATTTAATTAACTTTCTTTTCAACGTTTTTAACATTGCACCATTTACGTTTAATTAGTTTTAGATTTAAATTACCGTCATTTACTTTAACGTTTTGCACTTCTAATTTTACTACAACGACAAATCTTTGTTTCTCACTAAAAGACAGCTGAGTCGCACAATTAACCAGCAGTCAATTCGAGGAGACCACTTCAACGAACTTAAATTTTTTATAACTAAAATCCAGGTATTAGTGCCCAGTATGCACGGTGTTCAATTTCTATTGGCAGATTGCATGTTTTTCCATACAACAGTTTGTACGGTGTGGTTCCAGTTGGTGTTTTGAATGGGCGGTACGAAAGGCCTATAGAGCATCCTCTAATTTTTTAGACCAACAAGCAGGGTTGTTTTTAACGGTCTTTTCAAGTATACGTTCGAGAGCTCTATTAGTGTTTTCAACTTGACCACTCGTTTGAGGGTGCTAAGATGTGGAAAATAGGTGGTTCACTCCATATCTTTTCATAATATTTTCCATGAGTTTGTTACATAAATGAGTTCCTCTGTCGCTTATTAATGCTTTTGGAATTCCAGAACGACAGAATAATTTCTTTAAGAATGCGATAACAACTCTTGCATCGTTTGTTTGTAAAGTTGAGCTTCGGCCCATTTTGATACATAGTCGACGGCGACTAAAATGTATTCACATTTGTACGATTTAGGAAATGGTCCCATGAAGTCGATACCCCACACGTCAAAGATTTCGTAGACTTGGATGTTGTTTAGAGGCATTTCGCCTCTTTTAAAAATATTTCCAGTCCTTTGACATGCTTCACATAGTCGTACTAAGGTATGAGCTTCACGAATAATTGTTGGCCAATAAAAGCCAGCGTTGAACACTTTTTTAGCGGTAGTGTTCGCTGCATAATGTCCTCCGGTCGGTCCGTAGTGACATTCATCGAGAATTTTTCTAGATTCGAATCCACGTCGGATTATTCCATCGGAACAGATTCTAAATAAGTAAGGATCGTCCCAAAAGTTTTTTTTTAGTTCAGAGAAAAATCTTTTCTTTGGTTGGTGCGTCATTTCCTGTCTTAAAATACCTACAGCCAAATAGTTTGCAAAGTCTGCGAACCATGGTGGGCTGTTAGTACTTACTTGCATTATATGCTCATCGGGAAAATCATCGATTTCATCATCGCTAGAATCATCATTCACTATGCGAGATAAATGATCGGCAACAACATTTTAAACTCCTTTTTTATCTTTAATTTCCAAGTCAAATTCTTGTAAAAGCAATATCCATCGTATTAGACGAGGTTTGGCGTCTTGCTTTTTGAACAAGTATTTTAAAGTTGAGTGATCGGTGTAAACTATTGTTTTTGACAATACGAGGTATGATCGAAATTTGTCAAACGCGTGAACTACAACCATGAGTTCTTTTTTCGTAATTGTGCAATTTTGTTGGGCTGCGTTAAGAATTCTACTTGCAAAATAGATGGGATTAAATTGTTTACCATCTTTTTGTCCAAGGACGGCTCCAAGGGCATGTTCACTTGCGTCGCACATAAGCACAAACGGAAGGTTCCAATCAGGACTTGTAATAATGGGTGTGCATGTAAGTTTTTCTTTAAGTGTTTCGAATGCTGAAAGACATTCGTCGTTAAAATCGAACGTTCTTTCTTTTTCTAAAAGTTGAGTTAAAGGTCTTGCGATTTTCGCAAAGTCTTTGATAAATAGTCGGTAAAAACCGGCATGACCTAAGAAACTTCTAATGCCTTTAACATTAGTAGGTGGTGGGAGTTTTGAGATCACGTCTATTTTTGCTTTGTCAACTTCAAGGCCGACTCCAGACACTTTGTGTCCTAGCACAATTCCTTCTTTAACCATGAAGTGATATTTTTCCCAGTTTAGCACAAGATTTGCTTCTTCGCATCGTGCTAACATTTTGTCGAGATTGTTCAGACATGTGTCGAAAGAATTTCCAAAGACGGAGAAATCGTCCATGAAGACTTAGACTGATTCTTCAATCATATCGTGAGAGATTGCAATCATACACCTCTGAAAAGTAGTAGGTGCATTGCATAGACCAAAAGGCATGCGCCAATAAGCGTAAGTTCCAAATGGACAAGTAAATGTGGTTTTCTCTTGATCCATAGGGTCGATTAGGATTTGACAGTATCCAGAAAAACCATCGAGGAAACAAAGTATTCATTTCCTGCGAGTCTTTCTAACATTTGATCCATAAAGGGTAAAGGAAAATGATCTTTCGCGGTTGCATCATTTAGTTTTCGATAATCAATACAAACTCTCCATCTGGTGATGGTTCGTGTTGGTACTAATTCGTTGTTTTCGTTAGTTACTACAGTGATACCTCCCTTTTTAGGTACGCAATGAATAGGACTAACCCATGGGCTATCGGCGATTGGGTAGATTATTCCAGAGTCTAAGAGTTTAAGGATTTCTTTTTTTAACAACGTCTTTCATGTTAGGATTTAATCTTCGTTGTTTTTCAACAATTGGTTTCTTGTTATCCAAAAGTTGGATTTTGTGTTTGCAGAATGATGGACATATGCCAGGAATGTCAGAAGTTTTCCAAGCAAAAGCTTGTTTATGCTTCTTGAGAACGTCAATTAGATCGTCTTTGTGTTCTTCCGAAAGTTGGGATGAAATAATTACAGGGAGTAATTTTTCTTCGTGAAGAAACACATATTCTAGATGTTCAGGAAGAGGTTTAAGTTCTAAATCTATAGGAGGTTCTTTGACAGATTTCTTAACTTTGAAATCGGTTTCGAAAGTTATGGTTTCAAATGGTGTTTCGATTTATTCTTCGATTGTTTCGATTGGTTCATCAGTATGGTCGGCTATGAAGGCATTAAATTCAGCAAAAAGTTCTTCTTCGAGGATGGTTCCTTCGATAGAATACAAAATTCCGCTTCCTTCATCAAGAAGAGTGTCGAAATCGGCTTCAACGATTTCTTCAATGACATCGATACTAAAACAAGTATAGTCATTAGAGTACGAGCGTTTCATTGCTTCGGCGATAGAAAAAGAAATTCTATCTTCTCCAACTCCAAGGTTGAGTTGTTTTTGCTTTACTCTAATTATAGCGTCAGATGTGTGTAAGAAAGGTCTACCAAGGATAAGTGGTACCTTGCTATCTTCTTCCATTTCTAAGATTACAAAGTCAACAGGAAAAACAAATTTTTCGACTTCTATGAGCATGTTTTCAGCTATCCCCATTGGGTATTGGAAAGAATGGTCCGCGAGGCGAACGCTCATTTTTGTGGGTTTTAAAACGTTTTAGAGAGTTTAGCATACAAAGAGTATGGCATGAGGTTGATACTTTCGCCAAGATCGGCCAAGGCGTTGCAAGAATATGAGTGATGGAAAGTACATGGGATTAGGAAACTTCCAGGATCTCCCAGTTTTGGTGGTACTTTGTTTTGGACAATGGCAGAACATTCATCATTTATAAAAGTTGAAGAAACTTCTTCAAACTTATGCTTTCTCTTGATAATTTCTTTGATAAATTTGCCATAATTTGGCATTCCAGCCATAACATCGACTAAATGCATGTTAATTCGAACTTCTTGTATTAAGTCGAGAAATTTATCACACTTAGCTTGCATCTTTTGCTTGCGTAAGCGTTGTGGATATGGTACTTTTGGTTTATATGGTTTGGGTGTTGGGTTTTCAGTTGGTTTGGTATGGGTTGGTTGGGATTCATCCTCATTATCACTATCTAATGGAATTTCGATTGGTGTAACTTGAGTAGGTTTTGTAGGTGATTCATAAGATAAACCGCTCCGCATGAATACGACATTCACATGATCGTTACGAGCTTGTGGGGGTTGATATTTGTTGTTGTTCTTGGGGTTTGGGTTAGTGTTACTTGGTAAAGAACCAGAAGCGCGATTCGATTGTTTATCGGCCAAACGATCAAATTTAGCTTCAAGGTTTTGAATGGAAGCTTGGTGGTGTTTGGTCGTAGTTTCGAACCTGGTTTCGAAGTCAGTGAATGTTTCTCGAACAAAAATGTTAGTTTTTCTTTGAGATTCAATAAAGTTGTCGATTTTGGTTTCAAGGTTGGTTTTGTCTTCGATTTGGTTGGGTTTCTTTTCGTCTCGATCATAAATTGGTTTATCATTTGATCTCCAATTATCTCGGTGGCGATTACGATAATCGTTATAAAATCGAGTTCGACGAAAGGTATTCATGAAGTTGGCTTCTTCTTCCTTCTTCATGGGTGTGTCATCGTCATCACATTGACTAGAAGGATGGTTTCCTCCACAGTGTTTGTAGGTTTTGTTTTTCATTTCCTTATATTGAGTATCAATTTTAAGAGACATGGCATCCATTCGAGCCATAATTTTCTCGGTATCGGTTGGGTTGTTGCTTTCTTCGGCAAAAGCAACGGTTTTTCGTGGGTTTTTGTTTTTGTAATTTTTGGACCAATCAAGCTTAAGCAAGACTTTGTCATCCAATGATTGGTAAGCTTGGTTAGGAGTTTTGTAAAGGAAAATTCCACCCGCTGCGACATTCAATGCATTTTGGGTAGCATCGTCAAGACCATGATAGAAAAACTTGATTATTCCTTCTTTTTTAGTCTATGGCCATGGTAGTTTATGAGTAGTTCTTTCATTTTTAACCATGCGTCAGTGATAGTTTCTCGATCTTGTTGAGAAAAGCTTCGGATTTCTCCAAAGAGTTTTTCAAATAGGACAGGAGGAAAGAATCGGCTAATGAAAGCAGTTCTAAGACCTTCCCATGTTCGAATGGTTCCTTCATTAAGTTTGTTGAGCTATGACTTGGCTTCTCCAGTCAGGGATGATGGAAACATCATGAGTTGGACGGCTTAGGCTTGTCCTTCTACATAGTTAAACATTTTACAAATTCCGTTGAATATGTGGATGTGTTTGTGAGGATCGGTTTGATTCGACCATCAAATTGGTTATTTTTTACGAGGGTCAAGTGGTTCCCTTTGATTGTAAAATCGTTTGCAGTTTCAGGTAAAATGATTGCAGAGCCAAGAGTTGGTGCTACAACTCTATCGGCTGACCACATTTGTTCATCATTGGTGTCCGACATTTGATCGTAACGGTTGATGAGTTTGGTGAGAAATAGGATTTGTGAAAGATTGTCAAAAGGTTGGTAGATTATGCGAGGTTGAGTTTGCTCGTGTTTCCTATCTAAAGGTACACGGGTATGAAGTCTACGTAGCCTTCGGTTAAGGGTACGTTCAGGTTCTGGTAATGGTGATGTTGGTGGTGTTCCGGATGAACGGGTGTGCATCCAACAAGGTTTTTGTTGTTTTCAGTGGAAATGTGCGGCGCACTTTTGGGTTTGTGCGACGCACTTTGGTTCGCTACAGGAAGTGTGGCGCACTTTTTGGTTTGTGCGACGTACTTGTTGTACTTCAGAAAATTTTGGTTTGAAAATGAGTGGCAAATGGTTCAATTTCTTCAAGGATAATACGAATTTGGTTACAAAACAGGATTATAAGTCCCCTGTAGCGGCGCCAAAAACTTTGTTAATGCAAGTGATGCCTAAAAACATTATTAGTGTTAACTAATCTTTCTTATTTTTGATCACAACAAACTATACAACACATTTAGTGTAAAACACAAAACGAATTATTTAACTAACACTATCATCAAGGTAATAATCATATCACTAACTTTTCTTAATCATACTTAGTGATCATCAAAGTGATTATCCTTAAAACTCACTTTTGTTAATATGACAAAAGATTTTTTAATAAACTTTCTTTTTAAGAAAATGTTTTATTAAAATGGAAAATGTAAATTTGAAAATGGCATATTCCATATGCCATAAGAATATCCTTTGAAGGTTTAAAAAACCTCAGATATTCCTACCCCACTAAAAGACAAAAAAGGGAGGGGACTCTACTGGGCGGTACCTTAAATAGCTAGGCGGTTCCTTAGCGATATGGAACTGCCGGCTAGTTAAGGATCCGCTCCCAGCTAGCCGTTGGACTTTGTCTTCTATAAATAGTGGATCATATCTCATTTTCCAACAACCCTCTTGGACGTTTTTCTCAGCCCCCTTTATCTTTTCTATAGCATAATCATTAGTAAATGATCACTTAATGTGTTAAGTATGTTTACATATGATTATCCTCTTGATCCCCTCCTTTACCTTGTCCAATGAGAAGATCACTCACTCACTAGTGTTGTGATAAAGATAAATCCATGAATTAGTCATGTTCATCATGTTAGCCTTTTTATTTTTGTTGATCCATTTGTAATTATGAAATACTTGGACTAGTTGTGTTCATCCAAGCTATTTGTGAATACTTGGATTTATTGTGTACATCCATTGCATATGTGTTTGCTTGGATTTGTATTGTGTAAATCCAAGCTACATGTGTGTACTTGGATATGTCTAGTTGAGTTGTAATAGATTGTGTAGTAGTTCTCACTAAACTAAGTGATGTGCTTGTGTCTTGTGAGTTCTCACTAAACTTGAAAGTGATTAGTAGTTGTGTTATGTGAAGTTCTCACTTAGCTTCAAAGTGAAGAGTCGTGAAGATTGGTTCTAGCTTTAGATTAGAACTTGACATCTAGCCTTGTGTCGTAAAATGGTGAAGTAGGCAACGTCGTGAAGATTGGTTCTATCTTGAGATTAGAACTCGACATCTAGCTTTGTGTCGTTAAATTGTGAAGTAGGCAACGTTGTGTAGATTGGTCCTAGATAATGATTAGGTCTCGACATTTATCTTAGTGTCGGAAAATAATGTAAGCGACGATGTAAGACTTTCTCACCCAAGAAGGGAGCTTGTGGATATAGTGGAAATCTCGAGTAGGTGTACTCGAGGAGTGGAGTAGAAACGAGGATAGAGCCTCGTTGTCGAACCACTATAAATCTTGGTGTCTTGTCACTAGGTTGTCTCTTTCCTTACTCTTTACTTAGTTCATTATCATTATACTTACCTATTACCATTGCTAATGCATTTGAATTGAACCTAATCATTATGCAACTTAGCTTCAAGTAAAAGATAGTTTTGATACAAACCTAATTGAAAGTAATTTTAATTAGGTGACTAATAGAAGAGAAAATATTCAACCCCCCCCCCCCCCCTTCTAGTTTCTACAATTGGTATCAGAGCGATGGTCACTCAAGTTCTTTGAAGTATATTGTACTTTAAAACTTGGATCGATCCATCGTCTCCTCAAATTAGAAGGTCAAGTTGTACTAAAGTTTTTTTGGTCAAAACTATTTTTTCTTGGAAAATAGGTCTTTTAATTAGTAATATTCCATCCCTCTTATATTAGTAGCTTTTATGCATTTTAGATCTACTCTTGAAATGTATCTACTAGTTTGCATCTTGCTTTGTGTAGGTACTCATGAAGATCAATCATTTAATTGGTTGTAGATTGAGTTACTTGCACTTATAGAAGACTCATCTTCATTGATCTCCAACATTTTTGAATGATGATATCAAGATGATTGGGAATGATACTAGTCCTTGAAGAATTAGTACTCATCATAGTCATTGTTGGGCATTGCATTGATTCCTTGATTAGAATGCTCTTTGTATCCAAGGTACGCTTTCGTTCTTCCACACGCCCTTTGATCATTCTTTTGATCATTACTTGACTATGTGCTTGTTCTTGGCATCCTTGCCTTGACATTTGTTTGTGGTTTGTGATTCTTTTCTTTTATCCTCTCAAACCTTCATTGCTTGGATACTTGACTCACTATGGTGATGTAGAGTTAGTTAGTAGTAGCTTAAAGTATCAAGCATGATATTCATGGTTTGCACCCATACGGTTAGTAGGCTCTTTGTGGGAGAGAAAGTGAATTAATACCTTGCTCATATTTTGGTTTAGACTAAGAGTATTATTGAAAGTGATCTTAGTCTATGCATCAATATTTGCTTTGTGTTCATTCATTACCAAAGCCGTTTAACACTTCACCAGAAAGGCACGTCTTAAACCACTATATATGACACAAGCTCTTCGTCTCCACGATTTGAAGATTGTCATTAATCCCTTGAGCATTGATCTTAGTCCTGATTCACTTCCCTTGGCTTCTCTCCACTTTGCTTTTTCCCTACGAGTAGTCGTTTGTCCGTTTCGGTTCTTTTCGATCTCGATTCAACTCGTAATCCTTCATTAAGGCATATTGCTTAGTGTTATGATGATCCAATGATATTCTAAAAGGTTTAAGATATATTTTTAAGTATTTTAGAAAACTTGGTTTTCAAAATTTTGGCGTATTTCATTGATAAAAACCAGCCTCTGTAGGCGGTTCTTTATCTCTGGCGGCTCAAACCTGTGGTACCTTATCGATAAGGAACCGCGGGCAGTAAAGCTTGTCAGAGCGCCAGTTTATTAAAATAATCTTTTTCAAACCAAACCCTCACTCTCCCAAAAACACACAGTCGACGGGTTTCACCTTTTCCACCATTATTGAAGCTTCAAAAACCTTCAATCACTCAAATTAATTGATTCCAAGTTGTGGGTTTCACTCATCCTTCATCAAACATCAATTAGTTGTAAGTACTTTCTTTCAATCTCATCTATTTTGTTCTAGGGTTCATCCTTTCATAATTGGGGATTTTTAAAATTGAAATTGAATTAGAACCTTAATAGGAATATGGGTTGACATGGTTATTTTACTATGATTCCTTAGGTTCATATTCATTAAGATTTAACTAAAACCCGCTTGTAGAACAAATCTGAATTTTGGCTAAATGATTTTGGTTAAAAGATGGAATTGAGATGAACCCATGAACAAATAGGTAGTTGCATTGTTAATGCTAACCTAAAAACCTTGTTTTGAAAAACCAATGTTCTAGTCCATTGTTGATCCAACATAGTTCATATGTTCTTGGTTAATAATGGAATAGATACATTGTGAACATGAGAATGATATGGATTCAATCCTTTGTTTGTCAAGAAATTGATATAACACATTCTCATATTTTGATTTTTGATTTTATTTTTCATATGAGTGATTGGAAAAATATTTTCTTGTGTTTTTATTTAGGTACTAATCATGCCTTCACAATACCAAAAGTATCATCAACTCACCAAACAGTATATGCCTAACCTTTCCGACTTTTGTCACTCAACTCACCTCGCCCATACTTATTCCTCCCTTCAATCCCGTTGTTTTCATGAGTGTAGAGTTGTCCAAAAGGATATTAAGGATTATGTCTACATCAAGTCTATGTTTGAAAACATTGGATTTGATTGTTTGTTCAATATTAAGGAAGACATCTATCCTCGATTCCTATTGGAGTTCTTTAGCACATACTCCGTCATTGAAAACAATGATGGAATATTTATTAGGTTCATCTTGAACGGTCAACTCATACAATACTCTCTCGAAGTCTTTGGTCAAATTCTTGATGTCCCATTTGTAGGCACTTGTCGCTTCACGGATAAATGGAAGATTAGTGCTCTCCTTGAATCCAACAATTGTCCTCTAAATGATCATGAGGAAATTGATCTTGACTTCATTGTTGACATTGTCTCCAAGAAGCGTAATCGACCCGTTAAGAGAAGCCTTCATACTAAGGTACGTTCGGTGAAACGTCATGAGGTTCTCTTAAGCGACCTTAATGATAATATGGTCCAATGGACCAATATCCTTAGGGAAAATGTGTTTTGTCTTAGTGGAAACCGGGATCATGTTCCGTCGTGTTTAGTGCATATGTTATATTGCATCTTTACCAACACCAATTACAATTTGGCATATTTTATCGCTCAACGGATCAATTATGCTATTCACAAGCCTAAAACAAACCTCCCTTACCCAATGCTTCTCACTCGCCTTTTTAAAAGGGTTGGCCGTGATTTTACAAATCTTGATCTTTCTCAGTTTCAACCGGTCAAACGGGTCATGCTACCTATTCAAGAGGTATATAAGAGAAAGACAAGATGTGATCGTAAATTCGACCAACAAGAGTCCAATGATGAGGACATGGACATGCCAACAAGTTATGGTGATGGCATTGGCACAAGTGCTCCCATTGATTCTTCGAGTACTTCTCACCACTCCACAAACTCATTCGTGGACGATTTAGATGACATTGTTTCCCCTCCTCATCATTCCACTAGTGAAGTTCCTAATAATCTCAATTTGGAGGAACTTTACCGTCAAAATCTTCGAACCCAAGGTGATTTACATGAACACCGAGTTGAGTCAAGGAAGGGAATCAAGTACTTGGGAAACATGATCAAGGGATTGGGCAAGAAGAGAAGATGAAGACTTTGAATTGTTTCAAAGTATACATGTTGGTAAACATGTAATGTGATGATGAACATTTGCTTCTTTTTACCTTATTTTGGTTATGTACTAACTAATACTACTTGTTTGGATTATTTGTTATTTCTATCCTAATGATTGTCTATGCCATTTGGATTTACGATTTGCATAGCTTTGTGCATCCTATGTGTTAGTTAGCTTCCTAGATTTTGGTCAGTAGTTAAATTTGGCTTGAAAATCCTTTGGTAAAAATCTGGGCTAACCAAAGTTTGAGGAAGTACCATTTTTGAACACCTCTGGTCGCGGTTCCATATCGACCCGCGGTACCTTATTGATAAGGAACCTCCTCCCCTAGATGAGGAACCACCGGCTACTGTGTCCGACAGAATCTTTGCTTTACACTATTTTCCTTAATCTGTGTAAACCTTGCTTGATTCTTTGCAAAAACCTGCACATTTCCTAAACTAGGTTAGCTAAATTCATTGTTCACATAAAATGTTTTTAACCCATTACTAGTTTGGATCATCCCCTCACCCTTTTAAACCCACCTTGTTAGCCATGTTCTTCACACATCAAACCATTCTTCCTTAAACCTTAAACCTCTCATTTCAACCATGGTTTCTACAAGAAGCTCAAACTCATCCAAAACCTCCACTTGAAGGAGAAATCTTAAGATTAAGATTAAATTGCCTAAACCTAACTCTTCACCCTTTCACACACCCAAAAATGATATTGTCCCAATTCTCATTTCTTCATCAACCTCACCACCTCTTGCTTCATGCAAGACTACATCAACCCATGGTACCAACCATTCTCATGGTTCTACCTCCTCTTCATTCCAATCAAGAATGAATGAGCTTTCCTCACCCTTCACTCCAAGTAATCTCTTGGATGTGACTACCCAACCAAAACCCATCCAAAGCATTCCCATTGTGAATGACTTTGTTGATACCATGGTGACTTCACCATTTACCCCTCCAAACTCACCCTTTTCACCCTTGGAGAGCATGCCTCCACACTCACCTACATCACCCTTGGAGAACATACCTCCTCCACCTCCACCTTCCTCAAACACTCCAAACTTGGGTGATCCTAGCTTTTATGAATATTTCATGCACAATGGCACTAATTGCCCTTGTTGCCTCAACAACTTCTATCTCCTTGATATCCTTAGAATGGAGATGATTGGGGCTCACATAGAGTTGCAAATCTTTTTGTTGAGTCTATTTGCCAATCATCCTCCTAGGAGATAAATGATGATTTTCCCTAATAAGTTTTTCTTTAAAACAAGCCAAGGAAGACTCCTAATCAAGACCTAGTTTTTAAGCTAGTTTTGTTTTTAGATAGTTATTTTTTCTCTTTATTTCCTTTATGTATCTCTTTCATGAGTGTTTTATGAGGATGAATTATGGACTTAGCATTATGTGTTTCTATCTTTATGTGCACAGTAATCAACTTTAATTCTAAATTGAAATTGAACCTAAATCTATCACAACCTCTAAAACTTGACTAAAATTGGCTCAAAATGTTATCTAAAATATTTTGTCACCCTTTGTCAAGACATTCTTTGTGAATGTGTTGCTTTTATGCAACCCTAGCATAATTTAGTGCTAATAGAGGTAAAATTCCAAGATTTGCAATTTTTTGAAAAAGTCTTAGTTTTTCTCAAAACCCTGGAAAATCAAGGTTTCAAGTCCACTGCACGCGGCTCACTAAAGTCGCGCGGTTCCTTAAGTGATAAGGAACCGCCGGTCCCTATAAGGTACCGCGGACAGAAAAGCCAATTTTTGGCTTATTTTTTGGTCTTTCCTCATAACCCTATCCCCTGTCAAGATTCCATGTTTACTCAATTTGGCTAAACATTCCTTGACACTTTACGTTTGATTTTCAAACCTTTGCCTGTCTACTTTCTTCTTATACCCCCACCTTGAGATTTCATTCTCACACCTCAATAATGCCTAACTCTTCCTTTCATAACCTTGACATTTCATTGTCACAAACCTCCTCACCCAAAGCTTCATCCAAGCTTTCTAAGAAACCGAAGATCTCGGTTCGACCTATTTGGATCAAGAAAAATGAACCATCTTCATCCAAACCACCCAAGAACTCCACCTTCTCTCCAGTTAAGTATTGGAATGAGACCTACTCCATTAACCCTATCACCGCAGAAAAGGAAAATCTCCCCCCCCCCCCACCACCAAAACCTTTTGACACCCCTCAACTCAATGACCTTTCAACCTTCCCAAACCTCACAAGGCATTGTGAAAACATTTCCTACCCACTCTCCTCACCACCACCAAACCCTAGGTGTGATGGCCTTCCCCCATCAACCGAATTTGTGTTGCATCATGGATCCTCGTGTGCTTGTTGTCGATTTCTTGAATTCCTCCTCACTCGACCTCCTCTCAAAGTTTTCGTTCTCGTGGACAAAACTTCGAATGATGCCTCGTCGTCTTATTTTTCCAACTAAAGGGCTACACTCTCTTGGAGTCAATAAAACTTTAGTTGTTTTAGAGTCATTAGTTTTTTTTAAGCAATCTTGGAAAATTATCACTATTCGACTAGCTTATGCTTTGTGGTTTATTTTCCATATATTTACTTTAGATACTCATATTGTGTGTATGACTATCTACTTCGTTTGTCTTTTTCATATTTATGTAATATGAAATCTTTGTGTTGTGTTTGTTGTCTTTATTTGATCATTTTCTCTTTCTTTTGAGTTGATCATGGTTAATCTTTACAATTGATTATGGGTGATTCCATCAATTCTAAATTTTAACCCCTTGACAAATTTATCATCTTCATTGGTTGGATGTTTCCTTTCTCCCTCCTTTCCACCAATTGAACTTTGATTTTGTCATTTACCTCTTTGGACATACTTAACAAATACTTGTTTCTAATTTGAGATTTCTTCTCCTTATCCCTCTCAAGTTACTTAGTAGGTAGTGATCATATATACATTGGTGTTTTTTCCTTTCTACTAACCTTTGTATAGCATGTCACCATAGCTCATACACTTGGTGCCCCAAGCAAGGGGTAGCAACCACCAAGGGGGAGCTACTAGCAAAGTCCGGTTCTCTTCAAAGACTTGTGCTTACCTTTTTGCTACGACAAAGGGGGAGAAATGATAGTGATAAACTCGTTAATAATTCGATATTTTGTGTTTCTACGTAAATGAGTTTATAGTTTGTCGTAATCAAAAAGGGAAAGATTGTTAATGCAATGATGCCTAAAAACATTATTAGTGTTAACTAATATTTCTTAGTTTTGATCACAACAAACTATACAACACATTTAGTGTAAAACACAAAACGAATTATTTAACTAACACTATCATCAAGGTAATAATCATATCACTAACTTTTCTTAATCATACTTAGTGATCATCAAAGTGATTATCCTTAAAACTCACTTTTGTTAATATGACAAAAGATTTTTAATAAACTTTCTTTTTAAGAAAATGTTTTATTAAAATGGAAAATGTAAATTTGAAAATGGCATATTCCATATGCCATAAGAATATCCTTTGAAGGTTTAAAAAACCTCAGATATTCCTACCCAACTAAAAGACAAAAAAGGGAGAGGACTCTACTGGGCGGTACCTTAAATATCTAGGCGGTTCCTTAGCGATATGGAACCGCCGGCTAGTTAAGGATCCGCGCCCAGCTAGCCGTTGGACTTTGTCTTCTATAAATAGTAGATCAAATCTCATTTTCCAACAACCCTCTTGGACGTTTTTCTCAGCCCCCTTTCTCTTTTCTATAGCATAATCATTAGTAAATGATCACTTAATGTGTTAAGTATGTTTACATATGATTATCCTCTTGATCCCCTCCTTTACCTTGTCCAATGAGAAGATCACTCACTCACTAGTGTTGTGATAAAGATGAATCCATGAATTAGTCATGTTCATCATGTTAGCCTTTTTATTTTTGTTGATCCATTTGTATTTATGAAATACTTGGACTAGTTGTGTTCATCCAAGCTATTTGTGAATACTTGGATTTGTTGTGTACATCCATTGCATATGTGTTTGCTTGGATTTGTATTGTGTAAATCCAAGCTACATGTGTGTACTTGGATATGTCTATTTGAGTTGTAATAGATTGTGTAGTAGTTCTCACTAAACTATAAAGTGATGTGGTTGTTTCTTGTGAGTTCTCACTAAACTTGAAAGTGATTAGTAGTTGTGTTGTGTGAAGTTCTCACTTAGCTTCAAAGTGAAGAGTCGTGAAGATTGGTTCTAGCTTTAGATTAGAACTCGACATCTAGCCTTGTGTCGTAAAATGGTGAAGTAGGCAACGTCGTGAAGATTGGTTCTATCTTGAGATTAGAACTCGACATCTAGCCTTGTGTCGTTAAATTGTGAAGTAGGCAACGTTGTGTAGATTGGTCCTAGCTAATGATTAGGTCTCGAAATTTTGCTTAGTGTCGGAAAATAATGTAAACGATGATGTAAGGCTTTCTCCGCCAAGAAGGGAGCTTGTGGATATAGTGGAAATCTCGAGTAGGTGTACTCGAGGAGTGGAGTAGAAACGAGGATAGAGCCTCGTTGTCGAACCACTATAAATCTTGGTGTCTTGTCACTAGGTTGTCTCTTTCCTTACTCTTTACTTATTTCATTATCATTATATTTACCTATTACCATTGCTAATGCATTTGATTTGAACCTAATCATTATGCAACTTAGCTTCAAGTAAAAGATAGTTTTGATACAAACCTAATTGAAAGTAATTTTAATTAGGTGACTAATAGAAGAGAAACTATTCAACCCCCCCCCCCCCCTTCTAGTTTCTACAAACTTGATGTTCGTTTGCAAGTCTTTAATTTATATTACAAGGTTTAGACAAAAAAAGGGACTAGAAGACAAACACGGGCAAGTATATCCTTTCGTTCGTAATATAGCTTTGTAGTGGTAAGCCAGGATCGTTCGCTGAGACTTAGTTTCGTTTTGGTAATCAAGATAATAATTGAAGAAAGAAATAGATGAAATAATATCAATAGTAACAAGTATGACTAATAGGGGATAGCTCATATAAGTTAGTGATGATGATAATAATGATCGAGATATGTTTATGTAGGTAAAGAGTGATAATCCTTTTTCGTCAAAACGACGTTTACACAATTTACTTGGGTTTGATTCAAGACTTATGTTTATTTTAGCGACTAAGCTCAAAACAAGTTGCCAACGAGTTCAATATTTTATCAAGTTTCTAAGCGGATGTCTCCAACCAAAGATTCATGACTATAGACAAGTTCTTGAAAACTTATTATAAAAAATTGCGTTTCTCAACGCCAAACTATCGTAACAAATCAACTTAGATAAAATATGGTTTATAGAACTAGGTGGTACAATGGTTCTACAACATTAGCTTGAAATCATATATAAAGGATCATATCATAGCATCATCACTAATTATAGTCACATACCCGTATAGTCACAAATGGCTTAGCCTAACATAGTAATCAAAGTAACAATTGGAAAAGAGTAAGAGAACATCATACTCAGATTGGATTAAATAAACGAGTACACAAGTGTCACGATTGTATCGTTCCTCCAAGAATCAAAGAGTAGAATACTCTCGTTACAAGTATCTCCCAAAATTGTATAATACTGAAATTTTACTAAGAAAGCTAAAATACTCGAGCTATGGAGTATTGAGAGAGAGAGAGGTGTGTGTGTAAAATGAGTGTAAGTGGCCTCTATTTATAGTGTTGTATGGGGTCAAATGTGCGTCGCACTTCTCCGAAAGTGCGCCACACTTTGGAGACGTGAATGTGCGCCGCACTTTCAAGTTTGTGCGCCGCACTTCTGGGCGATCCAGAATCTTCTTTCAACAATTTTGGCTTATTTGCATATTGAGGCCCCTTCTTTATATATCTTCACTTTGCTCCTTCAAACTTTATATTTGCATATAAAACACAACATATTAAGTATCAGAAGCTCTTATTTATACTACAAAGTGGCATTATAATGATAGATTGTATATGTATAATTAGGTCGTTATCACTAACTTTAGAACATAATCATTTTACTTCTGCCAGAAAAATCAGTACAAATTATTTCAGCTTTACCAGCACGTGAATTATTATATTATAGCTGCAAAGACTTCTAGTCACCAATCAGGATGCGACTTCTGAAATTCTTAAATTCATGATCAACAGATTATCCCAAAGTTCCAGATGTCATTCCAGAAGGTTTCCCATAAATTCCTTCTTAACCACGAGACAGAGTTTAACATCAAACTTTTCTCAAGGACAAAAACTGTTTTAGAACACTTTACCGCAGGACTTCAGTTAAGTTAAAAGAGTTGCAGCAATTGCTGCAAAAGTTACCGGAACGAGGCTTTATTCGCCCTAGCGCACCACCAGGGGGTGTACCATTTCTGTCTATCAGAAAGAAGGTCGATAACATGAGATCATGTATCGATCACCAAAATTTTACAAAATCGCCATTCTTAATCAATATTCATTCCACGTATAGAAGGTTTGTCTGACCTGCTACGATGGATTGAACATTTTTCCAGAATAATACGCGATCAGGCTACCATCAGTGGCGAGAGTAAGAATACGATGTTTGCAAGACTGCTTTTGCACATGTCGTGATCATTCTAAAAATTTTAATTTATACTTTTGAACTCCCTAATGCCCCAGCTATATTATAAAAGTTATGAATTAAAAAAAATTCCCATGAATTCTCAGACAAAATCATCAGTACCTTCATTGATCACATTCTGATCTGCTAAATTCTAGAGAGGAACACGAGATCATCTTCTCATAGTTGTACAGAACCTCCGATAGGAGAAAATTATATAAGCAACTTCCCTGATGTGAATTCCAGTTGAACAAGGTGGCATTTTCGAGACACCCTATTTTAGTAGAAAGAATTTCAAACAATCATGCGAACGTGAAGGCCATCACCAGATGGTCAAGACCGACGTCTGTGACTGAAGTGCGAAATTTCTAAAATTTAGTTGACTACTACCGCAGAAATGGCTGACAGTTCTCACGATTAGCTTTCCATAACTAAGCAGAATTATGTGTTCCACAAGATCCTACGCTAGGAGAAAATCTAAACTACTGTGACTCAAATTCTTTCATGACTATTCACCTAGGTTTCATCAGAATGTACCATAAAACTAGGCAGAATTTTGATAGGAGCAGTATAACACATTGATGTAGCTATGTTCATATGTTGATGCCTGACTTACCAGCAGGTTCAAGATAGAACACCGACATGCTAGTGATTTATTACAACCACCAGGAATTCAGAACATGAATGAGACAAGATTTCATGAAGATTGTTTTCAATTTACCACAGAACTAAGAAAATATGATAATATCTAAGTCATTGTCGACCATTTAAACCAGCCTAAACGCTTTCTTTCATCCGAAAAGGATTTTGCAGTAGCAAATCTGCAGGAGATTCAGCAATAGATCGTACAACTTCAAGGTATTCCATCAACAATCCTGTCAGATTGAAATTCACGTTCGCGAATCACGCTCACATTCATGTTCACGTTTACATTATGATGTTGTTTCAGTCCATGTTTGTGCTACCTCATGACGTAAGTCCATACCCGCATTCATGACATTGTTCACGTTCAGGTTCATTTTCCATCTCGCGATACACGTTTCTCAACTTGTTACTGAATTCGGTTATGGAAAGCTTAAGAAACCAAACTCAAGTTAGCAGAGCTTCTCCATACCCAGGCAGACGTTTCACGTCTTAGGTCGTATCGTTTGGCATTCTTTCCTCAGTCAGCATAGGTTCATGATATGTCCTAGCATCACGTTCACAGTATGTTTATATTCCATTGCCCATTATTCCTCATATAATCGTGCACCACGTTCACAATTGCTCACGTACCATGTTCACAATTGTTCACGTAGTTCGTCCCTATATATTTTCAGCAGCTTGCTCAGATATATAAATGTTATCTTTCAGGATATTTATACGTACCGTTTCATGTATCCTACATGCTATAGCTTGTTCATTCCATCAGATTCAGAAAATCCATCTTAAGTATAGAACCAGAAATTATTCAACATCATCAGGACAGGGTCATCAGGACCAAGATTTTCATTATGCTTAGAACTTTTAAGGAATCATTTCGAGCGGGAAGCCACTCGAAACAGAGGAGTCCATCCGGACCTCTCATTCCTTTTCCTGTAATAAATCCAGTTAAGTACTTTCAGTCATGTCACGTTTCATGTTCTCTTCAGCCATGTCACGTTACATGATCACTTCAGTCATGTCGTGTTTATATCTATCAGCAGCATTATGTCTTAATTAGAAGACGAAATATCCTTTTAGCTTATTTGTCTTTTCAGTTTATGTATTCTTTCAGTTCTTATAGCTTCATCAGCTTATTACCTATAATTTGAGGACGAATTTCTCCTTTTTAGAGGGGAAGAATCGTAAAACCACAACATTATCGCATCCTTAATTCGAGGACGAATTAGTTTTTTTAGAGGGTAAGAATTGTAAAACCCGCTTTAAAAGTACTCAAACATTAAATACGGACAATCACAGATTTAATTTAAACGTTACGTAATTATTTATTCAGATAATAGATAACAGTGTTAAATCAAGTATTACGAAAACATTATTTAATCAGGAAATAAATAAGTCACGTCAGAATATATTCACGAGTATTAATATACGAACACGAATCAATGTTTAAAAATCCACGAATATACAAATACGCAGTCTCGACTTTAATTAAATATTACAAGATTAGTTATTTAGAATAATAATTATTAAATGTCAGGAAATATTACATATGTATTACATAGGTATTATTACGTAGAAAATAATTACTACGTTTGAGGAATGGAAACACAGGTAATAAACAAGTATACACGACAATTATAGTATCGAAAACAAAAAGGAAACCACAAAAAAAATTATATGGGCTGGCGGTTTGTTTAAAAAAAGAGGAAATATTGGGCCTTTAGCCCAGCCCGTTGGGAAAACAAAAACACGGGGAAACAAAGTTACCATTTTTTCACTTCAGCATAAATAAAAAAAGGAAAAGGACGTAGGGTTCTTTGTTGGATGCCGACAGTTAAGGACAAAAAAAATTGAAGGAACTTTGTTTTGATCAAGACTTTGTGCATTGTTGTGGGTTTCTTAAATCACGATCATTGGTGAGTCTTTCTCTCCTTTTCTTTCTTTTGGATCACAAAATCAAAAAATAAATAAACCAAGAACATATGGTTTCTGATTTTTGGACATATTAGTTAATGGGGGTTTTGAATCACGAAAAGAAAACCCGAAAGCCCATGGCTCTCGGTGTGCTGCTGTTCGACCCAGCCGAGACACAGTAAGGTCTCGGTGGTCCCTTTTGTTGCCCAGCCTCGAACCACAAGCCACCAGGGGGTTCTGTTCAAAAACAGTAAGAAACAAGGGACGGTTTGGTGTGGGTTGTGTCGGCTACAATAAACCCACCAGGGAGGGGGTTCGTTTAATAAAACAATGGGTAAAAGAACAGTAGGGGGTGTTTGGGATTAACTCAACAAAGGGGGTGTTTGGGTATGCAAGAACAGTGGGAACCAAACAGGAAGCAGTGGGAACCACTGCTGTAACGGCGGGAACCAAACAGAAACAAAACGGGGGTTTTTATATTAAAGCGGTGGGAACTTTTAGCAAACAGTGGGAACCACCGTTGGGTGACGTCAGCAGCTAGGGACCATGTCGTAGGCTCGTTTTGATTAACCCGAGACATGGGTGTCTCGGGGAAGATTTTAACTCGGGTTTCGGGGTCACGAACAATGATAAAATACGAGGCTATTTAATTAGGATTAAATCAATTTATCAAGTTAGTTTTATAAATAATAAATCAAATGGTTTGTTTCACTAATTTAATTAAAAGAATTTATTTGACATCACTTAAATCCCTTTTAATTATTTAGAAACATGTTGGTTTTATATAAATGATTGAGTAAAATGCATGAATGCTCCTGTGATATCCCAAATTTGCAGATTGACTCCCCAACTTCGAGAAAGTGCAGGCGGCCTCCCGGACGACGAAGGTAAGTAGTAACCAACCTCCCTGGCCGTTATCTCTGTTAAGTTTTCGTCGTTATCTTCTTTTTGTCAAGGGTATTATCGTCTTTTCATTTATTTTTAGTAGCAAAATTTTATTAGCTTGCATTAATAATCCCTATAACAAACACTTCCTCACACACACACACATTAAATTAAAATCCCCAACCTCAAAACTCATACACCCTAAAAATAAATTCTGCAACTTTTTTCAAGATCTTAGATACATCATATTTCTTCAATCAAACAAGCCAAATAATATTGACAAGATTATTTGCATCAAAAGAAACACAAGCCACGATTTCTGATTTGCACCTCCATCATCACATATATGTTCGCTCTACCATCACCACCATGTAGCAACCATATCCGCCATCAAAAAAATACCAGCCACAATTTCTGATTTGCCACCAGCCACAATGATGTCACCACAGCCGACACCTTCACCAACCCTCACTCCACCGCAGCTACAAACCACCTTCGTGTCATCACCACCATCGTCGGGCCTAACCATGCCACCACTAGATCCACGTTGATTTTGGTACAGCTGCCACCACCTTCGTAATCTAACCCATCACCACCACAGATCTGCTCCATCCCCGGTCGACGTGCATCACCCGACCAACGTTACCAGTCACCATCTTAAATCAGAAACCACCGTCGTGGTCACCACCACGACCACCTCAAGTCAGCTCGCATCAAGTTCGTCACCATGGTGACTAATTTCATCAGATTCGTCATCATCTACCACCCGTAAGGGCGTGTCTCGAATTTTAACAATGACCCCTTAATTGGCAATGGATAAAATAAATATAATGTAAAGATCATAATCAGAATTTTTAATTTCTACTAATATAACTGGTGGGGTTAATATCTTCCCAAAAGAATATTACTTTTATTTTGACAACAAATTCAGGTGGGCTACAATAACTGTCAGCCTAATCCATTGCAAATAAAAAAAGAGTTGCAGAATTTTGTTTTAGGGTTTATGAGTTGTGTGAGGAAGCGTTTGTTATAGGGAGTATTAATGAAATCTAATAAAACTTTGTGACTAAAAATAAATGAAAAGACGATAATACCCGTGACAAAAAGAAGGTAAGGACGAAAACTTAACAGAGATAACGGTCAGGGAGGTTGGTTGCTACTTACCTTCGTCCTTCGGGAGGTCGCCTGCACTTTTTAGAAGTTGGGGAGTCGATCTGCAATTTTGACAAACCACATGAAGCATTTATGCATTTTACTCTAAATGATTTAAACCTCATAGAAACAAATTTAGAAACGTTTTATTTTGGAAAACTTTCTAATTTAAGAAACTTGTTATTTGTAGCAGGTTACTTAATACAGTATAATACCATATCAGGATACAGTATAACATACAATAAATAGAAATACAGGATATATGCTAATCGGTAAACATTTAAAGAACAATTAGATTATCAGAAATACACCAGACAATCAGATTAATCAGATTATACATAAACAGTAATACAATAATTAAATAAATTAAACTAAGAACAGATAAGAATCAGTAACAGTAAACTGTAATCAGACAACTTATTACGCGTCCGTTATTTATGTAGTAACCGTGAAGTCGGAGTAGATTTTTCAGCTTTCATTCTTATTTCATTACTGGAAACGAGGTACGGATTTCCCGTCCTTCAGTAAGGACTCCCTTCTATGCATGATTAGGATTCCCCGTCCGCAGCCAAATGTTTTCTCCAGTATATGTTTTAAGCTTATCAGTAATCATTTTAATAACTAAATAAATTGCATGAGCTTTATATACAAGCATGATCAGTTTATGTACTAGTTACGGAGGTACGGTAACCATGACACTAGAGGCACCGGTGTCATGACTCCTCTGCGAAGGAGTGATTTCTCGCAGCGTCCCATTTATTTCAGCTTGGCCATTTATCAGTATTATCAGCGGGGCGTATGGATGCATCATAGGCTATCAGTTTACAATTATCAGGTGAATGTGGTGTGTGCTCTACATCCTTCACATTGGAACTGATCCCTCCACCCATCACATTATTTAAAGGTCACCCCTCTATTTATTCATGCAACAGTTGTTACAACACATGACCTATATAAGCTCTTGGCAATTAAAATACAGTAAATACATGTTTTCAGATTTAACAGATAACAGTTCAACTTTATTATATAAAAATCAAACTTTTCAGATTATACATAGATTTCCGCTACAATCTTACTTGTCAGTCTTATAGTTTCAGTGTTTTATCATCTGCTTCATTTCAGTAATTCTTATCATGCTTTATATCCGTTCACTGGGCGTTATGCTCAGCTGTAGTTCCTTTTCATGTTCTAACGACAGGTACTTGCATTTGGATGAAAGCTATCTAGACTTCTTACTTTATGCACTTCTTACATTATTCTGCTAATATGGACATTGTTTAGTCCTTTCCTTTAGTATTTACTTTTAATGTTTGAGCTTATGTGTGGATTACCGATGTTTGATTCTGGTATTTCCCTTTATGGTCAGTTAATGTTTTAGGACATTTACCTTACGCTTTGATGACACGCCATAAATACACGTAACGGTCCACTTATCCAAGTAGGTGTTACAGGTTCCTAATATGCATGGAAGGAGAAAGGAAAGGACCAGGGTGGCTACTCTACCCCCTAGCAATAAAAGTTGCAGTGTAAGTTTTCTAAAATTATTAAAGTTTACCCCTCGACTCATAACTTGTTGGTTCCGCCCCTGACAGTATCATGGCAAAATATATGGTATTTAGTCTACTTCTAAGTTATTCACATGAGAGACCAATTCGTAGTGACGAAGACACAGAGTTGAACTTGCATAAAATGTTGAACCAAATTGTCCATCAAAATAAACATTCGATAAAAAATTATTGACTAAATTCAAGAACATTAAAGACTTAGTGGAGCTAACCTAGATCTCAAGTTCAGTGACAGCAAGTTCACTTTTAAATTGAGAAATAGCATCCTCCCTTACAAGCAATTACATACAAATTTAATTGCTTATCAATCAAAAGAGTTCCTTGCAACAAGATCTAGCGGATATTTTCTATCTTATTTCCAAAGAAATATTGATAGAAAATCCCGTGTAAAGTAGAAAAATTTAGCTTGAGCAAACATATAGAGACGCCTAAGAAATTCCCACTAACACTGTTACCAAATGTATTCAAGTAAAAATCAGAAGGCTGTTACTATTGCAAGTTGAACGAAAATAAAGGCTTACCTAGATAACAATCCTTTTGTTGAAGTTCTCATTGTATGGCACTCTATGGTGTTGGTATCCTAATATATGTAAACAGCAGAAAAAAATATACGGATTAGAAACATAAAACTATTCTCTAATGGAGCAAACAATCACCTATTTCAAAGAAAATATACTACAAAAGAAACACCACTCAATAAGGTAGCAATAGCAAACTGATGTGACACCTAAATGAAAATTAACATGAAGAATATTACATAAATTTTATAGAAAACCATTGTGTCTATTTCATCTATAATCAGGTATCATATGTACAAATTTTTAGAACAAGAGGTGTTAAAAAATCAAGTAATATCTACTCAAAGCCCCTAATCATCATGATGCACATCGACATCTCTTCCAAGGATTAGACGCCCAAACGTCAAGGCTAGATGGTGTAGATGCGTGTGAAAGGTGAATGATCTAATTTTGAGTTTAAAATGTATTCATTCATTTTGAGTAGATGCATGGAGGTACACAAAACACGTATTCTTCAAGTTACGCCCTACTATATTGCCGACTTAAAAATAAGAGAAATACGAAATGAGATCGACAATCTTCCAAATCAATTCACTGAATTTCAGCAACTTTATCAATTAACCAATTAAATTTGTTTTGATGCATCATTCAAAACCAGTGATTAACAATAATAGATTTTATCGTATCCAACCCTCAACCCAAAAATTAAAACAAAAGGCCAACATATTAAAAGTCAGATAACTATTGAGTTTGTATTTGCATTCATGATACAATGCAATGTCATTAACAAAACTAAATAGCTACAATAATAAAGTGGTGTTTGAGTAAGCCTATCTAGGTGCTTAACTTGGTGTATTTTGTAAAATCCTAAAAGCTATTACGAGCTTTAAGAGGGTTTGGGTAAACTTATGTAAAACAACTTTTTATCTTTTTTCTCGGCTTAAATAAACTAATAAGCATGACTTGCTAGATTTGAGTTTTTTCAAAACATAATCAAACATGTGAATGAATTGGTTTTTAAGTGTATTTTCAATTTTTAAATTTCATCAAGTATTATATGACACAAACAAAACATTTTTTGAACAAAAAGACTAACAATAAGCAATAATAAAAAAATTACAATGTATGTAACATTGGTTTTTGCAACCACCACGTCGAGTCTTTCGAGAATTCTTTGCTTCTACTAAAACATAAACAAAGTAATTTAAAGTCAAACTTAAAAAAGAAAAAGAAAAATTGAAAGTGAACATTTACTTCAGTATAGAGCGAGTATGATTTAGTTTAGTTACATTTTCAATAACGACGATCGTAGAAACACGTTAAAAGAGCCGTACAAAACTTCTGTAACTACTATAGTACTAAAAGAATAGGGAAGTTTGATCAAGTTTACTTTATTACCCTTAATTAAAATTGTCTTACAAATTTTAAAGAATACTTAAAAAATGATATTTGGCGGAACCATCTTAAGTCTGTGTACCTTTTTGGTACCGAGCACCCAACAAGGAAGGCATATCCCAGTAAATTAACTAGGCTACACTAGCTGACCAAGCTGGGGCCTAGGAAATACTTTAAGTAATTAGCTAAGGGTAAAACCATCATTGTGCTAAAAATTAAGCGAGAAGAAGTTGTAAGTAATTCGCTTTTCTTATAATGTGTGTTTTTTGTCGGAGGAAAATAATTTTTGAAAGGAAGAAGTACATTATATCTTTATTTTTATTATTACTCTTTAAAAAGCAATTAAAACCTTTTAAAGATAGACTTCTTATGTTTTTAAAACTACACATATTATTATATTTAGTATATCCTAGAATTAAACTCTACACAACATTAATTACATTATAATGTAAAATAATGACACATTAAATTTTATTATTATAACGAATGTTACGAACTTACATTAATACAAATTTATTATCAATTTTTTGTTGATTTTTTTAAAGTGTTCTTTTTCTAATTTTACCTTACTTTTTTTTGTGTTATACAATACTCATGCAAAACATGTGAATGAATTGGATTTTAAGTGTATTTTCAATTTTATAATTTCATCAAGTATTATATAACACAAATAAAACATTTTTTGAACAAAAATACTAACAATGAGCGGTAATAAAACAATTAGAATGTATGTAACATTGGGTTTTGCAACCACCATATCGAGTCTTTTGAGAATTCTTTGTTCTACTAAAACACAAATAAATTAATCTAAAGTCCAATTTAAAAAAGAAAAAGAAAAATTAAAAGTGAACATTTATTTCATAATAGAGCGAATATGATTTAATTTAATTGCATTCTCAATAACGAATATTGTAGAAACACGTTAAACGACTCGTACTAAAATTCTTTAACTATTATAGTACTAAAAATAAACACAGAAGTTTGATCAAGTTTACTTTATTACCTTTAATTGAAATTGTTATTACAAACATTAAATAATATTTTAATTATTTAGCTAATGGTAAAACCGTCATTATGCTAAAAATTAAGCGAAAAAAAGCTATAAGTAATTCCCTTTTCTTAGAATGTGTGTTTTTATAGGGGGATAATAATTTTGGAAAGGAAGAAGTACATCTTCATTTTTATTTTTATTTTCACTCTTTATAAAGCAATTAAGACTCTTTAAAGATAGACTTCCTAAGTTTTTAAGACTACATATATTACTATATTTAGTATATCCTGGAATTAAACTCTACACAACATTAATTGCATTATAATGTAAAATAATGACACGTTAAATTTTATTATTTTAATGAATGTTACAAACTTACAGTAATACAAATTTGTTTTTTATTTTATTTTTTTAAAGTGTTCTTTTTTTACTTTTGCCTTACTTCTTTTTTTACGTGTTATACAATACTCATGTAAAACATGTGAATGAATTAGATTTGAAGTGTATTATATAACACAAACAAAACATTTTTTTTTTGAACAAAAAGACTAACAATGAGCGAGAATAAAACAATTACAATGTATGTAACATTGGCTTTTGCAACCACCACGTCGAGTCTTTCGAGAATTATTTGCATCTACTAAAACACAAACAAAGTAATTATAAAGTCAAACTTAAAAAAGAAAAAGAAAAAATAAAAGTGAACATTTATTTCAGAATGGAGCGAGTATGGTTTAACTTAATTACAATTTTAATAACGACGATCGTAGAAACACGTTAACAGAGCCGTACTAAATTTCCGTAACTACTATAGTACTAAAAATAAATAGGCAAGTTTGATCAAATTTACTTAATTACCTTTAATTGAAATTGTAATTACAAACTTTAAAAAATACTTTAATTAATTAGCTATGGGTAAAACTGTCATTCTACTTCAAATTAAGCGAGAAAAAGCTGTAAGTAATTCGCTTTTTTAAAAATGTGTGTTTTTTGTTGGGGGACATTAGTTTTGGAAATGAAGAAGTACATCTTTATCTTTATTTTTATTTTTACTCTTTATAAAACAATTAAGATTTTAAAGATAGACTTCTTAAGTTTTTAAAACTACAGATATTACTATATTTAGTATATCCTAGAATTAAACTCTACACAATATTAATTGCATTATAATGTAAAATAATGACACATTAAATTTTATTAATATAGTGAATGTTACGAACTTATAGTAATACAAATTTATTATCAATTTTTTGTTGATTTTTTAAAGTGTTCTTTTTCTACTTTTACCTTACTTCTTTTTTATACAATACTCATGCAAAACATGTGAATGAATTGAATTTCAAGTGTATTTTCAATTTTATAATTTCATCAAGTATTATATAACACAAACAAAGCATTTTTTGAACAAAAAGACTAACAATGAGCGATAATAAAACAATTACAATGTATGTAACATTGGTTTTTGCAACCACCACGTCGAGTCTTTCGAGAATTCTTTGCTTCTATTAAAACACAAACAAAGTAATTTAAAGTTAAACTTAAAGAAGAAAAATAAAAAATTAAAAGTGAACATTTATTTCAGAATACAACGCATACGATTTAATTTAATTACATTCTCAATAACGACGATCGTATAAACACGTTAAACGAGCCGTGCTAAAATTCTGTAACTACTATAGTACTAAAAATAAATAGGCAAGTTTGATCAAATTTACTTAATTACCTTTAATTGAAATTTTGTTATTACAAACTTTAAAAAATACTTTAATTAATTAGCTAAGGGTAAAACTGTCATTCTGCTTCAAATTAAGTGAGAAAAAGCTGTAAGTAATTCGCTCTTTTTAAAATGTGTGTTTTTTGTTGGGGGACAAGAGTTTTGGAAAGGAAGAAGTACATCTTTATCTTTATTTTTATTTTACTCTTTATAAAACAATCAAGACTTTTTAAAGAGACTTCTTAAGTTTTTAAGACTACACATATTATTATATTTAGTATATATCCTGGAATTAAACTCTACACAACATTAATTGCATTATAATGTAAAATAATGACACATTTAATTTTATTATTACAATGAATGTTACGAATTTACACTAATACAAATTTATTATCAATTTTTTGTTGATTTTTTTAAAGTGTTCGTTTTTAACTTTTGGCTTACTTTTTTTTGTGTTATACAATACTCATGCAAAACATGTGAATGAATTGGATTTTAAGTGTATTTTCCATTTTATAGTTTCATCAAGTATTATATAACACAAAAAACATTTTTTGAAAAAAAAGACTAACGATGAGCGATAATAAAATAATTACAATGTATGTAACATTAGTTTTTGCAACCACCACGTCGAGTCTTTCGAGAATTCTTTGCTTCTACTAAAACACAAAAAAAGTAATTTAAAAGTCGAACTTAAAAAAGAAAAAGAAAAATTAAAAGTGAGCATTTATTTCAGAATATAGCGAGTATGATTTATTTTAATTACATTTTCAATAACGACAATCGTAAAAACACGTTAAAAGAGGCGTACTAAAATTCTGTAACTACTATCGTACTAAAAATAAATAGGGAAGTATGATCAAGTTTACTTTATTACCTTTAATCGAAATTGTTGTTACAATTTTTAAAGAATACTTTAACTAATTAGCTAAGGGTAAAGCCGTCATTATGCAAAGATTAAGCGAGAAAACGCTGTAAGTAGTTCACTTTTCTTAAAATGTATGTTTTTTGTCGAGGGACAATAATTTTGGAAAGGAAGAAGTACATTTTATCTTTATTTTTATTTTTACTCTTTATAAAGCAATTAACCTTTTTAAGATAGACTTCTTAAGTTTTAAAACTACACATATGACTATATTTAGTATATATACTGGAATTAAACTCTATACAATATTAATTGCAATATAATGTAAAATAATGACACATTAAATTTTATTATTATAATGAGTGTTACGAACTTACATTAATACAAATTTATTATCAATATTTTGTTGATTTTTTTAAAGTGTTCATTTTTGACTTTTGCCTTACTTCTTTTGTAGAATATTGATAACCTATGAATCTATGAAGGGGTTTGTTGTTTTCTAGAGAGAGAAACAAGAGAGAGAAAGTGAGAGAAAACTATGTGTTATTTCAAGAAATGGAACTAGCAAAATGACAACCACCAACCCCTTTCCAAGGAGGAAAGGGGTATTTATACTTCCAAGCTACATGGGCTTGGGCCGGTCCATGACAAGCCCATGGACCGGTTCTTACTTAACTTAATAAGCAACTAATAACTATTTGTTAACTACGAGCTATTACAACATAAATAATATTGTGGAGTGACCGATACTTCTAATATACGTAAAAACGTATTTCTAACAATCTCCCCATAAGGGAGGTCACTCCACGTTACAAAGTTCTAAACCTAGCATACTATACTAAGTCTTCGTTCTTTAGCTCGTAGTCTTTTCTTCTTTTCTTTCTTTTGTTGTGAATATGTTGGTTTGATCTTTTTGGCTTTGGCTTGAGAGCATTGTTCGTTTGGCCTTTCACGTGCGATCTTTTGCCTTCTTGTGAATTTTGCCTCCTCGTGACTCCATGTTCCACACACTTATGTCTTTTTGTTGAATTCTCGAAAGTTTCAGAGTTTGGTACAGCGGAAGACTTTATCTTGTACTTTCTTGAATTTTTGCTAAACTTTGATGCAGAAAAACATAAGCATGTGGGAACGACTTCTACAGGTACACCGCAACACCACCGTCTTCACTGGTACACAGCAACGCCACCGTCTTCAACAGGTACACAGCAACGCCACCGTCTTTAACAGGTACACAGCAACGACACGAATAAAATGGCTTTGAACATTTTATTCTAATTCGGTAGCATTTTACCTCCGGTCGGTGAAGACCGTTGGACGATATTAGATATCGTACCCGTGACGGATAGTTTCAATTAAGTAACTTCCTGACAGGATTTCGCGGGTATACCCATTCTCTTTATTCGACCGTCCAAAGCTGACTGCGAACATAAAGAGTGAATCACTTGGATAAATTATCCTTGTGATTTGAAGCCGTCAATTTATGAAACCTGGAACAAGTGAATTTCAATTAAGATTTTCACCATCGTTGCTTTCCAGTTGTCACGAGCTCAATTCATAAAGAATCTTGCTCGTCACCTACCAAGTGCTGTTTGATGTTAACACTAGAAGGATTTCCACTCGTCACTGTGATCAATAAAGAGTCACTCTGAGTGTTCTGGCAAGATCATATGATAATGCGAAGAGGCCTGGAACGAGTTTAAGTTCAATTAAGAATTAAACCACTGTTTCTTTCCAGTTTTTCACAAGATTGGTTCTAAAAGAACCGCACGTGTAACCTACCATGAGCTTGTTTGATGTTGGCTCAAGCAGGATTTCCATCATCATTGTAATACTTGCATATTACTCGGATGTTCTGGCAATATTACAGGAATACTGCGTAGGACTCATGAAAATCTCTTACTTTTCACAGTGTGTGAGAAAGCAAGGAATAAATGGAAAGTGTCCTAATGAGACTTTTGATGATCTCTTGGCTCTAGACTCGATTGTGCGTTTTGATTTAGTGAGCGATGGCTGGAGAGGAGTGCCACCTTTTCAATACCAGTCTATTCGGAGTGAATAAACCAATAGATAACGTGTTAATCTCCGTGTGATTAAAACAAATACCTTTTGAGAGATATTTGAGTTAGCTGGGAAGGGTTGTGCATTGCATCACTGGGTCCATGATGTCTTTCTTCAATACCGAGAATCATTAGCAAAAATGACCTCAATAGCATATGTATTGACCCGGTTTCTGCCTAAAGTTGTAAGGAGGGCTTCTTTCTTTACACCCTTTATCTTTACAATTCTTTTTCATTCTTCAACCCCTTCAATGCTTACCAATACGTCATCACTAGCACCTTGTTGTGATTGTTCCAGTGCTAGCTTAAGTACTTGGTCGGCATTCAGCTACGTTCACATTCTTTCTCCATCTTTCCTAGGACTTCTAATTCTATCTAGGGAATTGTCCTTGGGAAGATTCCATCGGCTCTGATGAATCATTGGACTAAACCTATTCCTACCACCCTTTTGTCACCACATTCGTCGTGAATTAAGCGTGTTTTGGGAAGGAATTGCCACCATGAAAAATCATTGAAAATCACATAAGGTACTTGTGATATTAAAATCAAAAGTTTTGTACCTTAGGTGTTTTGTTCATCAAAAACGCTCCCCCTTAACACGTGCTTAACACATATTAAGTTGGATTATCGTTAAGTCTTTTTCATCTTTTAGCCAAGTATCACTTAAGTCTCCTTAATCCCATTTTCTCCCTTTATCCAAAATGTTAACCATTAATATTTGAGATATTGAATGGATTAACCGGTCTTTGGGTAAAAATGAAATCGATGTTTGGCCATAGAACAAGTTATTGCTCCCCCTTAATTTAATAAGGGATAGTTGTAGTGCTTTAGTATGATATATTTTGAAAGATTTAGAATCTCGTGAGAAATTCTTGAAAAATTATCAATACTCATGCAAAACATGTGAATGAATTGGATTTTAAGTGGATTTTCAATTTAACAATTTCATCAAGTATTATATATAACACAAACAAAGCATTTTTTGAACAAAAAAGATTAACAATGAGCGATAATAAAATAATTACAATGTATGTAACATTGGTTTTTTTCAACCACCACGTCGAGTCTTTTGAGAATTCTTTGCTTCTACTAAAACACAAACAATATAATTTAAAGTCAAACTTAAAAAAGAAAAATAAAAATTAAAAGTGAACATTTATTTCAGAATAGAGCGAGTATGATTTAATTTAATTTCATTTTCAATAACGACAATCGTAAAAACACGTTAAAAGAGCCGTGCTAAAATTCTGTAACTACTATAGTACTATAAATAAATAGGGAAGTTTGATCAAGTTTACTTTATTACCTTTAATTCAAATTGTTATTACAATTTTTAAAGAATACTTTAACTAATTAGCTAAGGCGAGAAAACGCTGTAAGTAATTCGCTTTTCTTAAAATGTATGTTTTTTTTATCGGGGGACAATAATTTTGGAAAGGAAGAAGTACATTTTATTTTTATTTTTATTTTTACTCTTTATAAAGCAATTAAAACCTTTTAAAGATAGACTTCTTAAGTTTTTAAAACTACACATATTACTATATTTAGTATATCCTGGAATTAAACTCTACACAATTTTAATTGCAATATAATGTAAATTAATGACAAATTAAATTTTATTATTATAATGAATGTTACAAACTTACAGTAATAAAAATTTATTATCAAATTTTTGTTGATTTTTTTAAAGTGTTCTTTTTCTACTTTTACCTTTACTTCTTTTTTTTGTGTGTTATACAATACTCATGCAAACATGTGAATGAATTAGATTATAAGTGTATTTTCAGTTTTATAATTTCATCAAGTATTATATAACACAAACAAAATATTTTTTGAACAAAAAGACTAACAATGAGCGATAATAAAACAATTACAATGTATGTAACATTGGTTTTTGCAACCACCACGTCGAGTCTTTTAAGAATTCTTTGCTTCTACTAAAACACAAACAAAGTAATTTAAAGTCGAACTTAAAAAAGAAAAATAAAAATTAAAAGTGAACATTTATATCAGAATGGAGCGAATATGATTTAATTTAATTACATTTTCAATAACGACGATCGTAGAAACACGTTAAAAGAGCCGTACCAAAATTCTGTAACTACTATAGTACTATATATTTTAATTAGAAACGACTAATCACTCTTGCATAACAAAGGAAATCTTATTATATAATGTTAAGCAAGAATTAAGTTATTTTGCATCTTTATGTTTACTTACAATCCAAGAGATTAATCCTATCCATTCATTATCTAAGATTAAATCTCATAAAAAAACACGGAGGGGCTATTTTTGTCAAAATGTTAAAAAGTTACAAGAAATCGACGGAGGGAGTAAAGTTGTAAATTTGACGAAAAATATTTACAAATTGTGATATATCACTAGTGAAAAAATAATTAAATATCACTAGTGATATTAATTAACATAGTTACAATGCAATATCAGCATTGATATTTATTGTTTTATCACTAATGATATTTCATTGTTTTATCACTAGTGAAATATCAACAATGATAAAAATTAGTTCATAAAATTTACAACTTTAGTACCTCCGTTTGATTTTTGGAACTTTTGGTCTTTTTGGCAAAAATGACCCCTCTGTTTTTTTTTTTAAATCTTAGGTTAATCTTCACCTTTAGATCAAACCAAAATAAATGGTAAGGATTTGTCCCTTAACTTGTGAGCATAAACAAGGATGAATTTGAATTTTTCTTTGTTAAGTAAAGAAAAATCTATGACGTAAAACTAAACACATATATCCATAAATCAATGTTTGATTTATCTCCATAATCAAATTTCGTAAAAGCGCACTAAAATTGTGCGGCCAAGTTTAACGCCCATCAAAACTTTTAAATATTTTGATCTACTTATAATCTCTATTATCTTATCTATTTGAAATTCAATTTCATTTCAACTTCTCAAAATAAAACCTCCTTCCTTTTTAACCGTTAATCAAAGCCTTATTCTACGATTTGGGATAAATTGAATTTGCAATAGCGATTCATATTGAAACATTTATAACACGCATCACAAATTTTTTTTTTATCACCAAGTGTTGATGCTAGTGTTTCTTTTGATAGGTAAATGATAGTTATTTAGCTTTCCTTAATCTTTAAAATGTATATTAACAATGAATTGCTCAACATATTCTTTGTCACCTTGATAGAAATTTATAACAAGGCCACCTGATTCATTTTCGTCTAGATGTTCTACTATTGAAGGAGGTGTTACAACTTCAGGTTGGAACATATTGATAACATATTCTTTGTTACCTTGATAGAAATTGATAACAAGGCCACCTGATTCATTTTCGTCTAGATGTTCTACTATTGAAGGAGGTGTTACAACTTCAGGTTGGAACATAATATCTCTCATGATCTTTATATATTTTGTTACCTTTGTGTCATTGGTGCAACTCTTCTAATCTAATTTGGTACTTTACATACCCTTTGTTATCGCATAAAGGAGAGACAAGGATCATGTTTGAGCACCTCGAAACGAGAAAACTGATTTGGTGGACCGGTAGCTTGAAATATACATCTTCCCCTTGTTATTTAATTATGTGAATGTCGATGCTAAATTTTATAGATTGTAGTCTATGTAGTTGGACCGATAGCTTGACATGTGTCGTAAATGAATATGTAGTTTGTATAGATGAACCATTTTATAGATTATATAGTCAATGTAGTTGGATCTCATGTCAAATGAATGTAGTTTTATTTTTACACTTATGTTATTCGTGCTTGTATATAAATCTATACCAAACGTTATCTACAAAGGATTAATACATATTAAGAATATGGATAACTACCACTTTTCCTAATAATTACATTATGGGTAAATTACTCATGAATTTACCTATGGAGTATCATCGGTAAATTTAAAATTTACACTCGAAATTCGACACAATAATATCAATAAGGTTGTTTACCCACTGAACCCATGACCAAATTCAAGGGTATTTTCGTGGTATCCAAAAATCCTATGAGCGATTTTCCACCAACTCTAGATGATCACCCACCATTTATGTCGTGTGTAAAATACCCACAAATTAAATATGTTGTGGGAATAATTTTAGCCTCGAAGGTTTTAACCATGTTTTCGTATCAGTGGGTAATTACTAATTACTCACGAATTTTCGTCTTTTACCCACAAATTTAGCACGTAGGTAATCAAGTAAATTCTTGTAGTGACATTAAAATCTTGTGGTCCACCCTATTATCGCTAAACTATGAATTATAACTGGATCTTTTGTGATATAAACTACTTTTACTAAACTTGGATTATAAATAGACTTTTTATAGTCAACACCAGTTTTATAAATAAATTTCTTTCACGATACCGTGGTGATGGAGAAAGAAGAATAAACTGATTATTTAGTTTCCTTAGTTTATGATATCTTTTATTTTAATTTTCTTATTTTGTGGTATGTTTTATTTAGGCATTATAATTTTTTACTCTCACAAACGCTTTAATCAAACCAATGAACTCACCAACTTTATGTTGAAATTTTTAAACATGTTTATCTAAGGTACTTAACTATATGAATTATTTAGAGTCTGCATATCTGTTGTAGCATGTAGATGTCGTTCTCTCGCATCAAATCCTTTTCATGATATGAAGTCACATACCCAAAGCTATTTTACGATGCATTGAATTTAGGGGTGTGACACCTTGGACCCATCTTATCTTTCAAACAACATATTTTAACTTTCAGCCGAAAAATCTGAAAACCAAATACACCCTTAGAGAAAGGGGTATGGTGGTAAGGAAGCTCACCGTTCTACGTGGCAGCTCATTGTTGCTCGCCATCCCCTAGCCATCATACCAAACCATCTCTCTATTCGAGGTCTCGCTAGAGAAGTGAGAAAGATAAAGACAACGAAAATCAAAACTATATGTTCTATATGAAATGAAGGGTAGAGCGGGTGGGGGCCCAAATGGCTTGTTGATGTTAGGTAATAAATTTATAGTGGCCCGACCCACATGTATAGGCCCATTTACCTTCTAGGGTTTTATTATGTTTAGTCTATTCAATATCATCTACTTTTCAACTTTGGTATTAATACAATAATAGATCTTTTTGGTATTGGTTTCTACATGGTATAAGAGCCATTGATACAAATCATCGGATATTGTTAATCACCGTCACCGGCTAATTGTTAGTGGATCGGAGGGGTCCCGCTGCTTCTTTTGGGTTTACGTAATGAAAAAATAATATTCAGTGCAACCGTTTAGATTTGTTCGATTTGATTATTTGTTGTTAAATTAATTGTGATTAGATCTCATATTTACCAAGTCGGGTGGATATTGATTGGTTGAAAACTCTTATGGGCGTTGGAATAAGCTCCATCAGGTAACAAACACGATAACCTTATTTGAATGTATTTGAAATATTGAATGTAACGACTCCTGTTTAATAATTTGATTTGTTTCTAAAAGTTTTAGTTAATTGAGTGTTGAAAAAAATCCATGACGTATATGTTAGTTTGATTGGTTTAGTATTCTCTTTGTTTGAAAGTTATCCTTGTTAGTACTGCATGGAATTTTATAACTATAACTTGCAAAACTTGGTTGGAACTTGTTGGGATTCCACTATGAGTATTAATTAGGCTCTTAGGTTTTGACGGTTTTGTGATTTAGAGCACGTGGCCACTTGCGAGGTTTAAATTCGTTAGAGATATAGACATTTTCATTCGTTTGAAGTTAGTTGTTTGGAATTTCTCATTGATTTGTTTGATTGGTATTTGCGATTTTAATCGGTATCGGTGTTGGTATTTGGTAAACACGGTTATGTTTGTTAAGTTTGTAATGGATTATTGTTGGCTAATTTGGTTTTGGATCGATGTTGTGATGGTGATATTATAGTCTTAACTAGCCCGAATATGTCTTTAGTAGTTATGTGTAGCATCTTGGCATCAACAACATGTTTTGGTTATGTCCGGTTTAAGTTGATTTTGTCTAGTGTTGGTTCTTCATCAGATATTGTCTGGTTTTATCTGTCTGAATGTGCTCGATGAATCTACTCTATCTGAATATGTTGTCCGATATGATGTCTGATGTCTGAATCTGCTGCTTCGTCTGCATTTGTCTATCTCTTTTGCTCTCGTTTATCTCCATATTTGTGCGACTATGTGATCTGCACCTGCTTGAATCTGTCTGCTTTTTCTACTATCGTTCATCTTCGTATTTATGCAACTCCGTGCTTTGCACCTCCCTGATCCGTATACATGTTCTGCTATTTTTATCTCCGTATTTGTGTGATTCCATGCTCTAGTATGGATTACATCGAAACGCGACCTTGTCTATCACAGAGTTTGCACTTTGTGACACTTAGTTTTTCGTTTGTTTATTAGTGTTAGTTTATTTTATGTTTGCCAAATTCACAATGTTTATAGTTGCACCATTGCGAGTTTAAGAAAGGATGTTAGATGATGTCTATTTAATACCCTTTATTTTTTCAAGTTTAGTACTATTAATTCAGTAATACATACGATATTGGTTTTTACAATTAAAACTTTTTATGGGAACGATAGTATTTTAAATAAGAGGGTTAAACAGATGTCACATCTAATAAGACACAATTAAAAAATATTTCGATTTAGCATACTTGATCCTCTTAGACTAGTGGGAATGGTGTATAAAGTCACGAGTGAGTTGTGTAGGTGGTAAAAAGATACGCGGTATTACCATTCCTTTAAACAAAACTCACGCGTAGGTTGTTGCCTAGGTAATGTATTACTTAAGGGTGATAAACTCGCCTTTAATGAGTTTTGTTTTATTAATGTTTTATATTATTTGTTTAATAGGTTTGTGAATATGTGAGGTATTTTAGTAGAATATATTTTTATATAAAATGAATATGAGGTGAAGGTGAGTTTTTTTATCTTTATAATAAGGGTGATGATTTGCACACTTTATAAAATTATTTGTACACTCCAAAATATGTGTGTCATAACTATTATACCCTTGATATATACACATACCACTAAATATTGTAGGGTATAAATGTCAAGCCACACATAATTTGAGTATGCAAATAAATAAGAGGAGTGCGCAAATCATCACTTTTATAACAGGGTATATCTGGCACGAAAATTATGAAGAGATTGTGATTATTCTTTTGAAAAAATAAATTATTTATAAAATAATCTTTGTTTGGCATATCAGTTTATAAAAGATTATAAAAAAATAATCTTTTATAATCTCTTTAAATCAGAAGTTGATTTATATAACTTTTAATAATAATCTCTTTTCATAATCTTTAATACCATCTCCATCTCCAACATTATCTTCAGTTTTCAGTTTCAACATCAGTTACTTTTACCCATAGTTCTAAATAGCTCGCAATAGCTCGCCTTAAGGCGCGCTAAACATTGAGACGTGGCCTCCGCGCTACACAATAGGTCAAGGCGCGCTACGACATAAGATGCGATGATTTTTTGGATTCAACTCCAAAACATGAATATTGTTACATGTAAAGATAGTTTTATAGCTTTAACTATTATATATAGCACTTAGTATGAACTTAATATAAATATAATATTGAAATATGATAAAATAAATAAATATTTTTATATGTTGTACCGCCATAAACCACGCTTTAGAAACGCTAAAACTTCGTTTTAACCAGTAAAACGTACAGCTTGGACATGCCGCAAACCAACAAACATTAGTTTTAGACAAACATTGATTAGCTTGTTTTTGTTTGTTGAAAATAAAGTAGAAATGCACATTATTCAAAGTTGAAACATAATATAAAAATCAACAAAAAAAGGTACAAAATCCTAAACATTTAATAGCGACACTCAAATACATATATATTCAAAAAAACAGAAAACCAAACCAAAAACCACTCCCTTTATCATCTTCTTCTTCCCCATTTATATAATCAACAAATTACACACAGTGATGTGTTTATTCCTCAAATTCATCTCCAATTGCACCTAATTCTCAAAAGAATCACTCAAATTGGACACGTGTAACCATTTTTAGGGTTTCGATGACGTCAGGTTCTTCTCTATGGATTCCTGAAGATGACTTGTTGCTCAAAAACTCGATTGAGGTTTCTTTTTATATTGTTTTTTTGGTGATTAAGATTAATTGAGATCTGTTTGGTTAATTTTACTAGGATTAATGATTAGTTTTGTGTTTATTCTTAGTGGAAATGGTTTAATTATTCGTTACGAGCCCTAATATTGATTTTGATCTATTCACATGTGGATTGAGTTTTATTTTGGTGCATGTGGTTATAGCTAGTGCGTGAGTGTGTGTTAGTTATCGTTAGGATCACTAAAAGAAAAGATGACTATAATCTACGCGGCCTAACTGGTATTCCCGTGGCCGTATCCGAGAACGCCTTTCCCGGAAAATGGAGATGGTTACCTGCCTTCATATACGTATCTAGGGGTGGTTGTTTCGGCTTATATGTGGGCTTATTAGTTTATTTGGTTTCGGTTTATATTTCGGGGGTGTTTGCCTGTTTGGGATTGCTTATTGAAAATAGATTATCCGTTTTGAAAATGAATAATCAGATAATCAACAATTAGAAAACGTGGTTTTTGAGAAATAGTGTTTGGATTTGATTATGTTGTTTGAAATCGCAATAATCAGATTATCAATTTTTTTAGTGTTTGGCAAATCAGATTATTTGTTTAGTTGATAATTAAAATGACTAAATAGATTCATTTTAGCTTTTCTCCATTTTGGAAGCTCTTAAACGCAAATAATCACTTTTTTCCTTTTATTATCCAAACACTCATTTTAGCTTATCTCCCCCTAGTGCATGTATATTCTTTCTATCATGAGAAGCTGATGGGTAGGTTTTTGAGGCACAATCTTTTTGTCCTTCAAGAATTAGTTTACTCTCGGATATAAGTATGTAGTTATACAGAAGATTTGAGAGAGTTGATTATTGTTGTAGTCTTCGAAATGCATGTACAATACTTGGAAGTTGGAAGCTTCAATCTTGTATTTTTGCGCATCTGTCAATCATGCAATAGATATATTTTACCCCTAACTTTCAAATGTTTTTGGAACTTGAACTCGTCAAATTCATTGTCAAGAGATTTTGTTAATAAAGATGAAACAACTTCAAGCTTTATATGTATGAAATATTTTATCAGCGTTTAAGTGCTTAGCGTTAGCACATTGGGCTCAATTATAAGCTTTATCCAGGTATCATCTTGATTGTAGATATATTTTTGTAATAAAGGTTTTGTCCCATTAATCTTAAAATCATCTAAGCTTTATCTAGGTAATTAGAGATTTTCTCTTCTATTTCTCCAACCGACCTAACTCCACGAAATGTGTAATACTCAAATTTTGATGTTTGATCGCTAATACCAATATCATATGTATCTATTTATGCTTAAGGTGTTCTCTTGTGCCCTAAGACATATATTTCCATTAGCATTTTTACAGTTTAAACGGTACAAGATCCTCATTCCCACATGAATTGACCCTCTCGTGTGGGTTTCTGCATAGTATGGCACTATGGTCAAATATAGTCAGTACGATATCCTTATGCGTGTCAGTTAGGATGTCCTTGTGTGTGTCTGGTAGATCATCTAAATAACACTCATCATGCACGCCCATGTCTACTCGCTCATCTCTTTTGGCCAGTGACTTCTCCTTAACCATGGTTTTTGGATTGACCGTTAGTCTATATGCGTAGTTTTTATATCTATGTAAAGGTTGTTACACGAACTCCTTCCCTAAACCTAGCAAATCCCAGTAAGCAGTCCGGCTTACCCTTAATCTACTTCTCTTTCTAGATACGTGTTGTTCTTCCCTCTCATATAAATAAGACTTTTTCCGAGTGGCATAATTGGGAGATTGATTCCTCGATCTTCAAAGAGGAGTCCCTCTATATTTTGTAGCCAACTTACTATACTTTGTTGACTTCCCAAATCATGCCCGGAGATCGTGAAAACCTGTATGGTCTTTATAGTCGAAAGTCGAACCACACCATCGGATTTATGCCAAAGCCAATGGGACCTTTATGTAACTTTTCTTCACGACTGTAAGACCTAATCTGTCACAGCTTTAAGAGTGGGCTTTTGACAAATGAGACACACTTACAGTATTAATACAACATCCATAATAGGTTTTGTGTTTGTTATGGAAGAAACAGGGTGACGAAGTTACTTGGCATTTTATGCTAATAGCAAATACATACCTTTTTGCACTTATTTTTTTCTCTGAATAATACGCCAATCTAGCAATTTATGTTCAGTATATGACTTTAATACTTTGTTTTACCCAATATATTTTCTAATCATATTCTACTTGGTTTACTTCTAACAGGCTGGAGCTTCTCTTGAAGCACTTGCTAAAGGGGCAGTAAAGTTTTCTCGCAGATTTACGTTTCGTGAACTTCGGGATCGGTGGTATTCAATTCTCTATGATCCTGAGGTTGCAGCTCAAGCTTCTGCTCGCATGGCTGAACTAGAAGTATCTGGTACTAATCCATCATCAAAATCCAGGTTAGACAATATGAAAGTAGGTGACAAGGTCCCCGAGAAGAGAAAAAGCATCCGCAGACATTATCAGGCCATGCGAAAGAGAATAAAACATGAGTTCTTTAGCTCTCCAAATTATGGGTTTTTTGAGGAACGCAACCTTCATAACTCCAACCACCAAGAACATAAATTTCAAGACCATGTCACTGACAATCACGAGGCTCATGGTGGTGATGCTGTGTTAGATTTAGGTTTCGAGGAAAAAGACTTCGAGATCCTACGTCAGGCTTTTCCAGAATCAGTAGGGACAGTTGCTACCACCAGTAACATTGTTAATAATCCAGCTAATGCTTTTCATATTGACGGATGCCATAAGTCAGTTGAAAACAACTTTTTAAATGGTTCCATGAGGGAAGAAGGTGGCTTGTATAAATTTACCCGAGATGTTTCCCATTCAAGAAATAAATTAACGGGTGCCTTTGATTCAAATAATGAAATAAAAAATGGCACTTGTTTTGAGGAGACAGGTCCTTCTGCAATTCCTCCCATTGAAAAGCTTCCTAAAACTGATAAATCAGCTGGATTTGGAGGGAAACAGCATTTTCACTCCCCCGTTTCAGATGGTAGTGCTTCGTTTCACACATTGGGATTTTCATCTCCATCAACAAGGCTGCCTCTTTGGAAGACATTAGAAGATGTATCTGCCCCTGATATGCCAGTTGATGAGAACAACGCAGAAAGTCACCAGGTTCCAGAAGAAATGTTAGCACTTCCTGAGGACTGTGATCACATAAGGGAGACTAAAGGTTCACCAGGGTACGATGGGCCCCATCAGGAATCCCATTTAGGAAGCAGACCCGTTGGTTTTAATAATTCTGGTAGTCTTCAGGAGGGTGAATATACGGAGGACCTACCAGATTCGCTTCTGAACTTGTCAAACGAGGATGGCATTCTTTTCATGGATACTGATGTGAAAGATACAATGCATGATATTTCTAATCCACTTTTACCGGATTCTCCGAAGAATGTACAAGACGTTCACTTACGCAGCGCTGATGCTACCCCATCATCATTTGCTAGTCCTAACCTAGCTATTCCTAGTATTCAATGTCGAGAAGAACCAAAGAATTCCTCATTACATAGTGATCAGCATAATGTTTGCTATCAGGAATTTGATGCGCCATCAACATCAGGATCACAGCCAGATCCTCTTCAGCTTACTGAAGGGAACATTATTTGCACTTTGAACACAGAAGACCCAGATATACCATGCAATGATGATATTTTCTTACTGATCCATCCATCTACTCAGTTTGCTTCTTCTGTTGGACTGCAAATTGCTACAGATTCTGTTGACCCATTATCCTCCTCATCCCATGAGAAGGATAGTGAACAGGGGCTAGTTACAGTAAGAAAAGGGAAAGATCCTGCACTATCTTTTATGCGGCCACATACAATTGGATCAAAGGCTTTACCTGAATTTGTTAAATCCCACCCACTTGTTGGCTGTTCATTTAAACGGGAGTCACCTGATGGTGAATATATTGCGCCACTTCCGGGGAAGCCTAACAGTATTAGAATTTCTAGCCAAACTAGGCCCATGCATGTAGCTCTGGAATCTAGAGGGAATGGAATGCTGGAGGAAGATGCTAGTAAAGTTGAACTTCGGGTAACGTAACTCCATCTCATATTACAAATAGTTCGATCTGATTCTATCACTACTATGCTATCACAACTTTGTCTCTGAAGCTTTTTTTTTTTCTTTTTCTTTTTCATTTTAAACAGCGCTTGGACAGCCCAGCTATGTACAATCAGGTGCCATTGCCTCCTGTCACAATGATTGATCCAGAAGCAATCGATGATTCTTATATTGACGACCATAACAACTCTGATAGTGATGGTGATATACCTTACTTTTCTGATGTTGAAGCTATGGTGAACTTTTTGACTCCAGCTGTTTATATTTTCACATTCGTTTCATTTTGTGGTTTCCCCGTTTATAGTGTATGTGCTCTTTCAGATACTTGAAATGGACTTGGTCGATGCTCAAGAGTCATGCATCACAAGTGAAGGTATGCTTTTGCTGTTCGCATAACTTTTGATTAGAAATAGTCAGTTTCTTACTATCAACCTGTCAATATAACTATGTATACCTTAATAAATAATAAGCTGTTAGTCGTGTACTTTCAGTGAAAGCTTTGATGAAATTTCATTAGATGAAAGCTTATTATATACATAATCATTAGAGATTTGCATAGTATACAGTATAAACTATAACGGTTATTATTTGCTTTTTTTTTGGAGATTATTGATTTTGTCCCAATCTGCAGTTGCAAGGTATCAAAATGAGAGTGCTAAAAGGATGATCATGAGGCTGGAGCAGGCTGCTCGTTCTTCATTCCAAAGAGCCATGTCATCGCAAGGAGCCCTTGCCATCTTTTATGGACGCCGTTTGAAGCACTACCTTAGAAAAGCTGAGGTATGGGAGCTTCAGATTAATTCCTTTGTTTTGGAATAAAGTTGGTACACTTGTGTTAGATTGTTTTGTCAACTCGAGATATTATTGACTTTTAATGGAGTTGCCATCAGTTGATTAAGCTATTATAGTTTATACTTCTATGTATAGCATACTTACGACATGTATATTACTTCAACCAAATAGGCATGTTCTTGAATTTGGTCCGAACACTTTTAGCTAATGTGGTATGAACTGCTCTTGGGAACGGAAGAGTAAGGTCTTTATGATGGGTAATCTATAAGGGGTACGCAACTTCAAACATCCTTTAATAACCCAGTTCCTAATTATCATAACTCGTGCCAACATGGAAAGTTGCAAATACGTAGAGGCATACACATACATTTTAGTACAGAAGAGGAACAATAGAGCAAACATGCTGACGTGTTTGAGCTTTTTGCTAATCACATCTTGCTCACACACAAAAGCTAGCTTTATATAACAGTACTTACAGATAAAAGCCATTGCTCAGCATGCTAACTGTATCGAGGTTTCTAGAAAGGAACCATGCAGATAATGGCACGGTTACTTTCTAAGATTATTCAACTGGTTGCAATTACTTTTTTCCCATGATAGCGAGCGGCCTAAAAAATCAAGAACTTATGTGTACCTTCAGGCCTACACTAATCACATTTTATCTTCATTTTTCTTTATAGTAAACTCCAGATCCAGAAACATGGTGCTCTCTTTTGCTTGGTTAACTTTTTTTTTCTTTTCTGGTATAAGTAAGTATATGACCAAACAGAAGAAAAATCTTGTTTTGCAGGTAACAATTGGAAGATCGACAGATGACACTGAAGTTGATATTGACCTAAGAAAAGAAGGACGTGCCAACAAGATTTCCAGGCGGCAGGTGAGAATCATAGAAATACTGTTTTTAGCCTGTGAAAATTTCAAGTATAAGAGATGTCAAGTGTATCTGTTTCTCTAACATGACAACCCATTATTGTACTGGTATCTTAATCAATAGAATCAGTTATGGCTATATTCAGATAGTAGAAAACAAAAGCATAATTTCTGCTTCATAAAAAATGTATCGAATAATGATAAAAGCAATCTTAAGATGTGTGGGTGAATAGAACTTCCCATAGAAAGCTGCACTCTTAAAGCACTGCAGCTCATTAAAGTTAGTATCCAATTAGAACCTGGATAGCATGCATACCTCAATGTATACTTGAACATCACGTACTCTGTCATTGCTTAAGATTTACAGGCTGCGAGTTTGTATTGATAGATACATAGTTACATACATCTTTATCTCTTCTTGCTGCTTCATTTTATTTAGTATGTAAATGGTACCTTTATCTACTCAGGCTATCATAAAGTTGGAAGCAGATGGATCATTCAGTCTCAAAAACCTTGGAGCGAGTTCGATTTCATTAAATGGCAAAGACGTAGCTCATGGTCAAGTGGTTTCACTTCTTCCAAGCTGTTTGATCGAGGTAATCATGCTTACTGACTTCATATTTTATAAAATAAGATTATTATAAATTATATCATGTCATTCTATTGTGCATAGCTTCTAGTAGCCTAAGTTTCCTTGACCTGTACTCTTAACAACAGTCCAGTTTCTCCGAATAGTTAGTATATGTCGTTATGCTCAAGTGTCCCATGCCTATCAGTGTAGTAGCTTCATTTTTGGAGTGACCCCTTAATTTTTACTTGACTAGTAATGTAAATTTTCAAAGTTCAAATGTAAATCTTACACACGTACAAAAAAATCCATATATCTGTATCTAAAAGAAATACTTGAGTAGTTTTGTTTGCGTGGTGTCTTAAGCTTTCACAAGATTGCTTCATAACCCATGAAAACATACTACAAACAGATGATTTTTAAACAGGAACCAAAAGCATGGACGGATGACTTGATCCCAGAATTTAAAAACTAACAAAAATAAAAACCATAACTTGAGTATTTTAGAGTTTAACATAACCGCCAAAAGCTCATATATATGAACCACCATGAACAATTGAATAACTAATAAACGCAGAACCATATTAAAATGAGTATAAACAAAATACTGGATTTGTTACTGTTTAAGAAACAGTAACCTTATTGTCTTTTCCTGCAAAACTATAATATATACTGTATTAAACAAAGAGAAGAGATGAACCAAGACACTACTAGCTTAGTTGGTAAACTTCTTAGCCTATAAGCGGAAAGTCCCGTGTTCGAGTCCTGGTGAGGAAAAATAAATTTTATTTCTGCCTACAGTGTAAAACCCAATTAGTCACTGTTAGGCTGTTAGCATGACATTCATATTAACTATTTATCGTTTGACTTGATATAAAAAGGCATGCTTGATTTTGTTGTACAATTCGTTCCTACCAACTTTAATTTGTTAGGATGCCATGTATGAATCTAACCTACAACATATTTCTTTTCTTTTATTAGTTTCTAAATATGCAAAATACCTGATGTATTCCAAGCTAACAACAGTCGCAACACTAGTGCAATCCAAGACTTTGGCATTTACATGTTTTAACTAAAAAAGTTAGATAAATCCTACTTTTTACTAATGTTAATTTGAGTTAGATTAACAGTTACTTATATCAGAATTTGTTTTAATGTACGGTTGAGCTGCCCGATTGGTAACTCCATTTTTCCATTTAATGATGCGTCATTATTTTATTGAATCAATTAGTGTAAGTGTACTTACTCTATTTATCTGCACCTACAGAAAAGCTTAAATGGATCTTAATTTTTCTTACTCTATTCATCCTCACCTATAACCAATCTTATTTTTTCTTATACTAAATTGTGCTTTAAAACACCCGCCGCAACGCATGGGTTGCAATTTTCTCGTTATACATATATATGGCAAAAGAAAAGAACAAACCTCACAAATATTGCACGAATAGATCCTTAAAAAATGAAAAAGATTTGATTAGGAATATGCTAATAGAGGTAGAATTTTGGCTAATTGGGGAATGGTAAACTATCAATGATTGAGGAGTGTTATTTGGTTCTAATAGTTTTGGAAGGGCCATTAAGTTTATAGCTGTTATCCGTGGGAGGGCCCTGAACAAAATTTATTTACTTTCACCCATATGATATAAAGAATTTTACACTAATAGCTCAAAGGCTATGGGGGCCAACCCCTCCCTATTGCTTATTGCATCATATTAGAGTATCTTTTTTTAAAAAAAAATTCATAAATTTTGATACACAAATGACGTGTTTGATGTTTGAAATTGGTAGATAAGGGGGATGAGCTTCGTGTTTGAGATTAATGACAAATATGTGAGAAGATTCTTGGAAAACCAGCCAATCTAAAAGTAGCAGAGTAGAAGAAAGTTTGACCCGTGAAGACGAAATCATGCAAGGAAGAGTAATTAAAAATAGTACCCTTCTCTTTTCCCTGATCCTATATATGTACTTTTGTCAAAAATGTCAATCCTTCTCATATTTCTCAAACAATCTTACCATTCTGCCCCCATAAATAAGCAATTGTGTAGATATGTAATGTATTATATAATCATGGTTGCTGCATTCTTTAGTCTTATGGGGCCTTGTTAGTTTATTACATTTGTCGTTGCACCGACAATTACTGGCATGAAACATGACATCGAAGTTGTATCTAGATCTATCGCTACAGCTGTTGAGCTGGTGTGTATCAGTTTGTTTTTCAGGGATTTAATGGTTTAGAAATAGCATGTATGGATGATTTTTTTTTTTTGAAAGAGAAATATTACTGTAATATATTGTGGGACAAAGTAATGAACTGAATGAAAATGAATACTGGTTTCAGGCAATGTTTTCAGACCCGGGTCGACTCGGCCGGGTCAACCGGTCGACCTGGTTCGGTCGAAAAAACGGGTCATATTGACCCGGGTTTCACATTTTTGAAACCCGGCTTGACCCAACGGGTTTGGGGTGACCCGGGTCAACCGGTTCTCGAGACCCGCCGGGTTTTGATTTTCCGGGTTTTTTTTTTTAAAAATATGTAAATTTTACGTATTTGTGACAAAATTTTATTTTTACATGTTATATTGGTTGGTAGTTCATATGTTTAATATACTGAAGTTTTCATGTTTTTTATATATAATTTTTGTTAATTATTAAAAATATTAAAAAAAAAAACCTGATTGACCTAGGTTGACCTGGATCAACTCGGTTGACCCGGACCTGGTGATTCGATCAGGTCGATTTGAAAACCGGTTTCAAAACATTGGTTTCAGGTAGTACAGTAGTAAACAATGCAGGGCCAAGAAGGCAAGAACTAAAAACAGTCATCCTTAGTTCTAGTGCAATTAATCCCCATTTTGGTCTCGATGTGTTGCAAGTGCGAATCATGAGCACACACAATAACAGCATGTATTTCCCGTTTCTTGTGTTTGATTTGATGTATGTTTTTAGCAAACGGTGAACACGGGAGACGTCAGTAGTCACATGCATATATACAATTGTAATTGCTGTTCTGCTGGTGTTGATGTTTTGTGGCTACCTAGCCAAAAACATGGTCGGTCCATCGATGTTATTCATAGTAAAACTCGATTATTGAGATTTGTACTTTTCACCTACAATAACATGTGGCGTTAATCTTCTACATTGAACTATTGAAGTGAAATTAGCCTTATAAAAGTTTATCTACTCTTACTTTCTATACATGTGGGACATGCTATTCAAATCCTTGTAACTATTGGCTTGCCTAACATTAATTCTTCTTGCTTCAAATTTCAAATTTAGCATGCCTTATCTAACTAGCTAGATCCTTAGTGTTTGATACTGTAGTAAATATACCTAAACTCTTGCTTCAAACGGCACCGCCATTTATACTTAGTCCTCGTATATTTTATTACTCGACTACACATACTTATACTAGCTTTATTTTGCACACACAACATAGAGCAACAAACGAAATTTGAAGATGCTTGTTACGTTCATCAATAATGTGTTATAAAATAGTATCGGTGTTTGTGATGATTTCTGGATATATGACTTGAATTGTGTTGAGTTCATTTTTTGTATAAAGTATTTCCATTTTATTGGTGTCTGGGTTACACGAAATCTTTATCAGGATAATTCAAGCACAAAACACTTTGATTCTAGGCACAAAAGATCAAAGCAAGAACATAGAGGAATTGTGAAATTTCGTTATCTTCTGTGAGAACAATATAGATGTTTATTCACAGACCAAAATGACAGTTATGGCAGTTTCAAGAGGTTACAAACGAACAGTTACAACTCGTCACTAATAGACATGTTGGTTGGGTTATGGCGGGAAAATAAGGTAATTTCTTAATACCGATTAGTAAGCGGGACCCCAGCAAGAGGCTCTGCCCCTTAACCCCGCAAGGGGAACTGCCCATTGACCCCGCAAGAGAGCGCAGCCCTCTATACCCTTGCATCTTTGTCGTGGACGAAAATATATTAGCTCAACGAGTATGCACTCCGTACTTCCTCTAACTCGTGTCCAAGCCAAATATAAAATCTCATGATCTTTAGTAAATTCTAATTAATTAAAATAGCTTTTTTCTTTTTTGAACAAAATTAACATCATCAACATAATGAATACACTAAATATGACACACACTAAAACATAATTAAAATAGTTGATGATATTAAAATCATCAATACAATAAATACACTAAACATGACACACCAACACCGTATACATATTCAAATTATTTGAATAAATATGTGAGAGTCCGGTTATTTTGGATATCTTGTATCCTTTGGATACAAGGGACCAATCCCCACCTTCCATCTATAAAAAAATCAACAGCCCAGATTAAGTTTTATTTTTTAATTAAAAAAAGCGGAGGGGCATTTTCGTCATTTTAAACCCACCCATCCCACCCACCTCCCAAATACAACTCACCCTCGTCTCTTATCTCAGATCTAACAAAAAACACACACAAAAAACACACACATAAGCTTATTCGATCATCATCTCGATCCAAAACACATACTAAAACACACACAAATAAAAAATTATCAACAAATCGTGTTAAAAATTAAAAAAAAAGATGTCGCTGCTATTGAAGAACGAATCACCAGGTTATATCATCATCATTTATATCTTTTTTTAGCTTATTTGATGTAAATAAGATTATTTTGATGTGATTATGGACGTGTTTGCTTTTTTATTAGATGATTAATATGAATAAGCTAAAAAATTATCATCATTTTTATTATGATGAATTATAAGCTAACTTATTAGCTTATTTTCATGAATTATAAGATTTTATGGCTTAATCTCGCTGAACAAATTTAGTGTGACCTGTTAGTGAAATATCATATATGATATATTTTGTCATATGATGTAAGCTAAAATATCATATATGATAAAATATATCATATATGATAAAATATATCATATATGATGATGCGCTTGAAAATTGAATTAAATCTTCTTATTTTTGTAGAGAAGGCTGTTTACAAGGAATGTTGAACATTACAAGCATCCAAAAGGCCAAGAAGCTTATTGAAGAAGTTCGTGAATTTTTATTTTATGCTTAAATGTATTGTTTGTTTTTTCCTTGTAATCCCCTAATGGAGTTTTGACGTATATGGACGATTTTGTAATTGATTGATATCTTGTACAACGTCTTGTTAATATGGTTTAGCTTTCTTGGTATTATGTCATGATGGTTTTGATAAATTAAGTCATATATGCTAATGCACTATCATATATGATAATGCATTATCATATATGATACTCAAGAAAAACTTGGGTATATTAAACAAAGAATTTGATGAATTCATGATTACAACAAAGAGTATGCACAATTAATAATTAAACACTTGTTCATAATATAAAAATGTACTTATGAACAGAATCATATATGATAATTCAAACAGAACATAACCTAATGTAAAATCATATATGATACACATCTGATATTATATATGATAACCATTTATACAAAATCAAAAGATGCAAACACCATTATTATTAAAACTACTCTTCTTTATCGACAATAAACCATTGTTAAAACCATTATTAACTGATGAATTCATGAACAACGCCTACTCCGTCTTGATCCTTATAACATATCCGTGCACATCCTCTTGTTATAATCAATATCCCTCCCTGCTTTGCTCCAAATCGTACAATCACACCACCTCTGTCTGACTGCATTAATAAAAGATAGAAAAGAACATATTATGCAAAAAAATTTTAAAAAAAGTATTACTCAGATATATGATAGAAGGCATGTTTCAAGAGTTTATACAGATTTTCTAAAAAAAACTCATACAAAATCTGTTTTTTCTTATGGTTTCTTTGATATATCATATATGATAGTTATATCATATATGATAACTTATGATATATCATATATGATATATAACTATCATATATGATATATCAAGCTTATTACAGCCCACATCAGTAAACTTAATTTAACTTACATAAAATACCTTATGATTCGTCAAAATAAGTTAAAAAGTTAGCTTATTCATAACTCTCATATAATTTGTAAGCTTATTCACACAACTCCTATCTAATTCACAAACTTATTCATAACTCTCATCTAATTCAAAATCTTATTCAAACAAATAAGCTTATTCACATAAATCGTATAATTAAAAGCTAATTAAAATAATTTGATCAAAATAAGAACAATCAATTGGAAGAATTCGATCAAAATAAGAACTATTAATCAGAATACTTCGTTCAAAACAAGCTAATGACAATAAATTAATAAGCTTATTCTAAGTCAAATAAGCTAAAAAAATAAGAATATATTATGAGAATACAAACCTGATATGAATTTGTGTTAATTAATCGATTTGTTATGGATTAATGATGATGTTCGTGATGCATTTGTGATTATACGCTTCAACTTATAGAGAGAGAAGGTGGATCGGGACGTAGAGAGAGAAGTGATGTTACGGTGTATGTGTTTTATGAGAAAGAAAGGATAAAATGATTTATATAGTGGCGAGTGAAATGATGAAAATACCCCTGTAGTATAAAATGGGGGTTTAATTTCAGCCGTTAGATGGTGAAGAGATGAAATGTGAGGATGAGTCCCCTCATATCTTAGATAAGTTTGATATCCAAATAAACTTAAATCAAATATGTGGATATGAATTTGCTTAAATGGCATATCTTGTAACCAATATAATAATGTCATTTCAATTAGTGGTCGATTTATAATGTCACCAGTTTTGTAACTTTGTATCAAAGTTGATCCGCAAAGAATCGTCGTTTAGGTTAACTTCTTTTATGTGATCCCTACTCCTTACGTATTATACAGTTAATACAGTGTTCTTAAATATAAAACACATTATATAAGAGAGGTACGTGTCCTAACACTTTAACGTAAAAAAGATAATTTTATTTTAACGCCACGTTAACGTAACATCAAAATAACATCAACTTCTTTAATTATAATACCAACTAACACAACTCACTTTCTTGGTTTTATAAAAAACTCCTCAACAATTATTTCATTTATAAACAAACTATCAATTTCATTACTAGCTAAAAATACAAATTACATTACGAACTAAAAAAACATTAAAAAAATACGAAATTAAAAAAAAAACATTAAAAAAAATAAACATTATGGAATTAATTTTTCTTTTTAAGACGGTCCGGTCCCGTCATATTCACCCATATCATTGCTAATTTTAGGCGGCGTCGTCGTCGTCCAAATCCCGAGTGGGGTAGCTAAAAACCACAACTCCTCCCAACGCATAAGCTTGCGGTCTTTTCAGCTAAAGCCTCGAAAGCCTTTTCGGCGGATTCCCATTTGAGACGAAGCTCCTGCTCCCTTAGCTCCCCGAATTGGGATGAAGCGTTACTTCCACCGGTGCTCGTCGTGGCGTCACACTGGGTTTTTTTTGGCAGGCTATGGTTCGTCGGCCAGATGTGGTATTGCATCCGGACCGAATAGATCCTGTTAGGTAACCCCGGGGACGTCTCCGGTTAAGTCAATCTGACCAGGTGCGTCCCATTTTCTATGGAATCTCACAATAGCCCAAACATCTTCTTGAGTAATCGCAACCCCTCGATGCTTGTCACGGTAAATATATGAGCCCGTTTCATCACATCCAAGTCGTTTCCGCCGCTTTTTCCCAAACATTTGGCCCGTTTGAAAACGGCGTTGAACCTTTGGCAATTGACATTCAACTTATGCCCTTTTCTAGCCACCATATCTTTTGTACGGTTTTGAATTTTTTTTGAATTAAACTCGTTCAAAACTCCATACCAAAATGTGTCTCTCTTTTGTTATCTTCTGACTATTATCTTCTGAAACGGCCACGTAACATGATGAAAGCAATTCTTTTTCGACTGTAGCCAACAGGTCGGTGCTACCGGCTCTTCGTCATCAACACAACTTTTTTTTGCTTTTTGCTTCTTGTGAGCACCTTTTTTTAGCGACTCGACTTGTTGAGTGAGCGATTAAGAACATTGTGAGGTAAATATGGTGGGTTTTGTTGTAACTCTTGGAATTCATAGTTTAGGATTTGTGATTGTTGCCATTGGAAAATAGCTTGTTGGTGTTGTTGAAATTATTCTGGCGTCATTGAAAAAATTGGCTAGAGAAACTGAGAAATGGTTGATTTTGTGCCGGAGGGTTTGACGAAGCCTCATTTAGGAGATTTACGAAACCATGTTAAGGGAATTCAGACATTTTTTTTTGCTAGATAAAAAGATATGTATAACCGTTTTAAGGAGGCTAATATAATTTTTTAGTGATTTTTTATTGAAATGTAGCCATTGACAGAGGGAGGGGGTGGTAAACGATTTTTTAAAGAATACCCTCAACGCGCGTTGGCCAGCCAACTCCGGACCCAATGCAGTTGAGCTAACTACATTAGCGGCGTAGTAACGCCAAACAACGCTCGAAAACGCCGTTGCCGACGTTACTACACCGAGCGCTCTAAGGGATACCACATATCCTATCACCTTTCACCACTTTTAGATAATTGGGTTTCATATGCCATAACTTGATTCATCCTCGAAAATTCTAAACGATGGTGATAAACTTACATCGTAAGTGACGTTTTTGAGTGCTGAGCCACCACCACCATATCATATCGTCTTGAAAAACGTCAAATGATGGCACAAGACCCTTACCATGAGTTTTCGTGTTTGTTTTCGGCGTTTTCAAGTTTTTTTTAAATCTTATAGCTGTTGCAAAAACGGGCAAAAATGATCCCCTTTCCTTTTGATCGTTTTAATTGTTTGTATCTTTGAGTAGCGAGAAAAAATGTTGAAGTGACAACATATATCTCATAGCATATATTTCTCATAATACTTAGTGCTCTTAGACGTAACATGAGCTTCCTTACATTGTCGAGCAAAGTGTATGCATTTCGGTCGTGATAAAAAAAATGATAAAAAAATAATTATCTAAAGTTCTAAACATGTCCTAACCCCGGTTTTCAGATATTCATATATGACCCAACGACAACTAAACATACAACTCGATCGCTACCATTTAACCTAAGCAAAATTGTACTAAGAATGTTTCAATCCTCCTAATATATATCATAATGTACGTTGATACTTTATCTAATTTTAGTATTTTTTTTAACGACAATTTTAAATATCAATATCATTATTGATAAAAAAAACACTTACAAAGAGTTTAACGCTAACATAGGGCTTTGTAAATAACGTATCCAATTATATCTCAAATTATTATTCATATTAGACATCCAAACGAAAGCTTGGGATACGGTGAAATCTAAGATTAAGGCTTTCTTAGGCTTGTCGATTCCAAAAACCACCTCATTTCGGAACCTACGAATGCTTCAAAGCCGCGGTAATAGCAACAATGATCAAACCTTTCTTTTAAATTTTCTAGATCTTAAGGTTATCCACCCACCTAAATAATTCTTTCGAGGGACGGACCTAAAACACTAAGCCACCAAGTGCATAATTTTTTTAACGTAATACATATTTGACATCGAGTTTATTTTGAATAAATCAAGATTTTTAGTAAAACTTTACACTAAACCACAAACTACCATCGGGTTTCCATGAAACAAAAAAACCCTTGGGTCCACCTCTGGTTCCTTCATCGATGGCATATGTGGAATGTCTGATCCCACCACCGATTAATTTGTCAGAGTTCAGGTTCTTTTACATTTGCTCCTTTGTCCGATCATAATGTCCAACCTTGTTTATTTGCATGTCCACCATTTTAGCCTAAAAGTGGCACATGTAGTCATGTCGTATTCAGCATGTATCTTGCTAATATCATTATTTAGGTTATCTATAACGCTAACTAGGTCGCGACATAATTTTTCAAGTTTTTTTTCTTCGACGACTTAGTGTGACCTATTTACCATAACCCGGCGACCTAGTTCAATTTTATTTTATTTTTATTTTCAATAAAAATAATATTTTATATTCAATAAAAATAACATTTTATTCAAAAAAAAAACAATTTATTCCATACAACATACATTACACTAAAAAAAAGACATTACATAAACTAAAAAACATTACGAAACATTAGAAGTAAAGATGGTATAATGCATTAGCTAAAACTAACTCCAAAAATTGTCAAATTAATATATGTTGTGAGGAATTAAACAAAGCTCAATATATTAAAATTTAGAATTTTTTTATAAAGATTATATAATTAAAACACGATTAAAACATGTTAAATTTAGAAAAAAAAAGTTTTTTTTTAATAAAACACACAAACATGAAGACCGGATATCACCAAACAGTCGTGACTAAGACCGAATTACATAAAATCGAGTCTGACGACCGAATCACCACAACGAACCGATTCGATTAGGACCGAATTTTCCAGACAGCGTTGCACCTAGCCTTACATACTTCATATATACTACTGTTAGTAATATTACTTTATTTAAGTCATACTACTATATATGATATGAAGCTTTAGATATTGATGATATGAAGCATCAAAAACCGGTTAAAACCCGGCCTGTCAGGCCAACAAGTATCACATTTGGTTGTGGGTGATATACGATTGTCAAAGCTAGCCACACTTTTCCATGCTAATAAAATTAGTGTACATATACCTACACGAAAATTTAAATCCATCACCATCACCATCAAGCTTTTAAATTTCAGATTTAAATACGAGACACTTTTAGATCATATTTGCGACACAGTTGCTCGCTTGAATTATATATATATTTAATTTAGTATTATACTTGATGTATAAAACTTTCTTCTTATCCAAACATGGATAAATGCCGACTAGACTCGACCTACTTAAATAATTAAACAATAACTTTCAAAAAAAAAAGAAAAAATAACATACATGTAACATTAATACACTATATTACTTACCAAGCGTCTTGTTTACATGCATTAATGTTATATGTTGAAACAAAAATCCGCAGGCAAGTAAGGCGCCTCTAGATTATGCTTCAGCTGCGTATGTGGTATGTTTGTAGGTATGGTCTATCGTGCAATATCAAGCAGCACACATTAACTCGCCCTAGGGGTGATTCCGAGACCAAGTTCCGGTATAAAAATAAGTAACAAATTGGAGTGGTGTCCGGCTTGAAATACCGGAGTAATGTTATTGAATGAGAGTAAATGCTAGTGTACTGTGTGTTGGTGATATAATAAATATGATGGGGGTATTTATACATGAATAAAAGGTAAATTTGGATGACTAGTCATATCACTAGGGTAGGCACAATGCACAAGGCCGCAACTTCAGGTACGGTGTAAAGTTGACGGCGGTTCATGACAGAGACTGTTGGATAATACATTGCTCTCTGGATAAAACGCATCCCTCTATGATATGCGGGACCTTGTCTATTTTCTCTCTCCTACGTGGCTAGGTTTTTGGTCAAACTAGTATGACCCTGGCTCGAAGCCGGAGACATACGCGAACATGTCCCCCCCAGTATTAGTTCATTATATTTACTTTAATAAACTAATACTTTAATCGAGCATTTTCTTGTCGTTGGATGTGTGTCCCACTTATTTTGACTCGACCTTTGACTCTTTGAACTGTCATACGCAACGGTCCGGTCCGTGCAAACTTTTTGGAAGGTCATATTCTGTTCATCGTTGCATAAGATGTAACCACGTGTCACGCCCTTTGGGAATCTATGGTGTGGATTTTGCCTCGTAAATTGCAGCTGTCAAGCGACTCTTGGTTTCTTCGCCTAGCCTTATATATAAGTCACTTTCTTCATGTTGTTATGATTTCCATTATTGTTACTCACTTTGCTGCATCTTTGTCTTCTTAGAGGTGTGATTTCTTTCTCTTTCATTTGTTTCTTATCTTTATTTCTGGTTCGATTACTTTGGATGACGAGAGAAGAGCCCTCGAGGAGGAGAGTTGAACCATCAAAGACTCATGATCCCAAGTGCGATATGCACATACGAGTTTCTACCATGAATGAGGACGACTTAAAACTGGTTGTGCGAAAATATGACATTCCCTTGGATTTACGTCCTCGGATCCCAGATCCGGATATGACGATGGATATGCTCCCTGATTCTGTTATCGGTATATATCTTCAACACCTTGAACACGGTGGGCTTCGGATTCCGTTCTCTACTTTCTTTTTAAATGTGATTCGACACTTTAAGGTACATATTTCTCAGCTGATACCCATTGGTGTGAATAGGGCGGTTATGTTTGAGATTAGGTGTTGTAGCATGAATGTTCCCTGTTCGGTGAATTTGTTCCAGGTATTTTATAAACTTTGTAAACAAGTCCACTGGTTTTTGTTTGAGAGTAGGGGTGCGGGTGAGTATGGAAAATGCTTAATTGAGACTACCTTTAGCTTAAAAGGTTGGAAATCAGAGTTCTTCTTAGTCGAACGCAGAGCTATACCTTTTGCTATGCCTTGGAGAAACCGTGACTTTGTGATATCGGATGAAATCCCTCATTCGTATAACCCTGCCCATGTTACTCTTCTCGTTGTGAAGCCTGTTTTATGTCGTCCTCATCATGAGGTTCAATTATTCCTTTCTAGGTTCTCCACTCAATATAGTCATCCGGAGCTCCGCCGGATCATTTTAGATGTTGATAATCAAGGTACATTTTCGTTCCTTACTATAATTCTTTATTTTCTCACACGGGCTTGCTTATGCTTGCCTCGTTTTCATTTTATCATCTTGTTGCAGAGCTTATCATGGATGAGTTTTTGAATCTTCCAACTTTCGATGGTGTTAAGATTGACGATGGGGACCCTTATGGAGAGAATGGAGGGCATGTTCCTCATGTCACACAACCCTTAGAGTTTGGGAAACCTATCCCTGAGTTGTCTCCGTCACAACAAGCAGTAGAGAAACCTTCGGATAAAGTGGTGGAAGCTCGTAGAAAACAAGAGGTCCGTTGTGAGGCAAAAAGGTTGGCACGAGGAGTGGGCGAGGGGACGTCTGGTCATTGTGGAAAAAAGCGCAATCGCCAACTAGTTCACACCGACTCAGATACTGAAGCGATTCATACTCACTCCGCTGTCCCTCTCAATACCATGCATCCTTCCTCCCAAGTTGTAACAGAGACTTCTGATATTCGTAAAGAAAAATCTCCAGAAATTGTTCAGCTTAGTGATTAAACCTCTCCTCGAGGTGAAAATGCTTCAAACCATGATGTGGCAGGTACGAGCTTTGCCTATCTTATCTCGTCTCTTCTTCTCCCTCCCTTTTTTTTCTTTTTAGTCTTGTTTTCTCTCTTTTTTAGGCGAGGAGTATGTTTCTCCCCAGAGGATTGTTCCCGGATGGAGGTTGCAGGAGGACGTGCGGGTTGATTCCTCTTATGCTGCTAGAGAGTTTCTATATAATTTGGCCACACCTGCGGATGATAAGGTGCTTTCATCTATGTCTAATTATGACTTTCTTCGCCATAATTGTCGGGCTGTTGCTCAGGGTACTATTGCCGCGGCTGAATTAATGAAGAGATATGAGAGCTTGAACAATGACTACACCAACATGGCTAATTCCTATATCTGTGAGAAGGAAATGTTTGCCCAGGGGAAAGAGATGCTTGACCGTCTTTCTGTTGCTCACCAACAACTACAAGACTCCCATGCTGTTTGTGACACAACTGAGGAGAATTTGAACCTTCGGATCCGAGATTTGGAGAACGAAAATGAAGATCTACAGAAAGTTGTGAGTCTGGTAAGTTGTTAGCTGTCAAGACAAAAGAATTAGTTAAAGTGTCTGGTAAGATTTCCACCACCGAGGTCAATAACAAACATCTCACTTTCCTTCTTAGCCAAGCCGAGGTGGATAAGCAAACTTTAATTCGTGATGGAATTACCTCCTTGGTAAGGAAATTGTTTGCAAGCCATGAGTACAGGAAAACGTAGCTGGGGCCTTTGACTTGGCTTATTCTGCCGGCTTTATGAAGGCAATTAATTTTGGCCGAACTCCGGAACAAGCTAAAGCTGTGGTGACTCAAGGAAAAAACATTAAGTCGAATGCCCCCAACACATGGATAACTCATTGCAACACTTTGTTTGTAGCATCTTATCCCTTCATTCAGAAAGTTGCTTCGTCCTTTCAAGCATCGGTGGCTGAGCTTATGCAAATGGAGCCCGATGTTGCTCCGGTCAAGTCAACGACAAGTGGTGCATCATCTGTTGTTAATTCTGAGAGCACTCCAAAGGAAGTTGGATCGTCTGAAGTTCCCTCATATCCTTAAGTTTCTTTCTTTCTTATGCCTCCGGTATGCCGGGATAGGCTTGTAACCTTCAAATAATTTCCCTTTTATGTTTGTAATAATCATACATTTACGTTTGTGGCTTTGAACATCTGTCTTTACTTATAATATGCGATTGTGTAACCTTTTGGTTCTTATGAAGTTTCCTTATTTTACCTCCTTTATTCTTTTTTGCTTAAATTTATAGCTTCCTTTAGTATTATTTTTGATGTAGCAAAGTGTTGACTATGTCTTTTAACACCCCTTACATCTTTAAGGAAATAAACTTCAATTTTGACCTCGACATTAGGCCGGTATCATTTCATTATTTCGAAATGGTTTCTTGTTACTTTATTTTTGTTTACTTAATGAGTTGATCAGACTCTTATGGGAAGACTTCGGTACGTAGCCGCTTTTAATTGTTCTCCGGACTGCCTCTTGGGTGCGTCCAACACTTAGAGTGTTATAAAATATTGGAATACATCGGTACGGGGCCGCTTTTAATTTGTCTTCTGGACGGCCTCATAGACGCGTCCAACACTTAGAGTGTTTATAGAACATGGGAAAACATCGACACGTGGCCGATTTTATTTTATCTCCCGGACTTCCTCTTAGGCGCGTCCAACACTTAGAATGTTCATAAAACATGGGAAAACATCAGTATATAATCGCTTTTAATTTGTCTTCCAGACTGCCTTTTAGGCGCGTCCAACACGTATCGTTACATATATATTCCTCTCGGTTAGCTAGGCCGAAGATTTATAATAACAATAACAAATTGTGTTTCAAAGTAAATTTTCATTAACTTGACTTTTCGAACGAGTACATTACATTCTTACATGAAACATTTTTGAAGGTTAATCGCATGCCACGTTCTTGGTATCTCCCTTTTGTCGACCGTCTCCAACTTGTATGATTCGTTTTGATATGCCTCCTTAGTCTTGTAGGGGCCTTCCTAATTAGGTCCTAACTTACCTATCTTTTCAATCCTGCTAGCTTCATTGCGACGGTAGACGAAATCACCAATCTTGAAGTTACAAAGTCTTACCCTTTTGTTGTAATATTGTTCAACCTTTTTCTTGTACTTTGCTTCTTGTATGGCCGTTGTTTCTCTTCGCTCTTGTAGCAGGTCGAGATTCAACCAGATCTTTTCCTCGTTGTTGTGTTCATTATATAGGAGTGTTCTTGCCGAGGAGACCCCCATTTTCGAGGGTATCACCGCCTCACTACCATATGTTAGACTAAATGGCGTTTCACTGTCACTGGTCTTCAACATGGTACAGTAGCTCGTCCACCCATCCTGTCAAATTTCTTCCCAACCGGCCTTTGAGGCCTTGCATCAATGACTAATTAGCTCTTTCTACGAGCCCGTCGGCCTGTGGATGGGTGTCTTCTGTATTCACTTGCTTGATTCCCTACTTTTCGCACCATTTTCTGAGTGTTCCTTCCACCAGCTGTTTCCCATTGTCTGTCACAGTTTCCCCGGGCAATCTAAACCTACACACAGTATTTTTCCATGCAAATTTTTTGGTCTCTTCCCAGTCACCCTTGCCAGCAGTTTGGCTTCAATCCATTTCGTGAAGGCTACGATCACATACTTCACATTTCAAGGTGATCCCTCGATTGGGCTGAGGATGTCCATTCCCCATTGATAGAATGGCCAAGGAGACATAATCGAAGTAAGCTTTGTCTTTGGGAGTCTAGGAACGGGACCATGTATTTGGCATGAGTAACATTTGGAGATCTCGTCCCAAGCGTCTTGATGCATGGTGGGCCAAAAGTACCCTTGACGCATTATCTTAGCTACCACCGACCTAGATTCGGAATGCATACCACATGCTCCTTCGCGAACTTCTCTAATGATGTAATTAGCGTGTAGTGGGCCAACACACCTTAACATTGGTGATAGATAAGACTTCTTGAAAAGGAATCCATTTTCTATTGTGTAGTGACTTATCTTCATCCTCATTGCACGAGCCTCGTTGGGGTCCTCCGACCATATCCCTTCTTCGAGACATTTTTGAATGGGTTTCATCCAGCATTCTTCTTACTCTTCGACCACATCGTTGACTTCCTACACATCAATTGACCGAGCATATAATGGTTCTACTAGCACTTCTTTTGTCAAATGGTTGAAAGTGACTGACGCTAGTTTGCTAAGTATATCTGCTTTCTGATTTTGGCTTCTTAGAATGTTTTGAATGACAAATTCAGCAAAACCGGAGGTGAGCTCTTTTGCTTTGGCTATATCATTCTGTCGTTGCTAGCGACAAACTCTCCGTTGAATTGGCATGCCACTAACTTGAAGTCTACCTTAGCTTCCAATGCTATTACTTTCATTTTATCTGCCAAACGTAGACCAACTAGGAGGGCTTCATACTCTGCTTCATTGTTAGAGCACTGAAAATTAAATCGGAGGGCATATGTGAGCTCCACACCATCAGGATTGATCAGCACGAGACCTGCTCCTGCTCTTTTTGGACTTGAAGCTCCATCTATGTATAGCGTCCACTTAACCGCTGGCTCTTCTTGCTCGGGGATTTCGTATATATCCGTTTGTCCTTTATGCCCTAGCCCAAAAGCCAACTTTTCCAACATGGAATATCTTGTTTCTACATTATGTAAAGTTTGGCTTACATAACAAATAGGTTTTTGGACTTCATCTCTTTCAACCAACAACACTTCGCTAACTGCCTCTTTTGACGCCTGCTAAATACACATATAATATCTCCTTCTTCATGGGTGTTGCTAACGAGGGGAGTTCCATTATCACCTTCTTTATTTCCTAAAATGCCTTTTCTGCTTCTTCCATCCACTGGTATTCCTATTTGTTCTCATTAGTTATGTTTTTCAATGTCTCAAAGAGGGTTAGGATCTCTCGACTGATCGTGACAAGAAACGATTAAGAGCTGCTAACTTCCCGATGAGGGATTGTATTTCCTTCCAGGTTCTGGGTGATCTCATTTCAGCGATCGCCTTCGTTGTCTTAGGGTTGGCTCGGATCCCCTCTGAAGTCACCATGTATCCGAGGAGTTTACCTTCTTCAACTCCAAAAAAGAGCATTTCTTTGGGTTTAATTTCATGTTGATTTTCCTCAGGTTGTCAAACGTTTCTTTAATGTCTTCAATCATTTTTTCCTCCGCCTTACTTTTGATCATCAGATCGTCAACGTAAGCTTCCAAATTAACACCTATCTGTGTTCGAAATACGGAGTCTACCAATCGCTGATAGGTAGCACTAGCGTTCTTAAGTCCGAATGGCATCTTAGTATAGCAAAAGGTTCCCTCATCAGTGTAGAACACTGTTTTTTCTTCATATTCGCTATCCATAAGGACTTGATGGTATCCTTTATACGCATCGAGGAAGCATTTGAACTTGAAACCCGTAACGGAACCTATCTTCACGTCTATATTTGGAAAAGGGTAACAGTCTTTGGGGAAAGCATAATTTAGATTATTGAAATCTATACATATTCTCCAATACCCGTCCGGCTTTTTCATGAGGACCGTGTTGGATATCCAGGTGGAATACCTAACTAGCCTCACGATTCCAACTTTCATCTAATCTGCTATGTCCCTCTTGACCACTTGGTTTTTTCTTCACATAGCGTCATTTTTTGAGCTATCGGAGTCCTTGCCGGATCCATTTTTAAGGAATGTTTGATTATTCTTTTGGTGACACCCGTCATATCTGATGGTTACCATGCGAACACATCCGTGCTACTTCGAAGAAGGTCTATCAGTTGTAGCATACATTTCCTTGTGAACAGTCTTCCGATGGTGATTAATTGTTCCGGGTAACCGGGATAGACCATAACTTCTTCTGTCATTCCTTCTTCTTCTATTTCTTGTTGGTTTATTTTTTCATAAGTAAGCCACTTGTTTAGATCCCCTCTTATTTCTGCGGCCTTCTCCTTTTCTTTCTCTATTTTTGACCATCTTCAATCAATCTACACTCATAAATTACTTTTGTGTTAGTTCTAAGGAATGTGATACCTCTTGAGGTATGGAATTTCATAGCTGAGTGAATGGTGAAAGGTGTAGCTCTTAGCTCTCGAATTCCTGTTTTTCCCAATATTATGTTGTATGGTGAAGGGGCCTTAATCACAGTGAAGCTCATTATTGTCCTTGTACTAACTCAAGCGAACCATAGGCCACTTGCAAGTCTACTTTACCCAACGGCGTGGTCTCTTCTCCTGAAAAGCTTAAAACTTTTGCATAGTCTGGTGTTAACCTCCCTCTGATGGCTGAATCAAGATTCATGAAGCAATGCTCAGACATCACTTGCATGGTATCTAGTTCATCCACAAACACCCTCTTCACCCATTATCCTTCTATCTCAGCTTCAAATATCAAAGGCTCGTCTCATGCCTCTGCGTCGGTTACTAGTGGTAATGAAATAGGGGTATTCATCCAATCGACCTCTATTTTACACAACTCTTTCCGCTTTTCTCCACAACGACTACTTCTCACCATGTTTATTGTTTTGCCTTTATAATATCCGCCTCCATTGCCCCTTCCCTAATAGCCCTTGTTGACTCGTCCTCTGAGATCTTTAACTAGATGGTTCAGCTTACCAGACTCTAAAGTTTCTTCCATCTATTTCCTCAGCTAGTGGGAATCATTGGTGAGGTGTCCCTTCTCTCCATGGTAATCACAATACTTATCCAAATTCTCCGATTGGACTATTCCTTTCGTCGGCGTGGGTTGAGGCAGTTGCAACTGAAGTTCGGTTGCCAAAATCTCCTTTGGGAACTTAGTTAGCAACTCGAGTCTCGGACGCTAGTAAGGATTTCTCCTCATGATGTTTTGACCGGTCGGAGGTACATACGAAGAATTTGGGGCTTTGGTCTGTAATCATTTCGATTATTTCCACGGTTAAGGTTTTTGCTAGTATTTGAAAAATACTTGTCTTCCCTTCCTGGCTTTCCTCATTTATCGCTCCCTTCTCCTTGTGGAAGCTCTGTGCTTTTGAACACTTCTTTTGATTTCGTAAAATCGTCAACCCTTTTCATCATGTCTGCGACCGTTCGAGGCTCATCATCGGAGAATCGTCTGGCTAGTTCTGGGCATTTGGCTCTAGCGATAAAATCAGATATTTTAATTACTTCTGGAACTCCTTGGATATAATTGGCCTCGTCTGTCCATCTTTCTTTGAATACCGATAATGACTCGTGAGCTTTTCTTACAATGGACGTGATTTCCATTGGGCTTTTGAGGCTTTTCCGCCTTAAAGCGAATCTCTCCAGGAATTACCTTTTTAAATCCTCCTAATTTTCTATACTTTCGGGCGTTAGCCTTTTGAACCAACCTCCAGATGCTCCATCGAGTGTTTGCTGGAAAAATCTGCACCATAGCGGCATAGGCCATTCTCTAGAATTAGCCGCTCCGACAAAGCGGGTAACATGATCACTGGGATCTGTGGGTCCGATATACAGCTTCAGCGTCGCTGGAAGGATATGCTTTGGAGAGAAGAATTCTATGATTCTTCTAGTGAACGGAGAAGTAATGACATCTTTGAAAGGTTTTTGCAACTCGTCTACTACTCCATTCGTCCTTCTCTCGGTTCTTCCGACCTCGTCTTCGAAAACTAATTTTAGGGGTGATATAATGTTTCTCCCTGTGGTGTTATGACGTTCAACCAGATTTCGTAGTACACTCATGCCCTCTAAAATTTGCTCTTGGAGTGAGGGAGTTTCAGCCTCACCTCCTTCAAACACATTTTCACGCTCCGGAGATACGTGTTCAGGAGACCTATTGTTCGACGGTCCGGCCATATGGCAGGCTTTGGGAAGATCGAGTGAAAGGTCTCACGGATGGCACCAAATGTTGAAACAAAAATCCGCAGACAAGTAAGGCGCCTCTAGATTATGCTTCAGCTACGTATGTAGTATGCCTATCCTGCTGTAAAACCCGCATTTAAAATTAGAATATTAAATACGAAGTCTCGAATTATTATAAACTATAGATATAATTATTCAGGACAATAATTTTACGAATGTATTATTTTAGCATACAGAAAAGATAATTACGTTTCAGAAAAAAATAAACACGCGAAAATTTAAATACGATTGTACGTAAATAAATTCAAGTGTCGAAAATGAAAAGAAAAAAATAGATTTAATAAAGGGCCGGTTTTTAAAAGAATAAAAGAAAGAACGATATGGGCTTGAGCCCGGCCCGTTGGAAAACACAAATACAGGAAAACTTCACTACTCTTTCATTCTAGCAGTTGTAAAAAAAGGAAACGTTTGGTTCTAGGGTTTGTGCCGCCAATTTCAAGAAAAAAAAAGAATCGGTTTGTTTGGTTTTAAATCGTGTGTAATTGTCGTTCAATCCCAAAATCTCACAAATGTATATCTTCCTTCTTGCTTCGTAAATGACCTCGAATCCTACATGTCCTGACCTTGAAAACGTTTTAAACAAAGGGATGGTCACGAAATTTAAATAGATTGGGTTTGGTCTTGATGTCTTGCACGAAAACCGAGACACACTAAGTGTCTCAGTGTGTTCTTGTTTCGGCCATCAGTGATTGGTGGTGTGTTTGACTGGATTCGCAGCCCCAAAAGGCCAAACAGGGGGTGTTTGGTTCGTACAGTGGGGAACAAAGCCAAACAGGGGTGTTTGGATGGTACAGGGGCGTTTGGGGGTGTCTGGCAGTGGGAACTTGATTTAATCAGTGGGAAACGCAACCAAAACAGTGGGAACGCGACATTTAATCAATGGGGAAAACGTAGGACAGATGTCAATGATTTAAAAATGAGATTAGCGACAGTTTAGCAACAACGTATCTGTCGCAGTTTTCGTGTCGGATTCTGGACAGCTTTTAGTCACACTGTTTTAGGGACAAATTTTCTATCGCTAATTCATATAGGCAGATTTTATATATTTTGTTAATTGTTTTAGTGCGACCGAGAAGGAGTATCTCGGTAGGCTCGGGATATAGTTTAAACATTAAAATGAAGATTTTAAATTATACCTTTTATTACTTACTTTTGTAAATGTTTTAATTGTATATTTAACTGAATTAAATTAAATAGTTTTATAATGTTTAAAAGGGTATAATTTTGTTATAGAAATTATAAACGATTTTGACAACTTTCTAATTTAGGAAACTTTCTATTTTTAGCAGGGTTACCTATTATAGTATTAAAATCACGTCAGAATACATTTGTAGCGTAATTAATAATAGGTCGATAATACATTAAAAAGAATTATAAGAAAGATCAGAATTATCAGTTAACATACGTAAAGAAGTTCAGAAATAAATAAATAAATGAGAAGCCGATAAGATCAGTAAATTAGATAAAGATCAGATAACTTATTCGCGTCTATTATGATTGTAGCTTCCGTGAAGCCCGAGTAGTGTTCGTTCAGTCTTCCTTCAGTCAGTTACTGGACAAGAGGTACGGATTTCCCGTCCTTTCAGTAAGGACTTCCTTTCTATGCATGATTAGGATTCCCCGTCTGCAGCCAAATGTTTTCCCCAGTATATGTTATAAATTATCATAAATTATTTTAGTAACTAAGATATTGCCTGAGCCTTATATAAAAGCATGACCAGTTAGTTGTACTAGTTACGGAGGTACCGTAACCATGACACTTGAGGCACCGGTGTCATGACTCACCTGTAGGAGAGTGATATCCTGCAGCGTCCCATTCAGCTCAGCTTGGCCATTTTATCAGTATTATTAGTGGGGTGTATGGATGCATCCTAGGCTATCAGTTTACAGTTAACAGGTGAATGTGGTGTGTGCTCTACATCCTTCACATTGGAGTTGATCCCTCCACCCATCACAGTAATTAGAGGTCACCCCTCTACATCATGACGAGGTCACCCCTCCAGTTATTCATGCAACAGTTGTTACAGCACATGACCTATATAAGCTCTTGGAAATTAAAATACAGTAAATGCATGTTTTTAGATTTAACAAATAACAGTTCATTTTTATTATTTAGAAATCAGACTTATCAGATTTTCTACAGTTTTCATCACACTCCGCATATCAGTCTTTCAGCTTCAGCTTCAGTAATTAGTAATTATTTCAAGTTCAGTATATTCTTATCATGCAGTATATCCGTTCACTGAGCGTTATGCTCAGTCGTAGTTCTTTCATGTTCTAACGACAGGTACACCAGGACACTCTTAAGATTCTGAGAGCATGTGCATTGGATGGAAGCAATTATGACTTCTTTACTTTATGCACTTCATTTTTATATTGCATGTTGGACATTGTTCAGTCCTTTGTTTCAGTATTTTACTTTTCATGTTTTGAGCTTATGTTGGATTACCGATGTTTGATTCCGGTATTTCCGTTATGTTCAGTTAATGTTTTAGGACATTTACCTTATGCTTTGATGACACGCCATAAATACACGTAACGGTCCACTTATCTAAGTGGGGTGTTACAATTATGGTATCAGAGCTATAGGTTCGACCTGTAGGCTCTAAAACTTGTCATGTGACTAGTGGGTAGTCACCAGGAACTTCCCAGATTTTGGCGTTGTTATCTTCCATGTTTCTCATGCATTTATCAGCCAATTTTCTTCAGTTATTAGTCGGTATTTCTCAAAGTTTTTGACTAAGTAAAAGGTTAGTACAGGACTGACCATATTTAGTCGCATGTGCTTTTCTTCGAATTTTGTTTTGGTGAACCGACCCATAGGCGTTCACCCTTGTCGTTCAGATTTTGTATTGATGAACCGAGCCATAGGCATTCATCCTTACTCATGTCAGATTCATGTTTCAGTCGAATATTACTTGGTGAACCAGCCCACAGACATTTACCATTGTTCAGGTCAAATTTCATGTTTTCAGATGATAGTTGTTTTGTGAACCGACCCAAAAGTGTTCACCTTTGTTCATATCACGGTGTTTCATTTAAGTTTAACTGGTGTGGATCGGAAAACAGCCATCCCAATTTATTTCCAGATTGTAAATTTCTATACATGACAGTTCTCAGAAAATTTTGACAAGTATGGATCGAACCAGAATCGCCCATACTTAGTCACATGTTTTGTTCCTTGAATTCTGTGGATTGAACCATAGCCATCCACATCAATTGATGTTAAACCTCAGTTGATTATACTCTTATAGTCTTTATGACAATCCAGTTCGCACAATTTCAAGTTGATGTCGCTTCCACGCTGTTTCAGTTTCATGTCTCCTTACGCGGGTTTTATGCTCCACAGAATGATAATGTCTTCATGCTAAGACCCAAAAAGGATTTCAGTAAAATCTCGTTTCATGATAAATCATGTTTGTTCTTCATCAGTCATGTCTTTATGCTGACCACTGTTGAAATTCTGTTTAATCATATCCTTGAACCCTTATAAACCGACATTAAGTCTATGCAGGAATTACCAGGCTATCATGTTGTTTGAGTTCAGTTTGCTAACCAGTTAAATCAAATTATCTCCGTTGACCATGTCAGACGGTTGACACCAGTATCGATCATCTCAAGAAATTCCCTCCGGTGTCATGTATAGTATTCCATATGTACTCCATGTACCGTGTCTCAGTTATATTCCATGTACATTATTTCATGTTTACTCGACGTAAAGTGTCTCAGATATACTTCATGTACAGTATTCATTTTGTACTTTATGTACAGTAGTCCAGGTGCACTCTATGTACCCTACCCCATGGATATTGCTAATCGATCATCAGTCATCTCAAACGTTTCCGCTTATCGATATTCTACCAGATACTGATGCTACTCGTGAGTTGAAGACTTTACCAGATACTTATGCTGCTAACACCTTGAAGACCTCACAAATGTAGATGCTGCTGATGCTTTGGAGATTTCTCAAGATGCTGATGGTGTTTATACTATGAAGACTCTGCAGAACAAGGACAAAAACTATAAATTTGAAATTTCTGACAAGAATAAAATTTAACCATCGGACGCTACCATCCCATACCATGATTTTACTTTTACAGCTAGATGTCACACTTCACTCAGCTGACCTTTCATTCAGAAGAGTGGGAACCGGAACCCAGCCGGCCACTCAGCAGAATAGTTACATGAATCACGGTCATGATAATGACCGTCATAAATTGACAGAAAAAAACCACTCAAGGGTGGCCTAGTGGCAAAAGGATTTGTGGCTATCACTCCAAAGTGTGTGAGGTCTCAAGTTCAATTCCTGCTAGGTGCAAACAAACTTGAAGTGGCCACGCCAACTTCCTGAAAAGGGAGGGCTTTACCTGGTCTGAGTCTGTGTGGCGGTGGGCTCAAACTCCGTGGATTAGTCGCCAATGTGACGGAACTCACGGTTACCAACAAAAAAATTGACAGACAAAGCAGTAGTGAAACCATCGTGCTTATAATTACTCAATCAGTAACCATCGGAACTCCGGAACGGAAGTGACCAAAAATACAGAGGTCAGCGGTCTAACCGGTCCGCCAACCCTAGCAGTTACCCGAATTTCTCAACCTTATTCAGACTCGTCCATTAAAATACTTGTCCAGACAACAGTCAAGACACAGGTCTCAAGTATCATTTCGGAAGACACATGTCAGGACACCAATCATAATACACTTCATATGATTATCTTCTCAATGTACGAGTCAGGTTCATAACGCTAGTATGCCTTCTAAACCAGGTCCTCAGAAATTCAGGGTACCCTCCACGGGGGTATACCCGTTATGTTACGTCACGCATAAATCAGACCACTACAATTCAGTTACAACCACTAGAGTATTATTCACGTTAGACACACAGTTTTCATTCTGTGAGGTCACATATGAACACAATCAGAGAAAGCTGTCACGTGTACTTCACGTATTCCTATGTCAGCTTTATCTTAAATCCCAGCCAGAAAAGACCCCACAGTATCACCCATAATTATTAAAGTTTTCTTTTCAGTTAACGACGAGATCTGTCTTACTAAATTCCAAATATATTAATTATATTTTGCTAAAAAATCAGTATAAATTGTTTCAGCTTTACAAGCACGTGAATTATTAACTTATAGTTGCGAAGATTTCTAATCACCATTCATGATACGACTTCTAAAATTCCTTAAATTCATGATCAGCAGATTATCCTAAAATTCCAGATGTCATTTCAGAAGGTTTTCCATAAATTCCTAACCACGAGACATAATTTAACATCGAGCTTGTCTCAAGAACAAAACCCATTTCAAAACTCTTTATTGCATCATTTGATGCAAGAGTTATCGGAACAAGGCTTTATTCGCCCTAGCGCACCACCAGAAGGTGTACCGTTCCTATCTATCAGACAGAAGGCTGGTAACATGAGATCATGTATCGACCACCGAAAATTTTTACAAGATCACCATTCATAATCGATGTTCATTGCTCGAATAGAAGGTTTACCTGATCTGCCACGATGTCCTAAATACCTTCCAGAACAATTCTCGATCGTGCTACCATCAACGGTGAGAGGAAGAACATGATGTTTTCTAAATTGTTGTTGCACACGTTATAGTCTCTCTAAAAATTTTGATTTATACTTCTGAGCTCACTAATGCTTCAGCTATAGTATGAAATTTATGAATAAAAATTTTCATGACTTCTCAAACAAAATAGTTGTTATATTCATTGTTAACATTCTGGTCTGCTAAACTTTAGAGAAGAACACGAGAATCATCGGCCATGCATGTATTCGGATAGGAGAAAGTTTTATACACAACTTTCCAGATATGAATCTCAGTTGAACAAGTGGCATTTCTAGGCCACATTATTTTAGTAGAAAGACATTCAGAAATCCTGCGTAGGTGAAGGCCATCACTAGATAGTCCCGATCGACGCCTGTGAACGAAGTATAAATTGTTTTAGAACTCTATTGACTGCTACCGCAAAAATTGCTGACAGTTCTCACTAAAAATTCTTCCATGGCTATTCAACCAGATTTCCATCAGAATGTTCCATAATCCCAAGCAGGATTTTGATAGAAGCAGTATCACACATTGATGCAACTATGTACATATCTAGATGCCTGACATACCGCAGGTTCAAGATTGAACATCGTCGTGGTAGTGAGTTACTACCATCCTTTGTTATCAGTTACCACAGACTCAGACAAAGCATGATGCTATCTAAGTCGTTGGCAACCAGTTAACCAGCCTACGCGTCTTCTTTTATCCGAAATGATTATGCAGTAACAAATCTGGAGAAATTCAGCAATAGATTGTATGATTCCAAGGTATTCCATCAACAATCTGTCAGACAGAAATTAGCGTTCGCGAATCGCACTCACATTCATGTTCACGATCACGTGTACGTTCACATTCACGTTCACGTTTACTTTCACTTTTACGTTTACGTCTCATTTGCAGTATGATGTTGTTTCAGTTCATGTTTTGTGATATCTCATGATTTAAGCTCACGTTAGCGTTCATAATATTGTTCACGTTCAAGTCGTGTGCCATTTCGCGATACACGTTTCACATTTTACTACCGAATACGGTTACAGAAGCTTGAGCAACCAGACTCAAGTTTAGCACAACTATTCCATAACCAGGTAGACGTTTCACATCTCAGGCCATATCGTTTGGCATTCCTTCCTCAGTAAGCATACGTTTATGATATATCCATGTATCACGTTCATTATATACTTCACGTGTCATGTTTACAATATGTTTCACGTATCACGTTCACGATACATCCCATGCACAACGTTCATCAGATGATCGCGGACTACGTTCACAATTGCTCATGTAGCACGTTCACAATTGTTCACGTAGTTCGTCTCAAATGTTCCCAGTAGCTTTGCTCAGAGATATGAAAGTCATCGCTTCATGTTATTGTACTTATCGTTTCATATGTTCCTACATAATATAGCTTATTCATACTATCAAATTCAGAAAATCCATCTTAAATATGGAACCAGAAACTATTCGGCATCGTCAGGACAGGGTCATCAGGACCAAGATTTTCGTTATGTTTAGACCTTTGAAGGAATCGTTTCGAGCGGGAAGCCACTCGAAACGGAGGAGTCCATCCGGACCTCTCATTATTTTCCTTCAATAATTCAGTTAAGTTCCTTCAGTCATGTTATGTTCTAGGTTCTTGTCAGTCAGGTCACGATATACTCTTTTAGCAGTATTATGTCCTAATTTTGGGGCGAATTATATTTAAGCTTATAAGTCCTTTCAGCTTCCATATTCTTTCAGCATATGTGTCCTTTCAGCTTTTATGACTTCATCAACTTATTACCTTTAATTCGAGGACAAATTTCTCCTTTTTAGAGGGGAAGAATTGTAAAATCACGGTATAATCTCATCCTTAATTCGAGGACGAATTATTTTTTTAGAGGGGAAGAATTGTAAAACCCGTATTTAAAATTAGAATATTAAATACACAGTCTCGAATTATTATAAATTATAGATATAATTATTCAGGAAAAAAGTAGATATAATTAAGGGCCGGTTTTTAAAAGAATAAAAGAAAGAAAGAAATGGGCTTGAGCCCGACCCGTTGGAAAACACAAATAGAGGAAAACTTCACTACTCTTTCATTCTAGCAGTTGTAAAAAAAGGAAACGTTTGGTTCTAGGGTTTGTGCCGCCAGTTTCAAGCAAAAAAAAGAACCGGTTTGTTTGGTTTTAATTCGTGTGTAATTGTCGTTCAATCCCAAAATCTCACAAAGGTATAATCTCTTCTTTCTTGCTTCGTAAATGATCTCGAATCCTGCATGCCCTAACCTTGACAACGTTTTAAACAAAGGGATGGTCACGAAATTTAAATAGATTGGGTTTGGTCTTGATGTATTGCATGGAAACCGAGACTCACTAAGTGTCTCGGTGTGTTCTTGTTTCGGCCATCAGTGGTTGGTGGTGTGTTTGACTGGATTCGCAGCCCCAAAAGGCCAAACAGGGGGTGTTTGGTTCGTACAGTGGGGAACAAAGCCAAACCGGGGGTGCTGGATGGTACATGGGCGTTTGGGGGTGTCTGGCAGTGGGAACTTGATTTAATCAGTGGGAAACGCTACCAAAACAGTGGGAACACGACATTTAATCAGTGGGAAAAGGTAGGACAGAAATCAATGATTTAAAAATGAGATTAGCGACAGTTTAGCAACGACGTATCTGTCGCAGTTTTCGTGTAGGATTCTGGACAACTTTTAGTCACACAGTTTCAGGGACAGTTTTTCTGTCACTGATTCATATAGGCAGATTTTATATATTTTGTTAATTGTTTTAGTGCGACCGAGAAGGGGTATCTCGGTAGGCTCGGGATATAGTTTAAACATTATAATGAAGATTTTAAATTATACATTTTATTACTTACTTTTATAAATGTTTTAATTGTATATTTAAATGAATTAAATTAAATAGTTTTATAATATTCAAAAGGGTATAATTTTATTATAGAATTTATTAACGATTTTGAAAACTTTCTAATTTAGGAAACTTTCTATTTTTAGCAGGGTTACCTATTATAGTATTAATATCACGTCAGAATACGTTTGTACCGTAATTAATAATAGGTCGATAATACATTAAAAAGAATTATAAGAAAGATCAGATTTATCAGTTAACATACGTAAAGAAGTTCAGAAATAAATAAATAAATGAGAAGCCGATAAGAACAGTAAATTAAATAAAGATCAGATAACTTATTCACGTCTATTATTATTGTAGCTTCCGTGAAGCCCGAGTAGTGTTCGTTCAGTCTTCCTTCAGTCAGTTACTCGAAAAGAGGTACGGATTTCCCGTCCTTTAGGTAAGGACTTCCTTTTTATGCATGATTAGGATTCCCGTCTGCAGCCAAATGTTTTCCCCAGTATATGTAATAAATTATCATAAATTATTTTAATAACTAAGATATTGTCTAAGCCTTATATACAAGCATGACCAGTTAGTTGTACTAGTTACGGAGGTACCGTAACCATGACACTTGAGGCACTTGTGTCATGACTCACCTGTAGGAGAGTGATATCCTGCAGCGTCCCATTCAGCTCAGCTTGGCCATTTTATCAGTATTATTAGTGAGGCGTATGGATGCATCCAAGGCTATCAGTTTATAGTTATCAGGTGAATGTGGTGTGTGCTCTACATCCTTCACATTAGAGTTGATTCCTCCACCTAGCACAGTAATTAGAGGTCACCCCTCTACAGCATGATGAGGTCACCCCTCCAGTTATTCATGCAACAGTTGTTACAGCACATGACCTATATAAGCTCTTGGCAATTAAAATACAGTAAATGCATGTTTTCAGATTTAACAGATAACCGTTCAGTTTTATTATTTAGAAATCAGACTTATCAGATTTTCTACAGTTTTCATCACACTCCGCATATCAGTCTTTCAGCTTCAGTAATTAGTAATTATTTCAAGTTTAGTATATTCTTATCATGCAGTATATCCGTTCACTGAGCGTTATGCTCAGCCGTAGTTCTTTCATGTTCTAGCGGCACGTACACCAGGACACTCTTAAGATTCTGAGAGCATGTGCATTGGAGGGAAGCAATTCAGACTTCTTTACTTTATGCACTTCATTTTTATATTACCTGTTGGAAATTGTTCAGTCCTTTCTTTCAGTATTTTACTTTTCATGTTTTGACCTTATGTTGGATTACCGATGTTTGATTCCGGTATTTCCGTTATGGTCAGTAAATGTTTTAGGACATTTACCTTATGCTTTGATGACACGCCATAAATATACGTAACGGTCCACTTATCCAAGTGGGGTGTTACACCTGCAATATCAAGAAACACACGTTAACTCGCCCCAGGGGTGACCCCGAGACCAAGCTCCGGTGTGAGAGTAAGTAACAATCACTGGAGAGGTGTCCGACTTGGAATACCGGAGTAATGTTATTGAATGAGAGTAAATGGTAGTGTAGTTTGTGTTGGTGATATAATAAATATGATGGGGTATTTATACACGAATAAAAGGTAAACCTGGATGACTAGTCATATCACTAGGGTAGGAACAATGCACAAGGCTGCAACTTCAGGTAAAGTGTAAAGTTGACGACGGTTCATGGCAAAGACTGTTGGATAATACATTGCTCTCTGGATAAAACGCCTCCTTCCACGATATACGAGATCTTATTTCTTTTATCTCTTACGTGGCTAGGTTTTTGGTACTCCGGCTCGAAGCCGGAGACATACGCAAACATTATAGTTTTTCTTTTACACTGTCACCTTTCTTTAAACATTATTTCGGTTTCTTTTGGAGCTTTCCCAGCTTTGGGTGTATTTCATTATGTTGGTAAAAAGACCATTATAAAGATAATTAGTTTACGTTTGTAAATTACTATAATATACCTTAAGCAATAAATAACATTCTTAAGCTGCTATATATGTTAGCGTATTGTTATAACAACTCGTCACCTTTTAAACTATTACACAAATTAAGTCCAACAGGATTTACTATTATATACACACATACAAAGTAGTACTCCTTCCGTCTAAAATTAGTCGTCACTCGACAAAAAACACGCAGTTTTAGAAAAAGTAATGATTACAACATTTTTTATTTTACTTTTTTTTTTCAAAATGACAATCATACCCTTATACAATTAATTTAACATTTGAATAAACTTTGTAAATTCTAATAATACTAGATATAATATGATAAACTTGTTAAATTACCTACAATTATATTTGAAAGGGAACAATGATTTTGGGACATTCCAAAATGGACAGAGAGACTATAAATTTTTGAGGTGAGAGTACAATATTGTATGTAGAGTGTCCCATGCTATTATATAATTAGTATAATACAAACCCTTCATTTATTTTGTAACCAACAGAAACGCTCACTTTGTTAAAAAATTTAGGCTCCAAAAAATGGAGCTCCTGCTACTTAAAGGTCTTTTACCTAGTAACTTCACATTTTACATCACAATCATTCTTGTAACGATTTTCGTGATTTCCTAGAGCTGTAGGAAACCACTTCCACCAGGCCCAATGGGTTGGCCTGTCATCGGCAACATGCTGATGATGGACCAAATCACTCACAAGGGCCTAATGAAATTATCTGAAAAATATGGTGGCATAATCCACCTCAAAATGGGCTTTAGACACACTATTGCAGTATCATCACCCGAAATGGCTAAACAAGTGCTACAAGCACAAGACAACATTTTCTCAGACCATCCTGCCACGATAGCCATTACTTATATCACTTATAATCGTGTAGATATGGTTTTCGCGGACTATGGCCTGTTTTGGCGCCAAATGAGGAAACTCTGTGTCATGAAGCTGTTTAGTCATAAACGGGCTGAGTCATGGGCTTCAGTACGTGATGAGGTGGATTCTATGGTTAAAGTGACCACTGAGAACCCGGGTTTGAGTGTTAATCTTGGTGAAATAGTTTTCGGGTTGACCCATGATATTATTTACCGGGCTGCTTTTGGTTTGAGTTCAGTTGAAGGGAAACTAAAGTTTATGAGTATACTTCAAGAGTATACCAAGTTATTTGGTGCTTTTAACTTGGCTGACTTTATTCCTTGGCTCGGGTTTATTGAACCGGTCGGGCTTAATACTCGTTTACCTGCAGCCCGTTCTGCGTTAGACGGGTTTATTGATAAAATTATCGACGAGCATTTGAAAAAAGAAAAGAAAGCTGCGGATGAAAATGTGGAAAGTAATATGGTTGATGAGACGCTAGCTTTTTACAGTGATGAGGATATAGGAAATAATGTTGATGATTTACAAACTACAATTAAACTTACTCAAGATAATATCAAAGCCATTATTATGGTATTCCGTAATTAGTAAAATTTTTAAGTTTTTATGTAAAGTATGTAAGTTTACAAAATTAACATAACTGAAATGATATTCTTACAGGACGTAATGTTTGGTGGCACTGAGGCGGTAGCTTCCGCTATTGAATGAGCTATGGCAGAGTTAATGCATACACCCGAGGCACTTAAACGAGTACATCAAGAGCTAGCCAATGTTGTTGGACTTAATCATCGGGTTCAAGAGTCTGATTTTGAAAAATTTGCGTATTTTAAATGTGTTATTAAAGAAACTCTTCGCTTGCATCCACCAATTCCTGTAGCCCTTCACCAGCCTGCAAAGGCCACAGAGGTTGATGGATACCATATCCCTAAAGGGACACGTGTCATGATAAATCTTTACGCTATAAACCGTAATAAAATGGATTGGGAGGATCCTGAGGTTTTTAACCCGTCCTGTTTTTTACAAACGGGGGCTCTTGATTTTAACGGAAGTAATTTTGAGTTTCTTCCTTTTGGGTCTGGTCAAAGGTCGTGCCCAGGAATGCAACTTGGTTTGTACACTATGGAAAGTGCCCTTGCACACCTTCTTCATTGCTTCACATGGGAGTTACCTAATGGAATGAAACCAAGTGAAATCGACATGAGCGATGTTTATGGACTGACGACACCGAAAGCAAGTAGATTTGTCGCGGTGCCAACTCCTCGTTTATTTTGTTCTTTGTTTTAAAAAAATTACCAAGTTTGTGACATTGTCCGCTCTCTATCTGTAGATGCATTAAGTCAATGGTTAGTAGATTACAGATTTGTTCCTAAAGACCAAACAAAAATTCAACTTCGAGAAGTTACACTGTTAGTCCTTGTGGATTTGCTTTTTAGTAATCCGGTGGTCTAGGTGGGTGGTGGAAAGTGTTGGTAGCCATGGATGAGTTGAGAGAGAGAGGTTGTGTGTGAAAATAAGAAAAGTGTATTTAACAAGAATGAAACACAAGCAACACCCCTCCTTGGAAGCCTTAGAGGGGTATATATAGCCACACACGACACTTAACTATATATTGTTTCCTAGTCTAGTCTAAGCGTGTGTGACTATGATAACTAATGGGAATTCTTAAATGTCGTCACATAAAGTGAATTTCCAACAATCTTCCCCCATGGGACGACGTGTAGAATTCCTTACAGTATTTTTCCTAACAAGTACATAATGATTAAGAACAAAAGCTTTCATGAAGCGTCCAATGCTGATGATGTCTTCTGAGGCCTTTGACTTCAAGTCTTCACTTCAAAACAACTCATCTTTAAAGTAACTCGTAGTAGAAATACTGTAACGGCACGAGCTAAGTAATCCATATACTTCTAGTTAAGGAGAAGCTTCTGAATTAACTTCCCCCTAATTCATGCCACATAAACTTGATGTAGAAGCTTTTAAATAGCTTCCCCCCAAACCGACAATCCTCGTAAGCAACTTCAAAGCTTTCAATAAAGCTTAGAATGATTAAGCGCACATCAGAATTTAAAAAGCAAACCCCATCATATAACATGGTAATGTTGCTATGAGGGATTGAAAGTTTGGGGCACACCAAGTAGATCAACAACTTCTCTTCTCACACTTGAATAATTCTTCTGAAATTTTCTTGCCCCTGAGAGTTCAAGTTATGCATACTAGAAAGGATCAAGACATTTCTTCCCCCACATAGTTGAAGAAAATAAATCAATCCCAAGTATGAAGCTCAAATACTGAAGTAGACACTTTATCCCATTCATGAAGTTGACATCGTAACACCAGAGTCAATTAAGTCCAAAAAATGCACATATCTTCTTCCGGAGATGCACCAGAGTCAGTTAAGTCCCGGAAATGCATATCTCTCCATATAGGATAATGATGATGAATAATTGCAACATCAAAACAATTAAACATCAAATTAGTAGTGTACCGTTTAGAGATTGATAACGCCACGAGTTAAAACACTGATTTTATCTGCGGCTATGACAAATGTCATCCCGGAATGTCTTCAAATCAAAAGAAGGTATGAAGTTCATCACGTGTACTCGTTGTGCGTTCAATATGTCTTCTTCTTCCCCCTTGATGGTTTCGAAACTCGGAACCATCAATAAATCGTATGCACATGTACCTGAAATCTCGTGAGAATAATAAATAAGCTGAATTATATATTTGGCGAGAATCAGTTGTTGATCGAAATTCTCTACTCATAAACTCTCCACGACCATCTTTACCAACCCCCTTGTAGGCAATTTGAAGTGACCACTGATAGAATGAACCGGATATACCAAACATGAAACTGAATAAAAATCCCTCGATCTTGTGACTTAAAATTGCACAATTGCACAATTAGATAACCAAGTCGTCATTCTAAGATTAAGCACGAGCAAGTTATCTTTCAAAGATAAAATAAATACACGCCTTCGAAAAATCCGTCTTCAACTTCACATAATTAATACCCGGTCAAACAAATCCGTAGCCACTAAAAATATACCTAAATTTTTCTTGGTCTCGTCAAAAATAAATCTTGTCACTTTGTCACGTCTTGTTGTCTAGTCACTTTATCGATACATAGTTCAAACTATCTCCAATGTGACTTAATATAACAAAATTTGTATAAATTTAAATCTTTTAACACAAAGTTTATAAAAAACTTGTGTAAAAGTCAATAGCTTCATTAACAAATTTTGCTAAGTCAAATTATAAGCCAACAAATGCCTAAATTTGTCAAAAGTAACTTTGCACAAAAGATAGATTTGTGAATGATCCTCAGCCCGTCTCACTTTATGGCCCCTTAAATCTGATGCATGTTAGACACAACCCAAATAACAATTAAAAACCATGTCCATCAATTATGCCTATTGGATTTTAGCCCATCAAAGAGCAACGAAAAGACGACAAGGGAGTATATAATGTCCACACCCTAAATATTAGGACATAACATTACCCTAATCTCACATCTTATTTTCCTCCGCCCCCTAATTTCACATCTCACCAGACTCATCTTCGTCAACTAAATCCATCCATTCTACTTTGTTTACTCCGTCCCAACTCAATCCATACTCATCCATACCTCACCCAATCTAAACTCCTTTAATCCCATCTCATCTAATATCATCTCAGTCAACCAAAGACACCAATCACAACGATTGATAATCTATATCAATTGATAACAGATAGATCCCGTCATCTCTAGCCATCGATTACCAGAGAACCCAAATAAATAAGTTCAAACCCCATTTGAAACTTTCTATTCGAACCATAGAATGAAGAGAAGGTTGAGACTTCAAGATCCATGAAGGGTCTCGGGTAGGTTTATTTTTAATTCGATCGAGTTTGATTTGAGAAAGATCGAAATAAAGAGATGATTGATATTTTGATTTTGTTATGGGTTCAGATTATGTCTCTCGATATCCTCTCGAATTGATCTCGGCCTTAAGTGGAATGATTTGTTCTTGGTTAAATAAAAAGGAGTTGGTTTGTTTATCTATTTAATAACAATTAAATGTAGAGTAAATTAAAACTTTGGAAGATTAAACTAAATTGACAAATTAAAAATGAGTGCTTGAAAACGTAAAGGAAAGATTAGGAAATCACTTTGAAAACTTGATTGAATTAATGCTTAAAAACTTGTTCTATTGGAATACACTAAAATTATTTCTATCGGAATATAAGAAAATCAAAAGCATCGGAATGTAATCATAACTACCATCGGAATGTCCATGTTTGGTATTATCGGAATGTTTCTAACAATCACCATCGGAATGTCCATGTTTGGTACTTATCGGAATGTTCAAGAACAAGTTGTCGCAATGACAGCCTATCAGAATGTGGAAAACGAAAATTGGTCAGAGTTTCGACTAGAAAAGGGACCTAAACCCGTCGGAATGTGCGATCGCAATATGCGATCGCAATCCCAGATCGGAATAGGGGGACTTATACCCTATCGCAAAGTAAAACCCCTTTTTGGGTTATTGCGATACCAAGCAACTAAGATCCGTCGGAATATGTTAAACCCCTCTATTGCGATGGAAGTAGCTATGTTCCGAAAATGGTGGCAACTTTAAAAAACTCAATAAGCAAAGGAAATAAGCTAGGTGATTCGAAATCTAAACACTTCAAAAAGATTAAATTTAATAACTTTTGAAAACAAGAAACTTTAAATCTTAATAAACAAAACTTTTCAATGATTAAAACTTTGAAGAAATCCGAAAATCAATAAGCATAGGCAAGCAATCAACCGATAAGCATGGAAAGCTTACGGCTTAATCACGTACTAGAGCTTAAAAAGGACAAGAAAGATTAAGCTAAAGGTCAAGAACACGTCCAAAAATCCCAACCGTATGGATTTCAACAATCGGATCAAGGATTTGACAAATCAAGAAAAGTAGGAAAAGATTAAGGAACTTAAAAGCATAAACTTGATTAAGATTAATGAAATCAAAAGTACAAGAAAGATTAAATTTAAAAGATGAAATCAAAAGAAAAGTTTGGTGAGAGAAAGTATGGAACTTTCTCTCTCTAGAAACTAGAGAGAAAATGAAAAGCTAAAGACTAGCTAAAACTAAGTGTGTGAAAATTTGTGAGGTGAAGGCTTTATATAGGCGTGTGTATGGTGTTGATGGGCTTTTGATTGGGCTTTCTTTTTCTTCTTTCTTCTTAAGTCTTCATGCGTCTTTAAATAAACGTTTCCGACTTGGATTTGAGAAGTGTCGGTGAATAATTCCAACTCGTCTTATAATCTTTTATTTAATAGACTCGAGTTCTTCGACATAAATGAATCTTCCATTTTTGGCTTTATTCTTCGATAAATCTTCAAATAGGCACAATGACTTCAAATCTTTTGCACCTTTTGGACAATAGACTTCGTCTTGAGCCCTTTTCTTCGATAAAGCCCGTGCAATCCCATGTTTTCTTTAATATTCATCCGGTCGACTCTGAAAACACAATAAACACAAAAACCACGCATAATTCCAAACAAATGATATTAAATACGTGTTTTGGTCTCGTTTTAGCCCGATTTAAGTGGTAAAAGGATGGGTGTTTTCACACCTATCAAATCCCCTACACTTAACCATTGCCATGCCCTCATGCAATGCTTAGTGATAAAGCAATTTTACATTTTTCTCATAATCAATCAACCTTGGCCTTATTTAAACTCTTCTAAATAATACTAAGAGGACTTAAAACTTTAAAATAAACAAAAGGATGGAAATAACTTGTAAAGGAATTAAGGACTTACATTAGGGCTTTGGTGTTGCAAAGATTTATCACCCTCAAGTTTCACGTTCCCCAAACTAAGCTTAAAAACGAGATCATTGTTATTATAAGTTAGTAAATCAAACACTTACACACATGGCTTAATTAAATGCTTAAACTCCCTTATTCCTAGGTGTATCTCTTATATTTTATTTTTGTCTTAGAATGATCATGAAGATGCATTTTTGGACTTATTTCGATAGTTTATTAGGGCTGAAAGCAAAGTAGGACGATTTGATCAATAGTTAGCTAAAGGACAAAATCTTTTAAAACTGCTTCTCGGGATATCAAAAAGTTCATATCTTGGCATAACTTGGTTCACGATTTGAGACCTTTCTCGGGCCGATATTTGGCATGTACTTCATACTTCATATCTTCGAGAGACGTTCTTGAGATAATGGTCTTCTCATCATAATAGAGTTTCTTCGCTTGGAGACTTTTGAGGGGTACTCCAACTCTGTTGACCACGACTTCATGATTATTCTTCAATCTCTAATTGGGATTTTGAGATACAACGATCCGCCTCCTTTTCGGACTTGGATCTATTTATCCTCATACCTTGTTAGGGTCTTTTCGGATAGACTTCTCCATGATCTTTGTGGGAGTTGATTGCTTTTCGTCGTGAGTCTTGATCCTTCGTATTGACTTTAGGAATAATGCTTTTCACATCACTTTGGATCTTCAGCAATAAAATTGAATCCTCATGCCTTGTTAGGGCCTTTTCGGACTCGCCAATCTTCGCGCCCCGCTTCATAAGTTATGCCTTGGCTATGAACTCTTATCATTACCGAGCAACTTTTAAACGATCTTGGGCTAGAAGCTAAGTAACTTTTCAAATCGTAAGACCTTACTTATTGCATATAAATTATTAGCAAGTGGTGGGAGAATAGGCAAATAATCACACCAAGTGAGCTTGTGCAAGAACACCGACTTATAATTGACTCTATCATTTCTCGTCCTCCACAATTTAAAATCTCAAGTAATGAGACTCGTGGACACTTAGCCTAATAAACCAATTAAGGTCTACATGGTTAAGGATACTAGCTAGAATAAACTTGGATAAGTCTATTCGGGTTGAGTCAAAATAAACACAACGGGCCTAATATGTCAAAGACTTCTAAACTAGCTACACCACTTTATTAATATTTTTGACTTTATTGTGGAATATATACATATGAAAGCAACGCTAAAAATTTTAAAATTACAACTAAATGGCCAAAGTTAATAAAAAATTTGAAAAATGTTGAAAAATAGGATTTTCCGGTTAATTGAAGGCATTTTCATGGAAAAGTCCACTTAAAACTTCGATAGAAGTCCCCCCTATACTTAAGATAAACATTGTCCTCAATGTTGAAGCATGTGGGAAAAGTCTCCCCTACACTTATGACATTGTGCACGTTGGTTAACTCAAGTTAAGGAAGAGACGACTAAAGTGATCAATTTCAAATGTGAGTATGAAGAAAATTGAATCACGATAGTTGAGAGATAGAACCGGATTTCAGATAAACACGGGAGCACGGTTCTTCAAAGAGTCCAAGAGTGCACTATCCCTGTAATCACACCACCATGCAAAGACAAGCACATATAGAAGTCCCCCCTACACTTAGGGGATTAAAACATACAAGGATAGATACTCGGGCTGCCTCCCGAGGAGCGCTTGTTTTTGATAACCGAGTCACGAGCCTGACTCGACCCAAAATTAGTTCATGGGGAACGTGGTGAGGGATGGTATCACCTCCTGAGAGGTGTCCTCACCAAAGTACAACTTCACTCGTTGGCCATTCACCTTAAAATTTGGTCCATTAGGTTGAGCGAGCTCGAGAGTACCATATGGAAAAATTTGGGCAATGGTGAATGGGCCGGACCAACGAGATTTGAGCTTACCCGAGAAGATTTTCAACCGAGAGTTAAAAAGTAAGACCTTGTCTCCAACATGGAACTCTCGGTTTTTAATCTTGGAGTCGTGAATGAGCTTAGTTCTTTCCTTATAGATCAAAGAATTTTCATAAGCATCATTACGGAGTTCATTCAGCTCATTGAGTTGGATTTTGCGTAGGTCACCGGCTTTGTTTATATCAAAATTAGCCCACTTCAAGGCCCAATAAGCCTTGTGCTCCAACTCAATGGGGAGGTGGCACGTTTTCCCGTACACAAGACGATAAGGCGTACAGCCGATTGGGGTCTTGTAAGCAGTACGGAAAGCCCACAAAGCATCATCAAGTTTATCAGCCCATGAGGCACGATGCTCTCCCACGGTCCTTTCAAGAATTCGCTTAAGACCACGGTTGGATATTTCAGCCTGGCCATTAGTTTGTGGGTGGTAGGCTGTGGAAAGACGATGATTTACACCGTACTTAGCCATGACTCTAGCAAATTGGTCATTGCAGAAATGAGTCCCACGATCACTAATAATGGCGCGAGGCACACCGAATCTAGCGAAAAGAGCTTTCAAAAAGTTACAAACCACCCTTGCATCATTAGTAGGCAAAGCTTTGGCTTCAACCCACTTTGAAACGTAGTCAACGGCTACAAGGATGTATTTGTTTCCTTTAGACGAAGGGAATGGCCCCATAAAGTCGATACCCCAAACATCAAAAATTTCACACTCTTGAATGAAATTCTGAGGCATCTCGTCTTTATGTGTGATTTTGCCTTGCTTTTGGCAAACATCACATCGTTTGACCATATCGTGAGCGTCACGGTATATGGAGGGCCAATAAAATCCCGAATCAAACACTTTTTTAGCGGTGTAGTTGGGACCAAAGTGACCACCGGTAGGTCCTTTGTGGCAAGCATCAAGGATTTCAGACGCTGCCGGTCCATCAACACATCGGCGAATAATCAAGTCGGCACATTGTTTGAATAGGTAAGGGTCGTCCCAAAAGTAGGTCTTGATGTCGGTGAAGAACTTCTTCTTTTGCTGGGACGTCAACCCTTCCTTGAGAATTCCACCCGCCAAGTAGTTTGCAAAGTCCGCAAACCACGGGGTTTCATTCGGCTTCGAGTTTATAGACATTAAGGTCTCCAAGGGAAAAGAATCATTGATTTCTTTGGTCGGATGATCCCCTTGGTATGGATCCTCAAGTCTACTAAGATGGTCCGCGGCTAGGTTTTCTGCTCCTTTTTTATCGCGGATTTCGATTTTAAATTCCTGGAGCAGCAAAACCCAGCGAAGAAGTCTTGGTTTGGAATCTTGCTTTGTCAACAAGTACTTCAACGCGGAATGATCGGTATACACGATGGTGGTGGAAAGGACAAGATAGGGGCGAAATTTTTCAAAAGCATAGATAACAGCTAAAAGCTCTTTTTCTGTTGTCGTATAATGCAATTGTGCCCCTGTCATTGTCTTGCTAGCGTAATGGATCGGTTGGAAGTGTTTGTTCACTCTTTGTCCCAGAACCGCTCCAATAGCAAAATCACTAGCATCGCACATCAACTCAAAGGGAAGCTCCCAATTAGGGGTAACCAAGACGGGTGCCTTGGTTAGCTTATCCTTAAGTGAGTCGAAGGCTTCAAGGCACTCTTTGGAAAAGATAAAAGGAGTATCTTTTTCCAAGAGGTGGGTCATCGGGCGAGCGATTTGAGAAAAATCTTTGATGAATCGACGATAAAAGCCCGCATGACCCAAGAAACTTCTCACACCCTTCACAGTTGAAGGTGGAGGCAACTTTGCTATAACGTCGACTTTAGCACGGTCAACTTCAAGACCGGCTTTCGAGATCTTATGTCCAAGCACGACGCCTTCTTTTACCATGAAATGGCATTTTTCCCAATTTAGAACAAGGCGAGTGTCTTCGCACCTCTTTAGCATACGTTCCAAATTGGCAAGGCAAGAAGAGAAGGAATCCCCGAAGACCGAGAAATCATCCATGAAGACTTCCATGGTTTGTTCAACCATGTCATGGAAGATAGCTAACATACACCTTTGGAAAGTCCCGGGCGCATTACATAAGCCAAAAGGCATTCTTTTGTAAGCGAAAGTGCCATAGGGACAGGTGAATGTAGTCTTCTCTTGATCTTGGGGATCGATGGGTATTTGGAAATAACCCGAGAAACCATCAAGAAAGCAGTAATATTCATTACCGGCTAATCGTTCAAGCATTTGGTCCATAAAAGGTAGAGGAAAATGATCCTTTCTCGTGGCATCATTGAGTTTGCGGTAGTCTATACAAACTCTCCACCCAGTAACGAGACGAGTGGGAATCAACTCGTTGTGTTCATTGGGAACAACGGTTATTCCGCCCTTCTTGGGCACACAATGGATTGGACTAACCCACGGTGAATCCGAAATAGGGTAAATCATACCCGCATCAAGAAGTTTGATAACCTCTGTTTTGATGACTTCATGTATTTTTGGATTCACCCTTCGTTGGCTTTGAATAGTGGGCTTGAAGTCGTCCTCCATGAGAATTTTGTGTGTGCAGAAGTGAGGATCAACTCCACGAATATCGGAAATCTTCCAAGCGATAGCCTTCTTATGATCTTTCAACACAGCGACAAGTCAGGCTTTCTCTTCATCCTTCAAATCCTTAGCAATGATGACGGGCGACTTCTTCTCTTCTTCGAGGAATACATACTCAAGATGGGGTGGCAACTCCTTAAGTTCCAAATCCAGAGGATTGTCGACGGAAGGCGTATTCGAAGTCGGAGTCTCGATAGCAATAACAGTGGGAGATGGAGGAGAAGGATTGTCTTCTCTGAGGAGGTTTGCAATGAAACTAAGATCGTCATCCCAATTGGCAGTAGAATCGTCATTTTCTTGCTTCACATCTTCCAAGGTGGCTTCCAAATCTTTCCAAAGGAAATCACTTTCTCCAAAGAGAGATAGTGAGGAGTCGATAGAGGAAACGGTCTCAACATTGGGAAGAGAGGTAGGAATGTTTTTACAAGCATCCTTGAAGTGTTCTTCACAAGCCTCATCAAGAACGTCAATACAATTAACACTCTCGGAAGAAGAAGGCTGTTTAGATAACTTTCCCATGTTGAAGACTACTTTATCGTCACCCACTCTCATGATAAGCTCACCGGCTTCAACATCAATGAGAGTGCGACCGGTCCTCAAGAATGGACGACCAACAATGAGTGGCACACGTGGGTCCATCTCGTAGTCGACGACAACAAAATCAGCAGGGAAGGTGAATTTGTCGACTCCTACAATGACGTCTTCGGCTATCCCCACTGGATAAGCAACCGTACGGTTGGCCAATTCCAAAGTCATTTTGGTGGGGACTAGCTCTAGGAGAGATAATTGCTTCCAAACACTTAGAGGCATAAGATTAATACTGGCACCTAGATCGGCTAGGGCCATGCAATTCTCTACTCCCGGGAAATTGCAAGGGATAAGAAAACGACCCGGATCACCAAGCTTGATTGGCAATTTCCTTAAGAGCACTACAGAGCAATTCTCATTAAGTTGGGTGTTGGCAATATCGAGGAGCTTTTCCTTGTCGCTCAGAAGATCTTTAAACATTTTGGCATACTTGGGCATGTGAGCGAGAGCCTCAGCGAAGGAGATATTGAAATTCAGTTTTTTGAACATTTTAAGGAAATTCGAAACTTGAATATCATCCTTGCTGTTTTGCTTCTCTTTCCTCAACCTTGAAGGATAAGGTATATTGGAAGAAGAGGAAGGCTTTAGAGGAATAGGATCACTCACAACCACGGGTGGAGGAGGGGTAGAAAGAAGAGGTGGAGAAATTGGGGAAGGAGAAGGATGAGGAATAGGAGCAGGTGACTCGTTCTCCTTAGTCACAACCACCGGTGGAGGTATAGGAAGCTCGGGTTCCTTGGTACCTTTACCACTTCGAGTGGTGATTGCTTTCATCTCCCCTCTTGGGTTCGCAACGGTGTTACTTGGAAGAGTACCCGAAGAAGAGGGTTGATTACCTTGGAAGAAACTAGCCATCATGTTCCTCAGATCATTAGTTTGGGTATCCAACGTATTTCTCATATCGGCTCTCAAATCATTTCCTTGCTTTACCAAATCAGCCTTCAAATTGCGTACTTCCTCTTGGAGATTTCCCACTATCACATCATTGGTTCTCATGTAGGTTGCAACCTCTTGGTGTAATGCAGTGGTGGCTTGGTTGGGAGGAGCATTGTATGCAGGTGGTTGGTAAGCAGGTTGTTGGTAGACTTGATTGTTACGTGGAGGTGGTTGTTGTTGCTTGTGAGGTGGGATGTATGGTTGTCGAGGTTGTTGTTGTTGTTGAGAAGGGCGGTTAAGGTTTTGTTGTTGGTTTGGGTTGGTTGGTGGAAAGCCAGGTGGTGAAAGATAGTTGTTTGATCGATAGCTAAGCAAGTTACGGTCACCTTGAGGTCTGGCTTGATAAGCAGGTTGTTGGTAGGTGCCATATGCCGCATTCACATTCTCAGCAGGGTAATCTAGGGTGGCGGTACAAGTTGTGTAAGAGTGAGGTCCACCGCATATCTCACAAGGTTGGCTGACAGCGTTCACTTGTGCGTTTTTGGCGTTGTTGCTGTTGTTGTTGCTGACGGTGTGGGTGACAAGCGATTCAAGAAGCGTGGTGATTTTGTCTAATCGCTTGTCGCTGTCATTAGTGCTAGCACTAGCAACATTGGTCCTAACGCTCTTGGTTTGCACACGAGACTTGTTCTCAATGATGTCCCAAGCAGCATTGGAAGTCTTAGCCAATAAATTACCCCCCGAGGCACTATTCAGTGAATCTTGGTCATTCATGCTTAAACCATTGTAAAAAGTATTTATTTGATGAACTTTGGTAAAACCATGTTGTGGGCATTTTCTTAAAAGATCTTTAAAGCGATCCCAAGATTCACTGAATGACTCGTCGTACTTTTGTTCAAAGGTTATAATCTCATTCCGCAAAGCGGTAGTACGAGAGGGTGGAAAAAAGTAGTTGATAAACTTTGTTTCCAAATCCGTCCACGAGAGAATACTCTGTGGCGGTTCCTTAGCAAGCCAATGCCGGGCTTGTCCCTCTAAAGAAAAGGGAAAAAGTTGTAACCTTATCACTTCTTGTGGAACGCCATTGAACTTGACCGTGTTCGTGAGTTGTAGAAATCTCTTGATGTGATCGTGTGGGTCATCAATGGTTCGTCCAAAGAATGGTTGAGCGGAGACCATCTGGATAAAGCCTGACTTTAGCTCGAAATTGTTGGCGGCAATTGGTGGAATAACAATTGGATCCATGTTGCCATCGACATGAGCTTGCAGCAATTCAATCATTGGGCGGTTATCCGGAAGGTGCTCATTGTTGTTATTATTCATGTTGTTGAAAGGCGGGTTGTTGTTGTTATTATTGTTGTTCGGAGGTGGTATGTTATTGTTGTTTTGTACACCAGCCATGTCTAAGTTATCGAGAGGCTCGGGCTCTTGATAAGACGTGGATCGAGTGCGCATACACCTGCAAAAGAACGAACAAAGAAAAACAAAGCAAAAATATTTTTGGTTTTTATGTTTTTTATTTTTTAGGATTTTTGAAAATTTTTATTAAAAAGTAACGTTCACGGGGAACGGATCCCAAAATCCAAGTTCTCACAAAAAACTTTTGATCTTAACGAGAGGAGCCGGCAGCGGCGCCATTTGATATTTTGATTTTGCTATGGGTTCAGATTATGTCTCTCGATATCCTCTCGAATTGATCTCGGCCTTAAGTGGAATGATTTGTTCTTGGTTAAATAAAAAGGAGTTGGTTTGTTTATCTATTTAATAACAATTAAATGTAGAGTAAATTAAAACTTTGGAAGATTAAACTAAATTGACAAATTAAAAATGAGTGCTTGAAAACGTAAAGGAAAGATTAGGAAATCACTTTGAAAACTTGATTGAATTAATGCTTAAAAACTTGTTCTATTGGAATACACTAAAATTATTTCTATCGGAATATAAGAAAATCAAAAGCATCGGAATGTAATCATAACTACCATCGGAATGTCCATGTTTGGTATTATCGGAATGTTTCTAACAATCACCATCGGAATGTCCATGTTTGGTACTTATCGGAATGTTCAAGAACAAGTTGTCGCAATGACAGCCTATCGGAATGTGGAAAACGAAAATTGGCCAGAGTTTCGACTAGAAAAGGGACCTAAACCCGTCGGAATGTGCGATCGCAATATGCGATCGCAATCCCAGATCGGAATAGGGGGACTTATACCCTATCGCAAAGTAAAACCCCTTTTTGGGTTATTGCGATACCAAGCAACTAAGATCCGTCGGAATATGTTAAACCCCTCTATTGCGATGGAAGTAGCTATGTTCCGAAAATGGTGGCAACTTTAAAAAACTCAATAAGCAAAGGAAATAAGCTAGGTGATTCGAAATCTAAACACTTCAAAAAGATTAAATTTAATAACTTTTGAAAACAAGAAACTTTAAATCTTAATAAACAAAACTTTTCAATGATTAAAACTTTGAAGAAATCCGAAAATCAATAAGCATAGGCAAGCAATCAACCGATAAGCATGGAAAGCTTACGGCTTAATCACGTACTAGAGCTTAAAAAGGACAAGAAAGATTAAGCTAAAGGTCAAGAACACGTCCAAAAATCCCAACCGTATGGATTTCAACAATCGGATCAAGGATTTGACAAATCAAGAAAAGTAGGAAAAGATTAAGGAACTTAAAAGCATAAACTTGATTAAGATTAATGAAATCAAAAGTACAAGAAAGCTTAAATTTAAAAGATGAAATCAAAAGAAAAGTTTGGTGAGAGAAAGTATGGAACTTTCTCTCTCTAGAAACTAGAGAGAAAATGAAAAGCTAAAGACTAGCTAAAACTAAGTGTGTGAAAATTTGTGAGGTGAAGGCTTTATATAGGCGTGTGTATGGTGTTGATGGGCTTTTGATTGGGCTTTCTTTTTCTTCTTTCTTCTTAAGTCTTCATGCGTCTTTAAATAAACGTTTCCGACTTGGATTTGAGAAGTGTCGGTGAATAATTTCAACTCGTCTTATAATCTTTTATTTAATAGACTCGAGTTCTTCGACATAAATGAATCTTCCATTTTTGGCTTTATTCTTCGATAAATCTTCAAATAGGCACAATGACTTCAAATCTTTTGCACCTTTTGGACAATAGACTTCGTCTTGAGCCCTTTTCTTCGATAAAGCCCGTGCAATCCCATGTTTTCTTTAATATTCATCCGGTCGACTCTGAAAACACAATAAACACAAAAACCACGCATAATTCCAAACAAATGATATTAAATACGTGTTTTGGTCTCGTTTTAGCCCGATTTAAGTGGTAAAAGGATGGGTGTTTTCACACCTATCAATGATAATAACATAAATGTTATAGATCAGTCTTTAAGTTCGAAAATCAAAGTGATGGAAAGATCCGTTACATTTGTGTGTCTTTTTAATATCAGAACGAATCAACTTAAATGATCATAACATACATGTTATGAATCATATAGTGATGTCGAAAATTAAAATGGATGATTCCCAACAGAAGATCTATGATGATATTATACTTCGTGTTGGATCTAAAAGATCTCGACATGCATGTTGTTACACGAAAAGATGAATCTGAGATCACTCAAAATTAATTTCGTTCGAGTCTAGATGCGATGGGGATTAGGTGACGATGGGAGTTAGGATTAGATTTGGTGTTGAGGAGTTAAAAGGTTGGATAGATATGTTGAAGTCTTGGTTCTGGTCAAACAGTCACTGTATGGATTTGTTTTTGTTAGACTGGTTTGTTTTTGTTATACTGGGCAAAATATTTCTTCAACGCAATGCTTTTTGAGTTAACCCATCGCAACATTAAAAAAATTAAGCCATTACAGTCTAACTTTTTAAACCCATCGCAATGTAAACAAAATAAGCCATCGTAATCATTTCTGTTCCATCAGAATGTTAGAAAAAAACAGCACCATGACGTCATATACACCATTGCGATAGGTCAAACCACCGATCGCAATGTGACTCATCGGAATGAGTCCCATCGCAATAGATAGGTCGAACCCATCATAATGTGTCAAAAAAATCCCATCGCAATCCATGCGATCTAAAGTGGCCATCGGAATGCATGCATCTGAAAACATATCCATAGTACTTTTTTTCCGTTTTTTCAGGGTCAGCTTTTTCTGAATCTGTTTTTCTCTTCTCATCTTCAAAAAAATAAGGAAACAAGAAACCCAGAAAAAATCTTATGATAGATCTTGAAAAGACCATATCGTGAAACTCCTAGATTTGAAAAGATACCAGATCTCGAAAATAGAGAAACCAGAAATAGTAAATACCAGGACTTTTGACCAGATCTAAAAGTTTGACTGTTTGGACCAGTGGGTTATGAATACCAGATGTGAGACTACTGAAACCAAAACCAGGAGACCAAAAACTAGACCATATGTAACTGTTTTTTATAGACAAAGTAACATATCGTGACAAAAAAATTATGAATATTGAAAAAATAAACACAATCAGTGACAAAATATGATAGGTTCGGACCAAAAAAGATTTTAGACCACCAAATCGAAAACATAAACACGATCCAAGGATTAAACCGAGGCTCTGATGCCAATTGTGGATTTGCCTTTTAGTAATCTGGTGGTCTAGGTGGGTGGTGAAAAGTGTTGGTAGCCATGGATGAGTTGAGAGAGAGAGAGGTTGTGTGTGAAAATAAGAAAAGTGTGATAAACAAGAATGAAACACCAGCAACACCCCTACTTGGAAGCCTTTGAGAGGTATATATATAACCACACACAACACTTAACTATACATTGTTTTCTAGTCTAGTCTAAGCGTGTGTGACTATGATAACTAATGAGAATTCTTAAATGTCGTCACATAAAGTGAATTTCCAACAGTCCTTATTATTTGCAGAAAAGCAAGGGTAGTCGAAAAATGTGATGGTCGCATATTGTAGTGGCGGATCTAGAATTTCGGAGTAGCGTATGCATATTTTTATTTTTTAGTAAGAGTTGTATTTACAAAATAAATAAAATTACGAGTATAGTTTTTTTGGGTCGGCTTTTTGAGAAATTGGTTTAGACGTTGTTGTCTTGTTTTGTGAATCGTATAATATGGAGTTGGTTAGACGGAATAGATATCTTGACCAAACTTTGTTGTTCGTGTTGTTCGGATAATAATAACGAGATAACGATTTTATAATGTATGTTTCGAATTTAAGTTTCGACTGTAAATGCAATTTTATTTTTTTAGATTATAACGTAGCACAGTGTAAATAAAATGTGTTTAAAAGAGTTGTTTTGGGCTTTTGGCGACTAAGAACTGCTGGGCTTATCCTCATAGTACAACTATTTAACATAAACTTATAACTGGACCGATATCTTCACAATTTGATTTTTTACCAGTGCTTTTTTTTAATTCTCCTTCATTCTTTGCACCTACTTTTTCTTATTCCTTTCCAAGGTGTGCAATCAAAAATTTTATCAAATTAATTTTTCTATTGTATTTTATAGTTACTTTTGAAAATAAAAAAAATACGCTACTAAAAAAATTACGCATAATAAACACGTGCATATTGTGCTATCAAACTAGATTGTTGCGCATGTGGGAAAATTAATTCTCTTAAGGCATCTCTAATGCATCGTATAATACACGGTTCGATACATCTTCATGTCATTGTCATTGACACGTCAACATATCAACTTTAATACAAAACTTTCACAATGCATTGTATTTGATATTGTCTAATAAGTTACTGATATCATTAAAATTTTTATTTTACTTATAAACAATTTATTATGATAAATGAATAAAATTAGAATTCATATGTACCACATGACCACAAAAATACAAAAGCATCCAATGTTTTAAAACCCAATTTTTAATCGACTCGGCCAAGTCACCGGTTTACCAAGTCACGGCTCAACCGCCGGGTCAAACCTTCTATAAAGAAAAAGGAATTACGTATATAGCTACACAACCAACTTTGAAACGTTTAAAATACCACCAAATAACACTTTAATATTTTCATACCTACAATATGAATTGAGATGAGATGATGTACATGTATCCATATTCCAATATTCTATGTCGGGTCTTGAATTGTCATGACACTAAAAGCCCATGGGAACTTGTATCTAGTTGCGCGTAAAATAGCAATTGATGTCGTAACCGATGTTTTGAAACCCGGTTCGACCTGTTTTTGTTTGAGAAAACGAGTTATATTAAATTAGGTTTCACATTTTTGAGACCCGGTTAGACTCGTGGGGTTTGGGGTGACTTGGGTCAACCCAGCTCTTGAGACACGACCGAGATTTTTTCGTATTTTTTACAAATAAAGCATGTAAATTATGCGTATTTGTGACGTAATTTATTTTACATATTATATTTATTGGTAAATAGTTATATGTTCAACATATTGAAGATTTCATGATTTTTATATACAATTCTTGTTAATCTTTGAAGATATAATTTTTTATATTTTTTTAGAAAAACAAGTTGACCCGAGCTGAACCGATAATCCGATTATCCGATGACTAGATTGAATCGATTTAAAAACCGGTTTTCGATGTTAACCATACTAGTGAACCGTAGAAAAATAAATAAATAGAAGTTGTTTCTTTTCTTTTTCTTTTGTATTGTGCCTTAGCCTTTGGTAGGGGCGAAGTTATGCCTTGGTCACCTGTGGCACGTGCCACACATATATTGATCAAATTCTTGTGATATAATTAGAGGCATAGAGATTAATTGCTAAGCTTACACTCTGTTCTCAAGTTATTTTTTGGATGGAAAGGGAAATTAAAAAAATAGGTGTTCTTAAGTTTTTTTACAAGAAAGGAAGGTAAGGGATGGGAAGGTGAAAGGAAAGAAAATAAGAGGCTTTGCTATATATATTTGTTCCTCCCAAAATCAGGCGGATTAGGATACAAAGGTACTGAACAAGAATATAGATATTTGTTAAATTACAATCATGTCCTCATTTTGAACTGGGCTTAAACCAATCGGGTTAGACAGATATGCGTTTCATTCTAGTATTTCACACATAATAATGCATAATTTTTTTAATATAATGTGGTATCCATTTTATTCATCTGCTGTTCATCATTGTGTATCTGATCTATTCAAATGGTTATCTATTTTTTTTATTATATTTCCGTTTTGTATTCTATCAATTTCTATTTTATTATTTTTCCGTTGTGTATTCTATCACTTTCTATTCTATACTGCTACTAGTATCACCTTAACTGATTCAGGGCGAAGTGGTGAAATTTGAAATTAAGATACATTCTTTTATAAAAGAATATAGGGTTAAAGTCATAAATTACCAACGAACTTTACTTTTTTTCTCGATATTACAAATAATGAACATAAAATAGTTATCTAACCATTGAACTTTATGTTTGTTTATAATATTACCTATTAACCGTTTTTAATAGGTAAAAAGGCATTTATGACCGACACGTCACTTACTTTAGGAGGTCATTTTAAGTTTAGGTTTATTTAACTTTGGGTTAAAGCCATAAATTAGCAACGAACTTTACTTTTTTTCTCGATATTACAAATAATTAACATAAAGTAACCTACCGCACACACACTCTCTCTCTATATCTCTTGACATTTCCATTAACTTTCTCTATTGATTCCAGCTATGTTTCCTTTATCCTTTTCTTGTTGTCGGCCAGCATGTCGTCGGAAAACAACCATTATCCGGAAACCACCACTATACGACCCACCACCAGAAACTAGTTTGTAAATTGGTTAAGTATAACGGTAAACCGGTTATATTAGGTGGTAAACCGGTTAGATCTGGTGGTTACCCGGTTTGATCTGATGGTTACCCGGTTAAATCCGGTGGTTACCCTGTTAGATCCGGTTGTTACCCTGTTAGATCCAAGTGAAAACACATAACGTGGTGCGACCACTGTAACGTGGTCGGGGTTGTTGGAAGAGTATGCCGTGATGGTTTTGTTTGAGATGGGTTTTCAGAGTATGATTGATCTGAGTGAGTATGATTGATACAGGTATGATGTGGACAACGTCAAGAAAAAATCAACGAAAGTCAACGACACGTGGGCAAAAAAAATGACATGGAATATAACAAATTTTACGTTACTCATAATAGCCGGTATCAACAAGTTTCAATGGCGATATTATAAATAAACATAAAGTTCAATAGCTAGATAAGTATTTTATGTTCATTATTTGTAATATCGAGAAAAAAAGTAAAGTTCGTTGGTAATTTATGGCTTTAACCCAAGAATATAACGGGTTGTTTAACTTAGACCGATTAAACCAACAAAAGCATAGATAGCATGAATTTGTTAATTTGTATAATTTTGAGGGTATATTGGTAACTTTGTTAGTTTCCATTCTTTTCCTTGATGCTTAAAAATATAAACTTAATAACACAAATTTAAATAACTACTTTCTTCCCATGTCATCCCTTACTTTACTTTTCCTATCTTATTTCATTCTATTCTTTAAAATTTAAACTCGAGAACAGAGCGTTAAAGACAATATTTAACTATTGAAAAGAGGTGATAAGTGCAGGAGGAATATGATAACTTGTTTTGAGAAGCATAAGAAAGAGACGAATGGCTGAATGACCTACATAATTGGGCTTTAGCTTTTTTGTTCAAATGTGGGCCTCCAAAATGAAGTAAATTTAGTTGGGCTGTTATATCAAAGTATACCTTTGAAACTATGAAGGCATAAACTGTTTACTTAATTAGTTAATTATTGACAAACTTTTTTAAGCTATGAGAAATTACATTTAGGTATTTTAAAAGAATTAATTTAAACCAACAAATCATAATTCAGGGAAAAACTTCTGTTGTTTGTGTTACATTTGCTGCTAGTGACTCTTTTGATAGAAAAGTGTTAATTTACTCAATAAAATATTTTTTTTGTTGTCGGCCGTGTCAACGATTTAAAAATCTTTATTATTGATATTAATTTCGTGGAGAATGTTGACTTTGACACGATGCACAGATAAGTGGTGTATTGCTTCAAGAACCGTACGACGTTTATGTTTTAGGTGATCCAAATTACTAAGCTCTAAATACCTAAAAGTAGTGTGCGGTATGGTTACAAGGAGCATATTTTACTCGCTCACCCTTAAGGGCCGACTCTGGCCATGTGAAATGATAAGTACATATATATCCAATTTTTATAAGGTGATAAAAATAACTATACTAGTTTGTATATGATTTTTCTAATATCTTGTTATTTTATTGCATACTCTTTATTAGTTAGAACTTGAGGTAGAAAAATAATTATTTGTGCCATATATATCTAAAATACCTAGATCTGCAACTGGCCCCTTGGGTTATAGATAGCGTGAGGCGTGGCTCGGCGAAGTAGCCAAGTTTTGAGCTTTTGCGCGAAGCGTAGCGGCACGCTTATTAAGGCGACAAAAAAATATGTAAATATTTATAAATTGTCATGTGTATATCATATTTTAAATATCTGAATTTACAAAAAATAGTATACATAAGGAATAAAGTTAAAAAGATACTATATTTGCATATAATATTTTCATTTTCATATAAAAAGACTTATTTTACTCAACTTGTCACGTCTTATCATATTTTTTCGCTTCTCATCTCATGTTAAGCCTTGAACTAATGCCTTAACCTATTACATGGCATGAAGGTTAAGTCTTACGTCTTTATAAAGCCTTTACTGGCCTTTTAAAACCTTGACCAGCCTCGATCACAAAGAGGAACCAAACAACTAGCAATTTGTTTCCTTTTTCTTTTTCTCACGTCAACAAAAAATGACTAATACTAACATGTATATGATATGATCCAAAACGTAAATTCCAATCAGTAGAATAGGAGTAATGCAACACAAAAGGCCAAGATTTCTGTAAGAGCTTTACACACGAACCAAACACGTAAAGTCTTGAACTTTATGTGTCAAAATGAATAGATGAAGAACTTGGTGATAGAACTAGTATGGTGATGATGAAGAACTAATAAAGATGATAAACTAGATGAAGATTAAATAAAGATTAAACTAAAAAAGAAAGATTAGATTAAGGAAGGAAAACAAAGATGGTGTTTTTCCTAGTGAGAGAAACAAACACCCATTCTCTCTCTAAGATGAAACAAAATGGAAAAAAACCCACACACAAATGAGGTGGAATGGCCTTTTATACTAAATAATAAATGTTTAGGAGCCCTTCCTCATTTGTGTGTTTGGGAATAATTCCCGTTACATAAACAATAATAACTAAGAACTCTCGACACCGTTGAATAGCATTTTCCACGAGCTTCGCAACGGTATATTATATGACCATCACTTTGAATACGATTAACAATCTACCCCTAAGGGGTGGTCATGTAATATGTGACTTCACTTCTTTGATGTTGCAGACTTTGAAGCTTGTTGTCTTGAGAGTTATTTCATAGTTCCATTCATGACTTGTGATCTTGGATCTTTGATCTTTGCCTTGTCTTGATCTTGAAACTTTTCCAACTTGTGTTCTTGTCTCTTTCCCCACATACTCATATTTTGTGTTTTCTTGAAAGCTTGTTAACAATCTCCCTTGATTATCAGAGTAGCGGAAGTCTTTGTCTTTAGTTATTGTTGAGCTTTCTTCATTTACTTGAGTATGTGGTCTTGAATCACGACTCTTGAGATTACGCCACCGTTTGCATTCCTCCGGTTTCCTGTTATTCAGTACAAATATTGTACCTGTGATTAGGTAAGTTCAAAGAACTTCCTTGACAGGGTTTCCGGCTGTGGTAGCCGTTCTCAATACTTGAATATATCAAAGATAATTCATAGTAAGGAGTGAATCAAGCAGTTCCATTCTGCTGATTAAGTCGTCAATTCAATTTCCTAGAACAAGTTTGAATCAATTAAGAATCAAACCATTGTTGCTTTCCAGTTGACACAAGTTTGATTCATATAGAATCTCACAAGTTACCTACCACAGTGCTGTTTGATGATGACACTGGAAGGATTTCCATTTGTCACTGTAAATACTAATAAGTATTACTCTGAATGTTCTGGCAAGATCATAAAGATATTGCGTAGAGACCTGGAACGAGTTTGAATCAATTAAGAATCAAACCACTATTGCTTTCCAGTTAGCATATGTTTGATTCAAGTGAATCTTACATATGACCTACCGCAGTGCTGTTTGATGTTAACACTGGAAGGATTTCCATTCATCACTGTGAATACTAGTTTTTGATGAATCTCGTTGGCTCTAGACTCTATAAGTGCACATTTATTTGGTGATCGGAGGGCAGTCTGCCACCTATTCAATATCTACTATCTCGGAGTAAGAAAGTTGATAGAAATGAGTTGAACTCCGTGACAATAAAACAAACTTCTTTTGAGAGAAGCTTGAGTAGGCTGGAAAGGGTTGTGCTTTGCATCACTGGGTCCATGATGCTTTGTCTTCAATACCAGAAATCATCAATGTGATTCCGATAGTAGATATATTGACCCGGTTTCTGCTTAAGTTGTATGGAGGGCTATTTCTTTTCACCTTTTATACTTACATTTTTTTCATTCTTCAACCCCTTCAGTGCTTACCAAGACGTCATAACTAGTACTTTGTTGTGATTGTTCCAGTGCTAGCTTAAGTCATTAGTCGGCATTTTTCCCGTACACTCAACTACTCCATCATTCCTAAGGACTTCTAAATTCTAATGGATTGTCCCTGGGAAGATCCCCCGGTTCTGGTTGGATCATAGGACGAATATCTAACCACCTTGTGACACCAATATCGTCGTGAATAATTGTGTTGAAGGTATATATATTGTAACCACAAAAACCTTATTAAAAAGGCAATCAAGGTGTTGATGAAATCAATGTTTACACCTTGAGTGTTTTCTATATCACCAAAACGCCCCCTACATATGTGCACTATAAAATGAAAGGTTTTTACACATATTAGGAAGAGAAAGCACTTATATCAAAGATCTAATCCAAGATTAAAGCATTTTGAACACATTTTAATCACTATTCTCCCCCTCAAAAATTGCATGAAATTGAAATTTTTTGTGAAACTAGTGATAAAACGTGGAGAGAATAATGTGTCATGAAAATTTGGAACAGATGTTTATGAAATTATTATACTCCCCCTCGAAAAGAAGTTCTAAGTAAAATAGGGGAGTATATGAGCACACATTTTTGAAAATACCTTGAAAAATTATGCTCAAACCCGAGAAAACTGAATTTCTCGTTGTTGAGGAAGACTGTACATGAATGAACATTTTCCTTGAGTTCATGAGCTTAAAAACTTGGAATGTTTTAATATAAGCCCATGACCGAGAAAAATAATTTCCCGTTGTTGAGGATAAGTCATAGACTTTCCTTTCTTTGGGGACCGGGTTATAGTCTGACATGTGACTATAAGCCATTATGAGAAGAAAATAGAAAAAGACATGTTTTGAAAACATTTAAACTCTCATTCGAACTTTATGTACGTACCCGTGTCGTTATTGAGCGACATTTCTAAGTGCGTCCATATTATCGATGCTGAGAGACATGTCGGAGAAGAATATTTTTGGTATTTTTGAAAGATTTTCTCATTTTTTATTTTGTTTTTATAGGTTTTATATGTTTGCATTTTGATTTTCTGATAGATATATACAAGGTTACTGTGAATGTGCAAGACGTTCAAGTTCATCTGGAGTGAAACTACGCATACCAAGTCGACGAGCCAAGAATTCAAATATGTCTTGAGAAAGAGCTTTGGTGAAGATGTCGGCTAGTTGGTAGTCCGTCTTGACAAAATACAGTTCGATCGTTCCTCTTTCCACATGCTTCTTTATGAAATGGAATCGGACAGCTATGTGCTTGGTCTTGGAGTGTTGGACCGGGTTGCAGGATATGACTATGGCTGATTGTGAATCACAATAAATAGGGACTTTGTTAAAGTGAAAGCCATGATCTGTGAGTTGTGTTCTCATCCAAAGGACTTGAGCACTACACACGGAGAGAGACACATATTCTGCTTCCATGGTGGACAACGTCGTACAGTCTTGTTTTCTTGAGGACCAGCTCGCTAGCTTCTCGCCTAAGAATTATGCTCCACCGAAAGTGCTCTTGAATGTATCATGACACCATGCATAGTCGGCATCTGAAAAACCAGTGAGATTAAAACCATAATCCTTCGTATACCAGAGACCCATGTTAATGGTTCCCCGAAGATAACGAAAGATCCTTTTAACCTCCTTGAGGTGCTTCTCGGTAGGCTTCGCCTGGTATTGAGCACATAAACAAGTAGCATGCATAATGTCCGGTCTGCTTGAGGTTAAGTACATAAAGGACCCGATCATGCTTCGGTATTTTGTAGCATCTACAAATGTCCCTTTCTTATCTAAATCAAGCTTGTGTTTAGTGTCCATTGGAGTACCAATAGGATCACAGTTTTCCATGCCAAATTTCGTTAGAATCTCGAGCACATACTTAGACTGATTTATGAAAATACCACGGTGGGATTGGTGAACTTGGAGACCAAGAAAAAATGTCATTTCCCCCATCATGGACATTTCGAATCGACTTTTCATAAGGTCGGCAAATAATATGGAATATTTTGGGTTAGTAGAACCAAATATAATATCATCTACATAGACCTGAGCCACCAAGATGTCGTTGTCGTAGTGCTTGATAAACAACGTTGGATCAATCGTTCCTTTGCTGAAGTGATTTTGTAGAAGAAATGATGATAATTCGTCGTACCATGCCCTTGGTGCTTGTTTCAAACCATAAATTGCCTTTTTCAACTTGTAGACATGGCTTGGATGTTCGGTATTGATGAAACCTTCAGGTTGACATACATAGACATATTCTTTTAACGGCCTATGCAAGAAAGCCGTCTTCACGTCCATTTGATACACAGTGAATGATTTGTGTGCAGCGTATGCCAAGAAAATCCTAATAGCTTCCATCTGAACAACTGGGGCGAAGGATTCTGCGAAATCAATTCCATCCTTTTGTTTATAACCTCTCACAACTAATCGAGTCTTGTTCCTAATGACCGTTTGCTCCTCATCCATCTTGTTTTTGAATAACCACTTCAGTGTAAGGGGATCGATATTGTCCGGTCGTAGTACTAACTCCCATACATCAAGCCGGATGAATTGATTGAGCTCTTCTTGCATAGACTCAATCCATGATGTATCGGTCATTGCTTCTTTAACACTTGTTGGTTCCATTGTGCTGACTGATAGTGCATAGATACACATATCACCATTGGTACGCAGCTGATGTCGTGTTGAGACTGGTCGTGAGAGATTGCCAATCACTTGAACCAAAGGATGATTCTTAGTCCATTTTCGTTCATGTGGAAGTGTATGAGAAACTTGATGCGAGCTCAATGGATCCTCATATGGTGTTGAATGCTGAGTAGTACTTGTGGAAGCCGCAAATGGACTAACAAACTCATGTTCGTTGAGCATCGCATTGTTTGCATTTTCAGAAACTATTTCATTCTAAAGATGAACATGATTAGGAATTTGCTGAGAATGTTGTTGAGTTACGTCAGCAGTCGGAGAAGTGGTTGGAATGTTTGGGGGTAATATGGTTGAGGTTGACGTAGATGGTGCAAAAATGGATGCCGTTGGTGTAGATGTAATTGGTGGTTCTAGAACTAACGTAGCAGGTGCAGCCGGGGCATGTTGAGGAACACCAAATGACGAAGGACCCTTCATATATTCATCATAAATTAGCCCAAATAAAACTTCCAAGTCACTTTCCGAAGGTTGTAACGATGAGATTGCTGACGGTGCAAATTGAAGCGCGAGTCCTGAACTTACGTGTCCAGAAGTCTGACCTTGAAGCTCTGGATGTGAACTTCTATGTTGAGAGGCCATACCCGAGAGTTCATCAAAGGTAACATTCATAGTTTCCATTACCTTTCTTGTCCTTTAATTGTAAACCCTGTAAGCACAAGCAGTTGAAGAATAACCAATGAAAAAACCAATATCACCTTTAGGTTTAAGTTTACCAATATCTTCACGATCATTCTTCGGATAACATAATGCACCGAAGACATGTAAAAATGAAATATCCGGTTTTTTCTCCATTAATGATCTCATAAGGTTTTTTGTTGAAACGGGTATGAATAATGGAGCGGTTTTGAGTATAACATGCAGTTGCTATAGCGTCTGCCCAAAGGAATAACGGTGCACTGGAGGAGAGGAGCATCGTCCGAGCAGCTTCAACTAACGTATGAATCCTTCGTTCCACAACTCCATTTTGCTCTGGAGTTCTTACAACCGAAGTTTGATGGGAAATCCCAACTTTGTCAAAATAAGCTTTCAATTTCTGATTGGTGAATTCTGTGCCGTTATCCGTTCTGACAATGATAACAGGGGAGTGAAGTAGCACTGATGTTTTCTTCAAGAAATTAATAATTACATCAGGGGCTTCATCTTTTGAAGCAAGAAAATGAACCCATGTGTAACGAGAGTAATCATCCACAATCACAAGGACATACAGCTTCCCATTAATGCTTTTGATTCTCATTGGGCCACACAAATCCATATGTAGGAGATGTAACCTATTCGTTGAGTTGGGAACAGGTTTGAGTTTGTGAGGCTTCTTCTTACTTTTACCTTGCTCACATGAAGGACAAAGATGGTCTTTTGTATATTTGAACTTTGGAAGACCAGTAACGAGATCATCTTTCGCGAGTTGGGTGATGCATCGAAATTGAGATGAGATAACCTTTGAAGCCATAACCATGACTTTGTTGATGTGGCTCGGGCCATGAGACAAATTGGAGAAGCAGCAGACATTTGAAAAAGATCAATGGTGTAAAGGTTGGTGGTACGATTTCCTTTCAACAAATCAATTCCTTCAAGATCTCTTACAAAACATGTATGACTTTTGAAAGAAACCTCCAAGTCGGAATCACAAAATTGTCCAACTGAGAATAAATTGTGTTCCAAGCCATCAACAAAAGAGACTCTGGTGATGATTATATTTCCCCAATGAAGATCACCATAGCCTAGAATTGCAGCAACATGATCATTTCCAAATCGGACAGTTTCCATGAATCGCCAAACAAAGTTCTTGAGAAGGCTTCGATTCCCAGTCATATATTTGGAACAGCCCGAGTCCACGCACCAGAGACAAATTTCAACAGCCTGCCAATGGTAAGAGAAATTTTTTTTTGCCAACCGATGAAATAGGTTCTTGTAGGGTTAGATGATAATTAAGCCTTATCACATACCGACATTTCATTGTCAGTATGAGATCTGTAGAAACTAGAAGAGGGGGGGGGGGTTGAATAGTTTCTTATATTTACTTGTTAAAATGTGGTTTCCAAAAATCCTTTTTCAAAAACTTAGGCTTGAGGAAATATGTGAAATCTTCTTATGCACAATATGAACAATGATAGTGTAACTAAACTAATACTAACAAAAATATATCCACAAAGAATAAAGAATGATAGTGTAACTAAGCTAATACTAACAAATGTATATGCATAAAGAATAAAGAATGTAAAGAGTTAAGGGTAAAGAAAGATCAAACCGAACATCAAGGATTTATAGTGGTTCGGCAACGAAGCTCACTCCTCGTTCCTACTCCACTCCTCGAGTACTCCTTACTCGAGAGTTCACTACACAACAAGCTCCTTATGGTGGAGAAAACCATACACGTCGCTTAACCAATTTCCGACTCTAAGCTAAAAGTCGAGCCCTAATCGTAGCTAGGACCAATCTACACAACTATACTTAGTACATACACAACTTACAAAAGACACAACTACTTGGATCTTCACAACTATGACACAACTACAAATGTATAAAATTAGATCTTCAATGGATCTTTGATGGTGGACTCAACACTTCACAAGGATAGTGTTCTTCTCTTTGCACTTGGAGAGGAAGGGATGGAAGAACAAGATTCACTTCTTAAACAAGTAATAATCAAACAAATGATCAAAGATTTGAGTGATTAAAGAAGGGGTTTGAATCTGAAAATAAATGTGCAAAAGAGGTGAGGTGAAAAGCTGAGAATGGTCCACTATTTATAGGACAAAGAAGCCAACGGCTATTTCTGCCCGCGGTACCTTATCTTAGCCCGCGGTACCTTATCGATAAGGTACCGCCTAGGTGCTAAGGTACCGCCGGACTAGACTCCGCTCCTTTTTGTCCTTTAGTGGTGGAGGTCTTATCTGGATATAAAAATATCCTGAAAGGATATTCTTAACCAAATAAGAATATGCCATTTTCAAATTTCAAATAATTAATTTAATAAAACATTTTCTTAAAAAGAAAGTTTAATAAAAACTTGTCACACTTAATAAAAAGTGAATTTTAAGAAAAGATTAAATCACTCGATCACTTGATTAAGGTTAGTACTTGTTTATCTATACCTTAAGTGAAAATGGGTAAAATGAAAAATACTTGAACTCAAGAATTCGTTTTTCGTTGTTTTCGTAAATACTTGTTTTTACATATTGTCATAATCAAAACAAAGCGAGACCGAAAAATGCAAGTAACGTTTTTAGGCATTTATTGCATTAACAATCTCCCCCTTTTTGATTCCGACAATACATAAACTCAATCACACAAAAACAAGATTTTCGAAGACGAGTTTATTCATTTCTCCCCCTTTGTCGAAGCAAAAAGGTTGCACAAGTCGGTGTTTGAAGAAACGGACTTCACAAAGACTCCCCCTTGGTGCTTACTCCCCCTAGCTTGGGGCACCGGGGAATCGAGATATGGTGACAAGCTACATAGAAGGATTAGTTGAACAAAAGAAACAACCAACAATATATAGCAATAGGTCACATAAAAAAATAAAAGAGAAGAAAACACAAGGACAAAGATCCAAGATAGGTTACTAAAAGAACATCATACAAAGAAGTATGGAAAAGGAAACAAGCCAAAAGCATAAATCTAATCCTAGTTATTCTATAATTCTAAGATTTGCTTGAATTTGGTGTCTTGTGGATAAGCAATCAATGCTTATATGAAAGACAAGGTAATGGAGGAGGGTGGTGGCGGTGGCTTGTTGGAGATCTCATAATCAAAGTGAAGAGGAGGCTTGATTAAGAGACTCTTGATGTAGCTCAACTCCTCATAGATGTGTGACATAGCAAGGTGTTGATATTGACAACATTGACAATATGTTCCATGATGCATGACATTATCATGAGAAGGAGGAAGAACACTAAAGGGTGGTGGTGGAAGAAAAGATGTTCCACAATCAACATTCTTGGTAGGAGACATGTGATTAAGAGTGTTCTTGGGTGAGTTGGGATTGAAAGCAATTAGAGAAAATGGAGGATATTCAAGGCTTTCATTGGGAGAATAAGACATTTTGGATGTGAAGTAATGCAAAATGCTTATGGTTTAAATAGGGAAGGCTTAGGGTATTTTTGGGGTGGTCAAAGGGTTTGAAACAAAGATTCTCAAAAATGTTGGAGCAAATCTGGAGTTTCAGACAAAAACCCGAAAAAAGAAGGCACTGTAGGCGGTTCCTTATCTAGGGTAGCGGTACCTTATCAAAAAGGTACCGCGGTTCACATATGGAACCGCCTACAGAGGCAGGGTTTGGTGTTTGGAGGAAGATTTTTCAGCAAATCTTATTTTTCTAGTCTAACTTATCATAGGGATATGCTTAAAAGCAAAGATAGACAAAGAAAACATATGCAAACTTACCAAATAAAGATTTGACCAAAATACATGGATTAAAAAATCGATGTAGGAGGTGTGTAAGACAAGACCTTAAGTCATGACACAATGATCCTCCATGATTCTATCTTGTTCTTGCTATGTTTGAGAGAATCATACATATGAATTATGTAAGCTCTAGATTAATAGCGAGAATCTATGAAAGTCGTTTTTAGATTGAATTAACAATGTCAAACGAATTTCTCAACCATTTTCGAAAGAGACTTTGAGAATTTTGAAAAGGAGAAGAGAGGGTTTTTTAAAAAAGAGTTTTGAAGACTCAATGACTCAAAGTGGTAAAAGAAAACACACAAGAAGAAAAGAATTCAAGGAAGTTGTTCCATTAATCCTAGACCTAGACGCAAGTAATTAAAAGGTTCCCTCTTAAGTGGCTTAGTGAAGATATTGGCTAAGTTGTCCTCGGAGGGCACCTTTTCAATAGAAATGTTCCCCTTTTGAACATTATCCCTAAGGAAATGGTGTCTAATTTCTATGTTTTTGGTTCGCGAATGTTGCACGGGATTCTTGCTTAGGTCCATAGCGCCTTTATTATCTCACATGATGGGAACATCATCAAGAGAAATCCCGTAATCAACAAGCGCTTGCTTCATCCATAGAGCTTGTTGGCATGCTTTTCCGGCACTCACATACTCGGCTTCCGTGGTGGATATTGCAAGAGCGGTTTGTTTCTCGAAGAACTAAGAAGTTAAACAACAACCCATGAAGGTACAAACTCCACTAGTGCTTTTCCGGTCTACATAGTCTCCCGCATGATCCGAGTCCGCGTAGACAATGGTTTCTACGCCGGTCCCTTTAGGATACCATAATCCTAAATGTATAGTGCCTTTAATGTATTGGAAGATACGCTTAACCGCTTCAAGGTCAGAGGTTTTGGGAGCCTCTTGGAAGCGAGCACAAAGGCAAACACTAAACATGATATCCGGTCGACTTGCCGTTAGGTACAACAAACTACCAATCATACCTCTATATTTGGGGTTGTCTACCGACTCACAATCATCATCTACGGTGAGTTTAGTATCCGAGGCCATAGGGGTCTTCATTGGTCTAGATTCTTCTAATCCAAATTTCTTTAGCATTTCTTTAGCGTACTTAGATTGACTAAAGAAAATACCATCGTCCATTTGTTTAATTTGGAGTCCTAAAAAGAAGTTAAGTTCTCCCATCATACTCATTTCAAACTCATCATGCATGATTTTGGCAAAGTCATCACACAATTCTTGACAAGTTGAGCCAAATATAATGTCATCAACATATATTTGTACGATTATGAGGTGAGGACCTTTTTTCTTTGTAAAGAGTGTATTGTCTACCATTCCCATGGTATACTCATGTTTAACAAGAAACGTTTTAAGTCTATCATACCATGCTTTGGGTGCTTATTTGAGTCCATAAAGTGTTTTCTTAAGCTTGTAAACATGGTCCGGTTTCTCAAAATCAATGAAGCCGGGAGGTTGAGCCACATATACCTCCTCATTGATCAAACCGTTAAGAAATGCACTCTTTACATCCATTTGTTGAAGCTTAAAATCTAAGGCACAAGCGTAGGCTAAAAGGATTCTAATTGATTCTAATCTAGCTACCGGTGCATATGTCTTGTCATAATCAATCCCTTCTTGTTGATTATAGCCTTGTGCTACAAGTCTAGCTTTGTTACGAGACACAACACCATTCTCATCTAACTTATTCATATATACCCATTTGGTTCCTATAATGGTAGAACTTCTAGGTGGAGGAAGAAGTTCCCAAACATCATTGGCAACGAATTGGTTCAATTCTTCTTGCATTGCAATGACCCAACTGTCGTCCGACAAAGCTTCTTTAACATTCTTTGGTTCAATCAAGGAGACGAAATAAAAGAAGTTGCTTTGGTTTTGAACTTGATATCTTAGGGTCCTTTGATTTAAGTCACCAATGACATTATTGAGAGTATGATCCCTAGACTCCTTAATGTTTACTTCCTTTTCAACACTAAGGTCTTCAACTCCTATTTTTCTAACCTCTTTGGCTTTAACTACTTCTAATTCATCCAAGTCATCATCAACCAATGGTGGTGTCTTGGGTGAAGGAGGGGTTTCATCAAAGGTTACGTTGAGTGATTCTTCAATAACCCCCGAGGTTCTATTTAGGACTATGTAGGCTTTACTAGTTTGGGAATAACCTAAAAGGATACATTCGTAAGACTTTGGGTCAAACTTGGTAAGGTAGTCTTTGGTGTTGAGGATAAAGCACTTGCTTCCAAACACCCTAAAGTACTAATGAGGGTTTCTAACCTTTAAGAATCTCATAGGGGGTCTTTCCTAGGAAAGGTCGAATAAGAATTCGGTTGAGAATATAAGTCGATGTGTCCACGGCATTGCACCAAAACTTTTGAGGCAATGATTGCTCGCTTAACATCGTCCTACTCATCTCTTGGAGAGTCCTATTCTTCCTTTCAACTACCCCATTTGATTGTGGAGTGCGATGAGCCGAGAAGTTATGGGTAATACCATGAGCTTCACAAAAGGCACCAAATTGCACTTCATTATCAAATTCCCTACCATGATCCGTCCTAATAGAAACAATTGAACATCCTAGTTGATTTTGAATTCTTCGACTAAATATTTCAAAGTGATCGAAAGCTTCATTCTTAGATGCCAACAATCTAGTCCAAGTGAATCTAGAATAGTCATCAACTATAACTAGGGTATAAAGGTTACCTCCATAACTCCGTATGGCGGAAGGTCCAAAAGATCCATATGTAGGAGCTCTAAGCACCGAGAGGTCGAAACCAAATTCTTGGCTTTGTGACTAGAGTGAACTAGCTTTCCAACTTTGCAAGCATCACAAAAGTGACTATCAAACTTAATCTTGGGGAGGTGTCTTACCAACTCCTTAGAGACTAAAGATTGAATTAAACGCATATTAGCGTGACCTAATCTCCTATGCCAAAGAGTAGAACTATCATCTATAGTCGCAAGACATATGTTGTCTTTTGACTTCTTATTAACCTTCATGACATAAAGCCCATGCTTTCTAACATCTTTTCCAATGACTTTTCCATCTTTTACGATTTCACTGTCATGTTCCGAAAAGATGACCTTACACTTATTATCACAAATTTGACCTATACTTAAAAGGTTAAATCCTAAGTTATCTACGTGCTCAACATTTTCAATGGTCATGGAGTCAAGAGAAACCCTACCTTTGCCAATGATATTACCACGTAGACTACTAGCGAATGTGACGTTACCTCCATCATATGCTTTGTAATGCGAGAACAAACTTCGATTACCTGTCATGTGTTTAGAACATCCACTATCCTTAATCCACTCATCGGGCTCCAAATCAATTCCCAAGCATATCTAGGTAACAACACACAAGATCAAACATTTGGTCCCCAATATCTCATGGGTCCAAAATTGTTAGTTCCAAACATTGCTTGCATTTGGTTGGGATGCATGAATGAAGGAGGGGTTCCATATGGAGAACAAAATGGAGGAGGGTAGTAATTCATGTAACCGTTTTGTTGTTCATTATTTCTCCTAGGTGTATTTGATCTAGGTTTAGAGTTATGATTATTCCTTCTAGGTGTTGGAGTTTTACTTCTAGATCGTGAATTGTTTTGATTATCTCTTCTAGGCGTTGTCGTTCTACTTCTAGGCTTAGACTCATTCCGTACTCTAGGTGGAGTAGAGGATAGTCTAGATAAACTTTTATTTCCCATGAGAGGTTTACTTAATGGCTTGTAGAACTTACCAATAGCATTGTCGTCAAGTATGGGTAATTTTACCTTATTAACAGTAAGATGCTTTAGTTTTTCATCTAACTTAGACTTTTCAGAAAGTTCAGGATTTTCACCAAAATCATCCTCTGCCCGCGGTACCTTATCTATGGCGGTGGTTCCATAGTGATAAGGAACCGCGCCATACAATTTGGAACCACGTACAGTGGGCGTTTTTTGTGAAAACCTGACTTGTTTTGGTTCACTAGTTGAGGCTTCATTTGAGTTAAAACCTAGACCAAGTCTTTCCTTAGAATGAACATGTTTGTTTAACATATCATCAAGAGCACTAGTACCTTTCATGAACTTTTCCAATTTAATGGAGGTGCTCTTGAGATCTTCATTCTCTAATCTAAGTTTCTCACAACTTAAGCAACTTAAATCAACCTCTTTATTTTTCTCAAGTTTAGCCAATTTCTCCCTAAGTTCATTGATCTCATTTTCAAGCTTAGTTTTGGTTGATTTTAAGGTTTTATTATTTTCTATGAATTTAAGACTAAGTTTGTGTAAGCTATCATATTTGCCTTCAAATTCAATATCATCAAAAGTGGAACTATCATTGCTATAATATTCGGTTTCGGAATGTACCTCTTTAGAAGTGTGAGCCATAAGACATTTCTCCTCTTTGGGGTTGTCATCATCATCTTCACCGCTATCGCTCCAAGCGCCACTAACGAACGCCGTGTGGTTCTTATCACGAGCGGGCTTTGGACAATCACCAATGAAGTGATTTGGAACACCACATCTAAAGCAATTCCTATCACCTTTCTCGTTCTTGACAAACCAATTTTTTGACAATGGTTTCTTGTCATAGTTGGGTTGCCTAACGTGTTGACCTTGTCTCTTGAAGAACTTCTTGAAATTTCTCATCGCCAATGCATAATCCTCGTCATCGCTTTCTAAGGAACTATCATGGTCACTTTGTGCCTTCTTGGCTTTAAGTGCAAGAGATTTCCTTTCACTCTTGGTTTTTACTAATTCCGAGTCCTTCAAAATTATCATCTCATGAACCTTCAAGTTTCCTATGAGTTCATCGAGTGATAAAGTTGAGAGATCTTTCGATTCTTCGATCGCCGTGACTTTTGCTCTCCACTTTGGATGTAAAGCCCTTAGAAACTTCCTAACATTGTTCTTGCTAGAAAAACCTTCAAGTGCTTTTAGACTAGTAATAATGGTGTTAAACCTAGCAAATGCACTATCAATAGTTTCATCTTCTAAGATGACAAATTGTTCATATTGTTGGACAAGAAGATCGATTTTGCTTTCTTTGACTTGGCTATTACCTTGGTGGGTTACTAAAAGAGTGTTCCAAATATCTTTAGCGGTTTCACACATAATAATTCTTTCATACTCTTTCTTAGGCAAAGCATTATAAATCACCATTTTAGCCTCATTATTTTTTGAAAGTTTCTTTTTAGTATCGTCATTAGATTTGTCAAAAGTGACCAATTCTTTTGTTTTAGAAACTTCATTAAATTAAAAGGGTAAAAAATCACCATTGGTAATAACATGCCAAAGATCTAAATCTTTTGATTTCACATAAGTTTCAAATCTATTTTTCCAATAAATAAAACTATCGGTTTCAAAAAGTGGTGGTCTTTGCATAGATTGCCCTTCTAGGTATTTGTTGGAATCAATAGATCGATTCAAGTTTTAAAATACAATATACTTTAAAAATTCTTGAGCAACCCGCTCTGATACCAATTGTAGAAACTAGAAGGAGGGGGGGTTGAATAGTTTCTTTTATTTACTTGTTAAAATGTGGTTTCCAAAAATCCTTTTTCAAAAACTTAGGCTTGAGGAAATATGTGAAATCTTCTTATGCACAATATGAACAATGATAGTGTAACTAAACTAATACTAACAAAAATATACCCACAAAGAATAAAGAATGATAGTGTAACTAAGCTAATACTAACAAATGTATATGCATAAAGAATAAAGAATTTAAAGAGTTAAGGGTAAAGAAAGATTAAACCGAACACCAAGGATTTATAGTGGTTCGGCAACGAATCTCACTCCTCGTTCCTACTCTACTCCTCGAGTACTCCTTACTCGAGAGTTCACTACACAACAAGCTCCTTATGGTGGAGAAAACCGTACACGTCGCTTAACCAATTTCCGACTTTAAGCTAAAAGTCGAGCCCTAATCGTAGCTAGGACCAATCTCCACAACTATAATTAGTACATACACAACTTCCAAATAGACACAACTACTTGGATCTTCACAACTATGACACAACTACAAATTTATAAAATTAGATCTTCAATGGATCTTTGGTGGTGGACTCAACACTTCACAAGGATAGTGTTCTTCTCTTTGCACTTGGAGAGGAAGGGATGGAAGAACAAGATTCACTTCTTAAACAAGTAATAATCAAACAAATGATCAAAGATATGAGTGATTAAAGAAGGGGTTTGAATCTGGAAGTAAATGTGCAAAAGAGGTGAGGTGAAAAGCTGAGAATGGTCCACTATTTATAGGACAAAGGAGCCAACAGCTATTTCTGCCCGCGGTACCTTATCTTAGCCCGCGGTACCTTATCGATAAGGTACCGCCTAGGTGCTAAGGTACCGCCGGACTAGACTCCGCTCCTTTTTGTCCTTTAGTGGTGGAGGTCTTATCTAGATATAAAAAATATCCTGAAAGGATATTCTTAACCAAATAAGAATATGCCATTTTCAAATTTCAAATAATTAATTTAATAAAACATTTTTTTAAAAAGAAAGTTTAATAAAAACTTGTCACACTTAATAAAAAGTGAGTTTTAAGAAAAGATTAAATCACTTGATCACTTGATTAAGGTTAGTACTTGTTTATCCATACCTTAAGTGACAATGGGTAAAATGAAAAATACTTGAACATAAGAATTCGTTTTCGTTGTTTTCGTAAATGCTTGTTTTTACATATTGTCGTAATCAAAACGTAGCGAGACCAAAAAATGCAAGTGACGTTTTTAGGCATTTATTGCATTAACAAGATCTACTAGTGTCGATAATTTTGCCACTACAGTCAAAATTTCTACCAATAGGCAACCATTTAGAAGTTATTCTAGGGCTACTAGGCTTATCAAGATGTGGTTCCTACGTGCGTACTTTTAGGAACATACACCTTAGCCTTAGGAGTGATATGTCTTTCACTGATTGATAGCTTGTCAATTCGAGTGTAACCACCATAATTCAACCCATTCATAGTCAAACCAAAAGCATCGTGACTAAAAGTAAAGAAACATTTATTACATTTAGCACAAATAACTTCAGATTTTTCATTCCGAATAACAAGCTTAAAGTCATTACATTCAGATGAATTAAGATTCTGATTATGATTAAAAAAGGTAAATTCCTAGGGTGTTCTTCTACATCCACATTATTGATCTTGGGGCGACTACTTCTAGAGGCAAAAGGGACCCTATCATTCCTTGTATTGCTCGTAGGCTGTGGCCTTATGCTCTTAGTGTAGTTGTTTATTCTTGTAGAAGAAGACACGCGTCTATTAAAATTAGCACTTTTTAAATCACTGACTTATGGTTGAGAGATAGTGGTCGGTTTTGTCCTAACGCTTGCTTTACGTTGTTTGCTAGGCACAGAGGTGTCGACCCTAGGTTGAGAGGGGGGACTAACATGAAACATTCCTGGGGAAATCACAACAGCTTTTGTTCCAGCAACCTTAGGAAAAGGTGTAACAACAATACGAGTAGGTCCCGAGGTTACTGGTTTCTGAATCATCGTGTCCACAATCGATTTAGTCACAGAATTCTTATCGTTTAACAAGGCCTTTAACTTACAGTTCTCATAGATTTTATCGATGAGTTTCTGATAGACAGACTTACTTTGTTCAACAACCCGCTTATATAAAACAACAACAGATTCTAAATCTGTAATCTTAGCCTTAAGCTTTTGAACATTCCCATCACTGGCATTCTCTAACCCAGAAGAAGCTGGATTGTTTCCCTGAGCACCTCCCAACTGAGCTGTCAAATGTACGATTTTTTGTTGCATTTCATTATAAGCTTTTTCGTACGAAATCTTGTCATATTTTCATTCATCACATTTTTTGACAAATTTATTCTAAAGATCGGTGAATTCTTTATCCTTTTTAATGACATAAGATTCCATTTTCTCTTTCATAAGATCAAGCTCAGTTTGGAGGTTTTCATTATGCAACACGGAGGTACCTAACTCAACAGGGCTACTATCAATACTATCACTTGCTTTAGAGAAGCGTTCAAGATTGTTTTCCAAAACTTTGATTTTATCAAGAGATTCATCAACTTCCTTCGCCGAAGATTTAAAGTCTTCAACAAAGTTGGAAAATTCCTTTAGAAAAGCGTTTTTCAAATTGCCTAACCGAGCATCAACTTGATTAATAATCGGATTAATATCGTTTTGAAGAATTTTCTGAACCTCAATCTGAACTGGTGATGTAAAATTTCCTCCAGTGATTTTGGAATTAACAACACCTTTAAGGATGACAAAGTTATCTTTAAGCTCATTTAGAAATCGGCATGTGATACTCGGTTTAGGAGGGTCATCAGACAATTCCTCACTTGGGAGCAAAAACATTTCAGCACTCGTTTTAGACCGAACAAAAACAGTTGGAGGATTAACTTTCAGGTAATAAACGGGTGTCACTTCTTTATCAAGCTTTTTCATTCTTAAACGAGTCTCTACTGCAAGTTCAGTAGTTTCCTCAGAATCATGCACACTAGGAGGATCATGCTCATCAGACAAGAGCACACTACCATTATATAAAGTTTCATTAGTGGCCTGAACTTGCTTAAGATATCCGGGATTAAAAGGAAGAGGACAACCTAAAGCCAATTTGTATCGAGTGTAATTTATCTCATTCACTTTTGGTGCGAGCATATTGATCGTCTGCATAGTTTGGCCACGTTTTACTGAAAGGTTATCTAATTCTCTAATCCTATCCTGAGCTTTGCAAAAATCCTCAAGAAGCCTATCTTCTCGAATTTTGAAATCATGTTTCAACTTTTTTCGTTCTTCTTTTAAATCCAAAATAGTAGATTTTTCAGTTGAAAGCTGTTTATTAAGAGAGGTGATTTCATCATTCAATTCGCTTATCTTTTTAGCACTACTTAAATGTAAGGCATTTAATTTCTTAGTGGTGCATTTTTCTTGATAAACCGATGTAGCATGAGCTTGTTTAAGTTCTTTAATTTTAGTCTGATGAATTTCAAAACTTTTCTCCCGTTCCTTATATCCCGCAAGCTCAGTGGTCAATTTGGCATTAGTTTCTCTAAACTTATTATTAACCACCGTAGCATGGTCAACATACTTAGAAAGCTTATCAAATAAATATTTATAATGCGCATGAGTCGCATCAGGAAGGTTTGTAGGCTGGGCAACTTGATCTTCACTAAGGTCCACACTGGGCTCATTCGAAATAATATTACTATTATTCGTTTGATCCCCGTGTGTCTCAGTGTAGGGCTCTAGCATCTCAGTATACTCATCCTCCTGATTAGACGTACTATACATATCATTATCATCGAAACGTGGATTTACCTCAGAGGGACCGTCTGAATCATAAACGGGAGCTCTGTCAACATGCATTCCTGAGGTAGATGCTTGTTGTAAGTTAGCCATCAAGATGTAGTTGGCATTCACCTCTTCTTCCTCGTCATATTCTGCAGCAGAAGCCATAATACAAATTCCTCAGCTTGAAGTGGAATCCCCGCCTCTTCCTTTTGTGCTATGAGAAGCTGAGTCTGAAGATAAGCAACATCCCTCTTCTTTTTGGCTGTGCAATCTCGAGCATAATGACCAAATCCCCTATAGTTGTAGCACTGAACCTGACGATTGATGTTTCCATTTCCCGTACCAGTATTCTCAGCCCTTGCAGCCACAATGTTTCCCATCTGATTACCAACCGTTGGCACAACTATTAACCCATTCTGATTACCCGCATTCGGAACATTCGGATTCTGACCACGGATTTGTCCATATTGATTTCCTGCAATCCCAACAGTCTGCCCAGTATTCTGACCATATTGTGTCCCTGTGTTCCCAGCAACTACCAATTGGCGATCTTGATTCGCATTCATTAAAGTTTGAGCAATATGCCTAATTCTAGTGTTTGAGAAGATTATCTGATTGTTGTTGGTGGGTTAATGGTAAATTTGAATGCCTTTGTGAGAAGTACAAGACCAGTATTAATCGCATGAGTAGGATCGGTGATATCATCAAAACAGGCAATGGGTTGTTGTAAGTAATTCACAGCAGCATGAGGTTGATATTGATAAGAGGTGAGTTGTTGTTGTTGTTGTTGTGGCATGAAGTTACTTGATGAGGGTTGATGGTAGGGTACCATGGGATATGACATAGATGATGGAGAGTTTGCCATAAAAGCCAATGGATCTTGTGTCTTGGCACGTCTTTCTTCCCTAACTTCGTTAGCTTCATCTTGATTCATCTTCAAATAGTCATATACTTGAGTGTAGTCCACGACATGAAGATCCTTGGTTTGATTCACAAGAGTGACATATCGTGACCATTCAGAAGGAAGATTATCAAGAAATTTGATGTTGGCAGCAATTTGTGCAGGTTCATGTTTGTTTCTTCTAAGGTGATTCATGAGGGTTGAAAACCGATGATAGTAAGGTTCAATTTGTTCCCCTTCAGTAGACGTAAATTTCTCCCATTCACGAAGCAACTTAGTTTCCTTTTCTTGTAAACCGATTTCACTACCCTCCATCATTTTCTGAATCCTAAGCCACATCTCGTGTGCAGTTTCACAACTATCGACAGCAGCATAAACTTCTTCAGGAAGTCCCATGAGAATGACTTGGATTGCTTCATCATCAGCGTCGAGTTGTTTGGATTCAGCTTCAGTTAATTCTTCATCCGTTTGCTCATGACTAGAGTCAGCCACTGGGTTAGCATTCGTAGGATCCCCAGGCACAATAATTATTCTTCTAACATACGGGCCCTTCTGAATCGAGTTGATAATCAACTTTCCAAGAGGTTTACATTTTGCATAACGAAGGAGACGACTAGCCCATGTAGTGTAGGTCTCCTTGGTAAGCATGGGTGGATGATTCTCAGTACCCGCAGCATAGATATCTTGTTGAGACGTCATCGTAAAATTCGTGTGTAAAATAAGGATCTCAATTTGTAGCAAGCAGAGTTAAAATTTTAGTAGTTAAAATCCCCTAACAAGTTCACTCGAGAAACCAAAAAAATCTTAGTACGAACAAAACCTCACGAATCCACAAACTGCAAGTTTGTTAAAAAACTCCAAAATAACGTTTTTAAAAAACTTGGAATATTCGAAGAGATTTTGCAATACGTGAAATATTCCGCAATAATGTGAGAGCATATAATTCCGCAATGTATTGATTCGATTTCGCAATCCCTCAATAGCTATAATTCCGCAATTCCTTTAATCATAAAATTCCGCAATGTCAGAAAACCAAAGATTTCGCAATGTCAGGACAATAATTCCGCAATGTCAGAAAAACCAAAGATTTCGCAATGCCTAAAAGAGGTTCAAATCCGCAATCCACCAAAAGACACAATTCCGCAATTTTTGGTATGATTCCGCAATGTTCAGAAAACCATTAATTCCGCAATATTGCGAATTGGATAATTTCGTAACTTTTTGGTATGATTCCGCAATATTCAGAAAACCACTAATTCTGCAATATTGCGAATTGGACAATTCCGTAATTTTTTGGTATGATTCCGCAATATTAAGAAAACCACAAATTCCGCAATATTGCGAATTGGACAATTCCGCAATTTTTGGTTCATACAATTCCGCAATATATGAGTCATTGCGGAACTATGGACGTTTTTCCTAGAAAATAGGATCTCGGACAAGGACGATATGTGGCTCACTTTTTCGAAACTTTGAAGGATTTTAAGCCAACAAAAACCACCAAAACGCTAACCACGAATCCCTTGGCGAATGATACCACTTGTAAGAGCTTTACACACGAACCAAACACGTAAAGTCTTGAACTTTATGTGTCGAAATGAATAGATGAAGAACTTGGTGATAGAACTAGTATGGTGATGATGAAGAACTAATAAAGATGATAAACTAGATGAAGATTAAACAAAGATTAAACTAAAAAAGAAAAATTAGATTAAGGAAGGAAAAGGAAAACAAATATGGTGTTTTTCCTAGTGAGAGAAACAAACACCCATTCTCTCTCTAAGATGAAACAAAATGGAAAAAAAACCCACACACAAATGAGGTGGAATGGCCTTTTATACCAAATAATAAATGTTTAGGAGGTCTTCCTCCTTTGTGTGTTTGGGACTAATTCCCGTTACATAAACAATAATAACTAAGAACTCTCGACACCGCTGAATAGAATTTACCATGAGCTTTGCAACGGTATATTATATGACCATCACTTTAAATACGGCTAACAATTTCATACACACAAGAAATAAAAATCTGGACACAATTTGGTTAAGGGTTTGTTATGGGATTGATGAATTATAGAAAGAGAATTTGTTACAAAAACAATACAAATTAATAGCTAATATGAACATGAATAACAATTCAGGTATTTATAGGATGATAGAATGGGTTGGGGTGAATAACTACTTTTCCCGCCAAAAGTAGTTGACTTCCTTGTTTGACTTTTCTTAACAATTGAGCTCATATCAATCCATCTCCCTTGAAAACATTCTTGTCCTTAAGAATCAGCTTGAAACTCTGGATACTTGGCCTGCAACTCTTTAGCATCTTCCCAAGTAGCATCATCTATGTTTCCATTGGACCATTGTACTAGCCAATAGACCACTGCAACATTTCTGACTTTAGCAATTTTCACAGCAACTAGTATAGCAGTAATTAGGCCTTCCTTGGTACAATTAGGAAGTGGGATTGGAACTGTAGGTTGACCTTTATAATCTTTGAATTGAGAAACATGAAACACATTGTGCATAGAACTGGTATTTGGTAAGGACAGTTTATATGTTACCACTCCCACCTTAGCTTGAATCTGAAAAGGACCATAAAATTTAGAGAACTTATGTTGCTTGTGTAACCTAAGGGTGAATTGCATGTGTGGTTGCAGTTTAAGCAACACCCAATCTCCCACCACAAAAGACCTATCACTTTTGTGCTTGTCTGCAAAATCCTTCATCTTGTGTTGTACCCTTTCTAAATGAAACTGTTGTAAAGTAATTGCTTCATCTCTAACAAATATCTATCAACTGCTTCTACATGTGAATCTCCATCCATATATGACACATGTCTTGGTGGAGTGTGACCATACACCACCTCAAAAGGAGTTATGTTAATAGCTGTGTGAAAATTTGTGTTGTACGAGAATTCTGCTAATGATATCCATTGAACCCAATTTTTTGGCTCTTCACTAGTCATGCATCTCAAATAACACTCAAAACACCTATTAACCACTTCTATTTGGCCATCTGTTTGAGGATGATAAGCAGTGGACAACTGTAAAGTGACCCCCAACTTCTTAAAAACTCCTTCCAAAAAGTACTGATGAACACCTTATCTCTGTCACTTGTGATTGTTTTGGGTAGTCCATGCAGTTTATACACAGAGTCAAGGAATACCTTAGCAATGTGTGCAACTTTAAATGGATGAGACAAGGGAATGAAATGTCCATACTTTCTCACTCTATTATAAAACCCGTATAACCTATTTTAATTTGGATGACGATATTTTCTTTTTAGAGGGGAAGAGTTATAAAACCCGCACTTTAAAAATATGGAATTTTCACTTTCGTTTAATATAATGTAAAGTATGGTTTTGTAATTTATTAAAGAGTTAAAATAAATAAACTATATGTTATAATTTTTGGAAAATTATGAAAATATAACATAATAGTAAAAAAAAATTCTTTCGCTATATATATAGATAAAATGAAAATTGATTAATAATTAAAGGAAAGACCTTTTATTTTTATGTGTTAATTTATATTAAGTAATATTGTGTAACTTTTGAAACATGTTTTCTATATTACGGGAACATGCTAAAAATCAATACAATTTCCCTATAATTATTTTGAACCGTGTTTTTTCATTGTGTTTTCCTCCATCCTCCATTGTTGAATATTGAAGCTTTTCTCTCCATCTCCATTGAAGAAACCTTGATTTTTCTAGATTTTCTTGTGCAAATCCTCCCTCCATCCTTAGTATTCTTGGTGTTTTGGTGTTGTGGTGATTCCATCATCATCATACTCTGTTCATGTAAGCCTCTTAATACTTGTGTCACCTTCTTTGATTTTGATTTATGTTTATTTTTATATGTATATGATTTTTAAGGTTTATAAACCCTAAAAACATGTTATGGTGATTGATTTGACTTAAAAACATTTTCTTATGTTAGATCTCGATTAGATCAGCCCTAATATGTTTGAAATAAGTTTTTATATGATTATTAACATGATCTAAAATTTTGTAATATGATCTAGACCCTAAAAATGGTTAAATCAAATTAAGAACCAAGGTTGTCCAGTTTTTGAGTCATTTTGTAAGGGCTATAAAAGAAGTCTCGGGATAGGTTTTGATGTGTTTCAAAAGCCTATGATATAGTTCTATGAATGTAGTTTTCATACCTGGTCTCCATTTATTTTTAAGAACATTTTATGATCGGGTCACTACTGTTTTCCCCTAAGGTGTCAAATCTGCTTTTTACGATTAAAAAAGTCATGTTCACTAAAAACGCCATAGAATCTTTAATAATTCGACTTAACTTAAGCCACTTCAGGGAGATGATCTTCATATGTTTGGGGCATCTCTATGATTTTTGATAAAAAAATTTAAAGCTGGTTAGATAGGTAAAAACATTTGCAACATTCTGTATGTTCTGACCAGACTGCTTTTGGGCTAGGTTGGGCTTATTGGGTCATATCTTTGGCTGGGTAATCTTTGGGCTATAACCCTTTTATAGAGGCCTTGTTGACTCATAGGTTGACCTCTGCATTTTTTGTGGGAATTTATGGGAAGTTTCTAATGGGTAGTTAAGTAGTGAAATATACATTAATTACCGGCAATCTTTTAAATAAGGAAACTCCTATTTTTTGGAAAGTCAATTACCTATTTTTGGAAACGTGTATTATATGATAAATGATCAGTATATGTGATGTATGGTATGTATTTTTGTAGCCTTGGTGACACAAGATTAGGATTCTCTTCGTTTTGTACGGGTTTTTGTTTGATTTGGAAACAAGGTATGGATATTCGGTTCTTTTAGTAAGAACACTTCTCTTAATCTTTTGTACACTCTTCGTTTGATCATTCCCTAAGCCTTTGCTATGTTCCCCATATGGTTACTCGTTGATTTAATATGATTCACTAGTCTCTTTGATTCGTTATAACCCTTTGATTTGTTTTGGTTTCATATGCTTCTTTTGTACCAATTATGATATATGCTTTGTTATGACCTTTTATTTTGAACCCTTATGCCCGAGCCATGTCTATAACTAGTCATGGAGGTACTATGACCATGTCGATTGATGTACCAAAGACATGACACTATCTGGGGGTGTGATTAGACCCTGGCGTTCCCTTTTTGGATTGGCCATTTTGGATATATATTTTGTAAGAGCATATATGCTAGTCATAAGCTAGTGTATGTGCTATTTTTGGATTTGTAGGGGGCGTATGGATGCATCCTAGGCTTTTGGATTTTGTAAATTTTGGATATGATTTAGTGAGTGGGTGGTATGTGCTATATGCCCCACATCGCTTCTGGTACATGGGAGTAGCTACCCATGTACACCTATCTGACTGTTTGATTTGATATGATATGTGATATGTTATGTGAGCTCGTGGGCATTCCGATACCTTTTATTTCACTCTCCTTATACTCATTATAACCTTTTGTTCATCTAATTACGTTCCATTGCTTCCCTTATATTTCCTTCACTTGTGCTCTATTTGTTATATCCGCTCACTGGCCGTTTTGCTCAGCCGTTTCTGATTCTATGTGGCAGGTATTAAGCGGGAGTCTAGGCGTTAAAAGTTGGATGAGGGCACGTAGAGTCACCCGACTGTTTAATAAAACCTTTTAGACATTTTATGATTTGATGCATTTTCATTTTAGACCCTGTTGTTTTGGGGATTTCTATTTTAAAATATTATTTTGAGTATTATGAAGTTTTAATAAAGATTCATTTTAGACCTTTTAAAATGTTATGTTTCTGATGTGACACCATAGTAGTAGCACTTGTCTCTTCTCGGAGCGGGTGTTACGATCATTGACCACCAGAATGACTGTTTTCCCAAAAGAAAAGGCTAGACCTTCTATAAAGTCCATAGAAATGTCAGTCCAAACTTTTTAAGGAATAGGTAAAGGATACAATAATCCTGGATATGGTGCTAAGTCAGGCTTATGACACTGGAAAACATTACACACCCTCACATATTCTTTAACTATCTTTTTCGTCCCCTTCCAATAAAATGTAGCTTTCAATCTTTTATAAGTGGCCTCCACACCTGAATGTCCACCTATAGCTTCATCATGATGGAATTTGAGCAACTCCTGTCTCAACTTAAGCTTTACTCCAGTAACTAGCTTGCCATTCTTTTTTAATTGACCATCATTCCAACTAAAATTGGATCCTGCAACTGGACCATCTCTAACTGTGTTGATTACTTGATGCACACTAGGATCAGTCTACTAACTAGCTTGAATCCTAGACAACAAATCATGTGAGATGTCAATAAGCACCAAGGTTTGCAGAGAAGGGTTAGGAGACCTTGATAATGCATCAGCAACAATGTTCTTACTACCTTTATTATACACAATCTCATAGTCATAACCAAGTAGCTTGGGTAACCATTTGATCTGGAAAGGTGTTGTTAATCTTTGCTCCATTAGGTACTTAAGACTAAAGTGATCAGTCTTTATCTTAAAATTCATATCAAGCGAATACCCTCTCCACTTCTCCAAAGCATATTCCACTTCCCATAATTCCTTATCATAAGTAGACAACCCCTTATGTTTAGGTTCCAAAGCTCTACTTAAGAAAGCTACTGAATGACCATGTTGTTGCAGAACAGCTCCAATACCTTCATCAGAAGAAGCATCAGTCTCCATTACACATTTTGCTTGAAAATTTAGTAGGGTCAAAACTAGAGCATTAATCATAGCCAATTTCAAATCTTCAAAAGCCTTTTGAGTTGAACTTGACCATTCAAAGGAATTCTTCTTGAGTAATTCAGTCAAAGGCTTACTAATAGTTTCATAGTGATTAACAAACCTTTTGTAATAACCAGTAAGCCCCGTAAATCCCCTTAACTTCTTAATGTTGACAAGAATGGGCCAATCTTGCATTGCCTTGAATTTGGCATACAACTGATGTTGGTGCATAGTACCTAAAACTTGGGTTAAGTGTTGAGCATGTTCTGTCAAAGTACTACTATACACCAATATACCATCAAAGAAGACTAACACAAACTTCCTTAAGTAGAGAGAAAATACCTCATTCATAATAGCTTGAAAAGAAGATGGTGCATTTGTCAACCCAAAAGGCATCACCAAGAACTCATAGTGACCCTGGTAAGTTCGAAAAGCAGTCTTATGGATGTCATATCCAACTTAGTGAATACTTTAACCAAACAATTCAACTATTAATTCTTCTGTTATTAATTTATCCTTCACAGTTTTATTACTGAGGGCTCTATAGTCAACACACATTCTCCATGACCCATCTTTTTTCTTGACCATCACAATTGGAGAAAAAAATGGATTGTGACTAGGTCTAATAACACCAATATCCATCAACTCCTTAACCATAGCCTCTGTAGCATCCTTCTACGTGGGAGGGTGTCTATAAGGCCTAATGTTTATAGGTGAAGTGTTGTCTAACAAGGGACTTTTGTGATCATGCTTCTTGTGTGGTGGTAGTGACTTAGGAACATCAAACACTTCCTCATAATATTTTAACAACTGTATTAATGAAGGATGAACACTAGTAGTTGTAGTATCCATACCTGTTGTCATCAATTCTGCTTGAACACCACAAGTAGGATAGACACAAACTGCCATAGAACACAGCTTAGCTCCCATCAGCTTACCTTCTCTCCACTGTAAAGTAGGTTGTGGTGCACCTCTAATGATTACCTTATTTCCCTCATATTCAAATTCCATTCTTAGTTTTAAAAAATTACAGACTATGTCTCCCAAGGTAACTAACCACTGCATTCCTAAGACCATTTCACAACCACCCAAAGGAATTAAGAACATGTCAGCTTTAAACACCTCTGCTTGCAACTTCCATGACAAGCTCTTACGCTCATGAGAACTAGTAATGAAATTTCCTCCTGCCAGAGTTACTTGAAAGGGACAAGTTTGCTTAATATGGCAACCAATTTGTTTAGCAAAAGCTATATCCATAAAATTATATGTACTACCACAATCAATCAAAATATTAACGGGTTGATTATTAATTTGACCTTTTACCCTCGTTGTTTGGAATGTATTGACCCTTGAAATGGCATTGACTGAAATTTGAGGTTGTGTCACCATCTCAGCCTCATTTTGTTCATCAACTTGTTCCATTTCTCCCAATTCGATTGTGTTTTCCTCATTGCCAAACACTAATTCACCAAGATGTAGGTCTGTGTCTTCATCTACCATGTCATTCCTGTGAATAATCTCTAATTAAAACAACTTTCCAGGACATTTATGACCCGACACGTACTTTTTCTCATAATAGAAACACTGATTTTTAGCTCTCTTTTCATCCAACTCCTTTTAAGTCAACTGCTTCCTGTACGGAACAACTCTATTATTTTCCATTAGTGTAACTTGGGGTTTTATGCATTGTAATTAGTGAAATTGTAAGGTTTTGGTGTGTGTAACACTGACATTCTCTTCTTTTGTCTCAACACTCCCAATTTGGTTTTCTCCAACTTGCACAACACATACATCTCAACCAAAGACTTTGGTTTGACCATCCTAGCAGTTAGTTCTATTTTCTGTTGTAAACCAACCAAAAAGAAGCACATGGATTGATCATCAGGCAACATTACCCTACACAACAACTTGTCGTAGACATCTATATACTATTGTATAGATCATGTTTGTTTCAGCTTCTTGATCTCCCCCGATGGATCATCATATGTAGTACCAAATCTTTTCACAATTGCCTCTCTATATTCAGGCCAAGTCACATTTTTCCCATAGATTTGAACAAAATGTTGATGCCATGTCAATGGTAGGTCATAAATATGAAGAGATATGAGATTGATCTTGTCAGCATCTGCTACTTGATCAACCTTAAAGAACTACTCACACTTGAACACCCATCCTTTTACATTTCGTCCACCAAATTTTAGAAACTCAATCTTGGTGGATTTGTGATACTGTTTTATCTTATGAGTATCTTGACCAATTCTAACAACCACACCACCACTTGTAATCGCAACATTTCTCATCTCCTCTCTCAATCTATCAAACTCCTCTCTCATCAATGATGCGACCATATCTTTCAAAGCACCCCTACCTGGTTCATCTTGACTCCCACCAGTCCTTGTCAATGGAGTCATAACAAGAATCAAGAACTAAGCACTAACAGAATCAAGAACTTGCTAACTAACTCAACAGATTCCCACAACTAGCACACAAACACACTATTTTGTGAAATTGAGCGAAAAATAAATTTAAACTAACTAACAGAATTTCGTAAAGGTTACAACATAATTGAGCCCAATCCGAGGAAGGATGGCTCTGATACCACTTAATATAATCCAAAACTCAAATTCCAATCAGTGGAATAGGAGTAATGCAACACAAAAAGGCTAGGATTTCATACACACAAGAAACAGAAATCATGACACAATTTAGTTAAGGGTTTGTTATAGGATTGATCAATTATAAAAAGAGAATTTGTTACAAGAACAATACAAATCAATAGCTAATATGAAAATGAATAACAATTCGAGTATTTATAGGATGATAGAATAGGTTGAGGTGAATAACTACTTTTCCCGCCAAAAGTAGTTGACTTACTTATTTGACTTTTCTTAACAATTGAGCTCGTATCAGTATATATATGACGAATTAGTATTATTCTTTTTTTTACTTCTTTTGCCTTATCTTTTTTTTCCTTCAAAGACCTGGTACAAGGAAACGAGATAGGGAGAAAAATTAGGAGATGACAGATTTTGATTTTGATACCTATTTAATATATAGTAATTAATTGTCTTATTCAATTAACTAACCATTACTATACTACAATATATGACCTCTTTTAGATTATTAAAAAAGAAACGTAATAACTTAACAAAACTCATAATCACTCATAAAGAAATGCCATTGATAAAATTTTCCATAGCACCCATGGCCTAGTTGTAGAATAGTACCATGTCGTTACTGATGCAGTAAGCTTACTTTTTGCCATTAGTTTTAAAGATAATCAGGCCATTTTTTTGGCTATTTCCCTTCGCATTCCAATTTTTCACAAAAAGTAGTTCATAGGGAGAACAGTACGTTTGGTAAACCAAAAACTGACATTATTCAACAATGATTCAATAAAGGGTAAATAAACAAATAAGTTATTAAAGTTTGCTTAAATGTTCAGCTAAGTTACTAAAGTATATTTTGTTACAAAATGATTACTCGAGTATACGGGTTAATTATATGAGTTACTGAAGTTTTAAAAAGTCATAATTAGGTTACTCAGAGGTGGGCACCATGTTGGTAACCTGTTGTTATGGTCACGTCAACATTTTATGGGTCCCACTTCAAACAAGAATGTTGCTGACTCCTCAATGTTCATTCATTAGCACAACGGTCACCACCACCAGTTTTCAACACCACCGGATCTATAAAAAAACTCTACCACCGAAAAAGATTGATGTCACTCTCACCAGCCACCACAACCTCCGACATCGTAACCGATCCACCACTACAACCACCGTCACCCATTCGTCCGGCACACACTCACCCTTCTTCCGCCCTCAACCCAATCGAGATAGTTGCTCATCATGTCTTAGTGAAAAAGTAAAATGAAAGAATTTGAAGATAGCTTAGGAGCAGATGGTTTGCTACGATCATTTTTCTTGAATCGTGCGTTATTAGGATACACATAATTTAAAAATAAAAGATAATTTAAAAAACAAATAAAAAATAAGTAATTTCACATCGGCACTTATCTAGTACCAAGGGTTAAAACATACATGGTAACTTATTTAACCTGTTACCTTAACTTTAGTAACCTATTTGTAATGAAAAAAACTTCAGTGACGTACGTGAACATTTTGGCAAACTTTGGTAACATTTTTGCGTATTAACTCATTAATATTATATGTCACGTCACTTAGTTACCGGTAACAAAATGTTACAACCAAAAGAGTAACTTTTATAACAGGTAAATCAAACATAAGTAACTAATTTGTAACAAAAAATACTTTAATAATTTAAGTGGATATTTAAGCAAACTTTTATAACTTATTTGTCTATTTTCCCTTCAATAAACTATAAGGGATATAGTAGCTAAAACATAAAAAGAAACTTTAACAATTGCTAGGTTAGATTAGACGTCTTTAGGGGGTATGATGTCGTCGTCGCAAGGTAGAGTGAAGGGAGGGAAGGTGGTGGGTTCATGTCGTATTGGTGGTGCACAGGGGGAATATGGTGGCTAGTGGTTGTTTAAACTTTAAATCATGCCGAATGAAACGTGATTTGTCTCGACATATTTTGAAAACTGTTAGCACATATATGGTTGATTAGTATAAGCGGCCACATTTAAAGACAACTTATAAGACGAAACCATCAGCCATTTAAATGCCACAATTTTGCAACGTTTCAATAACATCAATTACAAATCCTTATTACTATTGGCTTGCCTAATCTTAGTTGTTCTTGCTTCAAATTTCAAATTTTAATGCCTAATAACTAGCTAGCTAGATCCTTATAACGAATACCAAAGGTCATGCTTCAAACAACATCAACATTTTATTACCACGTTACGCATTTAATCAGATATGATCTAACACTTAGTCCTCGTACATTTTATTACTTGATTACGACATACTTATACTAGCTATATTTTGCACACACAAAATATATAGAGCAAACAATTATTTAGATAGAAGTTCATCTAATATTGAAACATGACTAAGCTAATTATGTTTTCTCACATAAATTTAGTGAGTCTCATATTTCAAATTTAAAGTATTTTGTGAGGACAACTCTTCTAATGTCAAGGAGTAACATGACTAATTATGTTGAACTCAACATTTGTGGATCTCTATCTAAGTATTTTCAGAAAAGATATACAACAACATGGCATACATTTGACAACTGTGTTGTTACGTTCATCAATACATATTCAAAATGTTTGAGTGAATATGTGGATATGAATTTGGTTAAACGGCATATCTTGTGACCAAGAATGTCATTTCAATTAATGCATGGTCTATATATTGCTATGTGGCTATAGGATTTCGTCAAAATAGGTGATATAGTGAATTAATTGCAATGTCGAAAGAGACAGGTTTGGATCAAAGTTGATCTGTAACGAACCGACTTTAGATTAACTCGTCTTATGTGGTCCTTACGCATATGTCTTGGTCTTTGACCCGCTGTATAGAGTGTTCTCGAGTTTTTAATAAGAGACATGTGATAGAAAAGATACCACATGAAATTATATAATTTGTAACGTTTAATTAAAAAAATAGCCCGTTCTATTAACGTTGTTTCATCGAACAAAAGTCTTTGCCTCGTGTTGGCCTGTTATTTCCATACTAGAAGCAGTTTTTTACCCTTATGTTTATTTTTGGGGTAGGAGTAGGATTTGTTTACATTTCACCTCGTTGTTGTTAAGGCATTGACTGTACTTGTTCGTATTTCGTAATAACAAAGTTTCGTGAAGGATATCTTGATAAAGCTGAGTATATCTTACATATATGCATTTTTAGTACAGTAGTAAATAGACAAACTAAATGATAATGGAAAACTAATATATAGAACAAAGATATCTATCATATGATTTATAAACTTGAATATGCTAAGCTAGAACGAGATCTTGAGTTTGTATGAATGAGATCGGTCATGTTTTTTAAGCGCAAACATGCCTTATTATTTTGTTTGTGAAACTATGCATATCAACTTGAGATGATTTTGATTTTTAACACGGAGTAATTCTTTATATTAAGCTCTTTATTCTACAAGTTTACTCATCATCTTGTTACCAGCAACTGCTTTTAATCATCTTCTGCTATAATCAACGTAACACTACTACACTATATTAGCGAGTGTCTTGTTTTTTTCGCCGGTAATATTTGTTTTTTAATTTTATAGTGTGCGCTTTCTGTACATCGCAAAATATTAGTAGCTTCATGAGTTTAATTATATCATACTACTAGTTAAATTAGGTTTTAAGTTATACTAACTAGATTGTCTAGTTCATTTGAAGTGGTGTTGTTACCATGTAACTTCCTTCCTCAGGATGCCTAGTTAGAAGATATCCCACTAAAACGTTAACCTTTCAAAATACTATCCATTCTATTGACATCCGATTCTAAGCAATCGATCACTCATGTTTACAGTTAGCAGTAAACCATTTTTACAATCGTGCTTCGTCAATCCACTCAACTATATATAGAACTTTCAAATGATGTGATTAAATCAGTGCTGCTTTTCTTAATCACCTAAGTTTAGGCCTCCCAGTCAGTTTTCATTTCCGTGATTTGTCTACTGTTAACATGACGATTCAAACAAACTGGACCTTGGTGCCTAATTTCGACCGTGCAAGTCATTATATCACAGACGTTTCATCATGCATCCTACTCCTAGAACCAAACAAACTATCATTGCTTTTTGCATTAAACCCCTCAAGAATTATGTATATATTTGTACCTTTCTTTTGATTTAACATCTTTTCGGTTTTCTTACTTCGGGTGTATTCCTTTATGTTGGTAAAAAAAACATTGCATTTTGAATATGAACAAGTTAATGCATGTTATAAAGATGAGTTTACATTTGTAAATTACTACTGTATATACATTAAGCTATAAATAACATTCTTAAGCTATCGCTATATGTGAAAACAATTTGTATAACAACGATCATCACCTTTTAGACTATCATACAAAATAAGTACTAGAATTCAAAAAGAAGATATGATGTAGAATATCAACAACTATAATAAATAAACAAACCATAAGTCTTGCAAGGATTTATTTATATACACACAAGTCCAATATTGTATATATATATATATACACAAATCCTTCATTTTATTTGTAACCAACATAAACCCTCACTCTGTAAACAACTTTTAGCTCCAGAAAATGGACTTAATGCAACTTCAGAGTTTATTGCCTACCACCTTCACATTTTACATCACAACCATTCTTGTAACGGTTTTCGTGATTTCCTGGAGCCGCAGGAAACCACTTCCACCAGGCCCCATGGGTTGGCCTATCATCGGCAACATGCTGATGATGGACCAACTTACTCACAAGGGCCTAATGAAACTATCTGAAAAATATGGTGGCATAATCCACCTCAAAATGGGCTTTAGACACACTATTGCAGTATCATCACCCGAAATGGCTAAACAAGTGCTACAAGCACAAGACAACATTTTTTCAGACCGTCCTGCCACGATAGCCATCACTTATCTCACTTATGATCGTGTAGATATGGCTTTCGCGGACTATGGCCCGTTTTGGCGCCAAATGAGGAAGCTTTGTGTCATGAAGTTGTTTAGTCGTAGACGGGCTGAATCATGGGCTTCAGTACGTGATGAAGTGGATTCTATGATTAAAATTACTGCTGAGAACTCGGGTTTGAGTGTGAATCTTGGTGAAATGGTGTTCGGGTTGACGCATGATATTATTTACCGGGCTGCTTTTGGGGCGAGTTCTGTTGAAGGAAAACAGGAGTTTATTAGTATACTTCAAGAGTATACTAAGTTATTTGGTGCTTTTAACTTGGCAGACTTTATTCCTTGGCTCAGGTTTATTGACCCTGCCGGGCTTAATACTCGTTTACCTGCAGCCCGTTCCGCGTTAGACGGGTTTATAGACAAAATTATCGACGATCACATGAAAAAAGAAAAGAAAGCTGTGGATGAAAATGTGGAAAGTGATATGGTTGATGAGATGCTAGCGTTTTATAGTGATGAGAATATAGGAAATATTGTTGATGATTTACAAACTACAATTAAACTTACTCGGGACAATATCAAAGCCATAATTATGGTAATTAGTACTAGCTTTTTATGTAAAATATGTATTTTTACATGATTAACATGATTTGAATGATATTCTTACAGGACGTAATGTTTGGTGGCACTGAGACGGTAGCTTCCGCTATTGAGTGGGCTATGGCAGAGTTAATGCATACACCTGAGGCGCTTAAACGAGTTCAACAAGAGCTAGCCGATGTAGTTGGACTTAATCGTCGAGTTGAAGAGTCTGATTTTGAAAAACTCACATATTTTAAATGTGTTATTAAAGAAACTCTTCGCCTGCATCCACCAATCCCCGTAGCCCTTCACCAGTCTGCAAAGGCCACAAAGATTGATGGCTACCATATCCCTAAAGGGACACGGGTCATGATAAATCTTTACGCTATAAACCGTAATAAAAACGATTGGGAGGATCCTGAGGTTTTTAACCCGTCCCGTTTTTTACAAACCGTGGCTCCTGATTTCAAAGGAAGTAATTTTGAGTTTCTTCCTTTTGGGTCTGGTCGAAGATCGTGCCCAGGAATGCAACTTGGTTTGTATACTATGGAAAGTGCCCTTGCACACCTTCTTCATTGCTTCACATGGGAGTTGCCTAATGGAATGAAACCAAGTGAAATCGACATGGGCGATGTTTATGGACTCACGGCACCTAAAGCAAGTAGACTTGTCGTGGTGCCAACTCCTCGTTTATATTGTTCTTTGTATTAAAAAAAATTGTCAAAGTTTTGTTCTTTGTATTATAAAAATTTGTGAAGTTTGTGACTTAGTCCGTTCCCTGCTTTGTTTGAGATAGTCGCAGAATGATATAAGACGTCATATTAATCGAACTTATAAACATGATTACATGAAGTTGATACACAGGAAACTTTACTTTATTTTGTCGGTCACTTGTGTCGTTGAGACTTGTTGTGAGACAGAATCAAACATAAGCATTTCAGTTACACCAACTTAACATATTTGGTATATTTCCTTATTCGTTGATCCGAACTAACATGGAACAATTTGAAATATATTAAACAGTCTATTAAGTCGTAAATGTTGAACATGAATCTATATAGCCAAAGTCAAAAGCAACGTAAATACATTAGGCCCTTGATGAAGAAGCTAAAATTTCCTACAGTGGGTCCCAAAAATAACTCTGCCATTCACTTCAATGCTGATAAAAGGTCTTAATTAGATGACATAAAGGAAACATCATCTTTTGTTTCCTTAAGAAAAATAATCCGAGATTTTTACTGTACCGTTAGTCGATTAGTTGTGAATCACATAACGCTAGACCAAAGGTCTCGAATCATATCGGCCTCTTTTTAGCAATTCCTAAGACATTGATTATATTGGCTTAAAGTTTAACTAAAAAAAGTTCAATCGACTAGCGCAAAATGTTAGAAAATGGTTATGAAGGCTTACTAAAATGACTACCATCTATTAGAAATAATAAAATAAAAACAAGAGCAACAGATAATTCGGTCTAAATGTTACATCCACGTTTCTACGACATAGTAATTAGGCTTATGATGGTTAGGTGCAAACTACAAAGTTGTAGCCTATAGTCATTAAACACGACTGGCAATACTTTGTCAAGAAAAGTGATAAGCCAATTACAAGCAACGAGAGAAGATAAATCCCACTATCCCAGTTTACATCGACAGCATTAAAAAAATACTTGCCCTTGTGCAGCATAAAAGGGCAAGAATCACTTTTATGGTTACAAATTACAATTAGTATAGTTATGTTACATTTCCATTTCTTGATCACGGACAAATAAAACGCGTGAAACCAAAGGGAATTAATTTTTCTCTATGTGTTAATGCTAATCTTATACAATTAGCAAAGATAACAGTTTACATCAGTATACGCAGCACGGCCAAACCGACTGCTGAAATTGAGACGAGGGTACCTATGCAGTACTTGATCACATCATATTTGGCTGCTTCCAACTGAGCCCTTAACGAATGAATTTCCTGGTTTCATACAAAGATTACAGCAGATCTAAAGTCAGCTATTTTTGTTAGAGTCGGCATTTTGACACATATGTGGAATAATAAATGGCATTCTAAACTCACTCGATCGAGTTTGTTTGTGAGGTTTGCAGTTTCTTGGTTTTGGTTTGCTAGTTCATCACGAATTCTCCTGCATTCATTGATTACTAATGAAATCAGATTGGCACCAAGACAAATTACAGAAACCAAGTAGGTTCTCTTTGCATCTGATATTTCGAAGTTTGTTCAAAATCTGGGTTCTTATGAACAACGGTTAGTTTGCAAATGAGAAACATGACTGGCAGATCAAAAAGTGAAATCACTTATCAAATAGTAAAGAAAAGATGCATGTCGTTACCCCCTCTCAAGATTCAAGTCCAGACGCTGTCCAGCAGTGACTTTGTCTATTTCATACCTGTGTCACAATTAGAATCAGTATTTCTATGTTATGTACAGTTCTACTTCTGAAACTGCAGCTGGCACTTTAATAAGGGAATTTGAAAGTTGTATGCTGTAAAAGTCATTTACACATACCTCAATTCACTGCGCATCTTCTCTATGTCATTCCTTAATTTTTCAGTCTCACGTTGCAACAGTGAGAAATGATTTTCCTGCAAAAAAAATAAAAAACTTCATCTGACTGGACAAAGAATTTTGAGATATCATTTGTCAAAGCAAGTAGCAGAAAAAGAATCCACCAAAATGAACAAGTGGTGTAACACCGTTACTATCTAAAGAATCACTCCTGCTAGAAATATAGGCACTTTTTTGGCAAAGATGCATAATTGCCCATTGTAAACGACCAAAGATAACACCAGCTTTTAGCCCAACTTCGATTAATATTAATCACTACTATGCCATAGAAAAAAAAATCCTATTCTTAACAAGTTTTTGTAATATAAATTTTGAGAAATTGATAATTAACTGCAACCTCACAATATGGATGCATATAAATTATCCAAAATAAAAACTAAAGGATAGAAAAAACACAAACTAATTTTCAAGACTAAACAAATGAGTACAAACGTAACAAAAGGCATAGAAGAAACTATAGAGTTTAGAATTGTTTTTTGAGAGTAATTATGTGATATAAACTTTATAAAACTACATGATCACCCGTAACAAAATAATAGTAGATAACATTTGTATGTGCTTTTAGAGTTTGAAGTTTGATAATCCGATAATCAGATCTGTGTTTTGGCTAATTATGATCATTTGATGATATAGATGGGAAAATGACCCTTATTTGTGGCAGCTACACCTAAACTGGTTATCCAAAACTATTCTTGAAGCCCTAAATATCAGAAATGGTTTAACAATTAACATTGACTTATGGACTCAGTCAGTAACTATTGACATGAAGTCATGTACAATAAGATCATTGCACATTTGCACCAACTCAATGTCTCAATATACAGGAGGATTTAAGAGTGGACATCATGTCAATCACAATAAATAAATCAACGATTCAAGTTTACGAAATATAACAAAATCATATCCATTAGTATCATACAAAATGGCTCCTAACAAATATTGACACCAATTAATTATGTTTTCAACCTTAATAGTTGTTCAACCTTATCACGCAAAATTCAACTATAGTCCCACTAGCATGGAAAGGCTTTAAAAAGAAAGAAAGAACGGAAAAGCTAATTACCTGAGAGCTTTGTACTTGAGACTTGAATTTCCCCAAATTTCCATCTTGTGTCATCTCAATCTAAAACCAATAATAAACCTAAGTTAAATCACCAAATAACAATATATTGAATCAATCAGAGTTAGAATGTAATACGTAACAGAAAGAAAAGAAGAAACAAACATACCCTTTGCATCTCAGCCTTGGAAACAAAAGACTGAGCGACATTTTCAAGACTATCATTCAAAACCTCAGTAATTGCAGATGTTATTGCCTCCGCTTGCTTCGAAGGCACACCTTGTCCTTCTAATCTTCTAACCTAAAATTTCACAAAATCCATGAATCAAATTTGGTAAAACCTAAAAAGTCTAGAACAAAATTGATCCTTGATCAACCTAAAATAATATCTCATCAAAAGAATCATCAATCAGTTATCTATATTTTAGGGCAAAAATCTAACGGGGAGAAAATCAATCCCTTTGTGGTGATGCCGACTCCACGCTATCCAAAAAGGTAGACGAATTATGAATGACATAAACCAAAACATATTGACATAGGGCATATTCGACACAACATTAGCCTATATCATTTCCCATAAACATAATTATGAAGCTCTTTTCTGTTAGGATCCCACATCGGCCAAGTATGGGATTGGTTGATGGTTTATAATGTCTAGGTGTCCCCTCCTCAAACAAGCTAGCTTTTTGAGTGAGTTGTACACTTGGACTTATGAACCGATGCGAGCCTGGTATGGGATAGGTTCGTATCATTTTCACATTCAGAGGAAGAATCATTGTTATATAAGTCTAATTGCTTTCAACAACAAATCATCAACGGCTAAAACTAAACCTAAACATTACGGGGGGGAAACGTTTACCTAATAATCTCATCGGTGAAAACATAAAACTTAGGGAAAATAGATTCCACATTGAATTATATCAAAAGTAATCTGTTTAATTAAGTTAACACGCAGATGGTACATTAACGCAATACAAAATCATAGAAGGCAAAGGCGATACTACATTTACCTAATTCATTTCAAAATTTCATCAAACATGAATAATAGCATTTGAATGAAAATAATAAAATAAGCAAAAAAAACTTACAAGCGCTAACGTATCAACGAGAAATAAGCGTTTTCCGTTAGATTGAACAAGTTGTGAAATCTGTCTGTAATCAAATCTGTTACTACTCCCCTTATTATATAACCAAGATGATGATGATGATGATGACGTGTCAAAGGTGGTTGTTGTTGTTGTTTTGAAAAGCGATGAATGAATGGCCTGGCCGGATCGGAGTTTAAGTCCGGCACGGATATACGCGGCCATGCCTGCACTTTATTAGTACAACTTTTTCAGATTATTGATGATCAATGTAAGAAGTTGTTGATCAGAAATGAAATGAAGATTTTTTTGATTGGATTGTTTTGGGATGGGATGGGGGTTTTTATTGTTGGTTTTATTGGGAAACGTGAAAGAAAGAAATATGGTTTATTGGATTTTAAGTAGCTTTTATTTTAAATATATTTGTTATTTGTTGTTGGTGAAGAAGAAGACAATCCCTACACGTATATGGTAGTTTTGTAAAAGTATTAGGAAAAAAGAAAAACGCCCACCGTGGGGCTCGAACCCACGACCACAAGGTTAAGAGCCTTGCGCTCTACCAACTGAGCTAGACGGGCTTATTGTTCAACATTTGTACCTTGGACATTTCTTTAATAATAATCAGATGCTTACACACCAACAGCTACAAACGAGTTCCATTTGGTAAACAAAATGTTTAATACGAGAGGACTTGCAAAGTTGCAATGATTTGGTTAGTGTTTGAGGTGGTGGAATTAATTGGTGAGTAACATATAACAATAGGATGAGTGCATGACATTTGTTATAATGTGAATTAACAACGGGATTTACTTTTACGGCTCAACAACATATTAGTTTTGAAAAAAAATGTACCCATAAAACCGTTGATATAGCAACGTAAATGCATGCACCATGAATCTTGCAGTTTAAAGTCACAGAATCATTTGTCTCGTCGTTTAAAGTCATCCCCAAGCTCAAGCTGAAAGTTTTGATGCACTAAGAAGCCAGTTATGGCTTACCCAGTTCAAACACAAGATGAGCTTAGTGGAATCAATGCATTATTTCCTGTGTACTTTTCAACCATTTTGCAAGCCTTCCAAGAAATATGGTCAAAACATCACATGGGACAACTATTACATATGTGCAAATGACAACGATATACTACTTATCATGGCAACTAACAAACGAAATTGTTGCCAATTTACACCTGTTCACTAATAAGCTCTGGATTACTATATTATCTGTGAATACAAATATAACAAATTGTTGCCAGATACTTGATTCCCTTAAACCCTACAGAACAGATCTTACATTTGATTGCCAATCCAAAGAATAGAAGAAACTGGCAACAATTATTATCATACAGTTTAAATAATTTCTTGTCGTAATATACAAAACAAAAGTAAACATGAACCTCATTTCTGCAACTAACATACGGTGTACAAAAATAGTATTAGGATGCACATAACCATTTTTTATAATTCAAACATTATGAGAGCACACGAGAAATTCTGCATCCTCAAAAGTAGGCACGTCATGATGCTTGATGTTCTTTTCTTTTCTAAAATTCTCGATCTCACAAAATCATATCAGCTGATTTGGTGTTCTTTGATAAAGAATCTAGATCGTTATTCGGTCAATCCTTCTTACTTTGGTCGTCTTCGGTAAGGATACAAGATGTCATCAACACTTTCCTTTATTTGATTACCAACTTTGCGCGCATTTTTTGCTACCCCTGAGGCAACTACATTTGCATTTCTTGTGAATCTGTTTTCAACAAAACGAAGTGTAGAAACGGTGAATGAAGGTTAGGAAAATAATACAAAACTTAACTTTGATAGCTATCCTTCACTTTTAAACACAAGGTTCTTTGGCTTTGCGACATTTCTTGAAAGGTTCAAAACTCAAAACATTTCAAAGCTGATAGATAGTTTTGAACCTCAAAACTGTTTGCCTTCTTTTAGCAAAAGGAGCATTAGAAACCATGCACTAATACTTGCCTGCTAAAAAAATCATCAGATGCAGATTGACCTTGTGCTGGCCTGCTTACTCGTGGTTGTGGAACAGCATGGTTATCTTCAAAAAACGACAATGCATTAGTTTTGTTATACTTACCAAGTGAACAACCCAGCCAAGCGCAAGTAATATATCCACATAAGAAATCAATTTTAAGTATTGAACAGCATAGTTCAGCAATAGATGTCAATGTACTAGTAGACAGACTTGAATATATTTAGTTTTTGGGAAAAATACAATGAACGCTTCATGAAGTGTAGATACTGTGAATTGGTGAAATATAAGAACAATCGTTAATAATGTGGCAGATGTATATCACAAGCCTATTAAATAATATTCTTTGGGGGAGTCTTCTCAAATGTCACTAAAAATGGCATCTACCAAGAGATCACGCGTGATCATAACAGGTGGTAAGAAGAGCTGAACATATTAGTAACTGATCCCAATTGAACACTTTACCTTTGTTATGAGCATGAGTAGGAGCAGAGTTGGCATTAGTAACTTTTCTGTCGACCAAAACCTGCCAAAATTATGAAAGAGTGAAGGTGTTATGTGTTATTGTACGTGTATAACAAAGCAATGACAAATGAAAATCTAGCACTACACGGATCAAGCAAATGCATATAAGGGTAGAGTATATGCAGCATACACCACAGCTATCTCAGTCATACCTCGCCTAATGAATACATCATATTAACATTTAAAATGAAGAGAGAGAGTGCACCTCGATCCCAACACAAACTGGCAACTCCTTTTCTGTTTCTTGTGCATCACCACTGTTATTTTTCATATCCGAATAAACAGAGTAACCAACACAACCATATCTAAAATCAGCAAGGCTCCTACCCTCTTTTGAAGCTTCCATCTCCGACTCTCCAACATAGTAGCGAGGTACTAGCCACAAGAGTTAAATTTAAGATCCCATACTTGTAAATTAACAAGCAAAAAGATATGTATGGTACAATCCGAAACTTTAAAAACAAGAAAAACTAGCCCCAAAAAGTTTCAAAAAGGTGTTCCAGAACCATGATAATCACAAAGCCATCAAAGGTACAGTAATATAAACCGGTCAACGTTCAACATTCAACAAAGACCAAGTATACACTGAGCGTACATTATGAAGCCATACATAGACTATTATGCATCTAAGTCACCCATTTAATATACATTGCACCTTGTGCAACTATGTAATAAACGCAACAGATACAGCTATTATAAACAAACAAGCTAACATGAAAGAAGAGATGGAGCAACCTCTGAGAAAACAATCAGAAGAAGATAATTTAGATTGAGGATAAAGGATTGGATTTGAGGGAAATTGGGTAAAGAGAAATTAGGGTTAGTATCTACAAAGTGTAATTGCACCTGGTAGAAATTTGGGTATGGGTTATGGGTAAAAGAAAATGGGTTATAAACTAATAAAAACCAGCTTATGTGGAAAACATGTGTACATGTGTTGCCTAAGGCCCTTAACCGGTCACATGGTTACTATTGAAACATGCCAACAAGTTTCATGGTTAAATATGTTAATAAAAGAGTTAAGGGTTCAATCCGGGGCAAATCGATAAGTACGTTGGGAATCTATAGCTTTTACCCTTTAAATAATTGCCTATTTCAACCCAACTTTGGATCAAATCAGGTTTCAGCCATCAGGTATCAAGTTGGTTCTTGACCAAATACGTTGCCCAGGCTACTAAATGACGGTGAAACAACCATACCATGACAAGTGTGTTTTTACAAAAACCTTCCACGGAAATGATTCCCCATGACTGTTGCTGATGGCCTGATGTCATAGCAATGAGCTGAAAATGACGTTACCTAGTATATATAATCATCAATGGGTTGCTTAAGCCAATCTTCTAAGTTCTAACTTCTAACATCTAACAAAAAATTTTGAGCTCATCTATGAGACAAATATTATTGTCCATATAAACTGTCTAGATAGACTATATACCAATGATATCTTAATCTTCATTAGCACCGCATTACCCTCTAATTTCCATGTCTCTAGATAGTTAAAAATGATTATAGTCATTATACAATGGCACTTCAGTTCCCCAAGTATACAATTCCAAGAAAATCAACTGTCAATTGCACATAGCCGCAAAATCATGCAATTCAATGCGTTTTCATTATTTTTCTATCAAAAGACATTTTAATACCCTAGAATTGACTAATTAGATCCGTCTAGTACCCTGAATTATTACTGGTGAAATTTCGTACCATCAGCTTGATAATTTGGTCATTTTATCAGTCACATGAGGAACATGTGCCTGGTTTCGTGTAGGAAATTGAGAGAGAAGATCTTATCTGTTTAGTCTTACAAATTACAATTTCCTTGTTAAAATAATAAATATATAGAGCCCAAGTCCAGAGTTCTCTCTAACTTTGGGACGATAACAAGTGTGCAACGGCCATCAGTTAATCCGATTAATTCACAACCATAAATAGAAAGCAAAGAGTTTTGTGCCCTTTGAATATTTCATCCTTGCATAACTTAGAAGGGAATGTCCTTGGAATCATCTTTCAAAGTAATATATGGAATCAATGCCTTAATTCATACAAATGAAAGTGAAATTGCATGATTAGAGGTTAACATTGGGCTGAATGGATAATCTTCTTCAAGCCCCACATCCCTTAAATTATATATTGAATCACCCAATTCATATCTCGCTACACACAGTCAAAAACACAATAAACACCAGCAGCTAATGAATTCAGCAGAGAGTCTTTCAAACCAAATAATGAGTTGGATCCAATAGGGACAAAGAACCCTGCTTTTTAACATCAGAATACCCATTCAGGACATCAAATAGTGAATAGCTTACCTAGTTATCACCTTTCACGACCTCTACGTTTGACCCACATAAAACAAAAACCTTATATTCTTAAGGAGTTGTTTTTTGCTTACAAATACATGGCATGGGGTAAATGATCAATTTATGGCGCAAAACAGCTTCATGTCTTTGGTTTTCTGTATCATCGGCCCTCTATTTATATAGAAGAGAAAGACAAAAGCTCTTGCCCGAATGTGTGACTTATGTCCCTAATAGAAACCAGTCACGTGATCCTCATGTGACCAAGTAAACTGAGTCAAGGTATTGAAATGACCAGTTTTCCAAGTTGAGGTTAATCTCAACTTTTAACAATTCAAGGCAACACACTACCACCAACTTAGCTAATGGTACTAAAACGCATTTTGGTTTGGTTGGACGGAATAACAGAAAGGCTTGTAGGTGTTTACTTTTCTCTTAGTGGAGAGAATTCTGGGTCCAAAACCCTTATTCTCTCTTAATTGAAAGACCTAATATAACAACACTCCCCCATATAAGAGGCTAATTAACACCCTCATACCAAATCACTTAATTTAGTAAACACCCTACCATAAGAGCTATAGCTCAAATGTATATATAGGCCCCAAATCAGAACGAAAGAAGAGAATGCTATACTTTTGTTCATATGGCTACAACTCACACACTAGTACATTAAAACTTCAATTCAAAAAAGAAATTTTAAGTGTACCCATTAAATGCACTGTATAAGGCAGCTACCCTAAAAATCCACCATGCAGAACACACCATTCAGTGTTCTCTTCAGAACATATCCAAGCTTAATCTGTTTTGACATGTTTCCCAATCCATCTAGTCAATTAAATATATATCTACTTACATAAGCCTAAATCAGAAAACTCATAAATAATTTGGTACGACCTAAAGTCGCCTTCTGCAGCGGAAGGCCAAACTAGTTTTTAGTTGAAAACTACCGATAACACAATACGCCTAGAAGCAAATGATCTGATTTGATAGTTATTTAACAATAAATAACTTTTTAAAAGGCCGTAACATGTAATGTGATAGGAATATTGTTTACAATCCTAAACAAAAGAAAAACAAAAAGTAATCATTTAGCAAAAGCAAGTGTGGCGGAAGATAACTGAAGGCGAATGAGCAACACAATTCAAAGTATTGGCAGTTAAGTTTCTCAAATCCGAGACCAAAAACAAATTAGTAACTTACATCACAAAAGCATAATCTGAAGAAGAAATTTCCCCAAACAATTAAATATATTATTTAGATGAAGGTAAGTAAGTAATAAAAATACCTTTAGGAAGGGAGCGCGTGAAACCGACGCAGAGAGGGTTACGGTGATTGGATTTGAGAGTGGATGAATAATACAAACATCCTTTACATGATTTACCTTTCCTAGATGCACCTTTTTCGTTCAACAAATGTAAATTACTTTTTTCATTGTTATTGGGAGAGCTAGGGTTTGTTACTTGTTCTTCTTCTTTACCGATGTCTTTCATTTATTGATTGATGGTATACCTTCCGATTAGTTTCGCCGGAAGTAGAGATGATATTGTTGGTGGAGAATTTGGGATTTTCAATTGTTTTACTTTTCTCTAATTTTTCTTTCTTTAATTAACCAAAACTAGTACGCGACCCTTTAAAGCTTGAGGCAACACATTTTGTTGCGTCGGTACTTTATTCGAAAAGTAATCCTACATGGCGAGCATCGGAATGGTCAAATTTTCGAATCGAAATGGTTCGGTCCGGTTTTAGTCGGTTTAGTTTGATTCGGTCTTCGATTTGATCTAGTTCTATTAAGCGTAATCGACGGTTTCTTTATAAGATCAAACTAGACCGAACTGAGGATCGAAATAGTCCAAAACTCGGGACCAAGAATCGAACTGTGGTCCGGTCTAAGTCGGTCTGGTCCAGTCAACGGTCTAAAATGCACACCTTCCCCCATATCTTGGGAGACCTTGTTTTACCCAACAGGCAAGGCTTTACCCTATGGATCCAGTCATGATCCGCCGCCTGCTTTACACTGTTTCTGACCACAAGGTACTGTTCATAGCGCATGTCTCGATGACATGACTACACAGCCAGGTATGCCTTAAATTTTGAGTATAAATACCCCAAAGCATTTACTACACACAACAACACATAGTACACCACATTTACTTCTACTTAATAGTATCTCTCTGGTATTCCACACCGGATACCACTCTTGTGTTAGTTACTTACTTTCACGCCGGAGCTTGGTCTCGGGTTCACACCTGGGGCGAGCTAACGTGCGTTCTATTATTGCAGGGTAGGCCAATCCTACAAGCACATCTTACAAGAGACCGAAGCTAAATATCCTTGGGGCCAGTGCCTGCGGAAATTTGTTTCAACATTTGGCGCCATCTGTGGGACCCTAAACTCGAATCTCCAACTAGCTAACAATGCCGGGGCCTTCGGGGAGCGGGTCTCCTTTAACCATTTCACCAGGGTGTGATAATACCACCAGTGGAGGAGAGATAGAAACACCTTCCACTTTGCAACAGAAAATCCTTGATAGCGTGAGTGAGTTGCGGAGTTTGGTCGGACGTTATAACGTCGTTGGGCAAGAACCTCTTATGCCTATGAAGTTGGTCTTCGACGATGAGCCGCGAGATACTCATAGGGAGAGGCCTGAAACTGCAAAAACTCACAAGCCTACAGACATGTCAGCTGAAGAGCTACAAAAACCATTCAAGGATGTTGTCTCCTCAACGTTCACCAGGAAGATTATTCAATTTTCATCACCAAAGCACATCCTTCCGGCAACACTGAAGTTGTATACTGGAGCCACAGATCCGAATGATCATATAACACGTTTCGCCGGTGCGGCCAACTCGGGAGAATGGCCCATGCCGATATGGTGCAGATTTTTCCAACAGACGTTGGATGGGGCAGCGGGAGGATGGTTCGAAAGATTGCCGCCAGGCAGCATAGGACATTGGGATAACCTAAGGGATTAATTCCTAGAAAGGTTTGCATTGAAAAGGAAAAGTCACAGGAGCCCAATGGAGATCACCAGCATCGTGAGGAGGGTTAATGAGTCGCTCCTAGTGTTCAAAGAAAGGTGGACTGATGAAGCCAGTTATATACAAGGGGTTCCGGAACTCATGAAAATCTCTTCCTTTACAGCCGGAGCTAAGTGCCCAGAGCTGTCTCGGCGTTTCTCCGATGACGAACCAAAGACGGTAGCTGAAATGTTCAGGAGGGTGGATGAATTTGCCAAGTCTAAAGAGGCTTATAGAAACACGGAATTACCACAGGGTGAAGGAAGTGAAAGAGGAGGAAAGGGCATGAAGGATGACAAATACTTCTCAGGAAAGAATTTCAACCGCAACAAAAACAAAAATGACTACAGGCCAAAGCCTGCATATTCACCATATCTTCCATCAACCAACCCAAAGAAGAATCAGTATCAACGATCCGGCCTAGAGACGTTGACAAAGTTTCCCAAAGAAATCTTGGCAACAGAGTTACAGCTTCAGTTGCCTCAACCCCCACCCACCAGGGGCATGGTGCGCCCAGAAAACATGGATAAGTATTGTGATTACCACAGGGAAAAGGGTCACCTCACAAATGATTGTCATCAGTTGAGAAAGCAATTAGAAGCAGCACTCGAATCTGGAGAGCTAAACCATTTGGTCAAAGATTGAGGGGAAAAGTGAACAAGGGTAATCAGGGAAGAGGAAATGGAGGAGGTGAATACAAGGACAAAACAATAAACATGATAAGCAACAAGTATTGTGGTACGAAGCGAAAAGAGGTATGCCAGATCGAAGTCGATTGGATGAATGTCCCAATATACTTCCCTCCGGTCACTGAAGCTGAGGCTTCAGACTATCTCTTAATATTTGAAGCAGAAGTGGAAGGCTATTGGGTAAAGCGTGTGCTTGTCGATGAAGGTGCAGCCATGGAGGTAATGTTTGAACATTGCTTCATGAATTTGGATCCGGATATAAGGCGAAGGCTGACCTTGTCAAAGTTCTAAGTTTCTCGGGAGAGGAAACCCAACCATTGGGAAAAATCGAGCTGGAGGTAACATTTGGATCACATGGCATGGAAAGAAAAACAACAATGGCCTTTTGTGTGATTAAAGCTCCGTCCCCATACAACATCATCCTTGGCCGAACCGGGATCAAAAAGTTAAGAGTCGTACCTTCAACAATACACTCTGCAATGAAGTTTCCCACTCCTAGTGGCATCGCCACGTTGAAAACTACAGCCAGATCGATCTTTGAATGTAGGGTAATTGAAGATGGTCGAAAAATAGCAAAGGAGAAAGCTACGGCCGTGGGCAAGGAGTTAGACAAATGGGTTGCTTTTGAAAAGTTCAATGAACAGGAAAGGGTCAAAGGAGGGATGACAGAGCAAGTCATCATTCATCCCGGTTACCCGGAACAATTGGTAACCATTGGAAGGCTTTTCACAAAGAAATGTAGGTTACAGCTGATAGATCTGCTAAAGAATAGCACAGGCGTGTCAGCTTGGGAGCCGTCGGATATAACTGGAGTCCCTAAGAGAATCATCAAACACTCGTTAAATGTAGATCCGGCCAGGACACCTGTGGCCCAGAAAAGGAGGACGTTGGGTGAAGAAAAAAGCCGAGCAGTCCAAAGGGATGTCACGGATCTGTTAAAAGCTGGTATAGTGAGACCAGTCCGATACCCAACATGGATCTCTAACCCTGTCCTCGTAAAGAAGCCGGATGGTAATTGGCGAATGTGTATTGATTTCAAAAACCTTATCTCGGCTTGCCCTAAGGATTATTATCCCCCTACCCGACATCGATGTCAAGATTGGTTCGGTCATGGGTTTCAAGTTCAAATGTTTTCTCGACGCATACAAGGGATACCACCAAGTGCTCATGGACAATGAAGACGAGGAGAAAACGGCTTTCTATACAGATAAGGGTACATTCTGTTATATCAAAATGCCTTTCGGGCTTAAGAATGCTGGAGCCACATACCAACGATTGGTAGATTCGGCGTTCTGGTCACAAATAGGAACAAACCTAGAAGCCTATGTTGATGATCTGATGATTAAGAGCAAAACCGAAGAAAAGATGATTGAAGACATCAAGGAAACGTTTGTTAACTTAAGAAAAATCAACATGAAACTCAACCCAAAGAAGTGTTCTTTTGGGGTCGAAGAAGGGAAGTTCCTAGGATACATGGTGACTTCGGAAGGAATCCGAGCGAATCCTAAGAAGACGAAGGCCATCTCAGAGATGTGGTCACCTAGGACATGGAAGGAAATGCAATCCCTTAGTGGAAAACTAGCATCTTTGAATCGTTTTTTATCCAGGTCAGCTGAATGCTCGCTTCCATTTTCGAAACTCTAAAAAACATAACAAAAGAAAATAAGGAAGAGTACCAATGGATGGAACAGGCAGAAAAGGCTTTTCAAGAGCTAAAAAAGGTAATTATGGAACTCCCTTCGTTAGCATCACCATGGAATAATGAAGTATTGTATGTGTACTTAGCCGCATCAAAAAAGGCAGTAAGTGGAGTTCTACTGGTGGAGAGAGAAGGCATCCAAAAACCGGTCTGGTACGTAAGCAGAACGCTACATGATGCCGAGACAAGGTACTCAACATTGGAGAAGCTAGCTTTTGCCTTGCTACATCTTTCAAGGAGACTCCGTAGATACTTCGAGGCACATGACATCCATGTCATAACCGGCCAACCGCTGAAAGAAAATTGGGAAAATCTGAATCATCCGGAAGGTTGGCGAAGTACTCTGTAGAATTGGCAATGCATGAAATATTCTATGTGTCACGGAACTCAGTCAAGGGTCAAGTTTTGGCGGATTTCCTCAACGAAGCACATCTAGGCCAGGAGGGAAAAATGGAAATATATGAAATCAATGAGCAAGTAGAGCCGGAGGTAGCTTGGACGCTATACACCGACGGAGCATCCAGCTCAAAAGGGGCAGGAGTTGGTCTGGTGTTGACTAACCCATAAGAGATGGAGTTTACATATGCTTTAAGGTTCAATTTCAATTGCTCCAACAACGAAGCAAAATATGAGGCATTATTGGCTGGGTTGCGGCTAGCAAGGAAAATGGGAGTAAAGGTTCTAGAAGCCAAAGTAGACTCTAAGCTTGTGGCTTGTCAGCTAAATGGGGAATTTGTTGCCAGTGATGACAGAATGATGAAATACCTAACCAAAGCCAAAGAAATCATCACATGCTTCACAAAGTTCAATATCATGCATGTAGCAAGAACCAAGAACCAAAAGGCAGATGTCCTCAGCAAGCTTGCATCAGTGGCGTTCAACCACCTCACTAAGGAAATCCTAGTGGAAATCCTAGAGTCCCGGTCAATAGATGCTCAGGAAGTGAATGACATAGTGCAAGAGGAAGGGGAAAACTGGATGACACCCATTCGGAAATGCTTGGAAGACGGCGTATGGCCGCAAGACCCTAATGAAGTCAGGGCAATGAGAATGAAGATAAGCCAATATGCCATAGAAAATGATGTGTTGTTCAAAAAGTCCTATTTATCTCCAATGCTAAGGTGTGTGGGTCCGGTTCAAGCCAACTACATCATTAGAGAAGTCCATGAAGGGTCATATGGAATGCACTCCGGTACAAGGTCGGTGGTAGCAAAGATCATGAGGCAAGGGTATTATTGTCCCACCATGCACCAAGATACATGGGAAGAAATCTCCAAGTGTGATGCATGTCAGATACATGGACCAGTGCCAAGGCTTCTGAAGATAAAATTGACCTCCATCATGTCACCATGGCCCTTCTATCAATGGGGAATGGACATCCTAGGACCAATCGATGGATCTCCAGGAAATGTGAAGTTTGTAATCGTGGCAATCGACTACTTCACAAAATGGATAGAAGCAAAGCCTCTGGCAAGAGTTACCGGGAAGGAGGTAAAAAAGTTTTCTTGGCAGAATATCGTGTGCAGGTTCGGACTACCCAGGGTTATTGTGACAGATAATGGAAAGCAATTGGTGGAAGGAACATTGAGGAAATGGTGTGAGAAATGGGGAATTAAGCAAATGAACACCGCCGTCGCTCATCCACAAGCCAATGGTTTGGTTGAAAGGGAACAAGTCTCTGATGCATGGACTCAAAGCCCGGTTAGGGAGGAACCTGACAGGATGGGTCGATGAACTCCCTCATGTGTTATGGGCCCATAGGACAATGTTAAAAATAAGTAATGGAGAAACACCATTCAGCTTGACATATGGGAGCGAAGCAGTGATCCTGGCCGAGATGGGAGTCTCATTCGCAAGAACCCTCCTGTTTAATGAAGAAAACAATGATGAAGAGCTCCGGCTGAATCTAGACTTGTTGCAGGAGCGACGAGAGACCGTAGCTATTGAAGAAGCAAATTACAAGAAAAAAGTTGAACAATATTACAACAAAAGGGTGAAACTTTGCAACTTCAAAGTGGGTGATTTTGTCTATCGACGAAACGAGGCCAGCAGGGTCGAGAAGATTGGCAAGCTTGGTCCCAACTGGGAAGGCCCTTACAGGGTAAAAGAAGCATACCAAAATGGTTCGTACAAGCTCGAGACTATGGATGAACGCGAGGTACCAAGAACCTCGCATGCAATCAATCTCCAAAAATGTTTTATGTAAGGAAAACAATGTAACAAAGAAAACAATTGAATGAATGAAATTTTAACTTTGTTTAGGTAACACAATTGTCATTACGTTTGCAATCCTCGGAGTAGCTAACCGGAGGATTACAAAATTGTAAAAACTCTAAGTGTTGGATGCGCCCGAGAGGCAATCCGGAGGACAAAGTAAAAGCGGCCATGTGCCGATGTCCTCCCATACATAAACTATAAAAGAAAAACACTCTAAGTGATTGGATGCGCCCAAGAGGCAATCCGGAGGACAAAGTAAAAGCGGCCATGTGCCGATGTCCTCCCACACATAAATCATAAGAGAAAAACACCAAGTGTTGGGATGCGTCCGAGAGGCAATCCGGAGGACAAAGTAAAAGCGGCCATGTGCCGATGTCCTCCCATGTGAATAATGAAAAACACTCATAAGTGTCTGAATGCTTCATAGAAGAGATAAGCATCATCATGTGACTTAACCTTTCGGCTCGATGCCGAAGGACAAAGTACTATAAAACTTATCTACCACTAAAAAAACTAGACACATGAACGTAAAGGAATACATGCAATATATTTCAAAGATGGGAAATTATAAGTACGCATTGTTTTGTTACAAGTTCAAACCACCAAGCACCCACTACATGACACGAATGATGTTATAGCAAAAATAAAAGTGAGGAAATTATTACAAGACTTTGAAATATTGTTTGGTTACAAGCCTATCCCGGCATACCGGAGGCAAAGAAACATTCAGAGGGCAGATGCATCGGCTTCAGAGTCCATCTTCTTGTCTTCTTGGTTCTGGGATGAAGGCTCGGATAGTTCAACATCTTTTTGAGTAATGTTGGAAGCTGCGGCAGAAGGGAGCTCACTCGCCACAGATGAGGATCGTCCACATTCAGGCTCTAGTTGTAGCAAATCTCCAACAGACAAAGAGTATGAGGAAGATACCTTTTCAATAAAAGGATAGGAGGCAACAAATAAGGCGTCACAAGCAGCGACCCAAGTCTTCAAGGCATCCCTCTTAATATTCTTGACTTTGGACAATACATTCTTCACCTGCTCCGGAGTCCTTCCGAGACTGGTGGATTTCATAAAACCAGCAGAGAAGGCCACGCTACATGCTGCACCAAGGGACCTGCGATACTCATAGCTTCCAAGCAACTTCCTAACCAAGCATGGGATCCCGTCCCGGATTAACATCTGCTTATCGACTTCAGCTTGGCTAAGAAGAACCGTAAGATGTTTGTTATTTGTCTCAGCAGTAGAAAGGTTCCCAGAAACATCTATAAATTCATGGTTCTTGAGAGAAAGTTGCTCAGTTGCTTCGGTTGCAGTCCTTTTGAGAGCCTCGTTCTCCTCTTCAAGCGCTCGAACACGAAGGTTCAGCTCCTCCTCTCTCTTAGCACACGCAGAGTGGGAATCCTTAAGCTTTTGGTGGGAAACCTTCAAGCGATCCAGCAATTCTTGCCCTTGGGAGAAGGACTCTTTCTCGGCAAAATGAGAGTTAGCCATATCAACATACTCACTGTTAAGCTTCTCATAACGCTTCATCAGCTCTGTTGCGGCTATAGTGCTCTGGGCAACGGTCCGACAGCTATGACGAAGGATGTCATAGTTGGACATTGCTTTCAAATGTTGGTCATCGACAGGAGTGGCAAGATTGTATAAGAACTCCTTAGCAGCATAGTTGGAATTGACTCTAACGTCCTCATTCAGCCTCCAGTTCGGAACATGCTTTGGGGGCTCAAATTCTTCTCCTGCTACATACAAAAGGATTAGTGCATTTATATATATATATATATATATATATATATATATATATATATATATATATATATATATATATATATATATATATATATATATATATATATATATATATATATATATATATATATATATATATATATATATATATATATATATATATATATATATATATATATATATATATATATATATATATATATATATATATATATATATATATATATATATATATATATATATATATATATATATATATATATATATATATATATATATATATATATATATATATATATATATATATATATATATATATATATATATATATATATATATATATATATATATATATATATATATATATATATATATATATATATATATATATATATATATATATATATATATATATATATATATATATATATATATATATATATATATATATATATATATATATATATATATATAGGGGCATTTTCAAGTGAGAAGTGGGGTTTTAGTGAAATGGTGAGATGTGATCTCAGCCCTCCATCCACCCCCTCCTTTTTTTGATTAAACGGCTAAGATTAGCCAAAAAAATACATTAAGTTTTATAAATTGCAAAAACGTCCCTAGAAAGAAGTATAAAAAGAAAAAAAACACACACAGTTCGATAATTTCTAGGTGTAAATCAGTCATCTCTCCCGATAAAAACCCTAACAAACTATCTAACAACCTAACAACCTACCTTCAATCCGCCATTAAAACCGACCAACCTACCTTCAATCCGCCATTAAAAACGAACAACCTACCTTCAATCCGCCATTAAAACCGAAAAACCTACCTTCAATCCGCCATTAAAAACGAACAACCTACCTTCAATCCGCCATTAAAACCGAACAACCTACCTTCTTCAATCGCAGATTAAAACCGAACAACCTACCTTCTTCAATCGGCCATCAAAATTTCTTCTTCAACTGCATTGATATATCTAAATAAGCCTCTTCAACCGGTAATAAACATTCTGCAAACAGAAAATTCACAATGAATGATGAAGAAGGAGATTATGATGACGTCACGTTAATACATGATGATATTAACGTTGAAGATGCATTATACCGATCTTCTACTGAAATTAACAGTAACATTGTTATATAATTTTTATTTATTATAAAGTGATTAATCTATAGAATTAGGATTAAATTTTAGCTTATGTTATAAGTTTTTGATTTGATATTATTTGCACGCGTGAAGAGATAAGAAAAATAGAATTAGGCTACTGATTATTGATTTCGTAAAGTATTTGTGCAATTGAAGATTGTAGGATAAATAAGAATTAGGCTCTGATTATTGATTTTGTATAGTATCTGCAGGAGTGAAGGTTTTAGGAAAAAGTATAATTAGGCTTTGATTATTAATTTTTTAAGTATTTGCACGCGTGAAGATATAAGAAAAATAGAATTAGGCTACTGATTATTGATTTCGTAAAGTATTTGTGCAATTGAAGAGTGTAGCATAAATAAGAATTAGGCTCTGATTATTGATTTTCTATAGTATATGCATGAGTGAAGGTTTTAGGAAAAAGTATAATTAGGCTCTGATTATTAATATTGTAAACTATTTGTGTGCGTGAAGATATAGGAAAAATAGAATTAGGCTACTGTTTATTGATTTCGTAAAGTATTTGTGCAATTGAAGATTGTAGGATAAATAAGAATTAGGCTCTGATTATTTATTTTGTATAGTATCTGCAGGAGTGAAGGTTTTAGGAAAAAGTATAATTAGGCTCTGATTATTAATTTTTTAAGTATTTGCACGCGTGAAGATATAAGAAAAATAGAATTAGGCTACTGATTATTGATTTCGTAAAGTATTTGTGCAATTGAAGATTGTAGCATAAATAAGAATTAGGCTCTGATTATTGATTTTCTATAGTATCTGCATGAGTGATGGTTTTAGGAAAAAGTATAATTAGGCTCTGATTATTAATATTGTAAACTATTTGTGTGCGTGAAGATATAGGAAAAATAGAATTAGGCTACTGTTTATTGATTTCATAAAGTATTTGTGCAATTGAAGATTGTAGGATAAATAAGAATTAGGCTCTGATTATTGATTTTGTATAGTATCTGCAGGAGTGAAGGTTTTAGGAAAAAGTATAATTAGGCTCTGATTATTAATTTTTTAAGTATTTGCACGCGTGAAGATATAAGAAAAATAGAATTAGGCTACTGATTATTGATTTCGTAAAGTATTTGTGCAATTGAAGATTGTAGCATAAATAAGAATTAGGCTCTGATTATTGATTTTCTATAGTATCTGCATGAGTGAAGGTTTTAGGAAAAAGTATAATTAGGCTCTGATTATTAATATTGTAAACTATTTGCGTGCGTGAAGAGATAAGAAAAATAGAATTAGGCTACGGATTATTGATTTCGTAAAGTATTTGTGCAATTGAAGATTGTAGGATAAATAAGAATTAGTCTTTGATTATTGATTTTGTAAAGTATATGCAGGAGTGAAGGTTATAGGAAAAAGAATAATTAGGCTCTGATTATTGATTTTGTAAAGTATTTTCACGCGTGAAGGTTTTAGGAAATATAGACTTAGGCTACTGATTATTGATTTGGTAAAATATTTGCACGAGTGAAGATTTTAGGAAAAATAAGAATTAGGCTCTTAGTATTGATTTTGAAAAGTATCTACACGAGTGAAGGTTCTAGAAAAAGTAGAATTAAACTCTGATTATTAATTTTGTAAAGTATTTTTACGCGTGAAGGTTTTAGGAAATATAGAATTATGCTACTGATTATTGATTTCATGAAGTATTTGTAAAAGTGAATATTTTAGGAAAAATAAGAATTATTCTTTGATTATTGTTTTTGTAATGTATTTGCACGAGTGAAGTATAATTAAGCTTTGATTATTGATTTTGTAAATTATCTGCATGAGTGAAAGTTTTAGGAAAATTATAATTAGGTTACTGATTATTGATTTTATAAACTATTTGCACACATGAAGAGATAACAAAAATAGAATTAGGCTACTGATTATTGATTTCGTAAAGTATTTGCACGAGTGAAAACTTTTGTAAAAATAAAAATTAGGCTTTGATTAATGATTTTGTAAAGTATCTACATGAGTGAAGGTTCTAGAAAAAAGTAGAATTAGATTCTGATTATTGATTTTTTAAGTATTTGCACGCGTGAAGAATATGACTTCAGAATTGAAAATACGTGCACAATTGAAGAGTTTGAATAACAAAAATAATTAGATTCTTACGTTAGAATCTTATATGTGCTTAATCAAACTGAGTATTCCAATCTTAGGGTCAGATTCTGATAATGCTTTGAAAATTGTCTATTATTTTATGCAGGCATGCATTATATTAAAGAACCTGATACAGATATATGTGAAGAAATAATGAAGGCAGATGGAAGCTTTACTTACAAACCTCTAGTCGATGAGTGTCATAAACCAAAAATTGGGACTGAATATGCAACATTAGATAAGTGCATCGATATGTATGAGAACTATGCTGCAAACTCAGGGTTTAGTGTTAGGAGGGGTACGGAAGAAAAACTAAGGAGTGGTTTAATATCAAGAAAGTATCTTCTTTGCAACAAACAAGGTTTACCGCAAGGGGTTAATAAAGATACAATGAACGAAGAGACACGTGACAATCAGATTAGGGCTTCAAGTATCATAAGAACTGGTTGTTTGGCAAGAGTTAAGTTCAAGTTAAATGCTAGTCACACAACATATGAGTTGTATGAGTTTGAAGAAGAACACAACCATACTTTCATTCCAAAAGCTTACAGAAATCTTACAAAGAAGCGGAAACAGATGACACACGGTCAACAGGTTTTTATTCAACAGATGGGCAGTACCAGCTTGGGACCCACAAAAGCACATCATTTATACGTTTCAACCCATGGTGGATATGAATCGGTCACTGCCACGACAACTGAGTTCAGAAACTATCATAGAGATTTAAACACACATATAGGTGATAGTGACGCACAGATGTTGGTTGATAAAATGACAAACAAGCAAAAGAACTTGGATAACTTTTCATTTGAGTATGCAATAGAGAACAATTTATTGACTTCACTGTTTTGGGCTGATGAGATGGCAAAATACAACTATAAAGAGTTCGGTGATACAATTTCTTTCGATGCAACATTCAGAACAAACAAGTAAGAATCATATCTGTTTTTTTTAAAGATTGTATTCATTAATGCCTATTTAGTACTAACAAAAATTAATGATTGTTAAAAAAAATATAGAATCTTCACATGTGAAAGTTACAACATGAAATATGCTATCCTTAAAGCATTTAATCTTGAATCAAAATTGGTACACAACTAACTATAATTTGTTATTTAATATAGGTACAACATGGTCTTTGTACCATTCACTGGTATTGACAATCATCGGAAATGCGTCACATTTGGTGCTGGAATGCTTTCAACTGAAACAACAAAGTCGTATATATGGTTGCTATCTTGTTTCCTGAAAGCTTTTAAAAAGCAACCAAGACTTGTTGTTACAGATCAAGATCCAGCGATGAAAAATGCAATTGAAGCTATTTTACATCATTCAACTCATAGGCTATGCATGTGGCATATTACAAACAAGCTTCCATTAAAGGTAAACACAAAGTATTACACTGTAACTTACTGTGGAAAAAAAGAGAATGTTGACCTGTTAAAAAAGAATGTATAATATAAAAATAGGTAAATGTTTTAAAAGTATTTTCACATGTGCAAAAACAAAATACATAAATAGAAAATGTTCACATGTGAAAATCAATGAATAATATGAAATACAATAATGTTCACATGTGAAAAAGAAATGTATAATGTTTTTGTTACAGTATTTATTAACATGTTTCATATTTACACAGATTTGCAAGGAAGTTCTAGATAATGGTAACTTTAGGAGAAGAATTCATCAGCTTGTTTGGAGTTTATACTTGGAGCCAGAAGAGTTTGAGGAGAAATGGGGGGTGTTGATTGAAGAGTATCATTTGGAAGATAATAAGTGGTTATCAGATATGTATGAAATAAGAACAAGATGGATACCTGCTTATTTTAGAGATGTAGAGTTGTGCGGGCTTATGAGAACCACATCAAGATCTGAGAGCGAAAACTCTTTCTTCTCACATTTCACTAGAGGACAATCAACATTGATACACTTCATGATGAGTTTTGAAGGAGCAATGGAAAAACAGAGACACATTCAAGAGCTTCTGGACGACTCAACAATGCAAAAGTCTGTAAGATTCAAGACAAGGTTGGTATTGAAAGATACCTGCAAGGCAAGTATACAAGAACTATGTTTAGCCTTATTCAAGAAGAGATAAACAGTGCAGTCTATCATTGTCATCAAGTATCAGAAACCCAAGAGAATGATGACATTGAAATTGTGCGAATTAGAGAAATGAGGGAGATCAAGGTAAGTACTTCAAGAAAGAAGTGTAATTTTGGAGAATCAAGTATTCAAAATGCAAAGAACAAACCGAGGAAAGAACTGCACTTCAAGGTATTTTTACTATCCAAACATAAATTTTAATGATAGTATCATAATGGTGTTATAAAAATTAATTTGATTTATAAAGATATTATACTTGAGTAAAATAGGATGAAGAATATATTAAAATTCAAGAAATTGATGTTGATATTTTTTTTATATAGGTAAAACTTGACAAATCAGATGGATCGGTTATATGCTCTTGCATGAATTTTGCAAGGTTTGGATTCTTATGCAGACATATATTCTGTGTGTTGAAAGGTAAGAGTGTTGATGTCGTCCCAGATGAGTATATACTAAGAAGATGGTCTCGAAATATATTGCCACCTCATATCAGAAAGAAGAAACAAACTTGGAATATGCAAGGAGAAAAATATATGACGATTGCAAGTGAAGTTTATTCTGCAGTAGATTTCTGCCTCAATCTTTTGGTTAAAGATGAAGTTCAATTAAATGAATTTCTTAAAAATATAAAGAAATTAAAGACTGGAATTGAAAAAGCAAATCCAAATGCTAAACCATTAAGTAAAACAGAAATGTTTAACCATGTTCTGGGCGTTGAAAAACGAGCTGAAGGAATGAACGATGTTGGAAACCCTGAAGACTGTAAAAAGAAAGGGAGTGGTTCAGGTCTTCAGAGAAACAAGAGTGAATTAGAAAAGACAAGGGATCTTTTGAAGAGGAGGAGAAGAAATTGTAAAAAATGTAAGAAGATGGTTAGACACGACTCTAGAAACTGCAAAGTTAATGTTGAAAAAGGTGAGACAAGACAAGACAGTGATTCCACAGTGTACAGTGAAACTGACAGTGATGATGAATGATAAAAATAGCTGGACAGAAGATGATACTGAAGAGATAGAGAATAATTGATATAGTACTCTGAATACATAGTTCATAATAAAACTTTTTTTTCACGTGTGAAATATTTTGTTACAGGTTGTTAATGACTTTGTTGCTCAGTTCAGTTTGCTAAGTTTCTCTTCACATGTGAAAGTTACTCTATAGAATGTTTAATACTTGATTATTTAGTTTTTAATATGTGTTATTATTTTGTTTTTTTATTTAGTCTATAAAATTATTAAAAATTATGTTTTTTATAAACAAAATATATAAAACAATACGTACCTAGATTCACTTGTACTAATTTTTTTTCACATGTGAAAAAACTCATTTTGTAGTTGACAATTAACTAATATTTGATACAAACAAGCTTCCATTATTAAAAATTTAAGTTGAAGTGCAAGATTATTGTTTTATTTACATTGAAATTTTGAATACCATGTTAAATGCGAAATTTTGATTATTTTTTTCAAAACATTATTTTCACATGTGAAATATATAAAACAATATAAACTTTTAGTATTCATTTTTATTCACATTTGAAAAAAACTCATTTTTAGTATTAATAATATACTATTGTATGATATATATTGTACTTCAAGGGCATGATTGTTGTTTTATTAAAATCAACATCTTCAAGATTAATATTTGTAAAGGTTCTTTTCACATGTAAAGTAGGCACATGAAAATTTAATTGTAAAATTTTGTTATTAAAACCTTAATTTTCACATGTGAAAATATTTTCTGTTGCATGTTAAAAACTATGTTAAGAAAAAAAATATAACAATTAATTGAAATTACTCACTTCAATGTTAAATGATTAGAATTATTTCAATAACCATTTTATGCAGACACGAAAATAAAAACACGAAAATAACAATCATTAAAAAACATTGGAAAAAATAGGTGACTCAAAAGATTCTTTCTCTGTCCATATCTTCCACATTTTCTGCAGTAACTAAATCATATTTTTTTTGGAGGATAGACATATTTGCCTGTGCTTCAACATGAGATCTTCTTTGAATTTGACGTATGATCTACTGGAAGCTATTTCCTTCCAAAATAAAAGTATTTAAAAAAAATTAATAATTCTTTTCATAAAACTCATATCGAAAACTAAAAATGATAAAAATATAAAAACACAATGGCTTCTCACCCAGAAAAAAGTTGCTCTGAATCACAATACCTCGCGGCAGCAGCTTCTTCAACCAATCTATCTCTTATACTCTTCTGAATATGGTTAACAGCTAAAGCTCTTTGTAGATTATCGTCTTTAAGTTTGTTATTTTCAGACAAAAGGATTGCTGCAGCATATTTTTTCCTAAATGAAATAAAAAATATAAAAAATGATTTTCATATATAAGTAGTTGGTAAAAAATAAATTAAAAAAAACATCAAATGCAATAATTTAAAAAAAAAAGTAATAGCTGACCTCAAAATCTTGAGTTGCCTGTCTTGCTCTTTTGATTCTTTACAGAAATTCAAATTCCATTTTGAATCAATTTCTCCCTTATAATGGTCCATGTGAGCCATTAAGAAAACACCGCTATCAAACTCATTTTCTGAGGTGCTCCAATTTAGCTTCATTATCTCAGGTTGAACATTCCGAAAAACAGATGCACGTTTGCCATTGTGAGTGTATAAATAGTTGTCAAATGTTTCAATCTGCAACAAAAAAAAATAAAACTAGAAAAAAAAAGAAAAAAGAATTTTACCAAAATTATTAAAGAAAAACATAAAAGTTTTTTTCTCACCAATGCTCGAGGAACTCTGTAATATCTACCATAATCCTGTTCAGCAATTGAAGCGTTATCAATGATAACAACTTTTCCAGTTTTCATATGGAAAACCATCAAGAAGAAGTGTTCCTTAAAACAGCATACAGGAAAAAACACCTAGTAACAAATTTTAATAAAAATATATTCAGTTACATAAACTAATATACAACGATTAAATCGCTTTATACGACAACTACATTATACTTTAAGATATTAAAATTATACCAGGTCAAACTTCATATCTTTAGTCTTGACGATCCTGTCTGAGTAATCAGAAATCCTCATACAATGTTCAAACTGCGATAGCAACTTTTTTGTGGAATCACAGTCTTCGATTTTCAAGTAACTTGACTGAAAAATAATAATTATAAAATAAATAAGGAGCTATCAATTAAATTTCAAAGAATATAAAAAAAAAAACTTACAATATTCGATTGAAAAAAATATCTTTCTGGAGAATCTGGTGATTTATATTTCTCCATGTAATTCAATATGTCAGACCATACATCAATAACACCTTTTTCAACTCTAACTGTTGGAGAAAGTGATTCGAGAACATATCTCATTTCGGAAAGTTTAGTTGTTTTAGACTCGTATATGAAACCTCTGAAAAAACAAAAAATTACTTTCACATACGAACTTTTTTACTAAAATAATAAAATAATAAATTGAATACAAACTATCTTACATTGCATCATTAGCACTCATGAAGAGTGAATCGGCACACAACGTTTCTTGATGACTCAGTGAATAAGAAAGGGGTACATGCCTTGTTCGATAAGGTGATCTCATTTGAAGCCCAACTCCAACATCCCTTTTTGGTAGCATTCTTATTGTTTCAAATTTCATATTCTGCTCAATCACTTGTGTTTCTTTCTGATAACCAAATCGATTACTTCCTGGTGTTTGATTAAAAGTATCAACTGGAGAAACATCTGCAATATTTGGACTGACAGTCTTTTCTGGAATGTCATCAAACTCAATACCGAGCGAAAAACTTGGAGCATCTTGTAAACTATGCATAGGCATATCATTCAGCGAAACAGCAAATGGATTATGAAGCCCACTGATCTTGACGTTAGGTTTGGCAACTTGATTTAATAATCCTTGTTGTAAACAATTTTCTAAGCTGAAATCCTCTGCTTTAATATTATTCTCCAATTCTGGAACTTGAAAAACATTAAAACCTTCTACAGGATTTACAATTTCTTCAACACCACTTAATTCTATCTCATTATCATTATCAACTTCCGGCTCATTATTTTCAGTAACAAGTTCTAGCTGTAATCTTTCTTCATGTTGTTTATTCTCAAAAACTGCATCACCTAAATCCAAATCTATTTCTTCTTTTGAATTGCTGAGATCAGCAACATGAAGATTTTTAACAAATTGATGCTCATAGTTTCCATTAACAATTGCTAGCTGAAGTCTTTCATCTTGTTTTTCTTTACCCAAAGCTCGAACATCTAATTCCTCATCTAACTGTTGAACTCTTTCATCTTGTTTTTCTTTACCCAAACCTCGAACATCTAATTCCTCATCTAACTGTTGAACTCTTTCATCCTGTTTTTCATTATGCAAACCTCGAACATCTAACTCCTCGAATAACTCATCTTTTGAATTGCTGCACTCCCCGACATGAAAACTATTTACAATATCATCATCATCACTCGAAAAAATTCCATCATTATTAACACCCTGGAATGCATAATCACTAAGATCAGTATTCCTAATGATCTCATTATATCTAGCTTTCATTTCTATCAACCTTCTATTATCTCTATGATCAACAACAACCTCTGAAAACTCATAACCAATTTCTTCAAGTAGTATATTCAGCAAGATTACTTTCTGATCAAGCTTATCCAGTTTAGTGTTGATCTGTTTCAGAATAAAAAAATATTTAAAAAACATATATTTTTTTTCACATGTGAAAGTCTTAAAACCATATTCAACAACTATAAAAAAAACCATGGATACCTCGGTTTGACAAATATCATCAGGGGAATACAGATGAAGCAATCCAAATCCACCATTGGAAATTTCATATGTTTCCCTTTGTTTAATCAACTCTGAAGTCCAGAATTTAATTGCCGGTTTTTCATGAGGGACACATATTGATGGACATTTGGTTGAGTACAGATACATGAGCTAAAAAAAATTAAAAAAAACAATTACAAAATCAATGTTTGGAAAAAAAGGTAATAAGACACAAATTTGAAGGAATAAATTAAAAAAATACTGATCGTAAGAGCTGTAAGAGGTCCAGAATAATAACAGTTTGGATCTTCACTTATCCACTTCTCTTTACTCATTCTCAAGCAATCGCAAATAAACATACACCAATTAATATTTTCAATCCTTGTATTTTCATTTATGTATCCGACGATCGCCTTGCCTGGCCTACACTGCCCTCCTCTACCAGAAAGTCCCATAACATTCGAAACCAATACAAGGAAATTTAGTTTGAAAAGAATTCCATCCAACCCTGATTGTTTAATTGTATCAGAAACTTTGGTTGGAGTTGGATTCCTAGAACTAAATTGTTTGTACCATTCTAAAGTTGTAACATCATCCTTGGGTAGTTTCTTGATATCTTTCAATTTTGTTTTTCCTAAAGGCACACCTAAAACTCTGTTAACTAGTTCAGGTGTAACCAAGATATCACCATTGGCCAGCTTCAACTTCATTGAGACTGGATCAAAATTATTAACAACAAAATGACCTATCTTAACAGGTATCTTGTCTGGGGCCATTTGAATAAAGGAACCAAACCCAATTTCTATCAAATCTTTCATCTGAGATGTCGTTAAATTTTTCATTAAGTTAAACAAAACTGATGGAGAAGCTCTAGTTCTAATTGAGCGCCATTCATCTTCTACGTTATCCTTCCTCTTCTTCTTTTGTTTAACATTATCATCTTCATCATCTTCGTTTAACTTTGTAACCTTTAGTTTAATTGCAATACAGTCGAGCATCGTCTCACTCCCATCATGATCTCTATCACGAATAAAATGTTCCCCAAGAGCATTCTCCATATCTACTTGATCCTTATGAGAAACTCTTTCAACAGAACTAATTTCAGAATTTTCTCCAACTATCGAATCCAGATTAAATTCATCTAACAGTTTCCTAGCATCAGAGAACTTCTCACGGCTAACAAACCTTCTCTTTGAGTCCCTTTGGCTATCTTGTTTGGATGATTTCTTTCTTTTCTTTATACTAGAATGTAAGATAATACTACTAGCTTTCAATGATGATATATTTCGAACATCCTTGCGGAAGAACTTTGTAATTTTTCCTGAGAAAAAAAATTACAAAAAAAGATATGCTAATATTAAAAACTTTTTTTATATATATATAAATTACAAGTGAAAAAACTTTTTAGTATATATTTGCAAGGCAATTATACAGAATTTTCACTTGTGAATAAAGTTCTAATGATTTACCTTGATTACGTTTCTTCTTAATCATATTGTTGATCTTTAAACTCTTTTCGGAACTGCTTGATGATATTTCTAAAATACATATAAAATAAAATTCATTAGTCACATATGGAAGCAAAAAATATTATTGTTCTCAAAATTAAAAAATTCGTTAGTTTTTATATATACAAAATATACAAGCAAAAATATACAAAAAAAATATAAAAAACACAACAGATATAATCCTTTTACATTTCATTCAGTTATATTTTAAACATATATAAAAAACTTCAAATCCTTTTACATTTCATTCAATTATATTTTAAACATATATAAAAAACTTCATATTAAGAAACAAATTCAAAAATCCTATGTATTAAAATAATAAGAAATATATATCACGGGAATTTTTAATTGTGAAAAGAGGTTTAATTATTTTAATTATATTACAGACAAAAAGAGGTCTAATGATAGACATATTCAAAAAAATATAATAAAGTATTAACTATATTTTTCACATGTGAAATAAGTTTTAGCAATTTTATTCAAATAATATGAAGCACATATTGTTTGTATCATGTTCATACATGAAACGTGATATATTGCAACAGATTGTTATTCTAAAAAAGATATACTAACATAATATCTATGCCTTACTGTTATGTAACAAATTATAGATCTGCTAGTTTTAAATATGAACAAACTCATTATTAACACAAAAAGTATAATTAATCTTCAATTTTAACAAGTTTAAAACAAAATTAGATCCGTAAAAATATAAACAACTTGATATTAAATATAAATTGACCTAAAATAACTGACAAAAACATATATAAAATAATTAAATACATAAAAATTACCTGTTATATGATTTTTTTGAATCCTCTTTCTAAAATTATATTTGTTCATCCTTCGATCAGCATCTGAGCTTCCTATAAGAAATAATATATATAAATTACTATACAAGAATTAAAATATATTTATTAGAAGTAAAACGGAAAAATAGTTGTTACCTAAGTCGATAGGTGATTCCATATCAAAGATAATAGCAGATCCAAAATAAATCAAATTAAAGAGAGATAAAGAAAAAGTGGTTGGTGAGATGTGATAAGTACAGAGAAAGAATAAAAAAAAGATGTAATATGTTTAATATAAAAGTATAAAAATCAAAAAGTGTTGGTGAGGTGGAAACGAGTGAGCTGCTCGTGAAAAACTCGGGATCAGATTGGTAAAAAGATTGAACGAGCTGAGCCTAGAGGAGCTTAAACCCGAGCTCGAGCTTAAGCTGCAGCTATTTTATTAAACGAGCTTGAACCCGAGCTTTATATACAAAGCTCGTTTGGGCTCGCAAGCCTAAATGATAGGACTCAAAACGAGGCAAGCTCGAGCTCGAGCTTTATAAACTTAAATGAGCCGAGCTCGAGCCCTTAAAAAACACAAAACCTCGGCTCGGATTGTTTCCACCCGTATATGGAATTTCGAATTTGGAATTTGCTAATTTGGAATTTATCTTTCTAACAATAATTTTGAATTTGTTAATTTTTTTATTAATGTAATTAATTTTTAATTTTAAGTAAACTCTTTTTATATAAAAATTATAGGAAAAAAAGGTAAGACCATTGATGTTAAAGAAAAATATAAAAATAAATTAATATATTAAACATACTAGACAAAAAATATAATTCTATTATCTTTTTCACATGTGAAAAAAATTAAAATATGAATAAAAAATGACTTTATTTTATTTTATTACGATGTTACAATAATATCAAAAAAATTAAAATTAGATTCATTAATAACTTTTGGAATATTTGTAATTAAAAAATAGACCATTAAAAATAATAGAGAAAAATATTATTCTATTATATTTTTCACATGTGAAAACAATATTACAAAAATTAAATAAATACTATTTAATTACTTTGTTAATTTTTTATTTTTATTACTTCATGAATTCAATAAAACAAAAGAAAAGAAATTCAAAATGTACAGTTACATATTAGTAAATTTCTATTAAAAACAAAATTGTACTTTAAAAAAAAACTAAAATTGTGGGCCTAAAAAATAAATGTATGGCCCAAATAAGGGGACCAAGTAATTGGTACTATTTTTGGATTTACAGAACTAGTCCACCAACAATAAACCAATATCCTAGTACTGTAAAGAAACTTTTATAACCACAGCGTTCATTTTTCCCCAAAATCGTTAGAACCCTAAAATATAGCAAAATAAAAATACAGCTAAAAAACAAGCGTTCACATAATCAAAAGGTAAATTCGTATGTGCAATTCTTTATTTTCAAAGTTATTAGTCGAATACTATTGGGATTCTTTCTACAAGTTAATGTATTTCTATAAAATTAACTTATATACATTAGGTTTAAGAATCTGCTTGATTATGTATAAATGCAAATGTATTCGTTTGTTTATTGAATAGATTTTTTTTCGCTTTTAATAATGTTTTGTTTGATTTAATTGCTATAATTAAGCATAAGTTTTGATTAGGTATAATTATTTCTAGTGATACTAGCAATAAAAAAAAAACCAATCTGATGACAATGATACTAGCAGTCCTGACATAAGTACTAATAGGGAAGAGTCATTTTCTTATACAAGGCCTACATCACAAGCAGACTCAAGTCATAACGAAGAAGCTGTAGGAGAATGAAGTAATCCAGTTGTAAGGAAATTAAAGGAAAATATGTTTGTTTGATTGGAAAGGAAGCCAAAATAATTTATTTAAGTCCTGTTTGTATCAAATGTGCTGTTCTAGGTATAACAAATTTGAAAACTTGGGACTATATACTTAAGACTGAAACAAAGAATGTTTAAAGATAATGATGATGATAGTAGTCCTTTTATTGCAGAACCTAGATTAATTACTTATCTTAGTAGTATGTGTAGACTAATAGGTTTATGTCATTTCATTTCAATGTGTAGCTTCGTAAAACTAGAAACACGATGCAAAATATAATACTGCAATTGCAGAAGATAATAAAAGGATTCAATCAAGATTAATAACTTATGTTAGTAGTTGTGTCTTAGGCATGTGTAGACTGATAGGTTTATGTCATTGCTTTTGATTTTATTTAGTTTATACAAACTCAATGAATTCTAATTATAATGTATTTATTTTTCTATTTGAATGTGTACTTTCGTAAAACTAGAAACACCATGCAAAAAATGGTACTGCAATTGCAGAAGATAATAAAAAAACTACAATTGCAGAAGATAATAAAAATGAAAATGATTCAATAAAGGATTGCAATTAAAGAGTTATATACATTAAGACAGTATAAACACAATATTATAATATATTGTGTTGTTTAAGAGTTACCTAACGGCTATTTTTAATTCCATATTACTGAATATTTCAACACAATAATATATTTTCACATGTGAAAAATTATAAAACTATAACACTAAACATTAAAATAGATATAAAACTATAACACTAAACATTAAAAACTATAAAATTACAAGCTCAATGAATTCGATTTATAATGTATTTATTTTGTTATTTGAATGTGTACTTTCATAAAACTAGAAACACCATGCAAAAAATGGTACTGCAATTGCAGAAGATAATAAAAAAACTACAATTGTAGTAGATAATAAACATACTGCAATTGCAGAAGATAATAAAAATGAAAATGATTCAATAAAAGATTGCAATTAAAGAGTTATATACATTAAGACAATATAAACACAATATTATAACATATTGTGTTGTTTAAGAGTTACCTAACGGCTATTTTTAATTCCATATTACTGAATATTTCAACATAATAATATATTTTCACATGTGAAAAATTATAAAACTATAACACTAAACATTAAAATAGATATAAAAATTTATTTCCTTAATATAGAACCAAAAACAAAATATATTATATAGCAAAACATAATACATGGATATATAATGTTGAGCAAAACATAATACAAGACACCAGCACAAAACACAAAATCATAGCCCTTTGATTCTTCATTCATGTCCTAATATTTCAATGTAGCCCATTCCTAAATGGAGAAACTAAACTTTCAGCAAAGATTAATACTGTTGGGTATTTTGAAGGTTGATCAAATACTTCAAGATTGTTTTTAGTTGAATCATAGCACACAAGACTATATCCAAACTTCAAAATAAGTTTTCCATCAGCTGAAATCCATAAAGGATCACAGAATCTTGCCCAATCACTGTATAAAAATAGAGCAAAAAAAAATATAAGACTTAAAGACTAAGTATGAAATCTAATTTTTAATTTTTATTAAATATTGAAAATATGATTTTATACCTTGATGTAGCATTGCGATTTGGCTCCTGACTAGGATATGTTATGGTAGTTAGCTTTGTCCAACTGTCTTTAAGAATCCATATATCTGCGAAACTTTCTTTATCATAGTTGGATATTATGCACAACCATTCCCCCAAAAGACCAAATTCCAAAGTTTTCTCATGTTGAAGATAAACAGGCTGCATAATCTCAGAATAGGTTTCTTTTTCCAAATCAAATGAAATTAGCTTCCATGACTTTGGAATATTAACAGATCCAACTAACCAATAAACAGAACCCTTAAAATAAAAACTATCATTTTTGAAATCATAATCAGATGGAAAATCTGATTCTATATCCTTCCAATATCGACTATTTAAAGAGTAAATGGTAGCTTTATTAGTTTTTGCATTTATACAAACAACTTTATAATCATAATTTGTGGCATAACCAAAACCAATCCTTACTTGATAATTATGTTCACTATGAAAACAACCATGTACCTTTCTACATTTATGTGTACTTGGGTTGAAAATATAAAGACCTGAATCATTTAAAATACAGACCAATCCGTTACATGAACCCACCACCCTGAGATAGTCATCAGCATAAAATGGATTATGCCTGATTTCCATCTTTTCATCCATCTTAAACAACATAGAATCATCAAGAACAATATTATATACACCTTCAAGATTTCTAATAATAGCATGCTTGTATTTTGCCTTTTCAGCATGCTGTTTAATGAAATCTTTGTCAGATATAACTGACAACCATTCTTTGCATACAAACTTGAACATTAACAAGCATTCAACTGGAAGACATATCAAAATTTTGTATATTATGTCATAGATAAGAGCTGGAATTGATTTGTTCAATGTTTTTGATTTTTGGTTATTCATTGTTAAGAATGAGTTTGTGTTATTAGGAGATTGGGAGATTGTGAGATTATGAGTTTTTAAGTTTGTGAGTTTTGAAATAGATTATTTATAGATAATTCTGGACACTAAAGTTTCTTGTTAACTGTGACATAATTTTTTAAAATAACCTTTTGATCTTCCACTTCTATTCATCTTCTCATAATATAATTAAATTTTTTATTTTTATAATACTACATATAATTTATTAAAAGATTATATACATTATTATAAGTTACTATGGTTGTCCTTTCGTTTAACTTGGATACAGTTTGGTCATTATTTGGTTGCCCTTTACTATTTGAAATAACAGTTTGTAATCATTATTGAAAATATATTTTTTTATTAAATTGTGCACATGTGAAAAATATAAATTACAAAGTGTTTGAAACTTGTTATAAAGAGATTAAGACTTGATTTCAAATATGTTTTTTAATTAAATAATTTAATGTTATATTCTTAAGACGATAATATATAATACATAAATATCATGAACTAATTATTTAAAGATTAAAATCAAAAAATATTTATATTCATCTATTTAAAAATTTTCACATGTGAAAAAGTAATTTAAATTTTGTAATAATTTTTTAATTACAAATTAATTTAAACTTTCCGACTGCTAGCATTAAATGAATGTTGGCTTTTAATTTGTTGCCCCTTACTGTTTGAAATAACAATATTAATGATTAACATTGTGAGGGTAAGTTTGTGAGGGTAAGGTTTATGGTTTCTAAAACAATATCGACATTTTTTCACAAATTATAATTATTGTATATGTAATTTAGGTGTAATAGTTATCTAAGTTAGTCGTTTGTATAATTTGGTTATTCATTGTTGAGTATGAGTTTGTGTTATTAGGAGATTTGGAGATTGTGAGATTATGAGTTTTTAAGTTTGTGAGTTTTGAAATAGATTATTTATATATAATTCTGGACACTAGAGTTTCTTGTTAACTGTGACATATTTTTTTAAAATAACCTTTTGATCTTCCACTTCTATTCATCTTCTCATAATATAATTAAATTTTTTATTTCCATAATACTACTTATAATTTATTTAAAGATTATATACATTATTATAAGTTACTATGGTTGTCCTTTCGTTTAACTTGGTTGCAGTTTGGTCAATATTCGGTTGCCCTTTACTGTTTGAAATAACAGTTTGTAATCATTATTGAAAATATATTTTTTTATTAAAATGTGCACATGTGAAAAATATAAATTACAATGTGTTTGAAACTTGTTATAAAGAGATTAAGACTTGATTTCAAATATGTTTTTTAATTAAATAATTTAATGATATATTCTTAAGACGATAATATATAATACAAAATATCATGAACTAAATTATAATTATTGTATATTTTTTCACATTTTTTCACATAATATAATTATTGTATATGTAACTTAGGTGTAATAATTATCTACTTAGAATTTTTTTAACAATTCTAATTTATTTATATATGTAATTTAAAGTACACAATAATTTAAGGTTTTATATTTCTTCACATGTGAAAAAATGTTAAAATTTTGGTCAAATTGAAATTATTCTAGTGTATTTTTTACATAATGTCTAATGAAAAATATTTTCAAAATATATACTACTCATTTTTGCTAATAATAGAAGGAAATGAAATATTAACCTTGTACAATATACTTTATCATGAAAAAAAAAAATTACAAACAGTTCCAAAATGAAAAATATTAACCGTCACATACTATACCATGGAAAAAGGAAAAACGGTTTCCAAGGCATAAACCTAACCGCTACCTTTTCACATACTTAACCATGGTTAAGCATTTATAACCGCCAATAATTTCAGCTATAAAATCAACTTACACATTATTTGTACATCCACTTGCAACAATTGTTCTCATATCCAAAACAAAAAATCATTTATCACACAAATAAAAATGGCATCTTCAAGTTCTCTTAAAAGAAAGTCTGTTTCAACTCAATGTGAATCAAAAAAATCAAAATCCTTTACTCCAAATCTCGATGAACTTTATAAAGTTACTGGTGAAAAAGAGATTGAAGATGTTTTTAACTCTTTTTTCAACAAAGAAATTCAAGAAGAAAATGAAGTGGCAAGTTTTTTACGAAAAAAATTTATTCTCTTGAAGACAGAATTAGTACATCAAATAAGTTGATCGAAGAATTAGGTGGCAAAAGGAGCTCTTCTGAATATTCTAAATATGTTATTCAGATGCGAACAAAGAAGGAGAGGCTCTTTGATAAGATTCAGAAGATGAAGGGGTTGGTTGGCTTTTTAGAGAATGAACCTTTCGATGGTATAGATGATGATGATAATGCTGTTGCTGATGACGAAGTTGATGTTGCTGTTATTGCTGATGATCATGACGATTCTGTTTAAGTTGTTTTTATTTGGTTTAAATTTCTTATGTTTGTTATTCTTGTTAAGTTTGTTTAAAACTTTATGTTTGTTATGTTTGTTTAAAACTTATGGTATTTGCTAAGTTTGTTTAAACTTTATGTTTGTTATGTTTGTTTAAATATTATGGTATTTGTTATCTTTGTTTAAAACTTTGTATTTGAATGATTTAATTTCTTATAATTGTTTTTAAATAATGTTTCTTATGCTTATTTTCTAATTTATATATTAAAAACACAATTATATTTTATACATTTTTAATTTAAAGTTTATAAAATATGAATATTTTAACTGTTCACATGTGAAAGTACTAATTAGATATTATAATATTTCGTAGTTCGTGAAATAAATATAAAGAATTATGCTACCTTCTTTATAAATTTGTTGTACTGTCATCCAAATAGGTAATAGTTGTTTTAGCATTCAAATTTTTTCACATGTGAAAAAATATTATATAGCTTTAATTAGATTACAATCGAGATAATTGAAAAAAAATTTTATAAATTTGTTTGTAAAAATAAATTATTTATTTTTCAAACGTGAATATAATCATTAAATATTTAAATAATTTTTACTTTATAAAAGAAAAATATAATTAGACTTATAATTTTTCACATGTGAAAATTGTTAGAAAAAATAAATGATATTGTTTTTTACTATTTCATTCTCTATTTTATTTTATGAAATCATTAATTAGATTAAACACCAATTTTTATATTTATTCAGAAAAATATGGTTAGATTAATAACCATAACAATTAGGTATACTAGGCTATTATAGTGAAAAATTCTTTCACTAAAAAAACAAAGATTGGGTCTGAATGTCATTTTGAAATATCCAGTAATTAATGTTCGGGCCTAAAGTTTGAACTAAAATAACATAAACTCAAAAAATATGGTCTATTATCTCCGTCACAATAAAAAACAAACATTTAACAAAAAAAATAGAAAAAGTCAATTCACTTTCCACACACACACAGAAAACGTTACACAAGAAATCTAGATCGGAACAGATTTCTAGCTGATATATCTGATCGGAACACATCAAAAGGTATACATTAATCAAACTAATATGATCTATGTTCCTTATTAATGATGAAATTGAATCATAGATTTATTAATAGATTACTGAATTGAGATATCTTTAAAAATATGTTAATTATTAAATATTTTTAATTTTTTTTGTAATTAGATAGTTAGATTATAAATTATGTATAACTATTTCTAGAATAAGAAGTATAAATTATTTGATATAAGTAAATACAGGTTTAAATTCTTTGCTATGTAATAGATAAATATAGTAATAATTTTAGACCATTAAATAATGATTTATTGAGTTATTAAGTTTAAAATGTTTTGATAAGATTAATAGTTTTAGTAAATAAAATATTGCACATGTGAAAAGAAGAAGGAATTAATTATATAAGCAAGTATAGAGGGTATTTGGTTAAGCTTATGAGTCGGCTTAGCCTTATTTTATATAAGCAAATTATGGATTTTAGATAATAAGCTTATAAGCCTTTGGTAAGTGTTTGGTTTAGCTTATATAATTAATATGGTTCTAAATAATCAATTAGTTGAAAATATTGTTTCAATTTCAATAAATGTAATTTCGGAAAAAACTAATTGTTTGTACAATTGTGCAGTTTTATACATGAATTCTGTACGGACAAGATCGTCTCCACACCCGCTATATGATTCTCTAAGGTTTTTAAGTAACTCTCAAAAAAATGCTTTAGTTAGTATGGGATTTGGGTATCTCATCGGTATGAATATCCATTACATTCCTTCGACATTAACTCAGTACATTGTACAGAATTTCAACCAATCTAAAATGGAAATTAGGTTGAAAAATGGTTCAATTAAAGTAACTCCTGAATTGGTCAAAGAAGTTCTAGGAATACCTTTAGGTGGAAATGTTGTTGATACAGTACAGAATGATGAGCTTAAGAAAAGATGGGGAGATCAATTCAAAACAAATGTTACATCAAAAAGAATATCTGAAATGATAAAAAAATCTGATGAATCCGAGATCATATTTAAGCTGAATTTCCTAGTTGTATTTTACAACGTTATGTGTGCATCAAAGGAAGATGGAGGGTCGAATTTAGATATACTAAATTTCATAGGTGAAGATACTGACATAAAGAAACTTGATTGGAGCACTTTTGTGTGGAAATGTCTGAAAGAAACAAAGAAGCCAAAAAATTATTATTGTGGATCTGTTACCCTACTCATGGTATGATCAAGTTTATATAAAAGAATTTAGTTATTGCAAAAAAAAAATGATGAATTATATGATTAATTATATTTATCAAATGTTTCTTTGATAGCTTATATACTTGCATTCCACAAAATGTGATGAAGTATATGTGCTGCGGTCAAAACCTGCAGTGTCAACCTGGACATCTGATCTTATGAAAGACAGAGAGGAATTTGAGTTGGAAAATGGTGGATTTGGAAATCTTGCATTGCTTCCTATTGATGATCAATCATTCAAAGAACAACAACATGATAAAGATGTTAGTCTCTTTTTTTAAAATAATGAAACTATATTAAAATTATTTATTCATTTAATATTTATAAATTATAATTCTATTTTTTTTTAAATAGCTGCATTATATGAAAGACAACATAGGAGCAAGGCTATTCATTCTAGATGATGAAAAGAAGAAGTTGAAGGAATTGATAACTGAGTCAATCTCAATGTTTCCTGATGATAACAAGCTAAGGGAGTTTGAAGACATTTTTAATGGTATATTTGAAGGAAATGATGCTGATAATGTTTGTCATGAATCTCCAAAAGACACAGGTTAGAAATCATGACACAATAAAACTATTTTAATTATATATTATTTTTAATATAATAAATTTTATATGATTTCAGACATTGATTCAGAATTTCAAAATAAAATTGGATGTGCGGATGAAAATGGCAAGAAGCGAGGTAGAGAAACAAGAATAGAAAAAAGTAAAGTTGTGTATAAGAGAAGGCGTAATGCTAAGAAGAATGATGCTTCTGTGAACGATGGTAATGCAGTGAATCCTTCTAATGCAGTGAATGAAGGTTATACAACTATTGATACTTTAAAAACATCTTATTCTGTTATTGCTTCAGATATAATGATTCTGATATTATGTTTTAAACATAATAATCTAAAAAATAAAAATAATCTTGCAGATAATGAAGAACAAATAACTAATGAGGCTAATAAGAAGCATGTTCCTGGTAAAAATCTTAGAAGGAGTGCAAGGAATTTACAAATGAATCAAGATGGTTTTGTTTCACACATTGAAAAAGATGGTAATGACAAGAATGTGAATGATGATTATGATCATGCCGTTGACGATGTGAATGAGGCTAATCAGATTCAGAATTCTGCAAAAACGTCAAAGGATGCATCAAGTTCTGCAATTGCAAAAAATAATACAACTACAAATTCAACAGAAAAAGGTAAAAGAAATTCTCAAAATTATTTTATATATATTTGATTGAAATTATAAATCAATACAATCAAAACATATGGAGTATCTAACAATTTAGAAAAACAAATGATGATGCAGAAAATAAAAATAAAGATATTTTTAAGGAGCCTGTTCCAGTTAGAAGGTTAAAGAGAAGTGCGAAGAAAAATCAAAAACATGCATCTAAATATGACGTTCAAGTTTCAAAAAAGATGCAGAATTCGAGTTCTAAACATGCTACATCAACTACATCAAAAAATGTGAACACTGGGAGGACAAAAAAAACTATGAAGACGCGTGCTCAGATGAAGGAAACATAGATTTTATGTATTAAACTACAAGCTGGCATGAAGATTACATGAAGTTCTCACCATAAATGACCAATTATGTAATAGAATCTTAATTTTTGTCTGAAAACTTGTTTTCTATGTAGAATTTAATATGAACTTTCAGATTGTGCTTGTTATGGTTAAACCAGGGAATAAATGAATGAGACTTTCACATGTGAAAAAAACTAAGTTTTATATAATTGAATAGCTTGATATCTAGCCTAAATAGCTTGATAAAATCTCAGCTCATTTACAGCATTAATTTTTATAATGTGATTGACACTTTGACATGTCAAATAAATTGATTTACATGTTATTTAAAATAATTTTTATAAAATAAAATGATAAAAAAAAATTAAGTGATAGATATAAATATTTTGTACAGCCAAAAATTTACTCACCTAACATAACTTTAGTAAAAAAAACATAAAGCATTCAATATTATAAAGCAAAAAGTCAAATACAAAATGATCTAAACACTGAACATTACCTTCACTAAAAAACATTTCATGTTATCATCGCCATTAATATTATACCATCTTATTATATCAATTTGAAGATTTCTAATCCACAATTAGAAGATTTCTAATTGAACATTTCAGATGGAAGAAGAAGATTATCACAAATTAAGACGGAGTGGAAGTAAGATTGATTTAAATTTTTGTTGTTTAATTCTTTTAGTTTTACTGATTTAATTTTTTTTTTATTTTTTTTTGTTAGTTTATAAATTAAACAGCATATTATCTCTTTAAATGCAGTATTGTATATGGATTTTTAATATATTTTTAAACAGATGTAGTATACTATACTTGAATTTTAATGATTTGAAATGATTTTAAATAATTAATTGTAGTTATGTAGCTGAAATATTTTTGCATTTTTACAATGTAAAAAATGATTACATTTAATGATAAATGTCATAATCATACTTAGATAAGTAATTAATGATTAATTGAGTTATTAAATGATTGTTTGTTCAAGTAATAACGATGTTTTTTTATATGAAATTAATATTTTCACATGTGAAAATTATGAAATGTTTTATAACTATGTTACTGTATTAAAATGTTCATTGAAACATAATATTGATATAGTTAATTCAAAAAAATGCAGGAAAAAGAAATGAATCAAACGAACAAGAACCCTGTAGTTCAAAAAGGAAAAAAGCAGATGTTGATGAAGAGTATAATCATAACAAGGAAAAAAAATTTTATCTGTTGATAGAAAAAGTGACGGTACAAGAAAAAATAAAATAAAAGTTGATGAAGAAGATAATTCAATATGTGAAGACGAGAAAAAATGTAAAGAAATCATTCGTTTAAGAGCAACAATAAAATCTTTTCACACTGCAATGAGTGATCTTAGCCTAGAGAGGAAGGAATGTTTGGAAAAAATGGGATTTGAAAGTATGATAAACATGCCAATATTCCAGCTACCTGGTAGACTAGGTTTGTATGTCATACAAAACCTAGACACTGAAAAAAAAACTCTTAACTTGGAGAATGGTGTGATTAACATCACTCCGAAAGCAGTCCAAGACATACTTGGAATTCCACTTGGGGGGATTTCAATAGATTCATTACCAGCAAGAAAATCAGATGACCCTTTCATTAAAAAATGGAAATCTCAGTTTACTAAGAGTGATATACGACCGAACGACATCAAGGATGTTATACTCTCTACAGACGATGCTGGCGAGCTTTTCAAGATGAATTTCTTAATGCTTTTTGCAAATTGTATGGGCATGTGTGAAAGCATTGGAGTTTGTATAATGAAGATTTTAAAACGAATTAATGTTGACGTCCAAGTTGAAAAAGTTGACTGGTGCAGTTTCATTATTGAATGTTTGATTACAAGCACAGAAAAATGGAAAAAAAATCCTAATAGTTACTACGCAGGGCCAATCACTTTAATGATTGTAAGTGTTTTCCTTTTTAGAAATTTATATACTCTTGTTTCTACAATTTAATTGAATAATAATATTGAATTAATATAATTTGTTTTGAAGCTTCTATACCTCACTTGGACAAAATTTGATGAACGTAAAGTCTTAGCTGAAAGACCAGCAATTAAAGTATGGAAACAACCAATGTTGAATTACAGAGATAAACTTGAACATGAAATGTACGGAGCGTTTGGAAAGCTAGAAATCCTTGAAGATCCTTACAAATATGATGTACAAGCAGAGGTAAGCTTTTCGGTACTAATGATATATATTTATTTATTTGTTTTGACATGTGAAAGACTAAAAGATCATGGTACTTTGAAGATTACTAAATTTGAAAAAGTTATTTATCTTAGCATTTGTTTTATATGTAAAAAGTATCTATGCATTGTTATGGAACTTATTGAGTAAATAATAATTATCAGGTCTACGTTCAAATGATTGAAAAAAGCTATTTCAACATGACCCAAGAGATAAGGAATGTACAATCAACTTTAAATGAAGGAATTTCGAAATTTCCAGATAATGAGGAGCTTAAAAACTATCAAAAAAAGTTTTTAGAAGTTTTTGGAAAGAAGAATCAAATAGGGAATGAAGGGGAAGAAGAACAAAGAGATAAGGAATCTCATTCTATGAAAAATGATGTGGAAAATGACGGTACGTATGATGATGGTAAGCTTAAGAAGAATGTTGTTGAGACGGATTAAGTTCAAGAGAAATATGAAGTTAATAAGGAATCAGATAATATGGAAGAAGAATCTGAAGACAAAGGTCAGTAATATTTTAATAATATTTATATTTGTCAATATTTATTTCAAATTAACAGTTACATGCTTAAGAATTCTTAAAAATTCACACTATATAAAAAATATTGAAGGCAAAGATGAAGGGGATAAAAATTTGCACAAGAAGGATACAAAAGAACTGAATTCTACATCATTGCAAAAAGAAGATGAAGAATCTAATACGCTAGCTATTGTTGTGTATAATGTTTGTGAACCTGATGCATTAAATATTTTGATGCCATATGAGGTAATTATTATATAATAACAAACTTTTATCATTATATAATTCAATACATTAAATTGTTGGATGATTTTTAACATATTTTCCTAATATTAAATAGAATACAGAGAAAAAAAAGGATACACCAGAAATCATAAATATAGAAGATTCTGATTCAGAGGATGAAGAGAAAGACTTTGGTGGAGATAGAAATATAAAAGAAGATTCTAATTATGATTATAAGGGAAAGTTTTACAAATCAAAGTATGAGCTTATACCAACAAATCCTACAGACAAACTTGAAGATGATGAAATTCTTATCGGAAATACACTATTTGCAATGATTTTAAAACCAAGGTAAAAATACATGTATTTGTTTTTTAAATGTGAAATTTTTTTATTGGATAACATGATTAATTATTTAAAATGATTTGAATTTAAACAGCGAAGTTATATTTGAGACAAAAACTGGAGTGAAGGTATTAGCATTGGTAATGGAAAGCTTGGTGACAGGTTTGATTGTTCATTATGAAGTCATAGATGCATGGTCCGAGTTGTTAAATAGTATTAAATACACAAAAAAATATTGCTTCAAAACTGGATTTATGGTAAGATTATAAACATTCAAACTTGATTATAAAAATTTACTGATGAAAATTTTTAGATTATAATTGCTGTTATTCATTCTTGCATATGCAGGATAGAGACTTCATGGATACTAAGATAGACCCAAGAATGAGAGTTAAAATTTTTGAAAAGAAACTCAGGGACGAAGTTAAAAACAACGAAGCATTAATGAATCTTAAAAAGATTGAATGTGTAAGTTCAAGCATAATTAAGAGAAATATATACAAACATACATCTAAAAATTACTTAAAAATGTTACTCATATGATTGAATACTCTGTATGCAGGTGTTTTTCCCAATATGCTTTAGTAAACATTTCTATCTTGTTTGTTTCGACCTGGAGTTTGGAAGGTTCTTATTGATTGAAAACAAATGTGATGAAATTGATTGTGATGATACAAACCACCTCATAGCGAAAGCCTTGGTAAGTTTTAAATAATAAATTAATAAAAAAAAAGTTAATAAAAAAGCTGATTATAATTTTTATTTTTACAACATTCTGTTCTTATTGATTATCTAGAATCAATAAACCATTCAAGTTATGCAAAACTTAAAAAAGTAAAGTTGCAAGTGGTTAAATTGGATGTTGGGAAAAAGATTAATCATACAGACTGCGGAGTTGTCATTACGGCAACTATGGATTGCTTTATCAATGATGTTGAAAAATTGAAGAATGCATTTATGATAGGAAAACCCTATTCACAAATGCATATATTGAGAAACAGGATGGCTACAAAAATTTTGATGTCGAAAGTTAATGTTAGAAGTAATCGTTTCAGGAAGATGGCCGACACATGCCACAATGAACCCGATTGTCGAAATTTACTTAATAGTTTAGTTGAAACTGCACTTAGATACCGTAATGAACGTATTGCTTCAGCTTATAGTTAGTATTGCAAGAAGCATTTCTGTAAATATTAAATTTAGAATACATTTTTAACAATTTATTTTATGTTTACTCCCATGTGTACTTTTAAGTTAATTTTACATGTTGTTTTTAAAATCTGTAGGATGGAATAGAATATTTAATTTTGTCAGAGAACACAATGAACACCTATGTTAAAGTTTATTTTTGTTTTGCAAAGTTAAAAGGTTTTATTTTTAAGTTAATGTACTTTCCGAAAGAAGGTATACACAGATGGAATGGTATCCTTCATCTTATGTTGTTGGTAAAGAAAGATGGGAAAAATTTAAAAAGAATGGATTTAAAAGATATTATATTCTGACTTTCAAAATATTCTCAATTGAAACTGACGGACACATATTTCTAATGTATGAAGTATATTAACAGATATATGTAACATTAGCGTTTTAAATCATGCATATTATATGATAGCATTAGCTTGTCTATGCGTGTTATGTGATGTTTGTGTCTCTTTTATTGTGACAAAACGATATATGTTTTTGTATTTTAACAGATATATGTTTGAAGTATATTAACAGGTATATATTTGTTTTTCATTTTCATTCAAAAAAAAGCATGCTTCACATGTGAAAGTTTTTATTATGGTTAAAAAACAACGTGTTTAACCAGCCCAGTGACCCCAATGTATATTAAAAGCCCAATGGCCCAAGCGACTGTTCAGTTAACACATAAAAATATACAAAATTAGCATTATTGGATTAATCAAATAATAAAATACAACAATTTTAGAAAAACCCAGAAGAAAACATACGCCATTCAATTCAAGAATCAAAATATTGAAAGACTCATTTCATACTAAAGTATTCAAAAAATGATCAATGAAGTAGATACCTAGAAGAAAAAAGAGATAACAAGTAAGATTAATATTGCTTTTTTAAGATTTTTTTTATTACTTATTATCCAAATAAATCTAGACTAATGTCTAGATTTTATTTTATTTTAATTGCAGAAACCTACAATCGAAAACGCAAAAGTACACAAAAAAATCCGAATAAAGAAGATGATTGTGGTAAGATTTTATATAAATGTATTATTAATTTTTGTACTTATTATATATTGTTATGAACATCGATTAAAAAAAATAACATCCTGGTAATTATTGAAGCGAGTAGCAGTAAAGATTATATCCTGATGATTATTGATTAAAAAAATAGCTTATCCTGATGATTATTGATTAAAAAAATAGCTTATACCGATGATTATTGATTAATATTAAAACTAGAAACACCATGAAAAAGATTAATTAGAGATTTTTTTAATTTTTTTCTATTTGAATGTGTACTTTCGACAAATATTAATACTGCAATTGCAGAAGATATTAAAAATACTAGAATTGCTTAAGATATTAAAAATGAAAATTATTCAATCAAGGATTGCAATTAAAGAATTATGTACAATAAATTTCAAAAAAGATAATAAACTTAATAAATTTCACATGTGAAAAAAATATATGAAGAACACTCTACTTCAGAATATGAAGAAAATAGCACTAAAGGTTAGGAACAATCTATCTTACCTTATCTGAAAATAAAAAAATATTTTAAAGTTTTGTTGCTTAATAAATTAATTATTTTAAAACAGAGAATAAGAAGCGAAAAAGGAATGAATCCCAAAAAAAAAATGTTGGTTCGAAAAGGAAAAAAACAAATGACGATGAAGCTTATAATGACGAGAATGAAAGAAGATGCTTATCTGTTAAAAACAAAAGTGGCGAAAAGAAAAAAGGTCCTTATGATGGATTTCGTTTAAGAGCAACAACAGCAGCTTTTCACACCGCAATGAGCGTTCTTAGCCCAGAAAGAAAAGAATGTTTGAAAAAAATGGGCTTTGAAAGTATGATTGAAATGCCGATAAGCAACCTACCAGGTAAACTAGGTTTGTATATATTACAAAACCTAGACACAGAAACACTAATTCTTAAGTTGAAAAATGGCGTGATTAAGATCACACCGAAAACTGTTCAAGACATCTTGGGAATTCCACATGGGGGGATTTCAATAGATTCTTTACCAGCAAGAAAATCAGACGACCATTTTGTTAAAAAATGGAAATCTCAGTTTACTAAGAATGACGTACGCCCGAACGACATCAAGGATAAAATACTGTCTACGGACGATGCTGGCGAGCTTTTCAAGATGAATTTCTTAATGCTTTTTGCCAATTGTATGGGCATGTGTGAAGTAAGTGGAGCTTGTAACGAGCAAATTCTGAAACGAATAACAGATGAAATTGAAGTGGAAAAATTAGACTGGTGCAGCTTTGTTATCAACTGTTTGGTAACAAGCTTGAAAAAATGGAAGAAGAATAATAACAACCAGTATTCAGGGCCAAGCGCTTTCATGATTGTGAGTTTTTTCATTTTCAAAAATTATTCACAGCGTTCTTCAATTTGAATAATACTAATAATAAATTAATATAATCTTGTGTTTGTAGCTTTTATACTTCACTTGGACGAAGTTTGATGAATGTAAAATAATTCCTGAAAGGCCAGCAATTAAAGTATGGGAACAGCCATTGTTGTCTCAAAGAGATAAAAACGAAATGGATAAGTGCAGAGAGTATGGAACACTGGAAATCCTTGAAGATCCTTTCAGAAATGACTTGCAAGCGGAGGTAGGCTTTTTTGATATTAATGCTTATATATATATATATATATATATATATATATATATATATATATATATATATATATATATATATATATATATATATATATATATATATATATATATTTATATATACTTTGTTTATTTTTCACGTGATATTGACTGATGAATATTGTATAAAACTAAGATTTCCATTAACATTCATATATACTTATATGACAATTACTAAGTCACTTATTACTGGATAGATTTTCATATTGAACACAAAGACAATTTTTCAAATGAAAAAAATATAATAATCCTTTTGCTTTATAAATTGTTTACATTCGAGAAGTATATAAATGATATTTAAAAAGCTATCTAATTTTCAGGTATATATTCAAACGATTGACAAAAGCTTGACCAACATAAATAAAGAATTACATATTATAGAGTCAAGTTTAAAGGAAGGAATGTCGAGATACCCTGATAACAAGAAACTTCAAGACATACATGAAATGTTTTTAGATGGTTTTGGATACAAGGGTCTAAAAATAATCGAAATAAAGAATATAGGAGACGAGATTGAAAAATGCGAAAACGAATCGACTGAGTCTGATGATGAATTGATTAACAAACAAAAATATATATAGTTCATTATCATAGCGAATCAAAAAAACAGAAAAATGTTTTTGCTGATGGTTATGGAGGATCATCTTCAATGTGGTTTGAGAATCAAAATGAATCGACTGAGTCTGATGATGAATTGATTGATGTTGAAATTGAGAAAGAAGAGCCTGCTAATAAGAAATTGGATCCTGTTTGGCGAATCGTTAACAAAATTAATGAAGACAGTGATTCTATGTTTAGTGACGTAGCTTGTGATCTTAAGGTAGTTGAGGATCTTAATGTAGTTAAGGATGACAAAATTGGTGAGCAAACCAAGGTTGATTCTTCTGACACATTTGGGTTTGGAGCTGATGACACAATTACGGGTGCATATGATAACAATGTTGCTGATATGCCATCTGTAGAAAAAGAGAAAAATATGGGAAAGAATGAAGATGAAAATCTAGGTGTCCATGATAATCTAGATGATAAGAATGAGAAAAACAGTCTTGATGAGCATACACAGACTGAGCCTGATTACAAATTTGGAGATGATAGTGACAAGATTCAAGATGTTGTTGTTGATACGAGATCAACAATTCTGGAAGAAAATGAAACAAATAATAAGAAGATGAAGCATACACACTTAGAGGTTGTTAACAAAGTTCATGATAATATAAAGATTCAAGACTCAGTTGTTAACAGAGTTGACGTTGTTAAAGAAGTTGCTGAGGAAAAAGTTGGTGAGCAAACACAGCTTTATGATGACAACAACGAAAAGAAAGATTCTCAACATAATCTTCAAAATATGAATCAAAAAGAAAAAGAATCTTTGAAAGATAACAAACAAAGTGACTCGAATGTGAAGAAAGATCTTATTCAGCCTTCAAACGTTGAGGCTTCTGAGACATTTAGGATTGGAGATGATAATCAAGTTCATGATAATTTGAAGTTTCAAGAATCAGTTGTTGATACGAGATCAGCAAATCCAGAAGAAAGTGAAAAAAATTGTGATATATTGAAGCTTAATGATGAAGACAAGAAAAACAACAATTCTAAAGTTGCTGATCTTAAGGAAGTTGAGCATGTTAATGTAGTTGGGGATGAGAAAGTTGGTGAGCATACCAAGGTTTATACTTCTGACACATTTGGGATTGGAACTAATTACAGACTTGGGGGTGTTTATGATAATAAAGTTGGTGATATGCAATCGGTAGAAAAAGAGCAAAGTATGGAGCAAAGTATGGGAAAGAATGGCGATGACAATCTAGGTGTCCATGATAATATAGATGATAGGAATGAGAAAAACGGTCTTGATGAACATAGACCGTCTGAGCCTGATTACGAATTTGGTGATGATAGTATCAAGATTCAAGATTCACTTGTTAAAAGAGTAGAGGCTGATAAAGAAGTTGCTGATGAAAAAGTTGGTGAGGAAACACAACTTCAAGATGACGGCAACGAAGAGAAAGATTCTCAAGATAATCTTCAAAATATGAATAAAAAAGAAAATGCATCTTTGAAAGATAACAAACCAAGTGACTTGAATGTGAAGAAAGATGTTATTCAGCCTTCACACGTTGAGCCTTCTGAGATATTTAGTATTGGAGATGATGAGCACGTGGGAAAAAGCTTTAAAGACAATCATAATGATGTTAAAGAATCGGAAACAACAAGATTGACCAATGAAGTTGCAGATGTTAATCTCAAGATTCAAGATTCAGTTGATATTACAAGCAAAGGAAATGAAGACGGGCTTAAAAAGGTTGGAACTTGTGATATGTCGTTGCTTGAAGATGATGAAAAGAATGACGTAGCAGAAAATGAGACTGTTGAGCAAGCAACTGAAGGTTAAAATTCATACAAATCCTTTTGATATGTGATGAATATCAATTTCTGATATATGTAGTCTTAATAATTTGTGTACAATCAATATGTATTCAGAATTTTATATTCATCTCATGAATGAAAAAATATTGTTTTGGTTTCATTATATTTGAATTACAATGTTGATATATTTCACATGTGAAAGCAAAAAAAAATTAATCATGTACAAAACAAAAGTATTCTTTTCACATGTGAAAACGATATTTTCTTCTACATGTTAAAAAAATATTTTCTGACACATGTTAATTCATACTTATTTTTGCAGGTACAGGACGATTTGAATCAAGTTTCTATGAAGATGATAATGATGATTACACTGGTCCTGAACGAAAATCTCCTTTTGAGTTTTGTCCAGTAGATGTTGAGCAACCACTTAATGAAGATGAAAAAATAGTTGCTGATACATTATTTGCAATGACAGGACCAAAGTTGTAAGTATCAAATTTTAATAGACATTTTTTTGCTATAAAAAAAGATTTAGTAAAACTAATGTTTGCTTATAAAATTGTATACAGGGAACCAGTATTTAAAGCTCATAAAGGCATTGAATCAAGCCATCTAGAAATGGAAACTTTAACGCCAACAATCTTGCTATCTGCATATGTCATTGATATTTGGGCAGATCTGTTAAACTACATTGAATACTTGAAAAAACAAAATTCAAAAAGAAGATATTACTTTAAAATATCTGGAATTGTAAGTGATATCATAAAAACAAAATTTCATATTTAGATAATACCTTTATCTAGTATTAATATTTCTTGTTTTGCATTTATGCAGGTGCCAGCATACTATATAAGCAAAGCAACAAAAGAGGAAAAATTCAAAATGTTTAAACAAAAGATGAGTGAAACTTTTAATAACGACAAAAACGAACTGTCATTACAAAATTTGGCAATGGTATTTTTTTTTAAATTGTTTTAAAATGTTTTTGTAAATATTAATCCATATTCAAAATTATTAGTGATACTTTTATTTCTTATGTATTGCAGGTTTTTTTCCCTGTTTGTCATTCAGATCACATATATCTCATTTGTGTGGATTTGGAAAAGAGTTCAATACATATTATCGACAATAGTGCAAATAAAAGCGAACCCAATCATAAAAGATATTCTGGAATACCAAACGCAATTGTAAGTATTTCCAAATTAATCTTAAAATGTGAAAAATAAGATTTCGTATAGATTTTTATGTTACTAACTAGTACAGAATATTCATTGAATGTGAAATAGGGTATAATTTTTTTTATTTTTTTTTGTTATTTGCAGAAGCATGTTTTTGTTGAGTATCTACATGATGTAAAACACGAAAAAGCTGAAAAAATTGAAAAGGCTGGTATAACAAGGATGTGCATGGAATGGAGGACTACTAGCAATTCAACTGATTGTGGTATATTTGCTATGCTACATATGGAAACTTACACAGGAAGACAAAAACCCTGGAAATGTGGTCTATACAAGGAATCAAAAAAACAACAACAGCAACTCGATTTACTGAGATCAAGATTTGCTGCAAAAATTCTTTTATCTGACTTAAATTTATTAAAAAAGATTTCTTAAAGTTGGTTGAAAAGTTTGAAAAGAAAAATGTGGAAGAGCGAAAGAAAATCATCGAGTCTGCTATTGCCAATAAGGAAGAACGCGAATTAGTTCCAGTAGCCGATTTTGATTCTGCTGAAAAATATACAAAAGATATAAATGAACAAGATGGTGGGTGCGTCATAGATTATGAATGATGAAGATCATAAAAAGATGGATGGAGACATGTAAGTCTAATAGGAAAGAGACATGCAGAAGATATTCAAATTTCTTCATAAAAAACAGAATATTTGTTATATAATTTTTGATTTATAGTTAATGAATTCTGTTTATGTTTTATAATTATACATTGATTGAATATTTTTATACAAATACTTTTTCAATGTGTATGCACTTTTTTATATTTGTTTTATTTTTGGGTAGTATATATAAGCTAAAAAAACAAATATATAAAACTTTATCTAAAACTTTCACATGTGAAAAAATATTTAACATTTGTTATTTATTTTATTAATAGTTTTTCTAAACTTAATCAATACTATCATTAAAATTGTAGTCGTTTAGTTTCTTTAGGTTGAGTTCTGAAATGAAAAAGTTTGTTTTTTGGTTGCTTTTTGGTCGTCCTATGAGATAATTTTACAATAAATATAATATTTTCCAATAAAACTAACTCATAAATGTTTTTCAATAAATATATGGTTTTTAGTCATCGACGGGGACGACAGTGTGTGTTTACTGTGTGTTTACTGTGTGTTTTTGTGTGTGAAAAAAGACGCAGAGAGAAAAATTTAGAATTTTCTTTTTTGGAATGCAAAAAATGAAAGCATTGCAATCAGACCCCTAAAATATCAACTTTTAATAATTGCAAAAAGGTCCCTCCGTTTTTTAGTATAAAATAAGATCTAATCTCAACCGTTCAATAAAAAAAGGAGGGCTGGATGGAGGGCTGAGATTACATCTCACCATTTCACAAGAAACCTCCTTCTCACATGAACGCCCATCTTCAAATATTTAAAGTAATTTAATTATTTTTATTATAATATTTAAAAAATATTTTACTAAAATCTGCACATGTGAAAAAATATTATTTTTTAGTTATATAACTTTAATGGTTATTTTTAATTATTTCAATCATAAATTTCTAATTATTTCAATTGGCTTATAGTTCTGAAACATTAAAGTTAGCATATATGACCAAATAATTAATTTATTACAAATGTTTCACATGTGAAAACAAATCAAAATTTAAACATGTTAAAAAAAATAACTGAAAATAAAAATCTGTCAGACCCGAATTAAAAAGCCCAGATAGTTTCCTATAAATACATTATAAACAAGTATTCAAAAAAACAGAAAAACCCTTTTCAAACAACGCGAAATCTGAAAATGAAAAGAAATCAAAACAATTTATCAACAAATCCCGAATCAAAAACTTTAACCGATAGAATAAGTGATTTACCAGAAGGAATACTTGTTGATATCATAACTCGTTTAGATTCAACAGAAGAGGCTATTAGGACAGGAATACTGTCCAAGAAATGGGAAAATCTTTGGCGTCAGGTTAAAAATCTTGTTTTTGAATTTGATACTTATGATATACATGATGATAATATCTCTGATTTCTATATTTCTGTCCAAAAAATATTAAAAGAAAACAAGGAAACAAAAATCAACAAGTTCAGAATGAGTGTACCTTATTCAAAAGGATTGGATATCAAATCCATTATACGTTACACAATGAAGCGTGAAGTCCAAAACTTTGATATTGATCTTTTTGATTATAATGATTGCATTGGCATTGTTTTACCCAGATTTTTTTACAAATGTGACTCTTTTATACATCTTACATTGTGTGAGTGTTACTTTGATAAATTGGATTCCATCAAATCAATCCAATGGAAAAATCTAAAAAGTTTAAGCATTAAATATGGCGTTTTATATAAAGATTCAGTTGAAAAATTTTTATCTGGAAGTCACTTTTGCAAACTTTGGAATTGATCGACTGCTATAATGAAGAGCTACTTGATATTACTAGCAAGAGCATTAAGAACTTGGTATTATTTTGTACTTCTCTCGTGAGGGAATCTTTCAAAATCAATGCTCCATATATTTTGACGCTTTTTATAGAAGGTCATTTTGTGGTAGAAGACATTTCATTGTTAAATGTGTCTTCTCTAATTAAAGCTAAATTAAACTACAATACAAAAGACTATTATCAAAGAGATGAAAGACACGAAACACATGAAAAGGAGGAGAATATGCTGAAAGGTCTCATATTAGGCCTCAAACATGTGCAGGAGTTAAAAGTTCAAAAACAATGTTTCAAGGTACAAATTTATTCTTACTATTTAATCATACTTTACATATGATTTATTAAAAAGTTAAGATGTAGCAATATTAAGTGAGTTATAAAATTCATTGATTTCTTTATTACAGGTTCTTGATCGTTTAAAAGCAAAAGGGTTTGAATGTCCATCGAACATGAAAACTTGAGAAAAAAAAATCAAATTGAAGAACAAAAATACAGGAGATAATTCAAGTGTTTACTACTGTTAGAATGTTCTATGTTTTGTTTTTGTGATTTTAAAGTTTATGGTATTATTGTTGAATTAAAGTTAAATCTATATTATGAAGGCTACCATGCTAATCCCTTTCTTTATGTACTTTTTTACTTTCTAATTTAATATTATTCAATTAAAAATAATGAGAGATGCTTTTAATATAAATTTTTAAAGTTTATATACAAAAATTTCACATGTGAAAAACAACAAACATTTCACATGTGAAAAACAACAAAAGTATTGATATATTCTGTTCGTATCTGGGCTTCATGGAAACTAGTAAGGCCCAAACTCTGTTCAACAAACTTCAAGTAAAACCTAAAAAGAAGTATTATAAAAACATATTCTAAATCTCTAAGCCGTCATCTTCAATAATGATAAGAAATAAAAAAAAATCAACCAAAAAATCGCCATCAAAAAAGATCCGGCATCTTAGATCGACTAACTGATTTACCAGAAGGGATACTTCTCGATATCATATCTCGTTTGGAATCAACCGAAGAGGCTATTAGAACAGGTATACTTTCTAAAAAATGGCAACATATTTGGAAAAAACTTACTAATCTTATATTTGAATATCATCAAACTGATGATAATAAAATATTTGATTTCTATTCATCTGTTGAAAATATATTAAGACAATATGCCCAAAAAAAATCAAGAAATTCAAACTGCATGCATCTTATACAAAAGAAGTGGATCTCACAAACTGTATTGCATATGCAATAAAACTTAAGGTTGAAGAGTTTGATATAAATATTTGGGATTATGCTACTGGTGAAGGAATTGTTTTACCCAGTTTTTTTAATAACTGTTCAAGTTTTATTCATCTAAAATTAAATGAATGCTACTGTGATGAATTGAATGATGTATGTTGGAAAAATCTAAAGACTTCGAGCATAACATATGGTAGAGTAGAAGAAGATTTGATTCATAAAATCTTTTACGGCGCTCCAATGTTGGAAACTTTGGAATTGAATGATGGTTCATATTTTGAAGAGCTGAATATTGACAACAAGAGTGTTAAGAATTTAGTCATCTCTAATTTTTCCGAATATCAAGAATGTATGCAAATAAATGCTCCAAATATCATCTCATTCTCGATGAAAAATAGTTTCAATTTTGAGAATATATCATTGTTGAATGTGTCTTCTGTTATAAAAGCGGAATTAAATTATGATACCAAACTCTATGATCCGATAAATGAACGGGAAGACTATGAGGATCATAACGAAAGTATGCTCAGGAAACTCATAGAAAGCCTTATACATGTCAAGGAAGTAAATATTGGGGAACAATGCTTAGAGGTAAAACTATACTTTCAAAATAAATTCTTGGTTTACTTATGTTATATAAAATTTTCCTATATATATTCATTGAATTCTTTGATTGCGGGCTCTTGATCGTTTAAAAGGAAAAGGGTTTGTATGTCCATCAAACTTAAAAATAGAAGAGATTGATTCAAATTAAACCAACCAGAGAATGAAGTGAAATTAGATGATTAATAGAACTTCTGTTATAAAAAAGTTGTTGTATGCACTTTTTTTATATAACGTTTGATTTTGTATTTCTGACTTTCTTATTTATTGTTATTGAATAAAAGCTGTTGTATGCTGTGATTGTTATGAAAAAGATGTTGTATGCACTTTTGTTATATACCAGAAGATTGAGGTCACCTGTCACACCCTGCTACTCAAAAGAAAAAGTTCAAAACAAGGTACTCGGGGAGAAAGCTCACAAGCTGCTACTCTAGGAAAAATAAACAAAAGAACTTGAAATGCTGCTACTCAAAATTCACAGCCACAACTTAAAAGGGACAAAAAGGACTAAAATGACTACAAGAATTAACATGCTTCTTTTCTGTAATGTTTCTAAGGATAATGCTTTGTGTATTATGACTTTTATTCCACAATAAATGTAATGTTTTCCAATAAAACAAACTCATGAATGTTTTCCAATTAATATATGCTTTTTAGTTGCCTCGTTAACCGTTGAATCTTTTTAAAACAAAAACTTTAGATCTTCCATAAAATTTGTCTTCAAATATTTAAAGTAATTTTATTATTTTAATTATAATATTTAAAAAATATTTTAAAAAATATTTATATAACTTTAATGTATTTCTTCTTTATTATTATTTTTCTCAAATTTCTAATTATTTTAATCAGAAAGTTCCTAGAGTAATAGTTTTAATTAGTTATATATAGTTCTGAAACATTAAAGTTAACAAAATTAGAAATTTATTATAAATGTTTCACATGTGAAAACAAATCGAATTTTCAAATGTTAAAAAGATAACTGAAAAAAGAAATCAGTCGGCCCAAATTAAAAAACCCAAATAGTTTCTATAAATACATTATAACCTAGTATTCTTAGAAACAAAAAAAAACCTAATCAAAGAGCAGCCGCCAGCCATATCTGAAAATGAAAAGAAATCAAAAATTCGCAAATCAAAAAGTTCAACCGATAGAATAAGTGATTTACCGGAAGGTATACTTGTTGATATCATAACTCGATTAGATTTAACAGAAGAGGCTATTAGAACAGGCATACTCTGCAAGAAATGGGAAAATCTTTGGCTTCATGTTAAAAATCTTGTTTTTGAATTAGATGCGTATACTATAGATAATGATAATATCCTTGAGTTCTATATTTCTGTCGAAAAAATCTTAAAAAAATACAAGGGAACGAAAATCAACAAATTTAAACTGCATGTACCTTATTCGGAAGGATTGGGTTTCAAAACCATTATACGTTACGCTATGAAGCGTAAAGTCGAAAACTTTGATATTAGACTTTGGGATTATAGTCATTCCGAAGGAATTGTTTTACCCAGATTTTTTTACAAATGTGACTCTTTTATGCATCTTACATTGTGTGAGTGTTACTTTGATAAATTGGATTCCATCAAATCAATCCAATGGAAAAATCTAAAAACTTTGAGCATTACATATGGCTTTTTATATAAAGATTTACTTGAAAAAATTTTGTCTGGAAGTCCACTTTTAGAAAATTTGAAATTGGTGGACTGCTATAATGAGGAGCTGCTTGATATTACCAACAAGAGCATTAAGAAGTTGGAATTCTTTAGTACTTCAATCGATACAGAATCTTTCAAAATCAATGCTCCATATATTTTGTCGCTTTTTATACAAGGTCATTTTCAGGTAGAAGACATTTCATTGTTGAATGTGTCTTCTCTAATTAAAGCTAAATTACACTACCATACAAAAGACTATCATCAAACAGACGAAACACATGAAAAGCAAGTACAGGAGGAGAATATACTCAAAGGTCTCATAGTAAGCCTTAAACATGTGCAGAAGTTAAAAGTTCGAGAAGAATGCTTCGAGGTACAAGTTCATTCTTACTAATTAATCATACTTTACAAATGATTTATAAAAAAGTTCAAATGTATCAATACAAGCTGAGTTATAAAATACATTGATTTCTTTATTACAGGTTCTTGATCGTTTAAAAGCAAAAGGCTTTGAATGTCCATCAAACGTGAAAACTTGAGAAAAAGATAAAATTAAATTGAAGAACAAAACTACAGCAGATAACGTTCTCTGATTCAAGTGTTTACTATTGTTAGAATGTTCTATGTTTTGTTTTCATGATTTTAAAGTTTATGGTATGATTGTTGAATTAAAGTTAAATCTGTATTTTGAAGGCTACCATGCTCTTCCCTTTCTTTATGTATTTTTTACTTTATAATTTAATGTTACTCATTTAAAACACTTGAAGCGCGGGTTGTGCGCTTTGCAGGCAATGTATTATCAGTTTATTGATCTAATTATAAAACTAAATTGAAATGGGTGTGTTTGTTTAAAATTCAGGTGAGAGAAACACACCTGGTTCTATATTTTTCATGCCCTGAGCAGGGGTACTAGCTGGGCTGTGTGTTGTGGGCAAAAGGAAAATTTCTTTTCTTCGTATATGTCTTCTTTGCCTGCTGTGTTATTAGAGGGTTATGAACATAAAATGTAACGATGTAATAAGAACGTTAATGTTAAAACAACTTACCATAAGATAATGCATCCGCCCTCACGTGGTGGTGTATGTTGGATAGTCACTAAAGCGGGTAAAATTTTAATTTCAACTGACATAGGTAAAGCGGTATACGCGCTTCCAAATGTTGTTTGGTCGGCATTTTCAAGCAGGGGCAGTTTCGTAGATAGTTTGTTGACACCAAATTCTGATGAACCTTTCTTTGTCACGGGAGAAAAGCGTATCACAAATTGCTCGCTCATCACAACAATAGCATTGATTTTGCTATGAATGGTGCTAGTTTCATTACCTCAGTATTTGACGGTCAGATCAGCACGTTCATGGCCTGTAATCTGAAGAACAGAGTCTGTAAAGTGAAGTAGGCTTTTGTGGTACAAGCACAAACGAATGTTTTGAAGCTGTACCTGCGTGTTTTTTTGTATGTATAGAGTTAGTTTAACAGAGTTGATAACAGTTTCACGGATATTGTAACTTAGGTTAATTTTTTTCAACCTGAAATCTGGGCTTTCCACTTCCCCGTCGTCTTCACACACATACATAACACCAAAAACCATTGGACGTTTACCGCATTTCTTGCATATTACATGATACCAGATCCTGTCTGAAATACTGTAATGATTGTGGCGTCAACCATGATTTGGACCCCCTAAAAAGGCAGTCTGTTAGGATGGGGGAGTAGGGTTTTTTTGTTACAAATGCATGGGTTAGGAGTTGTATTTACCTTCTATCCGGATGGATTTTGGCAACTTGTAGCATTGGTGTTGTTTTGAAACTCTCGGTAAACCTGTGTTTGTAACAGTTGTTAGATCTATGATTGTTACAAAGTAATAATGTGTGCCAGTGGACGTTAATAGTAGGTGTTAAGAGATACATACGTGGCACGCGCATCGTCGACATCCGGTGTTCTAGGATTAATGGTAGTAGAATGTGGCAGGTGAGGATGAGATTTCAAGTGTACCTGTAGCAGTCAAGTGTTTGTTAATATATATGGTATTAGTTTTGTTAGAATTGTGATTTATGTTGTGACGTTAATAATGCTGAAGATTCAATGTACTTCTCATATTATATATATCCTTTTAGAAAGGGGTATATGGATGCATTAACACTGACCTCACAAACACAGGTTTTGGCTATAACGATTGATATTTGTAGAAATAATCAAATACAACTAAACATTGAATGCTGCTATATATCTCTTCTGCTGTATTGTTCTATTTATTTTCTTATACTCGTAATTAAATTTATAAAAAGAAATCAAAACTGATGGAAAAGCTCTAGGTCAAATGGGTATAAACGTAAACTAGCCTAACAATCGATAAAGCTTTTCACGCATGAAGAAATTCCTAAGAACAACTAAATTAAACGCACCTAACAACAACAAAAACAACACTTTAATGCACGACGCAGACCTAAAAAAACAAACTAGCCTAACAATTGATAAAGACCTACGAGCTTTAAGAAATTCGTAAAAACAACTAAATTAAACACACCTATAACAACAAAAACAAAACTTTAATGCACGAAGCAGATACTCAAAAATAAAATCAATAAAATCAATAAAGATCTTCGCGAAAGAAGATATTCCTAAAAACACCTAAAATAAACAAACCTAATAACAACAAAACAACAATTTATGCAAAGCTTTAATACAGTTCTCGTCTGATATCCTAACAGTGTATGAATGTGTGATTATCTAATCATTGCATTTTCACGTCATTTATATCTGGTTTCTACTGAATGGCAATACTGAAGCTACGGAGTCAAGTAATCGGTTTTACAGTAACTGAAACAAAACTGATGAAATGATTATTTAAGTGCAACTTCAAACCTCAAACACGCCTTAAATAAGCAAATTTTGATCCTACTGTAATTGTAAGCTGAAATGGAAATTCTTACAGGCTGTAGAGAAAATATAAAGATCTTCCTAAAAACAGCAGAATAAACAAATTCCTAAAAAAACAAGAATGAATCGAAACTAATAACAACAAAACCAAACTCTCACATGTGAGGAAGCTATAAAATGAAACTAGACTAACGATAGATAAAGATCTTCACGCGTGAAAAAAATCCTAAAAAAACCAGAATGAAACGCAACTAATAACAACAAACAAAAAGTTTCACGCGCGAAGAAGCTCAAAAAAGCAAAATAGCCTAATGATCAATACAAATCTTCGCTCGTGAAGAAAATCATAAGAACACCTAAATGAAGCGAACCTAATAAAAAATAAACCAACTTTCTCGGACGAACAATTTGTTAAAAACAAACTAGCCTAACGATCAATACAAATCTTCGCTCGTGAAGAAAATCATAAGAACACCTAAATGAAGCGAACCTAATAAAAAAATAACCAAAGTTTCACGCACGAACCAGCTCTAAAAAGCAAAATAACCTAATGATCAATACAAATCTTCGTGTGTGAAGATTGTGATAAGAACACCTAAATGAAGCGCAAGTAATAACAACAAAACCAACCTTTCACGCACGAATACGCTATAAAAAGAAAACTAGCCTAACAATCGATACAAATCTTCGCGCGTGAAGAAAATCATAAGAACACCTAAATGAAGCGAACCTAATAAAAAATAAACCAAACTTTCACGCACAAACCAGCTTTAAAAAACAAACTAGCGTAACGATCAATACAAATCTTCGCTCGTGAAGAAAATCATAAGAACACCTAAATGAAGCGAACCTAATAAAAAATAAACAAAAAATCTCTAAAAAGCAAACTAGCCTAACGATTAATACAAATCTTCATGCGTGAAGATTGTCATAAGAACAACTAAATGAAGCGCAACTAATAACAACAAAACCAAACTTTCACGCGCGAAGAAAGCTAAAAAAAAACTAGCATAACAATCAATAAAAATCTCTGCGCGTGAAGAAAATCATAAGACCACCTAAATGAAACGAACGTAAAAAGCGAAATAGCCTAACAATCAATACAAATCTAATAATAGGACGCCGCAACCAGAAAAGTTAGATTACTTAAATCCAAACAATCAAAAAAAGGAAACCCTAACAATAAGTAAATAAAATCAATAATTAGACCAGAAATTATAGATCCGCCATGCTACGGTGGTTGAAAAACGGTTGAAGACGACGGATAATCGGGAACAATGACCAGAAATTATAGATCCGCCATGCTACGGTGGTTGAAAAACGGTTGAAGACGACGGATAATCGGGAACAATGAATTAGAGATCGGGAACAATGAATTAAAGATCGGGAACGGTGGATAATCGACGGGGACGACAGTGTGTGTTTACTGTGTGTTTACTGTGTGTGAAAAAAGACGCAGAGAGAAAAATTTAGAATTTTCTTTTTTGGAATGCAAAAAATGAAAGCATTGCAATCAGACCCCTAAAATTTCAACTTTTAATAATTGCAAAAAGGTCTCTCCGTTTTTTAGTATAAAATAAGATCTAATCTCAACCGTTCAATCAAAAAAAAGGAGGGCTGGATGGAGGGCTGAGATTACATCTCACCATTTCACAAAAAACCTCCTTCTCACATGAACGCCCATCTATATATATATATATATATATATATATATATATATATATATATATATATATATATATATATATATATATATATATATATATATATATATATATATATATATATATATATATATATATATATATATATATATATATATATATATATATATATATATATATATATATATATATATATATATATATATATATATATATATATATATATATATATATATATATATATATATATATATATATATATATATATATATATATAGAGAGAGAGAGAGAGAGAGAGAGTTAGGTTAATGTAGTGTAGTTCTTTAAAATTGTTAAAGTTAGAAGCATTGTGGACCATTGGATGTACATTTTTATGTATGATCAACTTAATAATTTATTAATGGCATTTTAGTAATAATTTTAAAGTAAAAGGGTATTATGTATCATTTTTAATTAAATATAATAATACTTCTATCATTTTGATACGATTTCCTACCATATCATAAAACAATTTCGATCTTCATTGTTTTTTTCACCCACCACCATCATTCTAGCTTCTCCATTATTACAGTCCCAAAAAATCCAATTCGTTGTTGCTACATACCTTTAGAAATCATATCAACGAAAGATTAATTAGGCTAAAATTTGGAAATTTGGTGTAGCATATGATCATAACACCTTGTGGTTTAAATAATGAAGAATATAGAGCCATACCAGTTAGAGTATCTTCCACTATTTTATACGGTAAGTCGTACACCATTCATTGTGGTATTCAGGATTTAATTATATTCTGTAATGATACATATAGAAAATTACTAAATCTGAATGGTCCATTTGATGATTTTGAACAAGGTCAAATAAACTCTTATTAATCTTATTAATTTTATATGTGATGTGTGTATCATCGATTCATGTTAATGGTTTAATATTTTTTCCAATGCCTGTGTTTATGGTTTTGTAAAGTTCAGAACTTGATTAGGTTAATGTATCACTGAAGGTGGTTATAGCTCAGTATTTTTAAAAGCGTTTGTGGGGCAATTAGGTGTTGGGTAACAATGGCAGGGTTTGTGAACTTGTTTTAGTTCATAATAGTGTAGCAGTTTATAAATAATTTTATCAAGGTTAAAATGGTTTATGTCCATATAAGGTGAATAAGGGTAGATGTCCTAGTTAGTTTTGTAGAGTTTGAAAGCCCCTGTACCATGTAGCATTTAGGTTTCTAGTGTATTAGTTTTATAAAAAAATGTAGAAAGGTTTCTAGTGTACCACCTTTTATCAGTTGTATATGTTTTAAAAATGTAGCAAGGTTTTTAGTGTATCAGTTTTATAATGGTTTTTGTTGATACAAAATTAATAAGGATAGATGTTTTAGGCTACCCGCAACGCGGGGTTTTTTGTTCGGTCGCGATCGAGTCGCCCCGTTGCGGCGATTCGGTCGCCGGTAGTCGGTCGCGCGAATTCGGTCTTACCCACGACCTTTTTGTTTGTGTTTTTGTTTGTGTTGAAAAATAAAAAAAAAACTTCTTTTTTTAAATTTAACTTGTTTTAATCATGTTTTAATTATATAAACTTTATAAAAAAATTCTAATTTTAATAATTGAGGTTTGTTTAATTCCTCACAACATATATTAATTTCACAATTTTTGGAGTTAGTTTTAGCTAATGCATTTTATCCTCTTTACTTCTAATTAAATCTTTTTTAATTATTTTTTAACGATATTCAAAAATAAATATTATTGTAATGTTTTTTATTTTATTTAAATAATTATTTGAAAAAAAATATTTATATTAAAAAATTGAACTAGGTCGCACTAGGTCGCCTTGTTGGGGCAAATAGGTTGTACTAGGTCGTAGGAGAGAGAAAGCCGACGTGTCAAGGTCGCGACTTTGACACTGTTGCAGGTAGCCTTACTTAGGCATTGATAGAAGTTGGTCTACCAAGTTTTTTTTAGGTTCTGATTGTTTTTGGACGTGGTTAGGAGATATTTGAAGAAGCTATGGTATCTTTAAGATTATGATGGTGTTTGGGTGTGGTTGGGACATAGTAATAAGATGTGAAAATCTGTCTAGTGTTTGCATAAACAATGGCGTGGTTTGTTGTTGGATTGTAACACACGACTTATATGAACAAGAAATAAAGATGAAGATTAAACCAAAAAAGAAAGATTAGATTAGATGAAGGAAAAGAGAAAACAAGGTTGTGAATTCCTAGTGAGAGAAACACATACGTTTCTCTCTCTACAAAATAAATGAAATGGAAAACACACACACAAATGAGGCTTAGGAGGCCTTTTATACTAAGTAGTAAGTGTTTAGGAGGCCTTTCTCATTTGTGTGTTCGGGACTAATTCCCGTTACATAAACATTAATAACTAAGAACTCTCGACACCGTTGAATAGTATTTTTCACGAGCTTCGCAACGGTATATTATATGACCATCACTTTAAATACGGCTAACAATCTCCCCCTAAGGGGTGGTCATGTAATATGTGACTTCATTTCGTTGGTGTTGCAGACTTTGAAGCTCGTTGTCTTGAGAGTTCTTTCATAGTTCCTTTCATGACTTGTGATCTTGGATCTTTGATCTTTGCCTTGACTTGATCTTGAAGCTTTGTCAGCTTGTGTTCTTGTGTCTTTCTCCACATACTCATGTTTTGTGTTGACTTGAAAGCTTGTAAACAATCTCCCTTGATCATCAGAGTAGCGGAAGTCTTTGTCTTTAAATGTTCTTGAGCTTTCTTCAATAATCCTGAATATGTAGCCTTGAATTGCGACTCTTGAGATAACGCCACCGTTTGCATTCCACCGGTTTCCCGTTATACAGTACGAATACTGTACCTGTGATCAGGTAAGTTCAAAGAACTTCCTTGACAGGATTTCCAGCTGTGGTAGCCGTTCTCAATACTTGAATATATCGAAAGATAATTCAAAGTAAGGAGTGAATCATGCAGTTCCATTCTGCTGATTAAGTCGTCAATTCACTTTCCTGGAACAAGTCTGAATCAATTAAGAATCAAACCATCGTTGCTTTCCAGTTGACACAAGTTTGATTCATATAGAATCGCACAAGTTACCTACCGCAGTGTTGTTTGATGATGACACTGGAAGGATTTCCATTCGTCACTGTAAATACTGAAAAGTATTACTCTGAATGTTCTGGCAAGATCATAAAGATATTGCGTCGAGACCTGGAACGAGTTTGAATCAATTAAGCATCAAACCACTGTTGCTTTCCAGTTAACATATGTTTAATTCAAGTGAATCTTACATATGACCTACCACAGTGCTGTTTGATGTTAACATTGGAAGGATTTCCATTCATCACTGTGAATACTAAAGAGTATCACTCTGAATGTTCTAGGAATACCACAAGGATAGAGCGTAGGACTCTGTAAATCATCGCTTGTGTTCTAATGATGAACAACAATTGATCTATGGAATAAGTGTCCTAATGAGATTTTTGATGAATCTCGTTGGCTCTAGACTCTATAAGTGCACGTTTATTTGGTGATCGGAGGCTGGAGCAGACTGCCACCTATTCAATATCTACTATCTCGGAGTGAGAAAGTTGATAGAAATGAGTTGAACTCCGTGACAATAAAACAAACTTCTTTTGAGAGAAGCTTGAGTAGGCTGGGAAGGGTTGTGCATTGCATCACTGGGTCCATGATGCTTTGTCTTCAGTATCATAAATCATCAAAGTTATTCTGATAATAGATGTATTGACCCGGTTTCTGCCTAAGTTGTGTGGAGGGCTTCTTTCTTTACACCCTTTATCCTTACATTTCTTTTTCATTCTTCAACCCCTTCAATGCTTACCAAGACGTCATAACTAGCACCTTGTTGTGATTGTTCCAGTGCTAGCTTAAGTCATTAGTCGGCATTATTCCCGTACACTCAACTACTCCATCTTTCCTAAGGACTTCTATTTTCTAATGGATTGTCCCTGGGAAGATCCCTCCGGTTCTGGTTGGATCATAGGACGAATACCTAACCACCTTTTGACACCAATACCATCGTGAATTTATGTGTTGAAGGGTATAGATATCGTAACCAGAAAAATCAATTGAAAATGCAGTCAAGTTGTTGATGAAATCAATGTTTACACCTTGAAAGTTTTCTATATCACCAAAAACGCTCCCCCTACATATGTGCATCATAAAAGGAGAGATTTTTGCACATATTAGGAAGAGAAAGCACTTATATCAAAAGATCTTATTCAAGATAACACATTTTAATCACTATTCTGCCCCTCAAAAATTGCATGAAATTGAAATTTTTTGTGAAACTAGTGATGAAACATGGAGAGAATAATGTATCATGAAACTTTGGAACAAATGTTTATGAAATCATTATACTCCCCCTCGAAAAGATTCTATTAAAATAGGGGAGTATATGAGCACATTGTTTTGAAATACTTTGAAAAATTGTGCTCAAAAGTCCGAGAAAAATTGTGTTCATGAGCTTAAAACTTTGAATGTTTTGATATAAGCTCATGACCGAGAAAAATTAATTTCTCGTTGTTGAGGATAAGTCGAAGACTTTCCTTTATTTAGGGACCGGGTTATAGTCTGACATGTGACTATAAGCCATTATGAGAAGAAAAATAGAAAAGACATGCTTTGAAAACATTTGAACTCTCATTCGAACTTTATGTACGTACCTGTGTCGTTATTGAACAACATTTCTAAGCACGTCCATATTATCGATGCTGAGAGACATGTCGGAGAAGAATATTTTTGGTATTTTTTGAAAGGTTTTCTCATTTTTTATTTTGTTTTTATAGGTTTTATATTTTTGTATTTTGATTTATAGATAGATATATACAAGGTTACTGCGAATGTGCAAGACGTTCAAGTTCATCAGGAGTGAAACTACGCATACCAAGTCGACGAACCAAGAATTCAAATCTGTCTTGAGAAAGAGCTTTGGTGAAGATGTCGGCTAGTTGGTAGTCCGTCTTGACAAAATATAGTTCGATCGTTCCTTTTTCCACATGCTCCTTTATGAAATGGAATCGGACAGCTATGTGCTTGGTCTTGGAGTGTTGGACCGGGTTGCAGGATATGGCTATGGCTGATTGTGAATCACAATAAATAGGGACTTTGTTAAAGTAAAAGCCATAATCCGTGAGTTGTGTTCTCATCCAAAGGACTTGAGCACTACACACGGATAGAGACACATATTCTGCTTCCGCGGTTGACAACGATGTACAGTCTTGTTTCCTTGATGACCATCTCACTAGCTTCTCGCCTAAGAATTGTGCTCCACCGGAAGTGCTCTTGAATGTATCATGACACCATGCATGATCGGCATCTGAAAAACCCAGTGAGATTGAAACCAGAATCCTTCGTATACCAGAGACCCATGTTAATGGTTCCCCGGAGATAACGAAAGATCCTTTTAACCTCCTTGAGGTGCTTCTCGGTTGGCTTAGCCTGGTACCGAGCACATAAACAAGTAGCATGCACAATGTCCGGTCTGCTTGAGGTTAAGTACATAAGGGACCCGATCATACTTCGGTATTTTGTAGCATCTACAAATGTCCCTTTCTTATCCAAATCAAGCTTGTGTTTAGTGTCCATCGGAGTACCAATAGGATCACAGTTTTCCATGCCAAATTTCGTTAGAATCTCAAGCACATACTTGGACTGATTTATGAAAATACCACGGGGGGATTGGTGAACTTGGAGACCAAGAAAGAACGTCATTTCCCCCATCATGGACATTTCGAATCGACTTTTAATAAGGTCGGCAAATAATATGGAATATTTTGGGTTAGTAGAACCAAATATAATATCATCTACATAGACCTGAGCCACCAAGATGTCGTTTCCGTAGTGCTTGATAAACAACGTTGGATCAATGGTTCCTTTGCTGAAGTGATTTTGTAGAAGAAATGATGATAATTCGTCGTACCATGCCCTCGGTGCTTGTTTCAAACCATAAATTGCCTTTTTCAACTTGTAGACATGGCTTGGATGTTCAGTATTGATGAAACCTTCAGGTTGACATACATACACATCTTCTTTTAACGGCCCATGCAAGAAAGTCGTCTTCACGTCCATTTGATACACTGTGAATGATTTGTGTGCAGCGTATGCCAAGAAAATCCTAATAGCTTCCATCCGAGCAACCGGGGCATAGGATTCTGTGAAGTCAATTCCCTCCTTTTGTTTATAACCTCTCACAACTAACCGAGTTTTGTTCCTCATGAACGTTTGCTCCTCATCCATCTTGTTTTTGAATAACCATTTCAGAGTGAGGGGATCGATATTGTCTGGTCGAGGTACTAACTCCCATACATCAAGCCGGATGAACTGATTTAGTTCTTCTTGCATAGACTCAATCCATGATGCATCGGTCATTGCTTCTTTCACACTTACTGGTTCCATTGTGCTGACTGATAGTGCATAGATACACATATCACCATCGGTACGCAACTGATTTCGTGTTGAGACCGGTCGTGAGAGATTGCCAATCACTTGAACCAAAGGATGATTCTTAGTCCATTTGTGTTCATGTGGAAGTGTATGAGAAACTTGATGCGAGCTCGACGGATCCACATATGGTGTTGAAGGCTGAGTAGTACTTGTGGAAGCCGCAAATGGATTAACAAACTCATGTTCGTTGAGCATCGCATTGTTTGCATTTTCAGCAACTATTTCATTCTGAAGATGAACATGATTAGGAATTTGCTGAGAATGTTGTTGAGTTGCGTCAGCAGTCGGAGACGTGGTTGGAATATTTGGAGGCAATATGGTTGAGGTTGACGTAGATGGTGTAGGAGTAGATGCCGCTGGTGTAGATGCAGTCGGAGGTTCTTGAACTACCGCAGCAGGTGCAGCCGGGGCATTTTGAGGAACACCAAATGACGAAGGACCCTCCATATATTCATCATAGATTGGCCCAAATAAAACTTCCAAGTCACGTTCTGATGGTTGTAACGATGAGATTGCTGACGGTGCAAATTGAAGCGCGAGTCCTGAACTTACGTGTCCAGAAGTCTGACCTTGAAGCTCGGGATGAGAACTTCTATGCTGAGAGGCCATACCCGAGAGTTCATCAAAGGTAACGTTCATAGTCTCCATTACCTTTCTTGTCCTTCGATTATAAACCCTGTAAGCACAAGCAGTTGAAGAATAACCAATGAAAAAGCCAATATCACCTTTAGGTTCAAGTTTACCGATATCTTCACGATCATTCTTCGGATAACATAATGCACCGAAGACATGTAAAAATGAAATATCCGGTTTTCTTCCATTAATGATCTCATAAGGTGTTTTGTTGAAACGGGTGTGAATAATGGAGCGGTTTTGAGTATAACATGCAGTTGCTATAGCGTCGGCCCAAAGGAATACGGTGCACTAGAGGAGAGAAGCATCGTTCGAGCAGCTTCAACTAACGTACGATTCCTCCGTTCCACAACTCCATTCTGCTCTGGAGTTCTTAGAGCCGAAGTTTGATGAGAAATCCCAACTTCGTCAAAATAAGCTTTCAATTTCTGATTTGTGAATTCTGTACCGTTATCCGTTCTCACAATAATGACAGGGGCTTGCAGTAGAACTGATGTTTTCTTCAAGAAGTTAATAATTACATCAGGGGTTTCATCTTTTGAAGCAAGAAAATGAACCCATGTGTAACGAGAATAGTCATTCACAATGACAAGTACATACCGCTTTCCATTAATACTTTTGATTCTCATTGGGCCACACAAATCCATATGTAGGAGATGTAACCTATTCGTTGAGTTGGGAACAGGTTTGGGTTTGTGAGGCTTCTTCTTACTTTTACCTTGCTCACATGAAGGATAAAGATGGTCTTTTGTATATTTGAACTTTGGAAGACCGGTAACGAGATCATCTTTCGCGAGATGGGTGATGGCATCGAAACTGAGATGAGATAACATTTGATGCCATAACCACGACTTTGTTGATGTGGCTCGGCCCATGAGACAAATTGGAGAAGCAGCAGACATTTGAAAAAGATCAATGGTGTAAAGGTTGGTGGTACAATTTCCTTTCAACAGATCAATTCCTTCAAGATCTCTTACAAAACATGTATAACTTCTGAAAGCTACCTCCAAGTCTGAATCACAAAATTGCCCTACCGAGAACAAGTTATGTCCCAAGCCATCAACAAAAGAGACTCTGGTGATGATTATATTTCCCCAATGAAGATCACCATAGCCTAGAATTGCCGCAACATGATCATTTCCAAATCGAACAGTTCCCATGAAACGCCATACAAAGTTCTTGAGAAGGCTTCGATTCCCAGTCATATGTTTGGAACAGCCCGAGTCCACGCACCAGAGACAAATTTCAACAACCTGCCAATGATAAGAGAAACAAATATTTTGACTACCGGTGAAATAGGCTCCTGTAGGGTTAGAAGATAATTAAGCCGTATCACATACCGACGTTTCACTGTCAGTATGAGATCTACTAGTGTCGATAATTTTGCCACTACAGTCAAAATTTCTACCAGTAGGCAACCATTTAGAGGTGAGTCTAGGGCTACTAGGCTTAGCAAGACCTTCTATGGACCCTACATGCGTACTTTTTGGAACATACACCTTAGCCTTAGGAGTGCGTTGTTGTTCACTGACTGACAGCTTGTCAATTCGAGTGTAACCACCATAATTCAAACCATTCATAGTCAAACCACAAGCATCATGACTAAAAGTAAAGAAACATTTATTACATTTAGCACAAATAACTTCAGATTTTTCATTCCGAATAACAAGCTTAAAGTCATTACATTCAGATGAATTAGGTTTCTGATTATGATTAAAAAGCGGTAAATTCCTAGGGTGTTCTTCTACTTCCACATTATTGATCTTGGGGCGACTACTTCTAGAGGCAACAGGGACCCTATCATTCCTTGTATTGCTCGTAGGCTGTGGCCTTCTGCTCTTAGTGTAGTTGTTTATTCCTGTAGAAGAAGACACGCGTCTATTAGAATTAGCACTTTTTAAATCAATAACTTGTGGTTGAGTTATAGTGATCGGTTTTGTCCTAACACTTGTTGTACGTTGTTTGCTAGGCACAGAGGGAGAACTAACACGAAACATTCCTGGGGCAATCACATCAGTTTTCGTTCCAGCAACCTTGGGAAAAGGTGTCACAGCAATACGAGTGGGTCCCGAGGTTGCTGGTTTCTGGATCATCTTATCCACAATCGAGCTAGGTTCAGAAGTCTTATCTTTTAACAAGGCCTTTAACTTACAGTTCTCACAGATTTTATCAATAAGTTTCTGATAGACAGACTTACTTTGTTCAACAACCCGCTTATATGAAACATCAACAGATTCTAAATCTGCAATCTTAGCCTTAAGCTTCTGAACATTACCACCACTAGCACTCTCTAACCCTGACAAGGCCAAATTCGTTTCCGAAACCCCTCCTAACTGAGCCTGCAACCGTGCGATAGTTTGTTGCATTTCATTGTGAGCTTTTTCATACGAAATCTTGTCATATTTGCATTCATCACATTTTTTGACAAATTTATTCCAAAGATCGGTGAATTCTTTATCCTTTTTAATGACATAAGATTCCATTTTCTCTTTCATAAGATCAAGCTCAGTTTGGAGGTTTTCATTATGTGACATAAAGGTACCTTACTCAACAGGGCTACTATCAATACAATCACAAGCTTTAGAGAGGCGTTCGAGATCGTTTTCCAAAACTTTAATTTTATCAAGAGATTCATCAGCTTCCTTCGTCAATGATTTAAAGTCTTCAACAAAGTTGGCTAATTCTTTTAGAAAAGCGTTTTCCAAATTTCCTAACCGAGCATCAACTTGATTAATAATCGGATTAATATCGTTTTGAAGAATTTTTTGAACCTCAATCTGAACAGGTGATGTAAAATTACCTCCAGTTATTTTTGAATTAACAACACGTTTAAGGATGACAAAGTTATCTTTAAGATCGTTTAGAAATCGGCGAGTGATACTCGGTTTAGGAGGGTCATCAGACATTTCCTCACTTGGTAGCAAAAGTATTTCAGTACTCGTTTTAGACCGAACAAAAACAGTTGGAGGATTAAATTTCGGATAATAAATGGGTATCACTTCTTTATCAAGCTTTTTCATTCTTAAACGAGTCTCTACAACAAGTTCAGTAGTTTCCTCGGAATCATGCACACTAGGAGGATCATGCTCATCAGACAATAGCACACTACCATTATATAAAGTTTCATTAGTGGCCTAAACTTACTTAAGGTATCCTGGATTAGGGGGAAGAGGACAACCTAAAGCCATTTTATAGCGAGTGTAATTTATCTCATTCACTTTTGGTGCGAGCATATTTATCGTCTGTATGGTTTGGCCGCGTTTTACTAAGAGGTTGTCTAATTCTCTAATCCTATCCTGCGCTTTGCAAAAATCCTCAAGAAGCCCGTCTTCTCGAATTTTGAAATCATGTTTTAGCTTTTTTCTTTCTTCTTTTAAATCAGAAACAATAGATTTTTCAGTTGAAAGCTGTTTATTAAGAGAAGTGATTTCATCATTCAATTCGCTTATCTTTTTAGCACTACTTAAGTGTAAGGCATTTAATTTCTTAGTGGTGCATTTTTCTTGATAAACCGATGTAGCATGAGCTTGTTCAAGTTCCTTGATTTTAGCATGATGAATCTCAAAACTTTTCTCCCGTTCCTTATATCCCGCAAGCTCAGTGGTCAATTTGGCATTAGTTTCTCTAAACTTATTATTAACCACTGTAGCATGATCTACATCCTTAGCAAGCTTATCAAATAGAGATTTATAATACGCATGTGTCTCATCAGGAAGGGTTGTAGGCTGAGCAACTTGATCCACACTAAGGTCCACACTAGGCTCATTCGAAATAATATTACTATTATTCGTTTGATCCTCGTGTGTCTCAATGTAGGGCTCAAGCATCTCAGTATACTCTTCTTCCTGATTAGACATATTATATATATCATTATTATCAAAACTTGGATGTACCTCAGAAGGACCGTCTGAATCATAGACGGGAGCTCTGTCATCATGCATTCCTGAGGTTGATGCTTGCTGTAAGTTTGCCATCAAGATGTAGTTGGCATTCACCTCTTCTTCCTCGTCATATTCTGCATCAGAAGCCATAAGATCAAATTCCTCAGCTTGAAGTGGAATCCCTGCCTCTTCCTTTTATGCTATGAGAAGCTGAGTCTGAAGATAAGCAGCACCCCTCTTCTTTTTGGCTGTGCAATCTCTAGCATAATGACCAAATCCCCTGCAGTTGTAGCACTGAACCTGACGATTGTTGTTTCCATTTCCCGTACCAGTATTCTCAGCCCTTGCAGCCACAATGTTTCCCATCTGGTTACCAACCGCTGGCACAACTATTAACCCATTCTGATTACCCACATTTAAAACACCCGGATTCTGACCACGGTTTTGACCATACTGATTTCCTGCATTGCCAACGGTCTGCCCAGCATTCTGACCATATTGTTGAAACTGAGTCCCCGTGTTTCCAGCAACTACCAATTGACGATCTTGATTCGCATTCATGAACGGTTGAGCAATCTGCCTATTTCTAGTGTTCGAGGAGATTTTCTGATTGTTGTTGGTGGGGTTAATGGTGAATTTGAATGCCTTTGCAAGTAGGGCAAGACCAGTATTAATAGCATGAGTAGGATCGGTGATGTCATCAAAACAGGCAATGGGTTGTTGTAAGTAATTCATAGCAGCAGGATGTTGATATCCATAAGCGGTGAGTTGTTGTTGTTGTTGTTGTTGTGGCAGGAAGTTACTTGATGAGGGTTGATGGTAGGGTACCATGGGATATGACATAGATGATGGAGAGTTTGCCATAAAAGCCAGTGGATCTTGTGTTTTGGCACGTCTTTCTGCCCTAACTTCGTTAGCTTCATCTTGATTCATCTTCAAATAGTCATAAACTTGAGTGTAGTCCACGACATGAAGATCCTTGGTTTGATTGACAAGAGTGACATATCGTGACCATTCAGAAGGAAGATTATCAAGAAATTTGATGTTGGCAGCAATTTGTGCAGGTTCATGTTTGTTTCTTCTAAGATGGTTCATGAGGGTTGAAAACCGATGATAATAAGGTTCAATTTGTTCCCCTTCAGTAGACGTAAATTTCTCCCATTCACGAAGCAACTTAGTTTCCTTTTCTTGTAACCCGATTTCACTGCCCTTCATCATTTTCTGAATCCTAAGCCACATCTCGTGTGCGGTTTCAAAACTATCGACAGCAGCATAAACATCTTCAGGAAGTCCCATAAGAATGACTTGAATTGCTTGATCATCAGCGTCGAGTTGTTTGGATTCAGCTTCAGTTAATTCTTCATCCGTTTGCTCATGACTAGAGTCAGCCACTGGGTTAGCATTCGTAGGATCTCCAGGCACAATAATTGTTCTTCTAATATACGGACCCTTTTGAATCGAGTTGACAATCAACTTTCCCAGAGGTTTACATTTTGCATAACGAAGGAGACGACTAGCCCATGTAGTGTAGTTCTCCTTGGTAAGCATTGGTGGACGATTCTCAGTACCCGCAACATAAATATCTTGTTGAGACGTCATCGTAGAAGTCGTGTGAACAACAGGATCTCAATTCGTAGAAAGCGTGTGGTGATGTTGAAATTCCGAAACTTCCGATTTTTTTCTCAGTCCGACAATAAATTCCTCAGTCCGACAAAACGGTAAGCTGAAAAAATTGTGTATCGCCAAATTTTGAAATTGAGTTCGAGATAGCCAAAAACTAGTAGGGAAAAAATTTGATTTTACTTGACCTAAAAATTTTAACTCTTTTTTTTTATCTTCGTGTAAACTATGTTCTGAGACAAGTCTAGATGGTGGCTAAGATTAAAAATTACTCAAACAAAATTTCCATCGGAATGCCCATCGGAATATTCTATCGGAATGTGCTTCTATCGGAATGTCCTACGATCGGAATGTCCTTCTATCGGAATCCTAGATCGCAATGATGACCTGTCGGAATGCTTAGATCGGAATGTTCAGATTGGAATAACTTCAGATCGGAATATGTTCAGATCGGAATAACTTCAGATCGGAATATGTTCAGATCGGAATGTGGCTAAAATCAATTTGGCAGAGTAACGACTCAAAGTTCCTTAAAAACCGTCGGAATCCCAGATCGCAAAGAACGATCGGAATGTCCAGATCGGAATAAGGTATCGAAATCTTTAGATCGCAAAGTAGAACCTAAGGTTATTGCGATCTGGCCTCACTCCCTTTGTACTTTCCGATGGTGAAACTTGCAAGAATTTCGGAAAGATGAAAAAACAAGAAATTTCTCAACTTTTGATCCAAAAAACTTGTTTTTAAGCCAAAACCAAGATGCCCAAATCACTACTACACGATTTAAAGAAGGTATACGACTTATAAACACAAACAAACACGAATTTTTTTTGATGTTTTGGCGAAAAACAATCAAAATCACACGAAATGCTTACATACGAATCCCTTGGCGAATGATACCACTTGTTGGATTGTAACACACGACTTATATGAACAAGAAATAAAGATGAAGATTAAACCAAAAAAGAAAGATTAGATTAGATGAAGGAAAAGAGAAAACAAGGTTGTGAATTCCTAGTGAGAGAAACACATACGTTTCTCTCTCTACAAAATAAATGAAATGGAAAACACACACACAAATGAGGCTTAGGAGGCCTTTTATACTAAGTAGTAAGTGTTTAGGAGGCCTTCCTCATTTGTGTGTTCGGGACTAATTCCCGTTACATAAACATTAATAACTAAGAACTCTCGACACCGTTGAATAGTATTTTTCACGAGCTTCGCAACGGTATATTATATGACCATCACTTTAAATAAGGCTAACATTTGTTAACTAGTTCTAATTTTTACTAGTGTATCAATTAGATATAAAAATATTTTCAAGGTTCTACATTGTATCAAGGTTCCTGATATTGTTGTTGGTACTTGATATGTATTTGATACACGTGGATGTTTTAGTTGATTTTATTATTTTAAAAAGCTCGTGTACTATGTATCCTTTAGGTTCTCATGGTGTTTAGGTATGCTTCAGGACATAGTAATTAGATGTGAAAAGCTGTCTAGTAATTACATAAACAATGTCGGGGTTTTTGAACTAGTTATAAGATATACTAATGTAGCAGTTTTACAATAAGTAGCCTTTGTTTCCAAAAAGCTATATTTTTGTATCAGCACTTAAAATGTATCAACTAATGTAGCATCCTTATACTACTGTAGTAGCCTTATACTAAATGTAGCAGTACTGAAGAAATATCAACTATATTTAGAAAATAACACGAATTTTTGTTATTATGTTATCTGTAGGTTTTGTTGATGAAGAACTACAAGTTGGTAGACCTATTTGTGATGGTAACCTCAAGAAAAGGAAGATAGGGGATGTTGGATGCAGTTTACGTAGGGTTTCGGTGCGGAGGGTACACTGTCAGTTTGTTGGTAAGGTGCAAAACGTAAAACACAAACGTCCTATGAAAAAACTATGGATGCGGGTATTGTCAAATACTTTACATTGGATACCTAACAAGGTTGTGATGAAGGTATGGCCAAGAAAGGAAGTGATAAGCGTAGGTTAGTTTAGGTTGAAGCAATGGCAAAACGAAAGGTTTTGTTTGAAGAGAAGGGAAGAGAAAAGGGTTTGGGTTCTGAGAACCTTGGGAATGGTAATATCCGTGATGCTGATGTGGGGAGTAAATCAGGTTTCCCAAAAAAGATAGTACACAAACAGAAGGAAAAAAGGTTGTGATTGACAAAGAGAAAGTTATTGATGATGATATTGGGGTTGATGTTAGGGTCTTTAGGTTTGGAAGACGTTAATAATGCTACTATTGTTTTGGCATCAAGTCAACAGTAACTATTGTGTTAAGACGTGTTTAGAATCTTTATTTAAGTTTGGTTTTGCGTTACTGGTATTCAAGTTTGGCCTGTTATTTTTGTGAATGTCTTTTTATTATAAGTTTTTTATTTCTTTGTTAGAGAACTAAACCACATTTAGTATGTTTATGAAAGTTCTGTGTGAATAAGTTGAGTGGCTGGGTTATTTTTAGGTTTGGAGATAGTGGTGCCAAGTGTATCAACTAGAATGCTAGACTAATACTTTTTTGAGGTTGTGTTTGTTTTTACTGTCTAATAAAGGATAATGTAAACCGTGGTCCATATCAGATGGATGGCTGGGTTAATACAAATGTTTTTTAAGTTCAGGTTTGTCTTGGTGTTTGACAATTAAGTTAAGGTATCATCACTCATCAGTAGTGGTTTGTCTAGATTAGTATTGTTAGTATTTATATTGTGTTATTAGCGAGGGCTGAATTTAAACCCGCATTCGATGTTTTACAATGCCCAGACGGGTGGCATAGACATGAAGAGCTCGCGTGGTTTAGTAGTGTTTGATAAATGTCGATACAGTGATTCATATAACAAAGATTTTTGTTTCGATATATGTACCAAGTACACCAAATCTAGTAAGATAGCAGGACAAACACTCGTTATAGCCTATATAGTATGTGTAGACTAATTTGTTCTAGCTGCATGTGTATTTGTTGGCTGGTTAGAGGAGATGGACGATTTAAAAAATGGTGCCTTTCTAAAGACAACTTAAATCTATTTAACACCTGATACTTATGATTCTGCTCATGTAATCAATTTCCAAATAGTAGAACATGTTGTTGATATAAGTTTTAAGTTAGATGTTACCTGTCCCGATTAGTTTTCAAACCTGATGACATTGTCTGTTATGTGCAGCTAGTGGGGGGGGGGGGGGTGATACACAAAGACAATATTTTTCAATGTTAGTAGCAGAAATGTTAGCAGCAACAATGTTAGTAGCACATTGCTTGATTAGTTTTCAAGATGATGACATTCTGTGTTCTGTTCCGCAAGCTAAAAGGGTGATACACAAAAAAAAGTTTATGCATACATTACCCAGTATATTAAACAAAAATTGAATACATTTAAACATTCATAATCCAAACACACCAATAAAAGGAATGCCGCATATAATCTCAATAGCGAGCTTATTACACACACACAAAAAGTAGTGACATTAAAAAAAAGAAACATAAATGTAATTATTATGGGATGTAATTAGCATCGTCCATCGGTTCATTTGATGGCCCTTCCTTCCCTGTTGAACCATTGGTTGAACCTCCTTCTTTGTTGGGCAGTTACGTGAATCTTGGAACCCATGTGTCTTACACGTCCTGCAAAACGTGGAGTTCTGTTTTTTTTAACTTTCACCTTTATTGCGTGACACCAAGCACTGCTACATAAAATTCTTTTAGCTTCAACTCAAGGAGGTCTGGTACATCAAGCTCTATTTTATCTTGCAAAGCCACAAGATCATCATTGTAAATAGAAAGATATTGCATGTCAGTAGATTCGCCTAACTAAATGACTAATAGATTCTTCAACATGACCGTAGATTCGCCTAACAACCCCATCTACGCCAACTAATGGGTTTGACGAGATGGCAACATCAATAGACTTGCCAACGTTGTTGTTCGGTAAAGCATATTTAGACCATATTCATAGCAACTATTTTTCCGAGGGAATTTATACACCTTAGACATCCTAACAACATAAAAAATATGCCGACACAGTAACCGAAAACACTCGTACTTTAAACAACTATGGTTGATGGTAGAATCAGCAGGTAGATACCAAACCTACAAAATATTCAAAAAAAAAGAGTGAGAAGAAGCATATGCACTAAAGGGTTGATTGTTTGAATGACAGTCGATACATAATATAGGAAATTGTAAACAAAAAATCAGTAAAGTGTAGGAAAAATTAGTTTTGATAAGAATCCAAATGGTTGTTTGTGACAATGATACTACTATATCAGCCAACAATTAAACCGGGGAGCAATTTTTTTTTTGCTAAAATATTTTAAAAAAATTAACAATTCCACTTAATTTGAAAGCAAATACACAAACGCACCTATCCCAGAGACCTATTATTATCACCCATCAGATACGTTTATGTCCTAATTTACAATTATATCAAACAAAAACATAAAATAAAAAGGAACTAAATTCAGTTTAAAGACTCGTAATTAAATTTTTGAATTGTTATAAACATATTAACATGAAATAACCTACAACTGAAATTGAAAACACATTCATTCTTGAACCTGATACATGTTTATAGGTAATTAAGAATGAATCAATTAAAACAATATAAAAACCTGATACATGTTTATAGGAAATTAAGAATGAATCAATTCATACAATATAAAAGGACAAATAAATATAAATGAGTTACTTATACCTTCAACATCATCATAATCTATAATCTCAGGTTGGCTAGATGGACTCATCATAATAATAAAGAAAATCAAATGAAATATGTTGTGAATTACTAAGAAAGAACACAGGATCGAATGAATTGTGTTGTGAATGAGTAAGAAAGAACATTATATAAGAACTATAACAATAACAACGGATGCTGAAATATGAGATTATTAAAGAATGAATCTGAAAGATTGATAGTTATGAAGGCAATAAAGACAAGGATAATGTAACATACGAATGACATATGAAAAGATTACCCAATATACCCTTATTAATACAAAATAAATATTAATTGTGTTCTTTGTTTAGTTTTAATGAGATTGATATGATCTTGAGCAAATTAATAGATCCAATGGCTTAAAACACTTTTCATTTTAACAATTATAAAGTACTAAACCATTTTAACCAAAATCTATATATATATATATATAGATATATATATATGTATATATATATATATATATATATATATATATATATATATATATATATATATATATATATATATATATATATATATATATATATATATATATATATATATATATATATATATATATTAGCCTTTAGACCCGTCCGGTGGACGGGCTAGCTTTAAGTATATATATTTTAATAAAAATTAAAGTTATGTGTGTTTGTATTAGAAATTTAGTATATGTGGTGTTAGTTATGACATTAATATTTTAATAATGTAGCATTACTGGACAAAAATAACGTAATTTAATATATTTTATTTATTTAAGAATATTATGAGTTAATTGAATTTGCATACGTTAACGTTATGAATAAGTTTGTTACAATAAAAAATTTTGGAATTTTAATAATACTGTATAAATATTTTATGTATTTTTGAATATTATGAGTAATAAATTTTGTATATGTTAATGTTATGAATAGCTTTTTTACATTAATATTTTTTGAAATTAATATTATTGTTAAGTTTTGTTTTTTGTTAGCAAAACATAATAGTTAAATATTTTTTAGAAATGATTTTGTTTTGTAAATTTTGTGGTAAAGTGTATTCTAGCAAAAGTAAGCCCAAAAAGCTCATTTATGGAATTATTTTTTGTCACGTGTATAATATAACAACATTATATAGCCCAATCCAAAACTTGACAGTCTAAATATCTAAAAATATTTTCATTTTAGTAAGTCAAACTATTGTGAATTATTTGTAATTCCTATTTTCTTTTTGAAGCATTTTATGGAAACCCTTTAATGAATTACATGTGTCATTTTTATAAAATTTTATATTTAAGACATAATTTATAATTCCTATTTTCTTTTTGAAGCATTTTATGGAAACTCTTAAATGAATTACATGTGTCATTTTAATAAAATTTTGTATTTACGGCATTGTTTCACCATCCTTCCTTATATATTTCGAAGAATTTTGTATTTAAGACATTATTTGTAATTCTTATTTTCTTGTTGAAGCATTTTATGGAACTTTGTATTTAAGGTATTGTTTCACCATCAATCCTTGTATATTTTTATATAATTTGGTATTTAAGGCAACATTTTTAATTCATATTTTCTTTTTGAAGTATTTTATGGAAACCCTTTAATGAACTACATGTGTCATTTTTATAAAATTTTGTAGTTAAGGCATTGTTTCACCATCCATCCTTATATATTTTTATAAAATTTTATATTTAAGGCATTATTTGTAATTACTATTTTCTTTTTGAAGCCTTTTATGAAATTTTGTATTTAAGGCATTGTTTCACCATCCTTCCTTATATATTTTTATAGAATTTTGTATTTAAGGCATCATTTGTAATTCCTATTTTCTTTTTGAAGGATTTTATAGAAACCCTTTAATGAATTACATGTGTCATTTTTATAGAATTTTGTATTTAAGGCATTGTTTCACCATCCTTCCTATATAAGGGTTTTTAATTTAATATATATATATATATATATATATATATATATATATATATATATATATATATATATATATATATATATATATATATATATATATATATATATATATATATACTAGCGTCATAACCCGCCCAACGGGCGGGGTTGTTTCTTTTTTTTCTAAGAATACGTTTGTATGTTAGTTTTTCGTGTTTAATATGACCAGTGGACATATCATATGATCCAAATTATGCTAAAATATTATGCCTTGTTTCTATTGATGTAGTTAACTTTTTTTATTTTTTCTTAACGATATCAAGTAACTTGAAGCTTTGTTGAACGGAAAAGGATTTGCACTCTTTTAATTGACGAGCACACTTAAAAGTATTGTGTGTTGACTTTAATACCCTTGTAGAATGAACATGAGTAGACATTATATAAGGGTATATATATCAAGACATACTATTTTTTTATTGTACTAATTTAAAAAATATGTAAATAACTTCCTTTCGTTAAATTTGAAATACGAAACATAACCAATTTCAATCTGATTGGTCACTTAGCTCCGACTTTTCTTTCCAAAGATTAAGGAAGTGTTTGTTTTGGGTATTTCACACTGTTGGACTGGATTGAACAACAAAAACAATTGTTTGGTTTAACTTTTTTTTGGAATTGAATGGAAGATGGGCCACAAAACCCATAATACTACAATTGGGTAGGAATTATCTCAAAGATCTGACACTTTATTTTTTATAAATTATCAACCACAAGTTTCTTTTGATATTTATTTTTCTATTTAAAAAATTGTTTATATAAAAAGTTTAATTAAGTGTGAATTTAATAAATTAATATAATTCTATAAAATAATATTTTTTCTCTATCTTAATATTTTATCAAACCTTTCTTAAATCATTAAAACCATTCCTTGAATCCTAATACCACTAATAAACCAAACACACCTTAAGTAACTATTCATTATTACTACTCTTCTGGTACATAATCTAACCCTCGTTATATAATCAGAAAATGATTTTTAAATTAAAAAGCTAAATTCTAATTAAGTACTAATAGAATCTACAAATTCCCAAGATAATTAGTTTCGCCATTCATAAGTAAAATTCACAACACAAAAGGCTAATCCGAAATGAAGATAACCTTCAATGTAAATAATACATAATTAAACATAGGCTCGAAATAAAATTTAGTGGCGTATGATAAAGCTTAGAATGTTTTCAACCATCACTTGATAATGGTAATCCACCCGATTCATCTCGTCCTAAGCAAACTGGAAACACGTCGTAACCCACCCGATTTTGATATTTTATATTTGAAACGGGTAAATCCTACCTAGAAGCGCGGTGTCACAATTTAGTGTTAATTTAGATTCTATTTCGAGTACACCAAACGTAAATAGCAAATATTTGAGCGCATGGGTCTGTATATGTATTTAGAGCTTTCATCACCTGAAAAAGTTAACGTCTTCTCCCACCACCTGATATTCTTGAGCCACCAGTCCTCACACCAGGTTTGTGAGCAAATTGCATCCTTAAGATGCCCGACTCTCGGTCATGCTCGTCAAACTTATAGCCTGCAAAATCGAGTTCGACTATTTTACACTACGCAACTAACCGGACTTTCTAATCTTGGGTATTAGTATGAGGTCACATACATTCTACTACTTGAAAAATCCCAAACCTTTTGGAATCCCTTCACAAGCAAGCACTGAAAGAGAAAATATGTTTCTTGTGGTATGATGTTGGACATCACCTGGAAAGAGAAAATTGAAATTCTTCCACCTCTTCATTTTTTGTTTGCTCACAGCGAGTACATTTGTGAGCAGGACACATGAAAGGATCCCCACAGCAATCTGTCGTTCAAGAGCTTGTAGCTCAGCTTCATTGTCCTTCTGTAGCAGCTTTGCTACACATTTTGGGTGATAAAAGTGACCACAAGTTGCAGCACTTCGACGGAAAACCTGCAGATAATACCACCATCAGGAAAGGCAATACAAATGAGGCGATATCACAGCAATGGAATAATCACGGATAGTCTAACATCAATTTCATTCACTCTGATCGGCAGCTGGTATCCGTACTTTGTGCCCCCTCGGATTATCTAGTTGCATGAAATGACCTAAAACATTTCCTTGCGCAGCTGCAATGTATGACACAATCCATCAGTAAAACATAAAATGAAGATATTGCATGAATTGCTTCATCATAGGGAAAAAGAACAGGTGTGTGGGTTGAGTAACAGGTCGAAACAGATTCAGATCAGAACATGTATTACATGGGTCGAATGTTTTTGGATTGACCTATCAATACAGCGTTTTCCATTTATTGAATTGAAGTATTAAATATGACCACATTCCTTTATATAAAATGACAGATTAGATAGGACTTTGAGACTATATTCATATACTTTCTAAGGTAAAGTGATTTAGGCTTTGAATAATCATGTACACTTAAGATCAGATTTTACTGATTTGATTTGTTATAAAAAATAAACAAAAAAATAAACCAAGTGGGTGAAACTTGCCACCTCGGATTAAAATAATACGGGTTCAAAAAAATGTAGAGGGTTTTTGAGGAAAAAAAGGATTTAGTAAATTTTTCTACATCCATATATTTTTCTAATCCACCGTGACCACACCCAGATTAGTATGCTCAGTTCAAAATTTTGCTAAACTAAACATTTTATAATTTCTATTTAAATATTTAAGTGTTTTGCTTAAAGCGCAACATATTAACAAAGAAACTGACAGCGTGTGATTTCATAAAAAAATGATTCTATGGTGTTTAGCAGGAGGTGCAGTACCAAATATTTTAGGATATGTGTGCTGCTACTTTTTGGAGAATAACGGTTGATATCGTTCAGGTGTTCAGCAGTAGTGCGGTCGTTTATTCGGGTGGTTGGAAACAGATGCAGGTCTGCAATATTAGGATATGTTGTAAAACCCGCATGCTTTTACCATGCATAGTACCTTAGGATCGTACGTACTAGTTACAAACTTTCCTAATATAGCATGATTACGATTACGTATTAGGAGTTTATGTATTACGTACGTGTTAGAACACGATAAGTATTTTATATGAACGATCACGTAATAATTATTTAGCAATAATTAATCACGAACATACGATCACTGAATAACGAGCGTAATTAAAACACGAGTTATTATTAATTATGTATATATATTTAATACGAGCGTAATTAAATATATAAGTGTATGGTAATTACGTAACGAGAACATTTAAAACACGAACATAATTAAACATAAATGTGTACGAAATTACAAGACACGAAACGAGGTACGAGAACCCCCCGAGGGAGTCCCTACCCGTGGCCAAAAGAAGGTAATGGGCCAAGCCCATTACCAATTTTACTAAGAGGGGGATAAAAAGAGTTTTTACTACTCAAATCAAAGTTACAGAAGATTTTAAGAAAAACCTAAAACCCTCCCTTGTCTCCTTCTTTGTGCCGCCACCTACAAACCACCATAGGAGGTGATTTTGATCTTGGATCTTGTTGATTTATTGGTTGTTCGTGTTTGTTCTTCACCCTCTTGATCCACGAATACGGTAAAACCTTTTTCTTTTTAATTAATCTTTTATTTAATTAAGAACACGTGATGTTTTTATAAAAACACATTAATTAAACCTAGATCTAACATGTTTTGATCATTAATTAATCAAAAGGGTCGATCTAAGGGGTGTTTGTTTTGGGCCGCAAGGTACAACCGACCCAAGGGGGTTCGGTTTGTTCTTAGCCGACCACCACCAAGACCTTTTTGGTCTTGGTTGGTGCGTGTGGGTCCCACGGCAGCAATGGGGTACCCCGATTTGGTTCGGGGTACGGTGTTGTTTCATATCCGGTGCATGTTTTTAGGCTTAGATCCGGATCATGATTATGTTAGTTGTTTATGTTATAAACTTATGTTAAGAATTAAATTAATAAGATGTAATTAATTTAATAACATGACTTAGGTTAACTAATTATTAATAAACATGAATTATTTTTAACCTAAGTATTTATATTATTAAGACTTATAATTAGTTAATTATTTTAAAAACCATGGATATAATTAATTAATTAAACATGACTTAGGTTATATTATTAGTATTTAATAATACATATTTTAACCTAAGTATTTAATATATTTAATTAAAAACATGTCATACTTTAATTAAATATTATAACCTATAGTTTAATTAAATTACATGAAATAATTATTAAACTATATAATATATCATATGACTTAGGATATAATCATGAAAACACTTAGGCTTATTTACTTAGCTTATTTAACCAGCTTATTTCTAATTATGGAAACTTTCTATTTTTAGAAACTTAATTAAATAAGGCAGCTATTTTATTTATGGAAACCAGCTATTTTTAGAAACTTATTTATTTAAGGCAGCTAATCTATTTATGGAAACTTATTTAATTAAGGCAGCTAATCTATTTATGGAAACTTTCTATTTCTAGAAACTTATCTATTTTAAGCAGTAAATCTATTTTTGGAAACTTTCTATTTTTGGAAACTTTCTATTTTTGGAAACTTTCTATTTTTGGTAACTTTCTATTTTTGGAAACTTTCTATTTTAGGAAACCTGCTATTTTTGGAAAGTTACTTATTATTACACAGTAAGTATAATAACACATGAAATATCAGAAATACTTAATCAGAATGAACATGATATAAGATTTAACACAGTTTAAGGCTCTAAACAATGTAAATAGTAAGAACACATAAAATAAGCTAAGACATGATATAAAACCAGCTATGTATGTAGTAAGCAGATACTTATTTCATGTACGTATTTATGTAGCACTAGTGTTTCGGAAGTAGGATTCTCGCAGTTCGTCGTTCTCGTTCACTGGACATAAGGTACGGATTCCCGTCCTTTCAGTATGGACATTCTTTCCTTATTAGGATTTCCCCGTATGCAGCCAACTGTTTTCCCGTAGTATAAGTTATGAGTTTGATTGCTTATGTTTAATTAAGATTACCTATAGCCATATACATGCATGACCAGTTTCACCTAGTTATGGAGGTACCATAACCATAACATTAGAGGCACTGATGTTATGACTTCACCACGGCGGAGTGATTTCTCGTGGCGTCCCTTCAGCTTTTGGCCATTTATTTATATTTATCATGTGGGGCATATGGGTGCATCCTAGTTACACGTTTTTATTCAGGATTACATGGTGAATGTGGTGTGTGCCTTGCATCCTTCACAAGGAGCTGATCCCTCCTACCCATAAAACCAGTATATTAAATTAGAGGCAGCCCCTCTAATTTGCATGATGAGGTCACCCCTCCAATTATTCATGCACGGTGGATATTCATGACCTATATTGGCTAATGGTAAAATATGACAAACAGTTTTTATAAGATAAACATAAGACTTTCAAACTATAAAACCAGTTTTATTAAGACTTAACCAGGTTACTCGGGACTTAGTTTCTTCCGCTGTTATTATGTTATATGCTTATCCTATTCATGCTTTATTGTACATCCGTGCACTGAGCGTATTGCTCAGCCGTTTTCCTTTTCTATGTTCCCAAAACGGCAGGTACTCAGGGACGCTCGTAGACACTAAGAGTACGTGCATATGGACTGGAAGCTGTCTAGCCTTCTTTACATTATGCATTTCTTTTCTTTATGATACTTATGCTTTGGACATTGTCTCGTCCTTATTCCTTACTATACTATGTTGGTGTGTGATGAGCTTTACTTTTGGACTACTGATGTTTGATTCCGGTATTTTCCTTTATATGGTCAAGTAATGTTTAGACATTTTACCTTGTATGCTTTGATGACACGCCATAATTACTTTGATATTTCCATTTCCAAAATGGGGTGTTACAATTATGGTATCAGAGCCAAGGCTTCGACCTGTAGGCTCTCAAATATGACCTGTGATTAGTGGGTAGTCACTACGGTCTTCCTAGAACTGACAGTTGCTTTCATGCATTCATCATTTTTAAGCATACATATACATGTCATTGTTGTAGGGTTTTTGACTAAGTAATGGTTGGTACAGGACTGGCCCTATTTAGTCACATGTGTTTTATCGAAACTTTTAGATTTGGGATCGACCCATAGGCGTCCCCTCGATATGTCTTTTGTTTTGAGTGAACTGACCAGAGGCGTTCACTCTCGAGCATCCAAAGTTTTCATAAAACTGCATCATGCATTCATACAAAAATTTTCTTGCATAAATTTTTTCTCGTGAAATTTTTAGTATAAATTTTTTTTCATGTATATATTTTATATTTTATGTTTTGAACTGTTAATCATATGTTTTATGTTATACTGTCGGATGGTTCTCACACGCGAACAGGAGCAGCTCAATGCTGCAATTCAGGCTGCCATGCAAGCCTTGCTTCCTCAACTGAGGAATGACATCCGGGCTGAAGTTCAAGCTGCCAACAATCAGCAGCAGCACAATCAGCCACTTCCTCCTCCTCCTCCAGTGACATTAGCAGTATGGTTGGAGAGATTCAACAAGCTCCGCCCTCGAGCTTTTGAGAAGACAGATAGCCCCAGCGATGCTGAAAGCTGGTTGGCTCACATCGAGAAGATCTTCAACGCTATGGGCTGTGACCCCGCATACAAGGCGAGGTTGGCATGCTATCGGTTCGAAGGCGATGTACTCAACTGGTGGTTAGCTTTGATGCAATCTGAAGGTGGTGATGAGTGGGTTGCTGGTTTGACTTGGGCTCAGTTCAAGGACAGGGTGATGGAGCAGTTCTTTCCCAAGGTTGAGCAGGACAAACTCAAGAGAGAGTACCATGGGGTCCGTCAGAGGGATGGGGAGAATAGCAATGAGTTTATGCAGCACTTTCTTCGCTTGGCTGGTTTCCTTGGTGCGGCAGCAGGTACTCTTGAAGAGCAGACACATCACTTCAGATGGGCTCTTCGCACATCGGTCGCAAACAATCTGGTGTGTGCTACGTTCAATACTGTAGCACAAGTGGCCGATGCAGCACGGAAACTGGAGATGCTGCAGGAGAGGGATGAGTTCGGGGAAGCTGAAAGACCCGACAAGAGGTAACCTTCATATTCAAGCGGTGATCAATCCGTATATCCTCCATATGTCAATTATTCATCTCTTTAAATGTATCTTCCAGGCAGAAAACTGGGGACCGGTCTCAGCCGGCTACTCAGCAGCAGCCTCATCAGCCCAAGGGAAATGGTCAGACTAATGACCGATCTGCTACGGATAGGTGTGGCGGTAATGACAATTACCGTAACAACGCCGAGCAATCCAGCAACATCAGGTCCTAATACTTACGAAATTCCTTATGTTTTACGTTATGACTCATATTCTGACACTTTAAGCAAACTTCTACCAGGAACCATGGAAACGGTAGGGACCAGAACCAGAGAGGTTCGTAGCCTAGCCGTCCAGCTATCACTGGTATTCAATTTTACGATTATCCACTTCGTCCTTTGTACCCAACTATTATGTCTTATGTAAAATGTTTTATCATGTCCTCAGCCAGCCAGAGCACCTGCTGGAGGATACACTCATCCTCTTTGCTCTACTTGCCACCGTAGGCACCCAGGACCATGTCGCCGTAATACTGATGCGTGCTTCAAGTGTGGTCTTCCTGGCCATATTATGAAGGATTGCCGTAAGGGCGAGATGGAGGGTACATCGGGACATGCTGATACCAAGCCGTCTCCTACTGCCGGGCGTGTCTACACGACATCTCGAGACCAAGCCAACAAGTCTACAGGTACCATCACTGGAATCTTGTATATGTATGGTCGCGCTGCATGTGTTCTTTTCGATACGGGTGCTACTCACTCGGTTATTTCTACTGCTTATGCTAAGAACATTAGGATGCCTCCCTTGCCACTAGAAAATAGGCTTAGTATTTCCACGCCTTTGGGGGACTCTGTATTAATCACCCATGTATACAAGAGTCTTCCCCTAGAATTTGATGATAAGGTTCGACCTGTCGACGCACTTCCGCTGGACATGAATGACTTCGACATGAATTTGGGCATGGATTGGCTATCCAAATATCATGCTACTATAGACTGCCATTCATATCGAGTTATCTTCGGTGATGTCAATGTACCAGAGTACATTAATAATGGGTTCATACCCGGACGGTCTGTACAAATCATATCCACCCTGCAAGCGCGTGCACTACTGTCACATGGCTGCGAGGGTTACCTAGCTACGGTTCACGACATGGATGCTGAATCTCCATCGATTCAGGATCAACCAATAGTGTCGGAATTCCAAGATGTGTTTCCAGCAGAACTTCCGGGCATACCACCTGCACGAGAAGTGGAATTCAGTATCGAGCTGGTTCCAGGAACTGAACCAATCTCCAAGGCTCCTTATCGCATGGCTCCCATAGAGCTGAAGGAGCTGAAGGATCAACTGCAAGAACTTCTCGAACGAGGTTTCATTCGATCGAGCGCACCTCCATGGGGCGCACCAGTTTTGTTTGTTAAGAAGAAGGACGACAGTATGCGTCTTTGCATAGACTATCGCGAGCTCAACAAGATTACCATTCGGAATAGGTATCCACTGCCACGCATTGACGATCTGTTTGACCAACTCCAAGGGGCCAAACACTTCTCCAAGATCGATCTTAGGTCAGGCTATCATCAGTTACGAGTCAAGGAGCAGGATATTGCTAAGATTGCTTTTCGTACTCGTTATGGCCACTACGAGTTTGTAGTTATGCCATTTCGCCTGACAAACGCTCCAGCAGTGTTCATGGATCTGATGAACAGAATCTTCCATGAATTTCTGGACAAATTCGTCATTGTTTTCATCGATGACATCCTGATTTTCTCTAAGTCCAAGGAGGAACACGAAGACCATCTTCGTACAGTACTACAGATTCTTCGCCAGAAGCAGCTGTATGCTAAATTCTCCAAGTGTGAGTTCTGGTTAGACAAGGTGGCATTCTTAGGTCACATTGTATCAGCAGAAGGAATCACTATGGATCCAGCGAAGGTTGAGGCCATCACTAAGTGGCCGAGGCCGAAATCAGCGACGGAAGTCCGCAGTTTCTTAGGCTTAGCTGGCTATTATCGTAGGTTCGTAGAGAACTTTTCTCGCTTAGCACTACCATTGACCAAACTGATGCGGAAAGGGGAGAAATTCGTCTGGACTGAAGATCGAGAGAAGAGCTTTGAAGACCTGAAGCAGAAGCTTGTATCTGCACCTATTCTTACTCTACCATCTGGTACGGGTGGATTTCAAATCTACAGCGATGCATCGGGGAAGGGACTTGGCTGTGTTCTCATGCAACATGGGAAAGTGATCGCGTACGCTTCACGGCAGCTTAAGCCTTATGAAGAGAATTACCCCACGCACGATCTGGAGCTTGTTGCAGTCGTGTTTGCATTGAAGATATGGAGACACTACTTATATGGAGAATCATGTGACATTTTCACGGACCACAAGAGCTTGAAGTATATCTTCACTCAACGTGAATTGAACATGAGGCAGAGGAGATGGTTAGAGCTGTTGAAGGATTATGACATTAATCTGCAGTATCATCCCGTAAAGGCAAATGTAGTAGCAGATGCCCTTAGCAGGAAGTCCGGAATGATCAACAGCATTAGAATCAAAGAGGAAATCATAAGAGACTTGGAGCGACTAGACATCAAGATCATGGTACGTGGACAGCATGGTTACTGGGCTAATCTTAGAGTAGAACCCGAGTTACTATCTAAGATCAAGGAAGCTCAGAAGGATGACGGAGAAATATGGGCGATAGTACAGAATTTGGAGAAGCAGACAGAATTCAGAGTAGATGCAGATGGTATCGTATGGCAGGGCACAAGACTTTGTGTTCCTGATGACCAAGAACTTCGGGAAGCTTTGTTAGCAGAAGCTCATAGCTCCCCATTCTCGATACATCCTGGTTCAACTAAAATGTACCATGACATCAAGCAGTACTTTTGGTAGAGTGGTATGAAACAGGATGTCGCAACTTACGTCTCCAAATGTCTTACCTGCCAGCAGGTTAAGATCGAGCATCAGCGATCTGGCGGTCTCCTTCAACCGTTAGATATTCCAGAGTGGAAGTGGGACAAAATCACCATGGATTTTGTTACCGGTCTTCCGCCTACCAAAAGGAAGCACGATGCAATTTGGGTTATCGTTGATCGACCTACCAAATCAGCTCATTTCTTACCGATCCGCAAGGAAGATCCGGTAAGTAAACTCGCAGATACGTACAGACGAGAGATCATGAGACTACACGGTGCACCATCCAGCATCGTCTCAGACAGAGATCCTCGATTCACTTCGCGCTTTTGGAAAAGTCTGCAGAAAGCTTGGGGAACACAACTTAAGCTTAGCACAGCTTTTCATCCTCAAACGGACGGACAGTCGGAGCGAACCATTCAGACATTGGAAGATATGTTGAGGTCATGTGCGTTGGAATGGACGGGTGATTGGGACGAATACATCTGTTTGGTGGAGTTTGCGTACAACAACAGCTGGCACGCGAGCATCAAGTGTGCTCCATTTGAGATGTTGTATGGCAGAAAGTGTCGCGCCCCAATCTGCTGGGATCAGGTTGGCGAGCGAACACTCGAAGGACCAGAAATCATAGAGATGACAAACGAGAAGATCGCAGTAGCTAGGCAGAAGATTCAGGAGGCACGGTCACGTCAAAAGAGTTACGCCGACAAGCATCGTAGGGATTTACACTTTAACGTAGGAGATCACGTCTTCCTTAAGGTTTCGCCGGCACGTGGTGTTAGACGCTTCGGGATTAAAGGGAAGCTCAGTCCTCGTTTCATCGGACCGTTTGATATCATTGAACGAGTCGGTGAAGTATCTTACCGATTGGCGTTACCTCCGCAACTTTCGCATGTGCACAATGTGTTTCATGTGTCCTTACTCAGAGGGTACCAATATCATCCCCTTCACATGGTTCAGTATCCACTGGAACAGATTCGTGAAGATCTCGCTTTTATAGAAGAACCCGAACGAGTTCTTGACAGGCAAGAACGAGTCATGAGAAAGAAGACGATTCCATTCGTCAAAATTCTATGGAGGGATCATACCGAGCGGGAAGCCACTTGGGAAACAGAGGAGTCTATCCGGACTTCTTACCCTCATTTCATATTTTGAATTCGGGTATGTTCTTCTTTTCCAGTTACTTTATCTATAATTCGGGGACGAATTATTCTTTTTAGGGGGGAAGAGTTGTAAAACCCGCATGCTTTTACCATGCATAGTACCTTAGGATCGTACGTACTAGTTAAAAACTTTCCTAATATAGTATGATTACGATTACGTATTAGGAGTTTATGTATTACGTACGTGTTAGAACACGATAAGTATTTTATATGAACGATCACGTAATAATTATTTAGCAATAATTAATCACGAACATACGATCACGGAATCACGAGCGTAATTAAAACACGATTTATTATTAATTACGTATATATATTTAATACGAGCGTAATTAAATATATAAGTGTATCGTAATTACGTAACGAGAACATTTAAAACACGAACATAATTAAACATAAATGTGTACGAAATTACAAGACACGAAACGAGGTACGGGAACCCCCCGAGGGAGTCCCTACCCGCGGCCAAAAGAAGGTAATGGGCCAAGCCCATTACCAATTTTACTAAGAGGGGGATAAAAAGAGCTTTTACTACTCAAATCAAAGTTACAGAAGATTTAAGAAAAACCTAAAACCCTCCCTTGTCTCCTTCTTTGTGCCACCACCTACAAACCACCATAGGAGGTGATTTTGATCTTGGATCTTGTTGATTTATTGGTTGTTCGTGTTTGTTCTTCACCCTCTTGATCCACGAATACGGTAAAACCTTTTTAACCTTTTTCTTTTTAATTAATCTTTTATTTAATTAAGAACACATGATGTTTTTATAAAAACACATTAATTAAACCTAGATCTAACATGTTTTGATCATTAATTAATCAAAAGGGTCGATCTAAGGGGTGTTTGTTTTGGGCCGCAAGGTACAACCGACCCAAGGGGGTTCGGTTTGTTCTTAGCCGACCACCACCAAGACCTTTTTGGTCTTGGTTGGTGCGTGTGGGTCCCACGGCAGCAAGGGGGTACCCGATTTGGTTCGGGGTACGGTGTTGTTTCATATCCGGTGCATGTTTTTAGGCTTAGATCCGGATCATGATTATGTTAGTTGTTTATGTTATAAACTTATGTTAAGAATTAAGTTAATAAGATGTAATTAATTTAATAACATGACTTAGGTTAACTAATTATTAATAAACATGAATTATTTTTAACCTAAGTATTTATATTATTAAGACTTATAATTAATTAATTATTTTAAAAACCATGGATATAATTAATTAATTAAACATGACTTAGGTTATATTATTAGTATTTAATAATACATATTTTAACCTAAGTATTTAATATATTTAATTAAAAACATGTCATACTTTAATTAAATATTATAACCTATAGTTTAATTAAATTACATGAAATAATTATTAAACTATATAATATATCATATGACTTAGGATATAATCATGAAAACACTTAGGCTTATTTACTTAGCTTATTTAACCAGCTTATTTCTAATTATGGAAACTTTCTATTTTTAGAAACTTAATTAAATAAGGCAGCTATTTTATTTATGGAAACCAGCTATTTTTAGAAACTTATTTATTTAAGGCAGCTAATCTATTTATGGAAACTTATTTAATTAAGGCAGCTAATCTATTTATGGAAACTTTATATTTTTAGAAACTTATCTATTTTAAGCAGTAAATCTATTTTTAGAAACTTTCTATTTTTGGAAACTTTCTATTTTTGGAAACTTTCTATTTTTGGAAACTTTCTATTTTTGGAAACTTTCTATTTTTGGTAACTTTCTATTTTTGGAAACTTTCTATTTTAGGAAACCTGCTATTTTTGGAAAGTTACTTATTATTACACAGTAAGTATAATAACACATGAAATATCAGAAATACTTCATCAGAATGAACAGGATATAAGATTTAACACAGTTTAAGGCTCTAAACAGTGTAAATAGTAAGAACACATAAAATAAGCTAAGACATGATATAAAACCAGCTATGTATGTAGTAAGCAGATACTTATTTCATGTACGTATTTATGTAGCACTAGTGTTTCAGAAGTAGGATTCTCGCAGTTCGTCGTTCTCGTTCACTGGACATAAGGTACGGATTCCCGTCCTTTCAGTATGGACATTCTTTCCTTATTAGGATTTCCCCGTATGCAGCCAACTGTTTTCTCGTAGTATAAGTTATGAGTTTGATTGCTTATGTTTAATTAAGATTACCTATAGCCATATACATGCATGACCAGTTTCACCTAGTTATGGAGGTACCATAACCATAACATTAGAGGCACTGATGTTATGACTTCACCACGGCGGAGTGATTGCTCGTGGCGTCCCTTCAGCTTTTGGCCATTTATTTATATTTATCATGTGGGGCGTATGAGTGCATCCTAGTTACACGTTTTTATTCAAGATTACATGGTGAATGTGGTGTGTGTCTTGCATCCTTCACAAGGAGCTGATCCCTCCTACCCATAAAACTAGTATATTAAATTAGAGGCAGCCCCTCTAACTTGCATGATAAGGTCACCCCTCTAATTATTCATGCACGGTGGATATTCATGACCTATATTGGCTAATGGTAAAATATGACAAACAATTTTTATAAGATAAACATAAGACTTTCAAACTATAAAACCAGTTTTATTAAGACTTAACCAGGTTACTCGGGACTTAGTTTCTTCCGCTGTTATTATGTTATATGCTTATCCTATTCATGCTTTATTGTACATCCGTGCACTGAGCGTATTGCTCAGCCGTTTTCCTTTTCTATGTTACCAAAACGGCAGGTACTCAGGGACGCTCGTAGACACTAAGAGTACGTGCATATGGACTGGAAGCTGTCTAGCCTTCTTTACATTATGCATTTCTTTTCTTTATGATACTTATGCTTTGGAGATTGTCTCGTCCTTATTCTTTACTATACTATGTTGGTGTGTGATGAGCTTTACTTTTGGACTACCGATGTTTGATTCCGATATTTTCCTTTATATGGTCAAGTAATGTTTAGACATTTTACCTTGTATGCTTTGATGACACGCCATAAATACTGTGATATTTCCATTTCCAAAATGGGGTGTTACATATGTGGTTTGCTATTTTTTCTAGGGTGTTTGGTTAGAGTGTTGTCATTTTGATTGGGTGTTTGGCGTAAGTATCACATGTACGCGAAACAATGGAGAAAGCATTATGGGATGGTATCTCAGGAGAAGTATGATCAAGTAGGTGGTGGGAGAGTATTGAGAAGAGTAACAGGGGGTGGCTGTAAAAGAGTGGCAGGAGGAAACTGTTGGGGAGTTTGCGATAGAGCAGATGCAACAACCATGTAGGATCGGGACTGTGGTGGCTTCTCAGGTTTTGAAAGTTGCAGCTAGTATATCTTCACAACCTCAGATCCAATATACAAATTCCTTGATATGGCCTATAAAGAACACAAAATAACAGAGAATCAGATACATTTAAAAGGAAAAGAGAGTGGTGATTTTAAATAATCTAATTCAAACATAGAGTCAAAATGAATTTTTAAACATGTAATCACCAATGTATACCTATATAAACTGTCTATAATGTGGTTTGATAAAATTGGCCAGTTTGATATAATCTTTAAAACGATCAAAGTTTTAGTTTTAACTACTTTGACCAGCAGAGGGTCTCCAAGGGAGGCTTGTCTTAGTCTTGTTATTGCTAATTGGGAAGCTTGGATTTCTAGACCGTTGATCTTTTTTTTCAATATACCTTAGTTAATAAAGTATTGTAAATGTTTCTGATTGTTTTACAGTATACCTCAGTTAGCAAGGAAAATGAACCAAGTTCTAAAATATCTAACTTACCTTCGATTTGCTCAGGAGCATCATCTTGAGGGTGGTAGGAGTCCATGGTCCTATAAGAGTCATGGTCATAAAGGGGTTCGGTAGGCGCGGGGGCAGGCACATCATGCACATAACTGTATATGTTAGATTGGGTAAGAGCCAAGCGTTAAAGAACATTTACACAGACATTTAGGGGTATATTTTAATTTTAAAAGAATTGGCTTTTATCTCCTTTTTCTCAGGTGTTACTAAGAAGTTTTCAGCTACTTTACATCACAAATGTATTTATTTTAAGAACATTTCTCCTTTATCATGACTCAAATGCAGGCTAAAGATAGACAAAAGAAGAGGAAAGTGGCTAAGGATAGACAAATGCCTACGACATGACTACATGAATAATAGTAAGATGAAAGGGGAAAGTGGCAAACCTGCTGTGATGAGACTGGAATTTGATATTCGGATCTGCGTGGGCAGAGTATGTAATGTACAAACTGCATGTACCAAGATGGGCTCGAAGCAAGTAGCTGAAATCAAGCATTAAGAATTGGAATATATACCGCCAACATAAAACTGTTACTAAAACACTTGGCAGAAAAGTAATCAGCTACTATAAAATTTAGAAGTAATTAATAAATAAAAAGATAACAGAATGATTGTAAAGACATGCCTAAATTAGAGGTATGATGGTTACTTCTTCTGATTCTCACCCTCAGCTAAAACATTTACCATATCAGAACCAACTGTGTCACCACAAGACCATTAAAGTCAAACAACCTATTTATATAAGGCTTAGAGTCGGTTTCAGTTTAGCCTTGTAAGAATTGTATTTGTGCTACAGTATAAACTTGTATTGTATTAAGAAATCTGAATTTTTAAATAGCATTACAGTAAAGTCCAACACAACTCTATTATTAGCCAACGCACAAACTTTAACACAAGTGCGTATCTTCGAACACGTGTCAAACCAGTCAAAGAACACTTCACCCCTCCCACATATCTCAGTTTTCCATCTCGCAGTCGAGGCAAGATTATACCACCAGTACTGTAGAAAAACATTATCACCCGCACCCTCTCCTATGCTGCATCCAAAAACACGCTATTTCTTATGCTTAGAATTTCCATCTTCTACAATATTAACTAAAATACACAAATCCATCTCGGATCATAATCGAAAGGACTTGGAGCTTCTTGAGGGTTTGAGATATGTTTTGTTGCTAATGCCCTTAACCTGTCACGAAAGAGATTGTATCACATAAAGTGCTAACAAAATCTTGAACACACAATCAAGAGTGAATTATTACCTACAAAAGCCAGCGATAGATAAAGCATCGATGCTGGCTTCTGTTCCTCCAGCCACCATAACATCAGCATCTCCAAACGGAACCATTCTTGCTGCATCGCGTATTGAATTTTCCTTCGTGGAACGTGTTGTCACTGCAACATGATTGGGTCCTTAATTTTAATATTAGAACCAGAAAATCCATTACGAAACATAAAAATAACAATTAAACTATAAGAAGAGTCCCTAAATTTGATATAATTACGCACCTGGAACCCATACTTCATGCTCACATGACCAGCAGACATGTTGATTAATATTCGAAGGAACAAAAAAAGGACTAAGACGACGCAGTCTCTGGATTAAAAGAATAATGACACAAAACAGGCTTTTATAATGTGATTAAGAAATCAATAGCTAAAAGAAAGAAGAAAATAAATGTCAAAGAAGAACAAAAATAAACCTTTCACATATCTGCAAATATTTGAACGATATCACCGAAACAAAATATGTAACTTTCTTTTTTTTTGAAAGGCAAAAAATATGTAACTTTCTAACAGAGTAAAAATAAAGCAGCGACGCAAACTATACCTCCTCAAAGGGATGAGTGCCCGGGTGTGCTTTCAAATCTTGTTACAAATTCTGTAGTGAAAAAACGTAGGAACATTAGAAAGTGATTATTCAATGCAGCAAAAACACAGATCTAAATTTTTTTTTCTCATATAAAACCAAGCCGGCTCACTCAGGTTATCATATTTGCACATAAAACCAATTCGAGTCAATCACCATACAAAAAAGTAGAAGCAAACTTACTTCTTCAGCACATAATGCCCGGTGTTGATCATTTATATCACAGTCCAAGCAGTTTAGTATACCTAGAATGTCGCTTCTTTTAGATAGTTAAAACCGGTTAATTTATGTGGGACTGACTATAGTATGGTGGGCGTTGTCTGATGTCCTCGGGAAACAAAAGATCACAACCTTCAATTCTGCATTGAGTTTATGAACCTGCATTTGCTCTTCACAAGTATTCTTAAGAAGACGATGAAGTCTTGAATGATAAAACCTCCAACAAGTATTCATTTGTTTCATATAAAGTTAAAATCCAAAAAAAACTCCCTAATTCCTATATAAACTTAAACAAACGCCACCCAACAAAAAAATTTATAGGCCTTTTTCCAAATATAATGTTCGACCAAAAAAGAAGTCAATAGCTATATTTGACTACTCAGACTGAATTTATTAACTATAGCAATTCATAGGAAAAAAACTAAGCACCAAATATAAATTTACTCATCTTGAAAGTCCACATATTCCGAATCTGTTTTGTAAACATTTTGCTAAATTGAATTCAAGACTACTCTTCCGCTTTGATAAACTCCTAAAAGTTTGGAACTTGATGACTGAGAAAGAAATCGGTCGATTCTTCGATGTCTAAGGAATCCTAAAAATTGTCTTAAACTGTTACCTTAGGCTCCAATAGTCATCTTGTAACCATTTTGAGCATCATCTTGTAACATTTTGGTCACAACGTGTGTATGTAAACGAAAATCCCAATAATTTAAAATTTTAAGTAAAATGTAAACAAAACTTAAAGTGGTGGCGTTGCCTGAGATTATGGCTGCAAGGGTAACTACTTTCTGATTCTTCTCTGATTGAATGTGTGGCTCGCCACCATACTAATTAAAATGCTCCATGGTTTAATAATATGTCTATATTATATTTAGCAGACCCTATTTAGCCAAAAAACAATTCTTCTATGGATTGCGTAGCATTAAATACAGCTTTTTTATCTGTACATATGGAGTAGTCTGAAGAGGGAAACGGTCCGACGGGATTAACACGGTAAAGGGCCTCAAAGAGCATAACTAATTTTGATGGAAGTTGGTTAGTTTCTTTATCCAATAAAGTACATTACTGCAAATTAATAGTACGTGTAGTAAAATCTATAGAAAATGTTGCGAAAATCTAATAAATATAAAGAAATATATTGGCAACCATGGATGTGTGATTTCATAATTTTTTTTATAAAAAATGGATGTATGATCCTATATAGTGTCGGCCTCGGTAACGGTTAAGTTCTCAACTCAGTTTATGCGCTCTGTGATGTCATAAACTATGTTAGTGTCTGCAAGTCTTAGGTCTTCACGTAGTTTGGTCTGCAATTGCGTGTGTAACTGCCCTTTTTGGTACTGGCCTTCATACTCGCTTCAGTAGATGTGTTCTCAGCTTGTGTCCTCAGCTTAGTTTATGCGCTTTGTGATGTCAGAAAGAATCTATGTGTCTGCAAGTGTTTGGTCTGTAATTTGTGTAGTCTGCAATAAGGCAATTACCCTATTTGGTACATGCCTTTTTATGTGATTGGTTAATTAATAAGTGTTATGGTGGGCGTGGCCTTTACTGTCTTTGGTTGTTTGTGGCTAGAAATGGTTGGGATTGAGTTCACTTTTAGTGTTTATCTATTTTGTAAGTGTTACCGGGGACATGCCTCTTATATGTTATGCTCCTTTGTCCTATATCACAAATATGTATAGTAATAAGTATGTAAAAATAGAAGCGAGTGATATAGTACATACCACAACTATTAGGAAAACGTATGAATTAAAGTATCCAAAATGATTTACCAAGTATATATTTTTATTGTCTATAATCTACATACAGTTAATGATTACCTAACAAAATACCTGGCTCCTTGGATATTTCCTCATTACAATGGCAATCTCGACATGTGTACATTATAATGGGTAGGTCTTCACAAGTATTCTTAAGAAGACGATGAAGTCGTCAATGATTCCCATTTGGTCTTTTTAGGTTTTAAAAATATAAAACCTCAGCTCCTTGATAGTGAAATTCTCACACGACTTCTGCTACCCACCAACCACTTTAGGAAAACACGCAATGTCTACAATCCGAGGTGGGTCAGTTAAATCTCTCTCGAAAGTCATTCTGCAAGTGAGATAATGTGTCAAATATAAGTAGCATTTCAAGATAGTTTACCCTAAATATTTATGTAAAACGATGGTATGTAGGATGCTTAGGTGGGACGGGTAACTAATTAAAACAGCTATAGTTAATGTGTTATCTTCATGTCTAAGTCCTTTTGGTTATAGTTCAGATTGGGCCGATCAATAATGAAGGATTGAATATGGAAATTGACCACAGCTAAATTTAATCTAATATATCAATCAGAATTTATGCATTTGGTTATACCTCATATGACTTTCTGCTCATTATGCTCATTTAAACCATATACTTACCTCAGTATTAACTATCTAAAGTCTTTGACCCATTAGAGATGATATGACCCAAACCAATCCAATTATAGGTAACCTGCTAATTTCTAATTTATTTTCTCCTGGTAGTTTTCCTTCTTGGATTCCACATATAGCTCAATCTTAGATCAGGTTTTAATGGGAACATCTGTAGCACCATATGATGCACAAGTAAGAACATAAACTCTTTAGTACTTATCTTAAAATCTTGTTCAAACTCGGCCTGAAAATGGCATAACACATATAATAATAACTTACGATATTTAGCAAATGAGATCTTGAAATGTTATAGTCTCTATTTTTCTCATCAGAAGCTTGATACATTTTAATTAAGTTTATACCTTTGTCTATATGAAACACGTTTAGTAAAAATATTTATGTGAAGATTTTTTCAAAATACGCTTATTCTCATTATCTGGTCAGTTAAATTTAGTTGAAGAAGATATACTGGCAAATTAGCATCGGAAAACACTTACATCATGCATCTTTTGGCATCTAGTCTTTCAACATGTCTCTTTGCAGTTATTTAGCAAAAATTAGCTTTATTATGATTAAAATCATCATCCTCTGAATCATTAGTTGCTACAACCCCCAAATCCTTAGATGCAGGTGCAAAATCAGATTCATCAGAGCTTGGGTCATCTCCATCTCTATCACCCTCAATTCCCTCCCCGTCATTATTACAGGGAACACCTTCTCACGTCGATGTGTTTTGATTCCTGAACGAAAGCACATGATGCCTCTGTAAAAAAATATCCCAAGAAAGAAAATTGCATCCGTATCATTGTATCAATAAGAGGATTTGCACCAAGAACGAAACATTAGCTGATGAAGTTAAGAGATACCTGGCACACGAACACTTTTCGTTAACTACACAAGAGAAGTAATGTTTACTATTGAGATAAAGTATTGATGGTGTGCTATCTTTCCAATCCCCGTCCTCGTTGCTGCTATCATTACTGTTTGCAGCTGAAAATGGATTCGCTCTTTTCATGCACATTCCCTTGGATACACTTCGATCTAAAGATGACCCGTTAACTGGACTCGATAAGCTTGATCTAAATGGGGTTGGTGGCTCAGGTTTGAAAAAAGTGTATTCATCTTCATCCTGAAACAATGATGATGTATATAACTCCTATTTTTATCCAACGTCTCTTATAGATGTTGGTACGCCCAAATGGCTATGTAGTTACCAGAACCCAAAATTAGATGCTACAATTAGAGAAAAAGTTGAAACCTGTAACTTTCAAAGCAATATTCAATTAATCATTACCTTAATGGCAGAATTGTCACCAATCTTCTGTCATGTGTAGCTTGAAAGATGGCATCTTTGCCTAGACCGAGACCAAGACGAAGCTGATAAGCCATAGGATAAAGGACCGACACCTTGTGTAGCTTGGCTGCAAGATGTAAAAAAAAGTAACACATATTATTTCCAACAGGAAAGTTACCCATCAGCCCATTGCCCAAGTTTGATGCCACCTGTTTCAAATTAACCAATCTGATAGAGATCATTAAAGCTTCTACCTTTAAGAGGAGATACAAAAAGTAATTGTATTCTGCCAATTGTTTCCTGCAGAGATAATTGCAATTATTCCTTTGGCACCTGCGCGCTGCAATAGGTGTCCTGATGAGGTCTAAAGGATATGTAGCTGTAGCAGCTGTGATTCCAGGCATGCCACCTCCTATGAAGTGCACACAAGCATTTGTAGATGCAGTTCCTATTATCTATGATACCTGGAATCGACAAATTCAGTTAGAATCCATAGGTATATGACTCAGATAACTCAGAATAACTGACAATATACCATTCACATAATAGCATATGAAAACAAAGCCCAGACATCACATGTCAAAGAGTAAGATATACTGAAATAAAGTGTAGAATTATGTCTACAGGCTGGTTTAACATGTGCAAATAACTCCCCTTCAGAACACTTTGGATAGGCACAAAAGCCACCTTATGAAACGCGCTCATAAAGAATCTCTCATATTCATCTGCTGCAAATATTGTGCTGAGGCATATGGCTCAAAATTTGCACAAATATTGATCTAAGCCTAACCTCAAACATAAGCATAGAGAAATACCTCTAACCTTTCTTATACTGCTATATCTAATTCTTTTCAACCTATTTACATTAACAACACTGAGTTCCTTTGTAATAATCTGTTGACATTGTATAAAAAATTCATTTTAAAACATTTAGCATACAATAAACATAGTGGTTCAGATCCAATACCGAGTCTACGATTAAAAAAGAATTTAAAGAGGAATGTCAAGTCTAGCATATTCCATGAGTTTAATCCAGAAAACTGAGTTGTAACATATCGTTATAAGATTCAGACCACTCTTAAGCTTAGCTAAGACCCAATCCATTTCATTCTGAAATTATCACCATGGGTATATATGCACAATTAATTATCTTTAGTTATCTACTTAGATATCTCTAATTCACTGAAAAATAAAACCTTTTAATGGTTGATTCTATTAATCAGAAAACCTAACATAATTCACTAAAGTGCTAAATAAAATAACATATGAAATTACCAAACACAAAAAAAACTTACGTACAACTGGAGGATAGGTAAACAGAATCGTGTTCTTGTCCTTAGTATAGATAGATGATGAGTTGCAATAGTTTCTTTATGAAATCTAATGAATATTGAAGTTGATAATTATCGTTAACAAAACAAACAGATTACGAACAAAAGAAAACAAAACACAAAAAAACCCACAAAAACAAAACAAACAGTTACAAACATTTTCAAATGGATTATTATATTCAATCTTGGGAAATCCACAGCCTTTTCATCGTAACAGAATGCTTTTCATCGTGACAGAGCTAATCCCTTTCTCATTCAAATTAGAAGGGGCGTTTGGTCAAAATAGGGACTATACTCGAAATGCTCGAAACACTATTAAATCTGTAACAACAAACAGAGAAGTATAAACAAACAAATGTATATGTTCCACTTCCCTCACCAACCTCGTCATCGGGATCATCGCATCTCAGATTATGATAATGATTCCGACCCTGCACAAGATGGACTTCAATATTATATACATAAACCCATAAGAAACGTTCAATCTGATTAGGGTTTAATTTATTTGTGTCATCAACGGTTTATAAACATACACCTGATCACATTAATTCCTCTGTTCATAACACAAACTAAAAGAATGTTCAATCGTAGTTCAATCTGATTAGGGTGTATGTTTATTTGTGTCATAAACTGTTTATAAACATAAACCCTAATCACATTAATTCATCTGTTCATAATAAATTAAACTTACGGAAACTAAAAAAACCTTCAATCGTAGATCAATCGGATTAGGGTTTATGTTTAATTGTGTCATAAACGTTTATAAACATAAACCCTAATCACATTACAGAAACTAAAAAAGCGTTCAACCGTAGATCAATCGGATTAGGGTTTATGTTTAATTATGTCATAAACAGTTTATAAACATAAACCCTAATCACATTAATTCATCTGTTCATAATCAGTTAAAGTTACAGAAACTGAAAAATGTTCAATCATGGTTCGATCGGATTAGGGTTTATGTTTCTTTGATGATAGATCAGTTGTTTGATCCAAGGTTTAAAAGGGTTATGATTGAAAAGGTTTCATGGGTGTTGGATTGAGGAAAATGGATTTGGAGTTGCTGGTGTGTGTGTTTCCCCGTGGTGTGTGTGTTTTCCCGTCAGTGAGTTAAAAAAATAATGATTTTTTTTTTCAACCTAGTATTTATAGGTGCGTTATCAAAACGCAGTATTTTTGAAATTGCGGCCCGGTTTTTACATATTGCGTTTTCGAACTCTAATTTTGGAAAGTTTTTGAGGTTTTTTAGCTAACAAACAAATTCTATTGGTTTAGAAGTGCCATGTCACATATGACATGGATTAGAGGTGTGGTATCAAGTCATATTTATACCTATATAATATATATATATATATATATATATATATATATATATATATATATATATATATATATATATATATATATATATATATATATATATATATATATATATATATATATATATATATATATATATATATATATATATATATACTAGTGGCAAAACCCGTCCGATGGACGGGTACAACTTATAATTGTCGTTTAACTTTTTATTATTTGGTAAATATTTGTTTGTAAATTTATCGTTTAGTATTGTTGTCTTTTAATGCATTATAAGTCGGCATGACTTGTATTTGTTGTCTAAGTTTTTTATTTATAAAAATAATTGTTCGTAACTTTTTTATTGAGTAAGTATTTGTTTGATTTTTCAGAAACATAGCCTTGGTTATTCAATGTTTTTTTCTTGTATAATTTTTTTAATTTATGATTAGTCGGATCAGTGTTTGGTAATGCTTAAACAAGTGTTTGGTAGTTTAGACATATTACTAATTTAATGCTATATATGATTAAAATATATTAGTTTTTTAATTATTTTGCAAGATTTTGTTTGCCAAAAGATTAATTATTTTATTATCGTTAATAAAAAAATTTGAGCTAAATGCTAAGGGTGTTAAAAAATCCAAAAAATCGACGAATCGAACCAAACGGCTCAACTCAAAACTAAAAAACCTGAAACTAAATAATCCGAAATAGAAAAGAACGAAATCAGAAAAACCCAACTATCACGGTTTGATTTCTATTTTCATTTTTAAATATACGCGCATATTATAGATTGAAAGACGGGGAGATAATGGACGAGCATTGCATACTCTTCTTTTACGATACTTTCTAAACATGACAAAAATTCAACATTTGTCGAAAGCGTGAAAGAGTCATTTAGTTGACTACTACCTCCGTCCCACTTTTATTGTCCTCATTTGACTTTTTGAAGTTTTTAACTTTTTAAATTTAATATTTAATAATTTTGTTTGTGTTATATAATACTTGATAAAAATGATATTAATGAAACATATTTAAAACGCAATCAATGCATATATATTTCATCAAATATTACATAACAAAAACAAAATTATTTAAGATTAAAGTTGAAAAATTAAGATATTAAAAAGATAAATGAGGAGAATTAAAATGGGAGGAAAGAAATATATAATTAATTTAGCATAAAATGAATCTTTATATAACGACTGTTTATGCAAGTATTAATTCTTACAAACTATAAAACGTCTAATGAATTTGTTTAAATAATTTCTATCTTTATTTCTATCTTCTATTTTTTTGTTAAGAAGTTAAAAAAACATTTTTTTTTCACATAGTATTATCGTGTTATGGGTTCAAACACTGAGTCAACCTAATCGAGTCACTGGATCACGAGATCGAGCATCGGATTTACCTGGTTGACTCATTGGGTCACGGGTTCGACCACCAGGTCAATCCGGTCGAGTCATCGAGTCACGAAATCAATCACCGGATAATCACGATTGAGTCACAGGCTCACGGGACCCGACCAGCGGGTCAACCCGATAGTCTCACTGGGTCATGGGTTCGACCACCGCGTCAACGCCGATAGAGTCACCGAGTCACAGGTTCGACCATCAAATCAAACCGGTCGGGTCTTCAGTTTACTGATCTGACTATCGGGTCAACCCAATCAAGTTCCTGGGTCACAAAATCGACCATCGAATCAACCCGGTTGAGTCATCGGTTCATTGATTCGACCAACCGATCAACCTGGGCAAGTCACCCGGTTACCGGTTTAACTATCCAATCAATTAATATATCATTAGCTATTTACCGCTAAGTAATTTTCGCATAAATGCACATGTAGCTAATAACCTGTAATAATGACAAGCCATGCATACCAATCAGGTATAATAGATATAAATATACGGAGTATTTCTTTTGCAAGTAACATGGTGATGCCATGTTCGTATCAGTGAGGTGTCTTCAGTGTTCTAATTATAATGCATTGTGATGCCATTGCTTTTTAGTTAATTCTAATTTACGTTGCTTTTTAGTTAATTCTAATCCTATTTCTTCAACCACTTCATGAACAATGCTATCAAACATCTCCCGAGAAACTTTAGTCATCCAACTCTGATTTCTACAACCCCTTTTCAAATTTATGAGATGCAATACCAACAATTAAGAATAAAATATGATTGGTCAAGTGATAATAATCAAAGTAACAACTGAGGAAACAAACAAATAATAATCTTTGAACATATACTGTACAAAAAGGAACTTTTTGATGATGCCCCTTAGGATGGCCGCCTGGAAAGGCACGGTAACCAGGAAATTCTCCAACATTATTACTTCTTTGGAGTATGAGTATCTTCTTTTCAGATGTTTCTACAATTGCACTGTTACCACCAAATGGAGTATTAGTTATTGACCAGCAGTAAGCAATAGGAAAGCAAGTGCAAGTTATTTCTTATAAATCCTATCTTTCTTTTTCTCAACAACCAGATTCTCTTGTTCTTTTATTTACCAAGCATTTTAATTCCTGATTCAGTTAACTGTCTCTAGATATTTTCTTCACTGAAACTCTTTGATTCCCGTTCCGCAAATGCCAATAAGTCGATTATGATGATCTCTCGGTTTCTTGGTATGCAGTTCCAAGCTATGGTAGCAGATGTAGAAAGGTTAAACGTAATACGGCAATTACATTTCATAATAGGATTCCGCAGTAGGGTTTGATCAAGTTAAACATAACAACCAACTTCAGTCTATTACCATTTTCTTGGGATTAGGCTGTGTTTGGGTCTGAATGGTAAAAACAGTAAGCTTTTTAAATTGAGCTTATTAATAATAAACAGATTGTGTCTTATAATGAATAAGCCAATAAGCATTTGGTGAGTGTTTGTATCGACCTATAATTATAACTATAAGTTAATGTTTTCGGATCAGCTTTTGCTTGTAAAATAACCAAAACACCAACTTAGATAAGCTTATAAGCCTAAAATTTTAAGCTTATCCAAACATTGAAACATGCTTATTTAAATTCAGCAATATCATGCACCGATATATTATGCGATAAAGCACGTGAAATCACACCAAACGCATGTACATTAGTAGTGTGCAGTTACATATTATAAACAATACTTGGATAGACGAATATTAATTTAAATATGCTACATTCACATCATCTACACATAACAATAATCACATTCTAAAGTACACACATACTAAACATTTTATTTCCGAGATACATATCAGACATTTAAAAAGACTCATAAATTTAAAAATGAATAATAAGCTACAAACCTTTACTTTATCCTTATTTAACTTTAAAAGATATGAATAAATTCGAAATATCGATGAGTAACGGGAATTTTTTCCCTAAAAATTTAGTTTATGACTCAAATAACTTTAAGTTAATATTCCTCGCACTATGTATGATTTTAATTAACATAATGTTTTATTAGTCGATATTAAAAAGGAAGGTTACCATACTTTTTGATTCAGGGTTTTACCTCAAAAGCACCAGCGAAGTTGGTTTATTTTGAGGTGTGTATCACAACAGTTAGCATGGTCACGGTAGGCCTCTACTTGGCAATCAACCTGCACATTTAATATAGTTCAGTGTAGGTGACATATGATCAATGTATTTCGATTATTAGAGAGGAGCGTTGTCTAATGTTCGTAGTAGCAGATGCAAAATATGGTGCATAGCAAACAGTCCCCGACCAGTCAAAACTAATCAAGAAACATACCGAATGGTTTACGATCAGTAAGAACAAACGTGCACATAATTATTGCACAGATATCGATATTCCAGATTACGTCAGTGCGGTAGGTCCCAATATATCCTTCGAAGGCCTCTACGGTCATGTCGAAGTGATAACCCGTGACAAACTTCAAAATTTTGCACTCCAGGAATTTGAAATAACGCAGTTTATTGTGTTCGCCATTTTTAACATGCTAGACAAAAAAAACTTGTTTATATGTTACAAGACTGAAAAAACATAGCCAGTCTGAAAATTTAAAAGCAGGTGAAACAAAACCATACCTGCTCAAAGGCACCGTTGAAGGAATTAATAACGTAGTTACCAATAATGCTAACAATCGGATGTTCAAATTCAAAAGACCTTTTTTCTTTAGATACTTGCTGCGAATTATGAACGCACTAAAATATGTCATGATATATGTAAATGAGAGAAGATGTATAAAAAACTACAAAAAAAGAACAGAGATGAAACATAGTCTTCTCATCCAACGCCATAAAATCCAGGCAGATTTTCTCCTCATGTGCATTAGGAGAATACGTATATGAATCGTTCGGGAGCAGTAAATGTGCTGAAATAAAAACTTACCAATGTTAAATCATATGTGATTAGAGCATGATGACTCTTATACACACTTCGCATAAACCCCAGTAAATCTGCCAAAACAACCACCACAATTAACTAAGTAACTTAAGTAACAATACCCATAAACTTCCAAGCCTTTCTAGATTATTTTTACTACAACTGAAATCGCCTCACACCTCCAATTCAATACTTATAATAATTTCAATTTAATACCTCTTGTGAAGCTTGTGTTACTCTTAAAAATTGGCTGTAAGCATTAAGGATTTCTAACTCTGAAATGGTCAAAGAACGCTTCTTCCTTTCTTATCTGAGTTATTCTTAAGGAAGCTGTTCTAGGCTAACATCATTATTACCAGTAGGAATGACAGATGGTGCTGCTTTCAGAGATCCTGTTTTAAAGCAAACATGTAAGTTATTAGGCCAATGTACGGGTTGGTCAAGTAAATGTAGTAAAAAGCAATTACAGTTTGATATATCAGATGATGGCAATTACAATTGGACAAGTTTTGGCATCTGACTAAGCCTAAACCGTATTGTGCCTATTGTAGAAACAAAAATTCGGTCACTGTTTCAGGTTCAGATTTCATGCAATTTTGAGCTTAATCATAAAGTACAACTAAACACCAGGACACCACCATGAGTACCCCACCAAGCGGTTTCCATGAAAAGATGATCATCACAATACAGTAATCACATGAAAGTTAAGAACATAACTCAGAGTAAGCCAGCATGTATGTTATGCCTTGGTTAATGTAATACCAAGACATATAGTTTAGATAATTCAGATATTTAAACAGGATATAAGGATTGTAATCCGTGCAGCAGTTGTCCCTCATATGGTTAACAAAACAGAAATCGACATGAAGCATGAATAGAGTAAACTTAAGAAAGTAGAATAAAATGCTAGGTCACTTGTCCACCCCTTCGACCATGACCACTTACTTCCATCCTGGAATCCACAATCAAAATCTACACGAATAGGACAATCATCAAGAATAGTCCCACTTATGTACTTCACAACATCTTCCCCACAGTGGTACCTGAAAAACACAAACTTAAATGTTAACTTTGGTCGAAGCCAACCGTATGTTCAACTATAAAAATAATATCGTTTTTGGTTTATAAGAGTCCATTAGACATTCCCATTTTCTATAGAATCCTAAACTGTATAGGTTATGTCCTAAGGACCATCTTGATTCAATACTATGCTTCAAACAGAAAGCGCTTAATAACTTAACAAAAAAATGTGTAAATAAAATTGGTAACCCAAACAGATGAAAGCAATAAAAAAAGATTGATCCTTAGTCGGTCAAATTATAAAGCCTGTGAAAAACTCAAATTCTAATACCTTGATTGCACTTTTGAATTATCGTCTCTTTCTCATGCACAATCTTTTCAACTGCCCTATTAATAAAACTTTAATAAGAGAAATTCAAGCAATGATGTTTCTTTATCCAATTGTGTTACAGGAGCAAAGATATACCATAGTTACTTAAAGATATGTAATATACCATCCCTAAAAGTTGTTTCTCGTTCATGCACTTGTATCAACAGAGAAATGTCATACATCATATTATTCCCTATACCTTCTAAAGTCAGTAGGATAAGATATATGTCTTACCTGGGTTGTTGCGTGTGTAGTTAATTGCTCGATCAAAAGCTGCCAGTCTCAAAAACCTATAAGGTATAACATAAACGGTGGTTACTCTCCTCACACAAAATATAGTTACTTAGGGAAATAGTAGGCAATCTTTATAAATACGTCAAAATTAAATGGCCATACCAGCACCCACGAAGGTCCCAGAACATTGTATAATCCATGAGTTATGTTGAAGGACTATAATTCAAGGTTAATATCTCTGTTAGCCAACTATTGCTCAATATCTTATTATAACTTTCATATCCACATAGGATGAAAAAATGTATCCGTACAATGCTCGGGATCAATTTGAATCTCGAATCACGTAACGAATCATTTTCATCAATGAATTTTCCCATAACGTTCAATATGGAGTTGGGAAAGTATTTTGATAACTTTCAAACAGAATTACCAGATTTGCGTTGACAGGGAGAATGATTGGACCAAACTCTCTTATAGGCATCATTGGAGCTTCTTCACACAACGCTTGCAGATCGCTCCCTGAATATCCTACATTATGAACATATCAAGAATGGTTATCAGAGAAGAACAAAAAACAGAGATTATACACTTCGCATAAGGGAAACAATTTGGTAATAAGATTTATTATTTTGTAAATACAATGTCTGTAATTATATTTGATAAACTTATAACTGATACACTTCAAAACTAAATGGACAAAAAAGTGACGGGTAGTTGTTTACTTGTTTTGACCTATATAGAATATATAGAGTTTTGTTTGACCAGTTTGTTTTATGAAATCCTATACCAATAAAAGCATGGCAAAGGCTACCACCTGCATTATTTTCAGACAACGTTTGTTTTAGGAATCACAAGTTCGAGGGGTAAAAAAGAGCACGCCACAAGCTGAATTTGATTTTATGTGAGGCAGTTGTTTCAAAGCTTCAGGAAAAGCAAAAGGCCTAAAGTTAGTTAAACGGTCTGACTGAATTCTGGTAGTTGGTAAAAAAACCCGTTGTTAATCTTCAGATCAGCAAGATTTACTTTAAAAATGCTGATAAAATGATATATACTAACTAAAACAGAAAACACTAATTTATGATGTAATATACTGTAATTTGATTATAAGGTTTCTCATTTGGTTTTATTATAAACAACACCCCTTGGAACAATAGAACGACCAACATTTCACGGCTCCCTTTTGAACCCATTAGTTGCAAGGCCAGTATTCTCTTATTTATTTTAACTATTTTATCAAATGTATCCTTACTTTTTGGGTTATGTCGTTTCAGCTTATGTTATAATAAATCATTTTCTCGGGCTTATTTTGATTTTTGAGGGCTTAAATAAGTTTCAAAGTTAGCCGAAGTAAATACGCTTATGAAAAATATTCTGAAATTGGATAAGCTCCTAAGCTCAAAACAAAGCTTAAACAAACACCGCTAAATGTTTTTTATTCTTATGTATGTTTGTCTATGTTTTTAGGGTAACAATTTCTCTTTAGAAATAACGCACCAAAAATCAGTTGCTGCACTATAAAGGAATTGAACTCTAATTAGCGAAGGAAACAATATTAGGTTTTAGCATCCATAGACATACTTGTAAGCTTGCCACTCATGTATATGTAGGGACATTAGTTCAGTCTTGTTTCTATTTTCAAGATTAAGAGCTAGCTACAACAACCACATTTAAAAAAGATAATAATAGTCAGCATACCAGAGATGCAATCAGAGGATGACGAGCAATTAATTGATAGGTGAATTTGCTGATACAGTTTGTTTGTATGACACACACATGTCTGGGTCGTTTATATCCGGACTTCCTGAAAACTCATCTTGCTGTAACTGAAGTACAAACTATTTATGACCCCTGCGTCTAGTCCTAACACAAACCCTTAGGATAGCAAAAACACAAACTGTTCATCTTGTTGAGCTTTAATTGTTGCCTTGACTTGATCTTTATCAACATTTGACTGAAAGAAAACATACTGTTAGGATGAAAAGAAAAGGTTACACTTTTCACTCCAAAATTTAAATAACCTAAAGATTAAGTAGACTCGTTACCCTCTGCAAAAGAGCTTAAACAAAGTCCAACACCAATTGTTATTGACATGGATTCAGTAAACTATGAATGCTTCGCATATACATGTCTGCACAAACTAAAGTAATATGATTATTTGATGCTAAGATCTGGTATTTTTGTTTAAATGTCGATACTTAAGTGGTCACTTGACCGAAACTATATAGTGAGCTGGAAAAAGAGCTCTTCATTAGCAAACTGTATTAAGACAAGTTTGATTAAAAAGAAAAGTTGTCATGACAAAATTGAACTCTCCAAAAACATAAAGTTTGACAATCCAGTAACAAAAATCAAGTACATAGTGACAAATGCATAGAGTATTAGAAGGTGGACACTTACTAACGCTTAACAACATTTACCTTGACTCCATGATGTAAATAAAATAATGTAGAGCTTGATTCACAACAAACAACTTAAGAAATCCAAGAAACAAACAACTTCACAAAGGAACTTACGTTGATTGCGTGCAGAGCTTGATTCGGAGCCTCATTGTTTACAGTTTAAGTATTTACACGGTTTCTGGACCCTGAGACGGTTGAGTCATCTGTCATTAACTGCCTTCTGACAGTTCTATTGGCACTAACATATTGCGTATTCGGTTTTGGAAAGTGGTACGTGACATTCGGTTTCTGACACCAGTGTTAGAAGAAGAGCCAAAGGCTGAGAGCGCTGTGATTGTCCAGTGTCAATGTCGTAGCTGGCTGGGCCATTGTTCGCACACCTACTCTAAAACTGTCAGTTTTCTGAGTAGTTCTCTATATATTCTGTCGATGAGGGTTCCAATGGTAATTATGGTGGTTGCTTTTTCAGCCTGAGTAGACTCGTCAATGGTCATTACTGCCAAGAATAGAAAGATATGGATCAGAATCTTTAACATAAACAATTTATTCAAGCTTTCTCACTAAAATAAAAAAAAACCAAGTAACAAAAAACTTTAAAGGAATTTACCGTGATTGCGCGCAGAGCTTGACTCGGGAGCCACATTGTTCACAGGTTTCAGATTTACACGGTGGTTGGGCCCCAAGACGGTTGAGTCATATATCATTAACCTCTTCTCATATTTCTATTTGGACGTATTTATTGCGTATTCGGTTTTGGCAAAGTCGTAAGTAACATTCGGTTTCTCTTGCCAGTGTCAAAAGAATAAGGGCCAGAGGCTGATAGCGTTGTGACCACGACAACACATGTTTAAAACAGATAATTTAGGTAAGAGTATAAAAGAAGATAGTGAGTTGAGATTACCTCCGGTATGCCTGTTTCTTGGTTGCTTCCACCTAGAACAGTAACAGCTGCTGCAAATACGATTGTGACAATTAGTGCAGCAGTGATGATGCATGCCTGGGCGTTGCTTTCAGCCACTTTTTAGTCTTCCTTCAGCAAATTTGTGTGTTCTTGTGTAAAAATCTCTCCTGGTGTCTCGTTATCAATATTCAGTCATGCATGTTGTATACGTTCAATAAACTTCTCCACTTCTTGCGGAATTCAAATACTATTATTATACATAATGCAGCCTAGCAAAAAAACATTATGATTATACAGAAACTTGTCCCCTCTATCCAAAATCATAGGCAACCTTACTATTTAAAATGTACCGAACTAACACCCTTCTTCTACAAATGAATATGTATAATTATTTAGTTTCATTGTTTACACTTTCCTTGAACTTTATATTTTCTCCTACCTGAATGACGGTTTTGCCGATTTGATCCTTTTTTAAAGGTATTTTGGATTGCATATTTTTAGGGCTTATTGATTTTTCTAAAAATTTCACTTTTGGAGTGCTTGGGTTCCTAATGGATTACTCGATTATCTAAGTATAGTTTTATGAAATAAGCCTTGTCAAAATACATAGATGGGTGGGTTCTTACTTTAAAGTGCTTATAAGCCATAAGCGTAATCTGAAACACATGCAATCCTTCACACCCCTTTGGTAAATTATTCTAATATGGATAACATTATGGATGGATTCAGAGGACATGCTTTCAATAAATAAAATAACACAGCAAAAACGTATAATGCCATCTTCATTCTTCACCTCAATAAAACTAAATTACGAAGCACAATAAGAAAAATAATTCGCATTAGATCTTTACATTTTTTAAAGACAAAAGCAGAAAACCATATAATGATTTTACCTTTGGCGTATAAGGAAGAGTTGTGGGCTTGATTAATCTTCAATAAGTATAACACATCAACAAAAAAGCTATTTATATGGGCATTAGAAAAGAGAGGAGAATTAAGAACTATTGTAAAGCAAGAAACGATTATGAACAAATATTGTATGCATGTATGAATTAACTATAAAATTTAGCTATAAATCTTACCACAACATACTCATTTAGCATTGAGTTGAAGATACTGATTTGGAATACGAATTTATATGCAAAATACCTACAAAAAAATTAAAAGAGACAAAGTCTCATCATTACGATTGTGAGAAAGATGCATAGAGGATCAAACATAAACACAAAAAATTGACATACCCATGAGGAAGGTCTCGAACCATTCCCTAACGTACGCCAAAGGTTTTTATTATTATTGGAATTGATATTTGACACACAACTTATGGTTGTAATTATCTCCAAAATAATATCCAAATTTATCTCCACAGAATAAGAATTAATACTCGTAGTTGTTTAGCTTGTTGCATGTGTTTATATATTCTGACTTGTAAGATAGATATCAAGAGATCTGTTGGTCTAGTGGTTATGAATGATTTAAATCATTCTCATGATCACGAGTTCGAACCTATATCCCTCCTCTTATATATAATGTAGAGATATATATAAATAGAAGGTGAAAGCAAACAACAAGAAGAGAAGAAAATGAAGAAAGTAAAAAACTAACCAGCAATTTGTGAATCATGTTCAGCATGAGGTGGGGAATGATCACTCACATGCACAATCGAAGGAGACTTCTCTCTAGGACCAGAGCCACTAACCGAAGCTTGAGAATGGGGCTTCACAACACTTAGGGGTTGAGTGGAATGGGTCTTCTGAGAATCTGCCTCGGAGTCGGACTGAACGCTTCCAAGATCCGAGCCGAAGGTTTCTCTACCGCTTGTTGAATGGGTGTCAATTTAGGGATATATTGACCAACAGGTAAAGGATCAGTCACACGAGGAGTTGGTTTCTCATTTTCTCCATAGGGTTCGCCAATGTCAACAATGCCTTCGTCAAAGGAGGGCAGGTCCAAAAAGTCCATAAAACTCATCTCTGTAGAAGAAGAAAACAAAGGCGAGGCAAGCATAAGCAAGCTCGTGTAAGTAATAATGAAGCAAGAACAAACAAAAACAAAAACATACCTTTCTTGTCAGCGTCTAAAAGTATCCGGTGCAGCTCCGGATGACTATAGGGGAAAGAAAGACCAGCGAGAAAAAGCAAAACCTCAGGAGGAGGACGACATAGAACGGGTTTCTTTCCAAGAGCTTTGACACGAGAAAAATTGTACGAAGCAGGAATCTCATCAGTTATAACAGACTCACGATGTCTCCAGAGCATAGCAAAAGGTATGGCTCGACAGTCTATTAAGAAGAACTCTATTTTCCACTTATTGAGGCTAGAAGTGGTGTCGGTCAAGCATTTTCCATACTCTCCCTCGCCTCGACTCTCGAAGGAAAACCAATGGCCCTACTTACGCAACCTATAAAACACTCTAAACAATGTAACAGATACGGGAATCCTCGAACCAAAACAACATAGTTCAAACATCACTACCCTATTACACCTATGGGAACCAACTGGGAAATGTGTACTTTGAAGTACTGTATCACGTTCAAGAAGAAAGTGGAGAAAGGAATCCGAAGGCCAGAATGGTCAAGGAACTGGCGATAAATGCCAATCACAGAGTCAGGTAAACGATCCATGGTCAAGTCTGGATCCGGAAGGCGAGGTCTTAAAAGCGAAGGGATGTTATATTTACATATCACCACTTTCAAATCATCACCAGTCATACCAGATAAATGTATATGCATATCACACTTGGGATCACGCTTCACAGGAGGGTCCACTCTCGACTTTATGATCTATTTCCCAGTCATCCGGAATAGGCGAATGTACAATTATAAAAGATAACGAACGAATAAGAAATTTACCTACGAATCGTAAGAAGGAAGAGAGGATGAAGAAAATGACAATGGCGAAAATGGTAGGAGATCAAAATGGGTAACATGTATATATAGGGGGTATGGGCGAAGAAAACGAGGCGACACTATTCACTCGCGAATCACGAGGATAAAGATCCAACGTTGAATTCAAAAGTGCGAGACACGTGTCGTCATCCCAGCCTCCACTAAAGAAAAAGGGAGTCCAAAATAGGAAACAGACTCGAACCGGTTTAAAAGACGGAATGGTTCAGTAATCAGCACCGGACGAAACATAAAGACTGATTTGTTTAAAGTATCAGTCCATTATAAGCATAATGAACTAATACTTGGGGGGACATGTTCGCGTATGTCTCCAGCACATGGCCGAAGGCATGCCACTAGCCCTGAGGCAATTGCCACGTAGGAGAGAGACAGCAGACAAGATCCCCCATATCTTGGGAGACCTTGTTTTACCCAACAGACAAGGCTTTACCCAATGGATCCAGCCATGATCCGCCGCATGCTTTACACTGTTTCTGACCACAAGGTACTATTCATAGCGCATGTCTCGATGACATGACTACACAGCCAGGTATGCCTTAAACTTTGGGTATAAATACCCCAAAGCATTTACTACACACAACAACACATAGTACACCACATTTACTTCTACTTAATAGTATCTCTCTGGTATTCCACACCGGATACCACTCCTATGATAGTTACTTACTTTCACGTTGGAGCTTGGTCTCGGGTTCACACCTGGGGCGAGCTAACGTGCGTTCTATTATTGCAGGGTAGGCTAATCCTACAAGCACATCTTACACGAGACCGAAGCTAAATATCCTTGGGGCCAGTGCCTGCGGAAATTTGTTTCAACATCTATGTTATGTGACATCCTTCACCCTCGTCGCGTTATAAGGCCTCGTGTAAAAATCGTCCGACCCAAGTTATTATCAATTTTTTTCGATGTGTTTTCTGGTAAATTGTGAGTCGAAGGGTATTTTTTAGCTTAACTGATGGAATAAATATATCTTTTGATTAAATGATGAGTTATGAGTTACTGCATTAATTATCAAATCTCTCAGGCCCTTTACTTATTCCAAAGTGGCAAGCCTTTTGGTGTCGCCCTTTTGGCGCTACGACATCAGCCCCTTGTTATTTTTCACACCAAATATATGGCACCGTGCGGAAAGGGGAGACTTTTTTTGCTATAAAACATGTCATATGTGCTCTAAGCGTGTTTATAAAACCAAACTCGACATCCACCTAAGTTTTATGATTTCCGGGTTTAGCCGATCGAATCGGTGAGTCCGGTTTCCAATTCAGCTTGTTCAAGTTCAACTGATGGTTCCTAAAAACCAATCGAGTTATCAGAAACGTGTTTCCAGCAAAGAAGGTGTCTCATTCGGTGATTCCATGCATATTTCGTGAAAATGGGTGTGAGTAGCAGTTAACACTACTTATTTTGTTTAACAAAAATGTTTGTTAGTTATAGTTAAATTTTAATATGTAAAATGAAGTAAGAACATCACTATCATTATAAATTTAAAGCTTGTTTTTGTAGTGTTAAAACTATAGTGATGGTTTTAACCTTTTGTTGTCGGGTTCATCTCTCTCGACCAGTTCAGCTTCAAGGGAGGGTGATCGAGAGGACCAGACTTTAGATTTCTTCTTTATGACGAGGGTCTTTTTCGTATCAAGAGAGCAAAATTTAAAGTTAAAATGATGCTCTTACTTGTGTTAAAATTATTATAGTGAGGGTTTTATCAACCTAGTTGCGTTATAAGGCCTCACGTTAATCGCTAGCCTAGGTTAGGTTATACAGTATTTTTGTCCACCATCGTCGCGTTATAAGGCCTTGTGTCAAAATTGTTGGCCCAAGTTATTCTACATTTGTTTACGACATGTTTCAGGAAAACTGTGAGTGAGAGGGTGTTTTGTAACTTAATTGATGGACAAAAGATATTTTTTGATTAAATTATAAGTTCGAGTTAGTGCATTGATAATCACATCCCTCGAGCACCGACCTCGTGGCAAGCCTTTTGGTGCCTCTTTATTGACGCTACGACATCGGTCCCCTTACCGTTTTTCACGCCAAGTATATGGCACCGTGTGAAAAGGGGAGACAGCATGTTTTGCTATAAAACACGTCATATGTGCTCTAAGTGTGGTTTATAAAGCCAAACTCGACATCAACTTGGGTTTTTTTATTTTCGGGTTTAGCCGATCGAATCGGTTGGTCCGGTTTCAGATTCAGCTAGTTCAAGCTGACATTTTGTTTTTTAAAGTTATTCATACGAATAATATGCTTTAAAATACCCGTTTGGCTCAGTCAATTCAGTCCTAAAAACAATCGAATTATCATAAGCATGTTTCGAGCAAAAGGGTGTCTAAATTGATGATTCTAGGAATATTTCGCGAAAATGGATGAGACTAGCAGTTAACACTATTTATTTTGTTTAACATTTTTTTGTAAGTTATAGCTAAATTTTAATATGTAAAATAAAGTAAGAGCATCATTATAATTTTAAAGCTTGTTTTAGTAGCATTAAAATTAGGGCTAAGTGACATGCCACTTGTTAATTATCCTTTAAAAAATAGGCAATTACCCTCATTTGATCCATTTGACTCATTCGATCTATTCGACACATTCGACTATTACTAAATCTTGACACATGCCATATGTATTAATCATTTGGTTGTACAAGTGGGGCCCTACAAGTACAACCAAATACAAGTGTGTAAGTGTACTTGTTATTCGACCACATGTCATATCACTTATTCGACTTGTACTTAAAAAAAATATAGATTCGTTTTTATTCAACTTGTATTTTTAAATGTAAGCGCATTTGTGTCTTTTCAATTAGGGAGGCTCGAATTTTTAGTGGGGGTCAATTTTTTTTCCTGATATTAGCATGTAATTGTTCTCGATACTAAGCCACTAACATACAATTTATTAATTCAAAAAGAAAAAAATCGAAACAAAAGAAATATATATAGTACTGTAGTAATTAAATAAACTAAAGTTGAAAGTACAAATTTATATTAATTTATTTCTCATTTCCCATATCACCATCTATCGAATCTTTTTATCATTTTCATTTTATTTTCATTGTTACACATATTCCAAGTTTCTTAGTTCTGCCATAGTTTTCGGCAAAAGAAGCAATCAGAAAATTGCTTTTCGGCCAAATAAACAATCAAAAAATTGCTTTTCGCCATTAAAGGTAAGCTAGTTGTGGGTTGATTAGGGGGGGAGGGGGTGAACACCCTCCATCCTCCCACAGACTTCGTCCCTGACCACAAATTAATTTTTTTCTTCTTAATTTTAGAACAAGAACGTGAATGGTCTTCAAGATCTTTGAAAGGTCTCGGGTAGTGATGACGTATAGTCCCTAGTCGGTCTGAATAGTCCGACTCACGGGTACTACCCGCGTCCATCAGGAATGGATTGGATTACTTGTGCGATGTGCGCACATAGCCCATAAGGCATGGTAAGTCGCTGTCGCACAATAGGTTAATTGCTTAGCCAAGTCCTTGTCGCAGTGCGACAGGATCAGATCGAATATAACTTATATTATAGTTATATTCGCCTAAGGAAAAGGGGATATACACTTTCCTTGGTTAGATAATGAAGATCAAGCTATTTCCAGTCATTATCTTTTCCTTAGGCCGCAAGAACCGGGAGCCCAGCCTGGACTCTCTCGAGTATAAAAGGAACCCCTCCGGTTCCACAAAGGTACGATATACACGATACCCTAAACGCTAATATACTCAAACCGATTACTTACTCTCACGCTGGAGTCTAATCGTGGGTAACAAACCCACGTTAAGCCTAACGGTGTCTGTTTAGTGCGCAGGGTCCTAAAGCAAGTTTCACTTGGTGCGAGAGCTGGAGTCCACAAGACCCCAAATTAAGCCTAATTTGGGTTAAGCTCGGTCTACCCCAACTTTTGCATCAACAAGTTGGCGCCATCCGTGGGACCCAAACTAAACACCAGCCAATGACGAAAAATGGCGCAAACCCGCCCCCACCCAAAGGTGGAGCCAAGAAGACAACAGGTACTTACTCAAGCCTTGAGCCCAATAACCCAAGTCGTGGAGGGAAAGGACTGCAAGTATCTTTCTCTCTCTTGGTCGCTCCGACCCTACAGACGATCGGAGCCACATCGTCCTCTCAGGAAAACCCCCATCAAGGTCGCAAGGAGACTCTGGACGCAAGGGCTGTGACAGATCCGCAGGTGGAAACAGAAACTTCCCCCTCGGCGAAACAAAGTATGAGCGACTATGTCGCAGAAAACTATGAGGCGCTAATCCCACTCATGAGGGCGCAAATGAGGGTGAATCCAGCGAGAGACCTTCGAATCAGTTTATACTTCGATAAAGAGTTCAAGTCTAAGGGAGGCTCAAGATACAGTAAGGAAGTTAGGAAAAAAAAGAGAAGGAAGCAGAGAGTGACTGAGATCCCAGCATCCACTTCAGATGCGCCTCGCATTGAGGACACATCATCCTAAGACAGCTTCAGGGACTCGGGAGAAGAGGATGGTTTCATAACACCAGTCAATGACCATCAGCGCACAAGTGTGAAGGACGGACTAGGGCCTTGTGGAAACCTAAGTTTCCTCGAATCTTTTAGCTACTAGGAATGCATCATGTTCATATGATTTGATAATCAAAGCGGAATTAGAACACGACACATTAACAAGGTGTTTAGGCACAAAACACATGAATTAAAACAAAAGGATTGCTCATTATATTAATAACAAACAATCACTAGACGTGTATACATTGAATCCCACGTCTAGTCGACACACGCTTTAGGTTTATATTGTATATGAAAGTTATGAATAAACCTAATACCCTTGGTTCCTTTTATAGTGTAAGGATTAGGGTTTACAAGAGATAATATCAAATAAACATGTAAATCTTCTATCTAAATAAACATATACAGAATATATTCTACATATATATCTAAATAGAAGCTTCCAAAGGCTTCTTGTCTACGTTTCTGTCAATGATTAGTTTGTACATGACAATGCTTGGATTGTACATGACAATGCTTGAGCCATCAACCTCCGATTTGCTCTTGTCAACGCTTGTTTTGCTCTTGACAACGCTTAGACAAATGTCTTCATGTTTTCTTCGTTTTTGAGTTTCTGCCACATCAACTTTTTGACCCAACAATCTTCCCCTAGTTGATGTCGGCAAAACTCTTTGTGTATCTCTTGTAAGTTGTACATCATCTTCAAATTTCTTCCCCTCAACTGTAGCATGTATGTCTTCCCCTTTTTGTCGCATCAACAGGGAAGTAAACAATGTATGCAATCTTGAATATTCTCCAAATGGGGCTCTATGTAATGATCTTGAAGAAAAATAAATAAAGTAATCTTGATGTAGAAGTAGAATAACCCAACCTTGTGTTCCATGTCTTGTACTATCCACGTGATGAAGAACTTATACGAATGATTAAATATAAGTAGACCTCACTCCCTTGTCAATATTCTCATCCTTTGTGAGACACTGAGCACGATAATGTAACTCCTTCAAGTGTTATGACAAGTCTTCGTCACCAAACATTTAAAGCACAAACAAGTTATCTTTAAAGTCAGTGTATGGCTCCACGACTTTAAGATATGATAGAACACAAACTCGCGAAAATCTTCTTCAAGCATCAAACTTACCATAAGAATTCTTCCTCTTAAGCTAACACCTCTTCATGACGAATTTAACGAAATAACATCTTCATACCATATGTAAAAGTCTGTATGGATAGCTCTTTCACAAGGCTACCCCGATTACATAATTTAATATCCATCAAATTCTCCATGAATTGTTGCTAACTCATGTTAAAATCATTAATCCCTTTCAAAAATATCCGAGCCATAAATATCAACTTGATATTCTATATAAAAACGGAGATTCCATGTACCTTGGCGTGTAAATACTTCCTTTTTGTGTGCTTAAAACGTATCAATTTTCTCTAACAGCAACCATTCTTTTGTTATCCGAGATCCCTTACTGTCCAACTTCTTAAACACATGCATTGTCTGATATCGGACAACACCTAACAACGCTTGAGCAAGTGTTTCTCGGACAACTCATGTCAATGCTGTCTATCAGCGTTTTGACTTATTCACGTCAGCGTCAAAACAAACCTTGTCAGCGTCTGTATCAAAACTTTTCTTGATGGACCACAGAAGTATTGAGCAATACTTTTTAGAATACAAACGAATATTATAACCAAATTGACTGGACCATAATAGCTCTTCCAATACTTCATGTGAAAACAACATTCATCACGTGATGTTTATTCACTTCAATAATCTTTCTGCAATTAAACATGTTCACAGCTGCTCATTGGACCATAGTGTAAAAGGAAGAATACACTCCTTTCTTTTTATCAACGTGAACACAAAACCTTGTACTTGCTCTGTTGTACGGAGTATACTTAATTGCCAATATAACATCACGTAATATAACTCTTTGTTACTTTTCCTTCCATCACATGTCTTCAAATATTCGATCTCTTTGAAGACATCAATAAAAACTTTCATGACTGTTTACGTGAAGCTGTTGCACAGATCTAGGGTTTGTCCATAAAACCCTAAAAAAACAAACATCACAACCATGACCACATGCTGCCTTCTTTGAACGAATCTAGAGTATATGTGTATACCGACCAAGATCCCTGCTACTGTATATTAATAAGGACGAATTTAGGGTTTGAGAAAAACCCTAAAAAGATAAGTAGCATCATCACAACTATAAACATGGACAACGTCACACTAGGGTTCATTGTGATTACAAGAAATCACTCAATAGGGCTAGTGTGATCGAACACAACACTTTTGGACAAGACTTTTTGCTTTAAAGTTGAACTAGGGTTTGAAGAAAGCCCTAATTCATGATTTTATGTGAAAAGCAAAAACTCCATATCTCTTATACAGCCAACTTCGACCTCGAATAACTTCTTTAGGAAAGCTTAGAACAAAGATCCCTTCGGTGAGACTCTAGACAAAAGTGCCAAGAATCTACAGTTCAAAAATCACGAAGATCCATTGGTTAACGAAGGAGAAAACGTGTTTTGAACATGGCTGTTCACAGAAAACTGCATATACTCACTGTTGACTTTGACGCTTAATAACTTTTTCTTGGGGATAAAAATTGACAATCCCTCCGATGGATGTCTAGATATATGTGTATAGAACACACACAAGAAACTTCGTGACGATCCAACGTTCCAATTAATAGTTACGACCTTCTGAATACTGTTGCGCACACAAAAACGTCCAGAAAAACCCTAGACGGATTTTTCTTCGTTTCACCATACACGAACACCTTGTTGGTCCTAGCATCACGAGCCACGAGGCTCTGATACCAATTGTAGAAACCTAAGTTTCCTCGAATCTTTTAGCTACTAGGAATGCATCATGTTCATATGATTAGATAATCAAAGCGAAATTAGAACACGACACATTAACAAGGTATTTAGGCACAAAACACATGAATTAAAACAAAAGGATTGCTCATTATATTAATAACAAACAATCACTAGACGTGTATACATTGAATCCCACGTCTAGTCGACACAAGCTTTAGGTTTACATTGTATATGAAAGTTATGAATTAACCTAATACCCTTGGTTCCTTTTATAGTGTAAGGATTAGGGTTTACAAAAGATAATGTCAAATAAACATGTAAATTTTCTAGCTAAATAAACATATGCAGAATATATTCTGCATACATATCTAAATAGAAGCTTCCAAAGGCTTCTTGTCTACTTTTCTGTCAATGCTTAGTTTGTATATGACAATGCTTGGATTGTACATGACAATGCTTGAGCCATCAACCTCCGATTTGATCTTGTCAACGTTAGACAAATGTCTTCATGTTTTCTTCATTTTTGAGTTTCTGCCACATCAACTTTTTGACCCAACAGGCCTAACCCTACTAGTAGGCAAAGCGCCCTAAAGAGGCTAGGCCCCTTAGAAGGAGATGAATCTCAGGATCTACGAGTTCAAGAAAGGAGTAAGAGCATTGAAAGGAGGCGTAAGAGGAACTCGTCAAGCGATGGTTCCTCGGACTCTAGCCATAGCGACTGCCACCCCCGCCGTAAAAGGGCATCTCCTTCATCCACCGAGGACTCTGACTCCTCTGACTACGAAAGAAAACACCACAGGGCGCCAAAAAGGCCAAGGATACAAGGTGAAGATCAATGAACCATGCTATGGCGTCGAGAAAAAGGAAGCGCATTTTCAGAACGCATATCCACTTTCAGGGATAACAGGAAAAGACGCATGTCGTCTAATGTTAAGACCTACGACGACACGACGGATCCGGATGATCACCTGAAAGTATTCGATTCACAGGTAGGGATAGAGCAATGGCCGGAAGCCGTATGGTGCCATATGTTCAACTCGAAGCTCATCGGGAACGCTCGGACATGGTTTGACCGTCTCCCGCGAAGGAGCATCCACGGGTTTGAAGAACTTCGAAGAGCGTTCCGCAGGAACTATGTGCAGCAGAAGAAGTATGACAAAAATCCGGTTTCGCTTGCAAGAGTGAAACAGAGGCACAACGAGAGCCTGGAAGACTTCATGGAACGCTTAAAATCTGAGTGCAACCAGATCAAAGATTTCCCGAAAATTCTAAAGATTTATGGATTCCTCGCAGGCATCACAAATCCGGACCTAATAAAAAAGTTGAACGACAGAACCCTGACAACATTTGACGGGGTCATGAAAAAGGTCCAAGCGTTTATTCAAGGAGAAACCGCAGCAGCAGATAGCCGACAAGTGGCGTCGGGCTACAGGTACCAGGATAGGCCCAAGAAACAAACATATGGGCAAAATATCAGTCGGACGTTGGACTTCCAAGGAGCGGCAAAGCAAGGGCGCAACAACAACAACAACAACATCAAGTTCACCCCGCTGAAAAAACCTCTAGAGAGATATTTTTATCAGAAGGAGCCAACTTTCCAAAGCCTATCCCAATGTTGGGACCAGTAGATAAGCGGGATAACACAAAGCACTGCGAGTACCACGATGATAAAGGGCATGCTACGGATGAGTGTATTCAGTTGAAAAGACACATTGAAAGCCTGGTAAAGGCAGGAAATCTGAACCACCTGATAAGGGATTGGAGAAAAAACGCGGATGCGAAGAAGGTCGAACCGAAAAAACAGAAAGATAAGCCTATAACCATATACATGGTAGAGAGGGAGAAATCTTTCATGCAAAGAAAAGTGGTTGCAGACTTTTCACATGATAAGGAAATAACGTTCCCCATCCTTTCGTATACAGACTACAGAGTCGGCTCGTTAACGGTTGACATATCCTTCGGCGACCACATTATAGAAGGCATGTGCGTCGATGGGGGGTCTGCAGCGAGCATATTATACGAACATTGCTTCGCACGGTTGCCATGGGAAATAAGGAAGGAATTAGAAGAGACAAACAGATTCTCACAAGGTTTAGCGGAGATAAGACTCGACCACTGGGGCATCTCTGCACAGGTGACCATTGGGAATGCGGAATACTCGACGACGGTATGGATGGACTTCATGGTTGTGCGCTCTCAATCCTCGTTCAACGGGATAATCGGGCAGCCGATGCTAAAGACACTACGCGCACTACCTTCCACGGCACACGGTATGTTCAAATTCCCGGTGAAAAATGGAGTAGTTACCATCCGTAATATAGACACAATCAAAGGAGGTAACAGTACTTCTAGCACCAGCACTAAAAGGAAGCAGGCGGACGGGCATCAACATAATATAGAGCCCAGTCCACAAATGAGAAGAAGGAGGCGTGTCTCGGAGGAATCCCAGGCGCCAAGCATATCTGTACGCGCTAAATCGGCGCCAGGACTCTCATGGGTCCTTTTCTCGACAAGCTTCGCAGGAGAAGGGGGGCCAGATGCAGGATTCATCCTCACGAACCGGGGCGACATAAAAATAATGTACGCATTACTGTTTGACTTCCCCACTACCAGCATGGAAACAAACTTCGAAGCCCTCATAGTAGGTCTTAGGTTAGCCCTAAGAATGGACATAAAGCGCCTGGTGGCCTACACCTACGACCCTCTGGTGGCAAGCAGAGTCAATGGGTCATGCGAGCCACGAGGGCGGGTGTTAATCGAGAATACGGACAAGATACGAGACATGACGGCACGGTTCGCGGGGTTTGCTATACGAAGGGTTGAAGAAGAGGAAGATGGAATATCAGTGGACATGGACCAACTTTCCATTGTAAACATGAACAAGCCTCCTGGTCATGTTCTCGTCGATTTTATCTTGCACAAAAGTGTGAGTGCGAGCATGGAGTCACCAACATGGATGACACCCATTCGGAAGTTTTTATCACATAACAAATTTCCAAGAAGCATAAGGAAGGCTAAGCAGATACAGGTGCGAGCTAGACATTTTCAAATTGTCAAAGGGACATTGTATAGGCAAACATGCAAGGGTCGGATGTTGCAATGCTTAGCACCAGATCAGGCGCGGGCAGTAGTAGAAGCCGCGCATAGAAGAGTGTGTCCTTTTGGCCTGGTCGCTATGGTGGAGGAGGTCACTCGCTCAGGGTACTTTTGGCCATTTGCGCATAAAGATACGCGTAAAAAAGTGGCGCGCTGTCAGAAATGCCAAGTGGACTCAAGACGTCGGACGAATTCTAACATGGTTACTGGCCCAGTCTCAACCAAAGGTGCATTAGAAGGGGGACTATTCTTGAAGCTGGGACGTGCTCTAGGTTGTTTAACAACGTCAATTGGAAATATGGTGCGGCACGCGGTAACCCTGCTCCCGACTAAAGGTAACCATCAACAGCAGCGCAGGGGAGCAGTTGTCCCCGCGGCAAGGATACTTTCACTCACTAAGCGACAACGGCTTCGTATGGGTGTACTACCAGTAGCACGAAGCATGAAGCAGCGCGGTCAGGAAAGCAAAGGTTCCTCACAAACTAGGATAAGTGCGCATGGCTATGCAGAATCGCTATCTACAAGGAATGATTTAAGAGACGACTAGAGTTCTGGACGATATTCTCCTTGGGATATCGCATAGTTGGCATGGACCAATACCTTGGCTACTAGTAGCCCCAATAAGGATCTGATATGAGTGATTTTACTCATATCATTTGTATCATAAAACAAACAATAAATGCATAAAAACAATGAATATGGCCTTGTATATGTTTGTTTTGTTTGTTTCGTGTGTGTAGGTACCAAGTTCACGAAAATCGGCAAAAACGACACGAGATTGAAGAAAAATCGAGGAAGCCAAAAATTAAGTTCGATTTTGTTCGCGGATTTAAGTTTTTGAAGGATTTGAGCTTAGTGGGTCCCACCTAAGATTAATGGGTTGAAAGCCCATTTATGTGAAAACTTGGTTATACTTATAACAAATTTAGCCCAAAATCCCATTTGTAAATAAATGCTGGACGGAATATAGTATTATTTACTTGAGCCCAAATAAGGTCCATTCAAAGCCCAAGTGAAAAGTGAAAAGAAGCAAAGTTTATTTAACTTTGAGAAGTCAACAGTCGGTCAAAAAGTAAACAAAGAAACAGAAGAAAGAAAAGAACGAGAGGCAAGAGAGAGGATTTGGGGAAAACATTATCCACCATATCAAGAACCCTAATTATTTGGGGCTTTCTCCAATCATGAAGCGAGTGACAATCACGCGTGATAATCATATAATTCAGGAAGAAAGAAGAGCGTGTATAGCACACAGATTCCAAGAACGAGGCATCCACGTGGCTCAAGGACGCGTCATATCTCGTTTCTCATTGGTCATTCTACTGCCAACTGACAAGGAACCAATTACATCATGCCAGGTAAGCACCAAACTAGCACACCTTGTGCCACGGTGTCAATCCGTGTGCACAAGGGCGAATCACAGCCATTAGATTGAAACAGAAAAGAGAGAGAAGATAGAAGTAAAGATCTAAGGGCTGAAAATCGTACTCCTCATCTCCAACAACTTTCACCCCACCCCTCTCCTTATCTATAAAAAACCCCTTTGCAAAATCAGTAATCATCCCTTTCTTTCTTAGTGTTATAATGTTAAATTGTAGTTAGGAATTGTAATTTTTATTTTTATAAATTTTGTATTGTTAATTTGATATAATAAAATTGAGTTCAAGTTCTAATCTCTTTTTCATTAACGTTTTTATTTTACTGTTGAAATAAACTTGCATTTTCTTAACCTGCAAATTTGATATTATAGTGAATAATCGTTCATATAAGCTCATTAATAGTTTTTGTGAATGACTATAAGTGAGATAAGGGAATAAACGTTTATCCCACTGATAAACGTAAAAGATTAAGTTGTGGTTCGTGATGTTTCATTTGGTGGTTTGGTCGTGTTCGGATGTTATGTTAGTTAATTCGGTTCAGCGCCGCACTTCTACGTCAACGGTTTCATCATAGATCTGGTTAAGCTCGTTTTCTGTTTCATGAATTTTATTAGTATGAATTGATATTTGTGTAAATGTGTGTTTTTGTTTAGTCTGCTCATCTTAGTAATCTGTTTATGAATCTGTTTTATGATTTCATGAGTTTATGAATAATATGATCTAGTATGGTTGCTGATTGTCTACGATTGATAATACAGCTGAGTATCTCCTAGCTTGTTTGATTTTTGTTATTAAAACTGCTTTATTAGATTCTAATGTAACTTGAATTCGTTAGGTTTGCTTGAGTATTTGTGATTCGTAACTGCTTGTTCACTATTTTTCGTAAGCTGCTATAAATGTTCTTTGTGATTGCTTTTCGTTATCTGTTTTATATGATTGACAATTGGTTCCGAGCTACACTTTAGTTCATGCATTTAGTTGTCTTTAATATTATGATTTTCTGCATAAACTAGTGTTTGGAAAAGTGAAGATTTGAGTCCAGTTGGTTGATTTAGAGGTGTTTCTGGTACAGTAAATTCAGAATTAGATATCACAATCAGCCTAGCTCAGCTTCATAACAGGAGATACACTGAACTGTAGTTTGGTTTGAATTCTGCTAAGATCAGTTGGTGTATTCGTGTAGCTTCATAATTTTCAGTCCTGCTAGTTTCTTTCGGATCAGTTAGCTTAGGAATTAGGCAATTCAAGTTTTTGTTCACTTGATGGGTTCGGAAGTTGATACGGTTTGTAGTCAAGTTTCAAAATAGAGCATTTGGTACTATAATTTCGTATGGATGCGAAAGCTTGTTGTGAGAATCTGAAGATTTGGTTTTGGTTTTCGCATAAGCTGTAGGTTTGATCGTTGCTGTATTTGATGTTTATCTGTCTTTTCTTAGTTGCTGTTTAATCAATTATTCAAGTGTGTTTGGGGTGACTATTATTACTGTATGTTTATGGTATGAAATTACTGCATGATGTTACTGCATACAATTTATACTGAATGTTCTCATTATATATAATTGTGTTACTGTTAGTGTAGGCCATTAGTTTAGGCAGTAGCACTCGTTAATAAAAATGATATGAGCTTGTTCAATGTTGATATGGAAATAATGAGTGAGAAAATATCTAGTTACCATTTTGTATTGGCTGCTAGAATAAGTTTTTAACTTGGTTGCTTTTATTGCTATTAGATGCTATATCATGTACTGATTCTTGCATTATTTAGTATTCTGTGAATGATGTATCCAGACTTACGTTTAGAGGTTGTTTGGGTCTGAGTTTTGGGTAAAACTGTTGATACTGGGGTGTTTGTGATTGTTGTGGTAGAGTGATATAATTCGTGTAGTAAAAATAAAATATTGTCCTCCACAGGACTCGAACCCATGACCTCCTGGTCATGGGCCAAGTGATTTAACCACTTGTGCCAGCTGCTCTTTTGAGATTTAATACAGTTTTTATAATTAATATAACGCTATAAGTTTGTTGCCAATTTTAATTTGTTTAGATAAAACTTTTTTATTAAGTAAAATTTTTATAAACTTTAATTTCATAAAGTTTTAACTAGAATTACATTTTTTAATTTTAGAAATATAAAATTAGAATTTAAAATTAGTTTTCTTTAATAAATTAGATTTTAAATAATATTAATTTTGATTAGATTTTAATAAGATAGTTTAAGAGTAATTTTAAATAAATTTAATTAATTTTTAGATTTAAAAATAGTTTTTAAGTAATTTTATTAAATAGATTAAGATTTTAATTAATTTTAAATAGTGTAAATTTTAAATGGTTTCAAATAGTTTGATATTTTAAATAATTGTCATAAGATACATAACGGGGAACGATTCATGCACTTTAGGTTTTAATTTGTAGGTTTTGATATTAGATTAATAATCGAAAACCCATTCAAATCAATTGTCCAAATCGAATCAAAACGTCTCAAATTCACTCGATCTTCTTTACAACGAACTTGGTTCACCAACGTGTATTAATTAAATCCGTCTTTGGTAATTTTAGACTATTACTTTTTCCTAAAGGTAAGTTTCTAATTTACCATATAACGTATCTAATTATCACTATACTATCACGATCACATCAAAAAATTTGGCGCCGCTGCCGGGGATCTTGTGTACGATTCGTCTTGTTGTGATTTGTTGATCGTTGATTTGAAGACCCTTTCTGTCCTCGGAAAGTTTTTATTGATTTATGAAAAATACCAAAAATAATCTTCTTAATCCTCTATCATGTTTAATTCTTTTTCTCCTCACCCTCTAAATTTTAATTCTTCCATGAATTCTTTCGTCAATTGTGAAGGGTGTGGAGAACCGTTATATGGTTTTTTACCATGTCGGTGGTGTACTTGTGAGCGTTGTGGAAATGACTTATGTCACGATATACGAGTTGGATTTTGTCCTTCTTGTAATGAAATTACTTCATGTGGAAATCCGAATTTTTCGAATAATTCTCTCGATTTTTACCCACCTCCACACCCCACATACGAGACACCCTCGTTTGAGTTTTGTGGAAACGATTCTCATTTAGGAATTAATTGTTCGCATCGATTCTCGCTTAATTACGAGCAAGAACCGAGCTACAATCAAAACTTTAATGATAATTGTTATCCACAAGATTCGACGAGTTTATCACAACAATATCTTTGTTGTGAGTATTGTGGTGGTCCTCATGAGAGTTTTTGTTGCCAACCGATAGATCAAAGTTTTTATGAGCCTAATCCTTGCTATAATTCGATTCCCTCCAGTTTTGACCAATCTCCACAATATTCTTTCGATATTGAACGACTTCAAACGATGTTATGAATCAAAGAAATGTGGAAATTGTCGAAAAGAGCATTGAAGATATGTTGCTTGAAAAGAGACAAATTAACTGATGTGTCGTGAATAGTATAGTGATAATTAAGATACGTTATAGGGTAAATTAGAAAATTACCTTTAGGAAAAAGTAATAGTCTAATAATACCAATGACGAATTCAATTAAACACGTGAGTGAGTCGAGTTCGTTGTACACGAAGATCTTATGAATTTGAGACGTTTCGTTTTGATTTGGACAATCGATTTGAATTGATTTTCGGTTTTTAAACTAAAATTAAAATCTACAAATTTTAAGCTATTAAAAATTATCCTAAAGTGCATGAATCGTAAACCCGCCTAATTTAAATAAATCTAAACAATGACTTAAAATTAAAACACTAATTAAAAATTAATCTATTTTAATAATCTCTAAAAATATATCTATTTATTAAAAATGACTATAAAACTAATTTACTCTATTAAACATTACTTTAAAACAAATCTATTTAAAATCTATTTTACTTTAAAAACTTACTTTATTAAAAGATAATTATTTTAAAAAAAACTACTTAAATTTATAAAATTAATTAAACATTTTTTTTTATACTGTTTTTATTTATTTGTTTGTAAATTTTATAAAAGAAATGATTTAAATTAAAATTAAATAAAAACTATGTATTCAAATTCACTCCAAAACTGACAGCCATTGTTACACCTAGTTATAAAAATGACGTTGACTGAAATTAAACACAAAAGAGCCACCAGCTCAAGCGGTTAGCTCGCTTGGTTGCTAAGGGGGAGGTCTCGAGTTCGAGACCCCCTAAAGACGAATTCTTTTTGGAATATTAATTTTGGACCAAATTTTAGGATAACAGCCCACCAAAGATTTCGTTTGGTTAAGCTGACTGTATATAATTTCAAAGTTGCAGTAAAATTCAGTAAACAAGATAATCAAAAATAAAAACCCATCAGTATACAACCTTACCATTAACACTCTACAAATACAGAATAGTTAACTATTATATCAGCAATTAAAATCAAACAAGGTTCATAATGCAGATATTATAGAATTAAAAAAAAAAAACAGCAAATCCATATTCCATAGACATACCACAGACAAGGAAATAACGCAGATATCACAGACCCAAATCCTTACTTAACACAATCTAAAGAACAATCAGTTAAACAGTAGAATATAATAACAAATATCAGTAATTAGACATTATCAGCAGACTAGAAAGTTAGTTTCCATCATCAAGCAAAAACGAATGAAGATCAGCAATCAACAAAAATTAACAGTCCGACTAAAACAAATACCTAAACAATCAAACGCGGCATTTGATCATGAACTTTAGCTAGCCATTAATGAGAGAATAACAGTTAACTCAATTTAAATGCAAATCAACAAAAAAAACTGAACTATGAATCAAAATTTCTGTTAAACCACTTACCAACATACTCCAAACAGATTCTCATAAAGCATACCAATAACATTTACCCATGGGAATAACAGTCACAATTATCCATTAGTCATAAGTTCAAATTTGAATCCTAACTTCAGCAAAATCGTTCGACACAGCAATTTAAGCTACACAATACTCAAAATTAATTATCAGAATCGAATTAATCAAAACCTCAATTCTTGAACGAAATACTGCAACTATATTCTCTTGATTCAGAAAGTAACAAAGAAGGTAAAAAAACGTCTGCTGCAAAGGAAAATTCACAAACCAAGATTCAACATATCAAATCCTAAGCAGCATGTAGTTCATACTCAGATTCACGGCGAAGTATATCAGCAGGCATTCTCAATTCAGTAACAGCAGATTAACGAAACAGTTATAAACATCATAATCCAAATGCTACTAAACAAATTAAACTAGCTTAAAACATAAAGAAAATGCAGAAACAATGTAAACCGTGCTTAACCATAGTTGAAGAAACCGTTGAGCAGAAGTCGCGCGCTGAGCGGACTTTAGACTAAATCGACACCAAGATACCACCAATAAACACCATAATAAAACATCTCGAACCACCATTAACATTCAACATCACGAACTAATTTTATTCACTTTTTTGAATGTTTAACAGTAGTTAAACACGTTTTTCCCTATTTCCTCTTCAATTAATCACATTAGCTATGAAATAAGCTAATATAATTAAGTCTCAGTTAATAAGTAGTTAATAGATTAAGATTGCAAGCAATTTGCTAAATTTATAAAATGAGAGAATAAAAGATAATAAAGCTGAAACTCGAATTTTATTAAATCAAAACAGACAATACAATATTTTAAAAGTAAAATACAAATCTAACTAAAAACTAACATTATAACTTAAGAAAGAAAAAGGGATACCCAAACTGATTTTGGAATGGGGATTTTATAGGGAAGGAAAAAGAGGGTTGTTGATGATGAGGATTGATCTCAGCCTTCCGATTCTTCCTTTATTCTTCTCTCTCTTTTCAGTTAGCATCCAAGGGTTGAGATTGGTTTCCTTCACGCGGATAGCCAACGTGGCTAACCTTTGTGCTACTTCTGTGCTGAGGTGGCTTCCAATGATTGGCTGAGTAGGGTAAATGTGCTGTTATTTCCAATTGAACGCTGCCACGTAGCCTTTATTCTCCATCTTCAAGTCCCGAAATTAAGGGGGTTTTATTTCTCACCGTGTGAATTAATCGTGTGAATCAAAACCCCCAAAACTTACTTGAGGTTAAGATTAACCAGGGTTAATTAGGGTTTGGGAGATGTTTTGGTGTGTGACTGTATTTACAAAATATGGAACGAAAGAGAGAGTGTATGTGTGGTGGATAAAAACGTTTTTATTATTTTCTTTTCGTTCGTATGTGACAGCTTAAAATCAAACAACCCTTATGGGCCTGTGTTGGGCTTTGCTCAATCTAATCGTCCAATAAACTCTTTTGGGCTTTATTTGGGTTATGACCCAAACAATTCATCCGTCTCATTCTTATGGGCTTTTATTTGAAAACAAAAGTAAAAACTTGATTTCTTAAAATGGGCTTTTAGGCCCATTTACCAAAAGTGGGACCCACAAAGCCCAATAAACTCTCTAAATGATTAAATCCACATTGTCGAGCTCGATTTCGGCTTCCTCGATCTTTTTCATCACACTCGTGTCGGTCATTGCCGGTTTTCGTGAACTTGGTACCTACACACATTCAAACAAGAAACAAGCATTTCCAAGGCATATTTGATAGATAATGTGCAATATTTCATTGTTTATAGCTATAAATGATATGAGTAAAAACACTCATATCAAATTCCCCCTTGCTAAGCAATTGCCGTGTCCTCACGCAATGATAACATAAAACTATGAACTACAACATTATTCAACTTTTGACATTTTATTTTGCAAAGACATAAAATAACTTTAAGGATCATAAAAGCTCAAATAGATTCATCGTCCTCGACTTTTCACTTTTCCATGCCAAGTGCAAAAACAAGATCATTGTTATTATAAGTTGATAGACTAACACGAATTCATGTGGGCCAATTATTCACTTAGACTCCCTTATTCCTAAGTGTATCTCTTATATTTTATTGTTGTCTTGAATGATCACGAGGATGCATTGTTGACTTATTTCGATAATTATTAGGCCGAAAATAAAGTGAACGATTTAATCAATAGTTAGCTAAAGGACAAAATCTTTTAAAACTGCTTCTCGGGACTTCATAAAGTTCATATCTTGGCATAACTTGTTTCGCGATTTGAGACCTTTCTCGGATCGATATTTGGCAATGACTTAATACTTCCAACCTTGAGAGACGTTCACAAAATAATGGTCTTCTCTTCATAATATTTCTTCACTTGAATTTGAGAGATTCATACTTGGACCACGACTTCTTCATTTTTCTCCAATCTTTACTTGGGATTTTGATTAACAACGATTCGCCTCCTTTTTGGACTTGGCTTCATTTATCCTCATACCTTATTTTTGGTCTTTTTGGATAGACTTCTCCATGACTTTTTGGGAGTATTTTGCTTTTCGTCGTGTGTCTCGATCCTTCATATTGATTTTTGATAAATGAGTCTTCACATCACTTGAGATCTTTAGCAATAAAACATAGCCCTCATGTCTTGTTAGGACCTTTTTGGACTCGCCAATCTTCGCATCCCGCTTCAATAAGTTATGCCTTGGCTATGAACTCTAATCCATACCGAGCAACTTTTAAACGATCTTGGGCTAGAAGCTAAGTAACTTTTCAAATCGTTCAACATTATTTATTGCAAGTAATATTTATAAACAAGTGATGGGAGAATAGGCTAATAATTAACTCACATAAATTCCCGAAAGAATACCGAACTTATAATTGGCTCTATCATCTCTTGTTCTCCATCAATGGATACTTAGCCTATCAAATCAAAGTTTTGGGTTTTCAAGTCATCTATAGGATCTTGCAACTTCTTATACTTTTTCAAGTTTTAGAATTTGCGTTTTAAAGTTCCCTTGATAGACGACTTTCTAGGATCAATTATAGGAGCTTGCGAAAAGTTCTTGTTCTTAACTCGTATGAATTAAGACTTTCGCGTTTTAAAGCTCCCTATATAATAGCCTAGCAAAACTTAATTCAAATACGTTAAGGAAAAGCTAAGGTTAAAAACCGAGTCGAGTCAAAAACTATTTTTATTAAAAGTCTAAATTTGTGTCAAAAACACTTATTTTATTTATTAAAACTTAAAAAATAACACAAAAAATTTTAAAATTTTATGAAAAATGAGAAAAACTACACGTTAGGACACGACAAAAGCAATTGCAAGCGATTATATCGATTGACTCCCCCATGCTAAAACCAAACATTGTCCTTAATGTTTCTTAGCTCAAGAGTAACACCCCCTTGCTAAGACACGAAGAGTCTAATGCAATCTCCTAGCATGGAAAGAGCACGCAAATCTATAAGCCGTTTATTAATTATGCCTCAAGATAAAACGTTAGTCGATAAAAATCAAGGGTAGAAAGTGTGCCCCTTTTTGGCATTCAAAGAATGGAAGATCAAGTGGACCGGCAAAAACCGAACACGAGAGTCTTCAAATATAAGGGTCGTACCTAAGATCACAACACAACAAAAACACGAGCACGAGCTTGAAAGATCAAGCCTTATTAGGTGTTAGAAAATAGAAAGAAGATAGAATGTATGGGACTCCCCCACAAGGCACCTCGTTTTTGTTAACCGAGTCATGAGCTCGACTCGATCCCCGCATTCATTGGTCCTTAGGGAAAGTGGTGAAAACCGTCATAATAGGATAAAATCCAACATAAAGTGCGATGCCGGGGTCAAAGATTTTATCCTCGTTGTCGGATGACAAACGAAAGGATAAAACTCCAACACAAATCTCTAAAAAGAGATAGAAATCACAACTAATGGTATGGATATAGCATGCTCCACGAGGTAAACTCGCACCAAAATGATAGAAAAATCTTTCAATTATTGCATCGGTGAAAGGCCGAGATTTTCCTAAATCAACGATTCCGGGATCGAATACCTCGTCCTCGGTGGAGAAAGGAAAGGATAACACGGTGTCGTCCCCCCATGCTAATCCAAGATCATAGAAAGCAAATGGTAATGGTGGTATAAAAGTCTCATCCATAGTGGAATCAACATTCTTAGCTTTAACGACCATATCACCCTTAGGAATGTGATCAATAGGGTCATGGTACTCAATATGAGACACATGAAAAACCCGCACATTAAGGTCAAAGTGGGTGGGAGGAGGACTTGGGACGAAATCATCATCAAGTAAATTCTCTAAAAATAGAGTGTCCCCCTCCGGGTCGATATCATCAACACCCGGTGGTATCGAATCATGAGAAGCAAGAAAAGTATCAATCTCCTCCATAAACGGATCACTATCCTCAACGGGAATAGGAGATGGAGAGAAAGACTTGGGAATAGGCTTAGAATTCAAAGCCTCGATCCTAGAAATGAGAAGATAGACGTTGGACAATTTTTCACGAAGAACCACGTCTTCCACATCTAAATGAGTAAGTTCATCGGTGAACTTCTCAAGGATCGGAATAGTCAAATCAACCTCATTTCCCGGTGGAAATGGGTCTAAAGGAGCAAGTTCAAAAGTGAACCTCTCATAAAACGGATCACTATCATCCTCATTTCCCGGTGGAAATGGGTGTAGAAGAGTAGGTTCATCGGCGAACCCCTCAAAATCCGAGTCGTGAATATCATCTTTATAAGAAAGTTCATCGGAGAACTCCTCATTGGAAAATTCACTAGAAGTAGAATCATCCTCAAAATCTTCATTTCCATCACAATTTTCATCATTAGAATTGAAAATATCAAAGTGAATGGAAGAAGTCGAGTCATCACAATGTGGCAAATCACACATCTCATTGGAAATACCGTCAAACTCTCTTGGGTTTTGGACAAGAATAGTGCTAATATGCTCGTCCCCATTGCTTAGAGAATTTTCGGGTTCCACGATGGAAGAATCAAGAATAGGAGTGGTGATGTCATGAGAGATTTCCTCATCATCTAGGATGGGAGAATCCTCGGGCTCCAAGATACGAATAGGACAAACGATAGCACTAGACGAAGGATGAAGAGCAATAAGATCTCGCAAAGAAATAGTACTATCCTCGTCATCATCCAAAAGAAGAGAACGATTGATTTCACGATTAGCAAGATATCTTTCTTCCTCTTGAATTTTTTCTTTCTTTCGAATCTCAATGCTTAAACCATTATAATCTTGCGAAAGTTGTCTAATCTTAAGTTCACAATCTCGTCTAAATCCCTCATCAATTATTTCTCCATGAAATCGACGACTTCCTAATTCATTCGTAATGTCATTAATCTCTTGATTAATTTGTCTCTTTTCAAGCAACAATTCTTCAATACTTTTTTCAACAATTTCAACATTTCGTTCAATTTCGAAAGAATATTGTGGAGATTGGTCAAAACCGGAAGGAATCGAATTATAGCAAGGATTAGGCTCATAAAAATTTTGATCTCTCGGTTGACAACTAAAACTCTCGTGAGGACCTCCACAATACTCACAACAAAGATATTGTTGTGATAAACTCGGTAAATCTTGTGGATAACAATTATCATTAAAGTTTTGATTGTAGCTCAGTTCTTGCTCGTAATTAAGCGAGAATCGATGCGAACAATCATCACCAAAATGAGAATCGTTTCCACAAAACTCACTCGAGGGTGTCTCGTATGTAGGGTGCGGAGGTGGATTGAAATCGAGAGAATTATTCGAAAAATTCGGATTTCCACATGAAGTAATCTCATTACAATAAGGACAAAATCCAACACGTATATCGTTTCGTACGTCATTTCCACAACGCTCACACGTGCACCACCGACATGGTGAGAAACCATATAACGGTTCTCCACACCCTTCACAATTGACGAAGGAAGAATTAAAATTTAGAGGGTGAGGAGGAAAAGAATTAAACATGATAGAGGATTAAGAAGATTATTTTTGGTATTTTTCATAAAAACGATACATACTATATAATAAGAAAATAACAAAACTTTCCGAGGACGGAAAGGGTCTTCAAATCAACGATCAACAAATCTCCACAAAAGCGAATCGTACACAAGATCCCCGGCAGCGGCGCCAAAATTTTTGATGTGTCGTGGATAGTATAGTGATAATTAAGATACGTTATAGGGTAAATTAGAAAATTACCTTTATGAAAAAGTAATAGTCTAATAATACCAATGACGAATTCAATTAAACACGTGAGTGAGTCGAGTTCGTTGTACACGAAGATCTTATGAATTTGAGACGTTTCGTTTTGATTTGGACAATCGATTTGAATTGATTTTCGGTTTTTAAACTAAAATTAAAATCTACAAATTTTAAGCTATTAAAAATTATCCTAAAGTGCATGAATCGTAAACCCGCCTAATTTAAATAAATCTAAACAATGACTTAAAATTAAAACACTAATTAAAAATTAATCTATTTTAATAATCTCTAAAAATATATCTATTTATTAAAAATGACTATAAAACTAATTTACTCTATTAAACATTACTTTAAAACAAATCTATTTAAAATCTATTTTACTTTAAAAACTTACTTTATTAAAAGATAATTATTTTAAAAAAAACTACTTAAATTTATAAAATTAATTAAACATTTTTTTTATACTGTTTTTATTTATTTGTTTGTAAATTTTATAAAAGAAATGATTTAAATTAAAATTAAATAAAAACTATGTATTCAAATTCACTCCAAAACTGACAGCCATTGTTACACCTAGTTATAAAAATGACGTTGACTGAAATTAAACACAAAAGAGCCACCAGCTCAAGCGGTTAGCTCGCTTGGTTGCTAAGGGGGAGGTCTCGAGTTCGAGACCCCCTAAAGACGAATTCTTTTTGGAATATTAATTTTGGACCAAATTTTAGGATAACAGCCCACCAAAGATTTCGTTTGGTTAAGCTGACTGTATATAATTTCAAAGTTGCAGTAAAATTCAGTAAACAAGATAATCAAAAATAAAAACCCATCAGTATACAACCTTACCATTAACACTCTACAAATACAGAATAGTTAACTATTATATCAGCAATTAAAATCAAACAAGGTTCATAATGCAGATATTATAGAATTAAAAAAAAAAAAAAAAAACAGCAAATCCATATTCCATAGACATACCACAGACAAGGAAATAACGCAGATATCACAGACCCAAATCCTTACTTAACACAATCTAAAGAACAATCAGTTAAACAGTAGAATATAATAACAAATATCAGTAATTAGACATTATCAGCAGACTAGAAAGTTAGTTTCCATCATCAAGCAAAAACGAATGAAGATCAGCAATCAACAAAAATTAACAGTCCGACTAAAACAAATACCTAAACAATCAAACGCGGCATTTGATCATGAACTTTAGCTAGCCATTAATGAGAGAATAACAGTTAACTCAATTTAAATGCAAATCAACAAAAAAAACTGAACTATGAATCAAAATTTCTGTTAAACCACTTACCAACATACTCCAAACAGATTCTCATAAAGCATACCAATAACATTTACCCATGGGAATAACAGTCACAATTATCCATTAGTCATAAGTTCAAATTTGAATCCTAACTTCAGCAAAATCATTCGACACAGCAATTTAAGCTACACAATACTCAAAATTAATTATCAGAATCGAATTAATCAAAACCTCAATTCTTGAACGAAATACTGCAACTATATTCTCTTGATTCAGAAAGTAACAAAGAAGGTAAAAAAAACGTCTGCTGCAAAGGAAAATTCACAAACCAAGATTCAACATATCAAATCCTAAGCAGCATGTAGTTCATACTCAGATTCACGGCGAAGTATATCAGCAGGCATTCTCAATTCAGTAACAGCAGATTAACGAAACAGTTATAAACATCATAATCCAAATGCTACTAAACAAATTAAACTAGCTTAAAACATAAAGAAAATGCAGAAACAATGTAAACCGTGCTTAACCATAGTTGAAGAAACCGTTGAGCAGAAGTCGCGCGCTGAGCGGACTTTAGACTAAATCGACACCAAGATACCACCAATAAACACCATAATAAAACATCTCGAACCACCATTAACATTCAACATCACGAACTAATTTTATTCACTTTTTTGAATGTTTAACAGTAGTTAAACACGTTTTTCCCTATTTCCTCTTCAATTAATCACATTAGCTATGAAATAAGCTAATATAATTAAGTCTCAGTTAATAAGTAGTTAATAGATTAAGATTGCAAGCAATTTGCTAAATTTATAAAATGAGAGAATAAAAGATAATAAAGCTGAAACTCGAATTTTATTAAATCAAAACAGACAATACAATATTTTAAAAGTAAAATACAAATCTAACTAAAAACTAACATTATAACTTAAGAAAGAAAAAGGGATACCCAAACTGATTTTGGAATGGGGATTTTATAGGGAAGGAAAAAGAGGGTTGTTGATGATGAGGATTGATCTCAGCCTTCCGATTCTTCCTTTATTCTTCTCTCTCTTTTCAGTTAGCATCCAAGGGTTGAGATTGGTTTCCTTCACGCGGATAGCCAACGTGGCTAACCTTTGTGCTACTTCTGTGCTGAGGTGGCTTCCAATGATTGGCTGAGTAGGGTAAATGTGCTGTTATTTCCAATTGAACGCTGCCACGTAGCCTTTATTCTCCATCTTCAAGTCCCGAAATTAAGGGGGTTTTATTTCTCACCGTGTGAATTAATCGTGTGAATCAAAACCCCCAAAACTTACTTGAGGTTAAGATTAACCAGGGTTAATTAGGGTTTGGGAGATGTTTTGGTGTGTGACTGTATTTACAAAATATGGAACGAAAGAGAGAGTGTATGTGTGGTGGATAAAAACGTTTTTATTATTTTCTTTTCGTTCGTATGTGACAGCTTAAAATCAAACAACCCTTATGGGCCTGTGTTGGGCTTTGCTCAATCTAATCGTCCAATAAACTCTTTTGGGCTTTATTTGGGTTATGACCCAAACAATTCATCCGTCTCATTCATATGGGCTTTTATTTGAAAACAAAAGTAAAAACTTGATTTCTTAAAATGGGCTTTTAGGCCCATTTACCAAAAGTGGGACCCACAAAGCCCAATAAACTCTCTAAATGATTAAATCCACATTGTCGAGCTCGATTTCGGCTTCCTCGATCTTTTTCATCACACTCGTGTCGGTCATTGCCGGTTTTCGTGAACTTGGTACCTACACACATTCAAACAAGAAACAAGCATTTCCAAGGCATATTTGATAGATAATGTGCAATATTTCATTGTTTATAGCTATAAATGATATGAGTAAAAACACTCATATCATTAACCAAGAGATTAATGATATAACTAATGAATTGGGAAGTCGTAGATTTCATGGAGAAATAATTGACGAGGGATTTAAAAGAGATTGTGAACTTAAGATTAGACAACTTTCGCAAGATTATATTGGTTTAAGCATTGAAATTCGAGAGAAAGAACGAGCTCAAGCGGAAGCAAAATACCTTGCTAATCGTGAACTCGAGCGTTCTCTTCTTTTGGATGATGACGAGGAGAGTGCTATTTCTTTGCGAGATCTTATTGCTCTACATCCTTCGTCTAGTGCAATCGTACTTCCTTTTCGTATCTTGCCGGCTATGGAGCCCGAGGATTCTCCCATCCTAGATGATGAGGAAATCTCTCATGACATCACTACTCCTATTCATGATTCTTCCACCGTGGAACCCGAAAATTCTCTAAGCAAGGGGGACGAGCATTTTAGCACTATTCCGAACACGGAATTGGACGAAGTAATAAAGTCTAGTGTTGAGATTCTTGTCCAAAACCCAAGAGAGTTTGACGGTATTTCCAATGAAACATGTAATTTGCCACGTTGTGATGACTCTCCTTCTTCTATTCACTTTGATATTTTCTCTAATTCTAATGATGAAAATTGTGATGGAAATGAAGATTTTGAGAATGATTCGACTTCTAGTGAATTTTCTAATGAGGAGTTCTCCGATGAACTTTCTTATAAAGATGATATTCACGACTCAGATTTTGAGGGGTTTACTGATGAACCTACTATTCTTCACCCATTTCCACCGGGAAATGAGGATGATAGTGATCCGGTATTTGAGAGGTTCACTTTTGAAATTGCTCCTTTAGACCCATTTCCACCGGGAAATGAGGTTGATTTGACTATTCCGATCCTTGAGAAGTTCACCGATGAACTTACTCATTTAGATTTGGAAGACGTGATTCTTCGTGAGAAGTTATCAAACGTCTATCTTCTCATTTCTAAGATCGAGGCCTTGAATTCTAAGCCTAATGCCAAGTCTTTCTCTCCATCTCCTATTCCCGTTGAGGATAGTGATCCGCTTATGAAGGAGATTGATATGTTTCTTGCTTCTAATGATTCGATACCACCGGGTATTGATGATATCAACCCGGAGGGGGACGCTCTATTTTTAGAGAATTTACTTGATGATGATTTCGTCCCAAGTCCTCCTCCCACCCACTTTGACCTTAATGTGCGGGTTTTTCATGTGTCTCATATTGAGTACCATGACCCAATTGATCACATTTCTAAGGGTGAAATGGTCGTTAAAGCTAAGAATGTTGATTCCACTATGGATGAAACTTTTACCACACCATTACCATGTGCTTTATATGATCTTGGATTAGCATAGGGGGACGACACCGTGTTGTCTATTCCTTTCTCTTCCGAGGACGAGATATTCGACCCCAGAATCATTGATTTAGGGAAATCTCGGACTTTCACCGATGTAATAATTGAAAGACTTTTCGATCATCTTGGTGCGAGTTTATCTCGGGGAGCATGCTATATCCATATCGTGATTTGTGACTACCATCTCTTTTTAGAGATTTGTGTTGGAGTTTTGTCCTTTCGTTTATTATTCGACAACGAGGATGAGATCTTTGACCCTGGCATCGTGCTTTATGTTGGATTTTATTCCATTATGCCGGTTTTCACCATTTTCCCTAAGGACCAATGAATGCGGGGATCGAGTCGAGCTCATGACTCCGTGAACAAAAACGAGGTACCTTGTGGGGGAGTCCCATAAATTCTATCTTCTTTCTATTTTCTAACACTAATAAAGCTTGATCTTTCAAGCTCATGCTCGTGTTTTGTTGTGTTGTGAATCTTAGGTATGACCCTAATCTTTGAAGACTCTCGTGTTCGGTTTTTTCTGGTCCACTTGATCTTCCAATTTTTGATTGCCAAAAAGGGGCACACTCTTTATCCCTTGATTTTTATCGACTAACGTTTTATCTTGAGGCTTAATTAATAAACGGCTTATAGATTTGCGTGCTCTTTCCATGTTAGGATTTTGCATTAGACTCTTCGTGTTTTAGCAAGGGGGTGTTACTCTTGAGCTAAGAAACATTGAGGACAATGTTTGGTTTTAGCATGGGGGAGTCAATCCATATAATCGCTTGCTATTGCTTTTGTCGTGTCCAAACGTAATTGTTTTTCTCATTTTTCATAAAAATTATAAATTTTTCGTGTTATTTTTAAGTTTTAATAAATAAAATAAGTGCTTTTGACACAAATATAGGCTTTCCGTTGGTGAAAATAAAAATAGTTTTTGACTCGACTCGGTTTTTACCTTAGTTTTTCCTTAACATATTTGAATTAAGTTTTGCTAGGCTTTTATATAGGGAGCTTTAAAACGCGAAAGTCTTAATTCATACGGGTTAAGAACAAGAACTTTTCGCAAGTTCCTATAATTGATCCTAGAAAGTCGTTTATTAAGGGAACTTTAAAACGCAAATTCTAAAACTTGAAAAAGTCTAAGAAGATGCAAGATCTTATAGATGACTTGAAAACCCAAAACTTTGATTTAATAGGCTAAGTATCCATTGATTTCACATTTTTGGAATTTTACAATATGGAGAACAAGAGATGATAGAGTTTAATCATAAGTTTCTAAAATTAACTCTTCTTTGTGCAAGTATTTTTGTGTTTGATTTAATCTCCGCGTATTTACTTTCCACACTTGAATAATAATTGCTTAATAAATGAAGTTTTTAGCGGTTTAGGCTTGATATCTTAACTCGTAACTCCTTTTTTTTCTTCCCTTGTAATTAAAGTGAGAACACATTAAGGGTGTCAGCGTCATGGACTTTTGATCATGGGATTGCGGAAATTTGGCTTACTATACATATCATATTAATAAAGAAGAATAAATAAAAACATGTTCTCTAGGAGCCTTCGGGTGGGAGTCATGTAGCACTAACCTTGTCATTAGAGCCTTAGGGTGTATGGAGAGGGGACGTGTTGAATAAAAATTGCTTCATCATCATGAGCCATAAGGTGGGATGGTGATGTCAATTCCCTTATTTTTGTCCAAGGAGCCTTCGGGGGTGGATTTTAAATAAGGAGCACAATTGCATCTTAAAGAGCCGCAAGCTGTTATGATGTAATTGTTGCTAACTCCATTAATAAGGTCATAATTGACTTTGGAGGTTTTAATTTTTGCTTTTAAGTAGTCCTATTAGCCAAATTTCGGGTCCGGGGATTTATCCCTCAAATCGTGTTAAGTTATCCTTGATGTGGGCTTTCTTTAGTGACAACGGTTTTTGAAGTCGAGGTTAGGTTTTGAGTGTTGAGTCTACACCGTTCTTGCCTTCATTTTTGGACTAATAAATATCAAATAAAGTCAAATGAGCCTTTGGGTGAATGACAAATAAAATCTATAGATACAATTAGGAATAATAGGAGATTGAGTTTAACACAAATTACTTGTATGAGTTGGTTTAATTTTGGGGCTTATGATTGACAATGATCTTGTTTTTGCACTTGGCATGCAAAAGTGAAAAGTCGAGGACGATGAATCTATTTGAGTTTTATGATCCTAAAAGTTATTTTTCAATAATGAAAGCAATGCATTATGTCTTTGCAAAATAAAGTGTTAAAAGTTGAATAATGGTGTGGTTAGTGTTTTATTTTATCATTGCGTGAGGACACGACAATTGCTTAGCAAGGGGGAGTTTGATATGGGTGATTTTACTCATATCATTTGTATCATAAAACAAACAATAAATGCATAAAAACAATGAATATGGCCTTGTGTATGTTTGTTTTGTTTGTTTCGTGTGTGTAGGTACCAAGTTCACGAAAACCGGTAAAAACGACACGAGAATAAAGAAAAACCGAGGAAGCCGAAAATTAAGTTTGATTTTTTTCGCGGATTTAAGTTTTTGAAGGATTTGAGCTTAGTGGGTCCCACCTAAGATTAATGGGCTTGAAAGCCCATTTATGAGAAAACTTGGTTATACTTATAACAAATTTAGCCCAAAATCCCATTTGTAAATAAATGCTGGACGGAATAGAGTATTATTTACTTGAGCCCAAATAAGGTCCATTCAAAGCCCAAGTGAAAAGTGAAAAGGAGCAAAGTTTATTTAACTTTGAGAAGTCAACAGTCGGTCAAAAAGTAAACAAAGAAACAGAAGAAAGAAAAGAACGAGAGGCAAGAGAGAGGATTTGGGGAAAACATTATCCACCATATCAAGAACCCTAATTATTTGGGGCTTTCTCCAATCATGAAGCGAGTGACAATCACGTGTGATAATCATATAATTCAGGAAGAAAGAAGAGCGTGTATAGCACGCAGATTCCAAGAACGAGGCATCCGCGTGGCTCAAGGATGCGTCATATCTCATTTCTCATTGGTCATTCTACTGCCAACTGACAAGGAACCAATTACATCATGCCATGTAAGCACCAAACTAGCACACCTTGTGCCACGGTGTCAATCCGTGTGCACAAGGGCGAATCACAGCCATTAGATTGAAACAGAAAAGAGAGAGAAGTTTGAAGTGAAGATCTAAGGGCTGAAAATCGTACTCCTCATCTCCAACAACTTTCACCCCACCCCTCTCCTTATCTATAAAAACCCCCTTTGCAAAATCAGTAATCATCCCTTTCTTTCTTAGTGTTATAATGTTAAATTGTAGTTAGGAATTGTAATTTTTATTTTTATAAATTTTGTATTGTTAATTTGATATAATAAAATTGAGTTCAAGTTTTAATCTCTTTTTCATTAACGTTTTTATTTTACTGTTGAAATAAACTTGCATTTTCTTAACCTACAAATTTGATATTATAGTGAATAATCGTTCATATAAGCTCATTAATAGTTTTTGTGAATGACTATAAGTGAGATAAGGGAATAAACGTTTATCCCACTGATAAACGTAAAAGATTAAGCTGTGGTTCGTGATGTTTCATTTGGTGGTTTGGTCGTGTTCGGATGTTATGTTAGTTAAGTCGGTTCAGCGCCGCACTTCTACGTCAACGGTTTCATCATAGATCTGGTTAAGCTCGTTTTCTGTTTCATGAATTTTATTAGTATGAATTGATATTTGTGTAAATGTGTGTTTTTGTTTAGTCTGTTCATCTTAGTAATCTGTTTATGAATCTGTTTTATGATTTCATGAGTTTATGAATAATATGATCTAGTATGGTTGTTGATTGTCTACGATTGATAATACAACTGAGTATCTCCTAGCTTGTTTGATTTTTGTTATTAAAACTGCTTTATTAGATTCTAATTTAACTTGAATTCGTTAGGTTTGCTTGAGTATTTGTGATTCGTAACTGCTTGTTCACTGTTTTTTATGCTGCTATAAATGTTCTTTGTGACTGCTTTTCGTTATCTGTTTTATATGATTGACAATTGGTTCCGAGCTACACTTTAGTTCATGAATTTAGCTGTCTTTAATAATATGATTTTCTGCATAAACTAGTGTTTGGAAAAGTGAAGATTTGAGTCCAGTTGGTTGATTTAGAGGTGTTTTTGGAACAGTGAATTCGGAATTAGATATCGCAATCAGCCTAGCTCAGCTTCATAACAGGAGATACACTGAACTGTATTTTGGTTTGAATTCTGCTAAGATCAGTTGGTGTATTCGTGTAGCTTCATAGTTTTCAGTCCTGCTAGTTTCTTTCGGATCAGTTAGCTTAGGAATTAGGAAATTCAAGTTTTTGTTCACTTGATGGGTTCGGAAGTTGCTGCGGTTTGTAGTCAAGTTTCAAAATAGAGCATTTGGTACTATAATTTCGTATGGATGCGAAAGCTTGTTGTGAGAATCTGAAGATTTGGTTTTGGTTTTTGCATAAGCTGTAGGTTTGATCGTTGCTGTATTTGATGTTTATCTGTCTTTTCTTAGTTGCTATTTAATCAATTATTCAAGTGTGTTTGGGGTGACTATTATTACTGTATGTTTATGGTATGAAATTACTGCATGATGTTACTGCATACAATTTATTCTGAATGTTCTCATTATATATAATTGTGTTACTGTTAGTGTAGGCCATTAGTTTAGGCAGTAGCACTCGTTATTAAAAATGATATGAGCTTGTTCAATGTTGATATAGAAATAATGAGTGAGAAAATATCTAGTTACCATTTTGTATTGGCTGCTAGAATAAGTTTTTAACTTGGTTGCTTTTATTGCTATTAGATGTTATATCATGTACTGATTCTTGCATTATATCATGTACTGATTCTTGCATTATTTAGTATTCTGTGAATGATGTATCCAGACTTACGTTTAGAGGTTGTTTGGGTCTGAGTTTTGGGTAAAACTGTTGATACTGGGGTGTTTGTGATTGTTGTGCTAGAGTGATATAATTCGTGTAATAAAAATAAAATATTGTCCTCCATAGGACTCGAACCCATGACCTCCTGGTTATGGGCCAAGTGATTTAACCACTTGTGCCAGCTGCTCTTTTGAGATTTAATACAATTTTTATAATTAATATAACGCTATACGTTGGCTGCCAGTTTTAATTTGTTTAGATAAAACGTTTTTATTAAGTAAAATTTTTATGAACTTTTATTTCATAAAGTTTTAACTAGAATTAAATTTTGTAATTTTAGAAATATAAAATTAGAATTTAAAATTAGTTTTCTTTAATAAATTAGATTTTAAATAATATTAATTTTGATTAGATTTTAATAAGATAGTTTAAGAGTAATTTTAAATAAATTTAGTTAATTTTTACAGATTTAAAAATAGTTTTTAAATTAGTTTGAATATAGTTTTTAAGTAATTTTATTAAATAGATTAAGATTTTAATTAATTTTAAATAGTGTAAATTTTAAATGGTTTTAAATAGTTTGATATTTTAAATAATTGCCATAAGATAAATAACGGGGAACGATTCATGCACTTTAGGTTTTAATTTGTAGGTTTTGATATTAGATTAATAATCGAAAACCCATTCAAATCAATTGTCCAAATCGAATCAAAACGTCTCAAATTCACTCGATCTTCGGGTACAACGAACTTGGTTCACCAACGTGTATTAATTAAATCCGTCTTTGGTAATTTTAGACTATTACTTTTTCCTAAAGGTAATTTTCTAATTTACCCTATAACGTATCTAATTATCACTATACTATCACGATCACATCAGGATCCATGTATTTTTTTATTTTTATTCGTTTTTAGGTTTTTTTGTTATTTGTTTCAAAACATTTGCAAAAGGGGTATGAATAAAACACTACGGTTCCTAGCTAGTTCCGCAGTCCAAACGATGTTTTTTCTTTTTCATCTTTAAATACATGCATGCGAGTATTATTTATTTGATATATACTGGGCTTTTAGATGTACATGTACAATAACGTTTCCAGGTGGAATAAGAGGAATAAGTTTACCTTACTAATTAGACTTGTCGCGTATGAGGGATGCACCCCCAGCTGCGCCAGATCAGGTATCCTTTGTTAGGCAGCTTTTCACAAGACGTTGTGGTAAGTATAGCAGTCCTCATACTTTACGACGGACGCGCACAGTGTGCACGCCTAACGAACATGTCATTTTCAATGACATTACTTATGGTAGTAGTGGCCGGACCACACGTAATGACTTTTAGACTCACCCATAAGTACAGAGTCGCCCCCTAACGGGCGTACTCATTAACAGATGTTTCCCTTCACCATCTCAGGTGTAGGTGTAGGAACCTGGACACACATATATGTGACTACACATGGATATGACGCGGGACGTTATTATCATTGAACAAATTATTAATTTACAAGATCAGTTAGCATCAGATACAACAATAAATATGGTGGGGCAGGACAACCTATATAGAAGGTCGTTCGTGGACAGCGACCTCTTTAACATGCGATGGGTATATGAAGGAGTGTGGTTCGTTCGATAAATTCCTACCTCTATATCTATCTCTGAGATGTTTGGTTGTGGGTTATGCGATATGCAATGTTGTGCCCATGCCTCTTTCATGTATTGAAGCACACGAGTGTAGTGTACGTCAATGGATGGAAGACTCACGGTTACACCGTCTGACCGGCTAGGGTGTGCTAATCCTAGGCCAATGATAGCGCCTTTGGTAGAGGTGTGGTTCTTCTTGGCGATACGACGCACGTGTTGCTTCAATTTATCTTCCAGCGGAACCAATATTGAAGTGCCAGAAATGTACAAAGGGACTTGTAGTTGAGATAGTTTAGGCTCGCCAGTGGTTTCAGGGTCTCCTTCTGTTGGGTATGCACTATCATTAGGAAGCATAAGGCCTAACATGGTCACGCTAATGGGGAGGTCTTGACCTTTCTCGATTAGGTCTAGGGTTAGCATTGGGAGGCTCTATAATATGTGGAAAGCAGCGTCAAACATCTCCTGCGCATATTTGGAATAGATCTCATTTCCCTTCAAAGGACCTCTTAGTAAGTTTTCTATGGAAGCACGTTCCATGGGAGACTGGATCCGAGCAATAGCGCGACATCATATACATCCTTGATCGCTTTGTCAAAAGGGGGGTAAGTTCATAACACCTTTGGCAGCAAGTGGAAGACCATGTTTTATTAGCCAGCAATTCTCAGCACGTACTGCGGTGAGGTGCAGATATAGCTCTTCATCAAAATCCGTACTCATGTACTTCAGAACTTCTGACTTCTTGGCCATGTCCTTCTGGCAGTTAGTGACAAAATTATTACAATTCAGGGCAAGGGCATTCATGCCTTCTTCTAGTTTTTCCATGGCCCAGCGGTTTTCGTCCTCTTGCTTTGCTCGCAAGCGGCGCTCACGGTCTAGGAACTCAGAGAGCGAGGATTTTCCGTCCTCTAAATACTGGATGGATCCGGCATTTATATTAGAAACGGCGCGCAAGCGGGAAATTTCGATCTTCGCATTTACAAGCTTGAGGTTTTTCTGAACAGTAACCTAGCGGACCTCTTCGTTTACTTGTACTAACCGCTCGGACAGTTAGGATATCTTCTTCTTTCAGTGGACAGCTAAAGTTACTTCTTGGGCGGCAATAGCGTCTAGCTCCTTCATTAGTAGCTCGTCGGACATCTGGTATAACTATTGTGCGCGACCAAGGGGAGTTATGTGTTGCAGGAAGTCCCTACAAATGACTGCGCCATCAAGAGTGCAAGAGCGAGTGCATTGCCAGGGAGGAGTAAATCTGGTGGATTTCGAGGTACCTGCGTCTGCCTCGGTCGTAGCAGCAAGAGAGCTGCAAATTTGATGTCTTGCAATTTAGTGTAGGTGGGCGAATTGTTTATTCTTACGACATACTAAAGAAGGGCGCAGGGGGATACCTCGATAGTTGTATGTTTTCTTGTGGTATTGATGAAGCTCCCCACGATGTTGCGTTGGCGCGTGGCCTTGCTTGCAGTGTTATCCCCCTTCTTGGAATTTGTTGCGTAGGGAGCATGGTAATTTTTTGTAACTTGGAACACGTATGTCCTCTGTAGGTGGGAAGGTGTGCGAATCCTCTGCGGTACCATGATCTTCTTCATCTCCTTGACCCATTTCCTCTGACGGAGACTCTACAATGCATGGTATGCTTCGGATGGGGGTAGCATTTATGGCGGTTGTCATCTCGGCATTCCCACTAGGTGTGGGAGAAGGAAACTACAGAGCTACCGTTCGTTGACCAACGCGCCAAAAGTTTGACATCTCGATTAATGTGAAGGGTCGGGCGCGCATGGTCACGGCGCATGGATTCCCGCGCTTCACGAGTTGTGTGTAAGTTAACTCTGTATTCATATGGAGGACGAGTAAGCATACGTACGGGAATGTTTTTTTTTCGGGGCCAAATAAAAAGACACAACCACAAGAAGAAGGGGAAGTGAACGAAATGAAGGTTTCTTACCATGGTTAAAGTCATCAAAGTACTGTGGAAGGTGATTGGCAGGAAGAATTGGCGTGTGGCTCAAACCTAGGGCGTAGAGCAGTGTCTCTGGATATTCTTGCATTGGTATCCGGTAAGCATTAATTGCTTGTGCGTCTGCCTCGTTATAAGAACCGGCAATAGGGCGGTCATCCTTTATCATTGTCTCGGGGGTGATGAAATCATGGTCGAATGGGAACACAACTTTTTCTACCCAGAAAAACTTATCGGTCCACTTCTTCAGGGAATCTGTTTTTTCTAAATAACATTGGAGTTGACCAGGGCGTTACGCGAAGGTTATCCATCCGTTCATCCATGTGGGTCTATAGAAGGCGCGGAACAGGTTTATGGTTGGGTCAACATTTTTTAGTAAGCAGTTTATCTCAAAATTTGAGATTTTGGCGGCTCCTATACAATGTAGCTGGGAGAGGTGTATACTATAATAATTTAGTATGTCTATCAGGAAGCGGCTTAGAGGTATGCGATTGTTGGAAAACTCAATAAACCTGGTGTATATACCAATTTTCTCGTCCGGAAAACTCCCAATATGTGCTTGTGGATCTGGCATAGTCGGATGGAGATATGAAGGAACGTGGTATTTAGTGGTAAAACGGGAGAGCTCTTGTTCGGATATATGGGATGTCACGTCGAATAGTTGGGCTACCATTTTTTGCTCTGGTGAGTGTTTTAAGCGAGGGCGAATGTGGTCTATTTTGTTACGGATAGTGGTATTTACAGTTTTTAACAATGGTGGGAAAAGATTTTTTGGAAAGTGAAGTAAAAGACTATCAGACTGCGTTTATATACCCTATGGATGTCATGGTTCTTATGGCACGTGTTTGTGACATTTGGTTCATCCTATGGTGTCCGCTGATTACTTCTTCTGACATGATTAAATACTTTTCACGGTTTCTAATAAAGGACTGTGATAGTGGAATATGACATAAAGGCTTATTTGATGTAATGGCTGTATGGTTTTACTTTTTGGGGCATCTATGGGAGCGGTCCTTGTCGATTAATAGTCTAGTAGCCGCGGTTGGAACCTGCGACCACTAGACTGGGGGGACATGATGACGTATAGTCCCTAGTCGGGCTGAATAGTCCGACTCACGGGTACTACCCGCATCCATCAGGAATGGATTGGATTACTTGTGCGATGTGCGCACATAGCCCATAAGGCTGGTAAGCCGCTGTCACGCAAGAGGTTAATTACTTAGCCAAGTCCTTTTTGCAGTGCGACATGATCAGATCGAATATAACTTATATTATGGTTATATTCGCCTAAGGAAAAGGGGATATACACTTGCCTTGGTTAGATAATGAAGATCAAGCTATTTCCAGTCATTATCTTTTCCTTAGGCCGCAAGAACAGGGAGCCCAGCCTGGACCCTCTCGAGTATAAAAGGAACCCCTCCGGTTCCACAAAGGTACGATATACACGATACCCTAAACGCTAATATACTCAAACCGATTACTTACTCTCACGTCGGAGTCTAATCGTGGGTAACAAACCCACGGTAATCCTAACGGTGTCTGTTTAGTGCGCAGGGTCCTAAAGCAAGTTTCACTTGGTGCGAGAGCCGGAGTCCACAAGACCCCAAATTAAGCCTAATTTGGGTTAAGCTCGGTCTACCCCAACTTTTGCATCAACATGTAGGTTCTTTGTTTTAGTTTTTGATTAGGATCTATGACGGGCAGTGACGGAACCAGGAAAGAAGGGTTGTGGGGGAAAAAAATTACAATAGCAACAAAATAAGGGAAAAAGAGGTAGTATCGAAAAGATAAATCGAGTATTTTTACTACAAATGACGGATTTATAAGGTTTTAAAGCGTTAAATGTTAAGATTTAGTATATGGGTGGGGGCAATTTGAATTTTTAGTGGAGGGCGCTTTCGACAAAAGGTCAAAATCAAAGAAAAAATACACTAAAATCTAATCGTATCAGGCTAGCCATGAGGGGGCAACGGACCCCCATAATTACTATATAGGTCCGTCCCTGATGACGGGTTTGTATTAGATCTATAAAGATCTTTTTCTTGTACATGATATAACCTCAGATCTTTGTCTAATTTTTTTTCCGTTTTTGTTTCTTGAACAATAAGGTTGAAGTTTGTTGTTATAGTTGAAGATGGGCTAAAACAGAACAGGGTTTTGAAGCCTTTCTTCGATCTCGTTAACTTGGTTCTTGATTGAACTGATTTTGTTAAGAGCTTTTCTAACTGTATGTCCTTTGAAAACCTTTTGCATCTTCATAGCTGCAGACCAATGTTTGTTTGTATGAAGCTGATGACCATTTTTAGATGAAACGAAGTGAACCGGTATGGAGACGACATTTGGTTTGCGAATCGGTACGGATCGAGAGTGATTTTTGTAATATGGACAGTTCATGATTGTTGTTTTCGTAAATTTCTTTAGGTTTGTGTATTCATGTGATTTGTGATTTGTAAAGTTTTTTTATAAAGACTTTTGTAAAGTTTTTTATAAAGTATAAAGAATTGAAAAGACACAAATGCTCTTATATTTAAAAATACAAATTGGATATAAAATAATCTATAATTTTTTTTAAAGAACAAGTTAAATAATTGACATGACATATGGTCGAATAACAAGTTACACTTACACACTTATATTTGGTTGTATTTGTTGGGTCTCACGTGTACAACCAAATGATGAATACATATGACATGTGTCAACTTCTAGTTTAGTAGAATGTAGGTAATTGCCTAATTTTTTTGGGCTAATAACTTAAAAATGCATCTAACTTGACATTTTTTACCGTTTTGTGTATCCATTTTTTCCTATATTATCATTAAACTTTGTGATTTCGTACATTATGTGTACCCGGTGACTTGCTTGACTGGTTAGCAAGTTACCTTAACGACAATTTAACTTTTTATTACAACGTTAGTCCTTTATATTAACGGTCATTAACATAAACACTTAAAATTTGAATTTTTTTTTAAAATAAAATGTAAAACCTTAAAAAAAGTATGTAACTTTATATAAAAAAAATTTAAACTATTATTATTTTTAAACATGTGTTAGTTAACTTTTAAAATTTTTAAACATGTGTTAGTTAACTTTTGTAAAAAAAGAATTTCAAAATTCAGTTTTTTTTTATAAAAAAAGTACGACTTCCACTTTTGAAAATTTTAAATTAAAAAAAAATTGTATGATTTTCTGAAAAAAAATAAAATTTATAAAGTACGAAAAAGTTAAGTTATATAAAACACGTTTTATATAAATTTTAAAAGTTAACTAAAACATGTTTAAAAAAATAATATTTAAAATTCTTTTATTCAAACATGCGTAAATTTTATTTTTAAAGATAATTTGTATATAAAATTATATTTTTTTTTAAGGTTTTACGTTTTATTATAAAAAATCAAATTTTAAGTGTGTATGTTAATGGCCGTTAATATAAAGGACTAACGTTGTAATAAAAAGTTTAACGATCGTTAAGACAATCTGCTAACCAGTCAAGCAGGTCACCAGGTACACACAATGTACGAAATCATAAAGTTTAATGATAATATAAAAAAAAATGGTTACACAAAACGATAACAAATGACTTATATGTATTTTTAAGTTATTAGCCTATTTTTTTTTCTTTTTTGGACAATTAACAAGTGGCAATGTGGCATATCACCTATGGGCCATTGTTTTAAGTAGCCCTTAAAATTATAGCGAGGGTTTTAACCTCTTTGTTGTCGAACACAATTTTTAATCAAAACGTTAATTGTTCCTAAATACTTTGAAATACTTTGCGCCAAACATATCCAGTCACATCGGGAACTCGGTTAAGGCAATTAAGAACCCGGTTGAATTACTCGTGTACTTGTAAGCTACAAACTCGTCACTCGGCATCTAATTCGGATTTTATTTATTTTGTCACAAAAATGAGGATTCAGTTAGGTATATAACACTTTTTGCATGACACTAGATGTAAAATATGATTTTTTTTTCGAAGTCTTTATTGCTTGAATATAGTTTTCAAGAAACCAACAAGTTACACAAAGAGACAAACCGTCCTAAGAAACGAACCCTTTCTATTAAATGTTTTGTTTTAAATAATTTTATTTGTATTATATAATCTATATTATATTATAAAGTATTTTTGACAATTTTTTAATTAGAAAGTCTGAATATTCAGACATTTCTACTTACTTGTTATAGAAGGATCGGTGTTGATGCCTTTCTAACCACCGCCGTCCTCACTACCTTCGTCCTCACCACTTTCATCCTCACCACCGTCGTCCTCACCACCACAGTCCTTACCACCACTGTCCTTACCACCGTCGTCCAAAACGGGAGTGTTTATATAATATAATTTTTTTTTCCAGCGAGCAAATGGTAAACAACCCGGTTAGACAAAGTACAGACTTTTTTGTTCTATAATGCTCACGTGACTCTCATTCCAGACTTTTATAAGTTATTTTTATATTCATTATTCTCGTACCAGCACTCCACATAGATGGTTTTTATTTTCGAAGGTTATTATAAAAAACTAATATTCTTTATGTTTTAAAATATTACTGATAAAATAGTACAGTACAGTAGAAACTCGATAAATTAATACTCGATTATTTAATAAACTCTCTAAGATAATATTTTTTTACCAGTCCCGACTCGGGGATAGGGTGCTAAATCAATAATTCGCAAAAATTATAAGATAATACATTTTTGATAATTTCTTTAGACTCCATATAAAATATAAATTAATAATTCCTTATATATAGCATATTACATGAATGATTTATGAAGGTTTCTTGAAAAATGACTCAATTGTCTTTTGTTTTTTGTTGAAATCAATTTCCCCTTGAATCCCGTCTCTAATTTTTCTTGGCATGGTAAGAACTTCTGGTGTTGTTTTCTCATAGCTCAATAAGAAATTGTTCAATGTGATTGCCGCTTTAATAGCTTCGTTTCGCGAAGGGGGCTCCATTGTAGAACTTTCGTCATCTTCTTCATCGATATCATCTTTATTAATTCCAATAACGCTTTCAATAATTTCTTTATCAGTCAATAACTGTGCAACTACAATTTCTTCTGGGTGAGTCAGAACATCTTCGACATCCATTGCATTGCGATAACCCAACTCTTTGATCAAATTCTGGAGTTCTTGAGTGCTTTCACCACCTTTATTTGAGTTCTCAAAAGTCATGTTATCTGTTGATCGAAGTTTACAATGACGAAAGCAGTTCGCAATTGTATTTGCACTAACATTCATAGTCCATGCTGAAATTACAAGATTCATTGCATCTAACACACCAGTCATCCAAGCTCGTTTGTTAGCATGATACTCACAGTTCAGACTGTTCAAGTTTACATTCTTGAAGCACCTTGGTTTAACATATTTCCCAATAATCCATAAAGTAAGTTTTTTCGAACCGTCCTCATTACAGCAAGTTGCATTGTTGCAAGGGAATGATCCGGCTGAAGTCTAAAAAATAAACCTGTTTAAGATCAAAACATGTAAATAATTACATCACTAAAGTACAAAATATAAAATAAAATAATAAAAAAACAAACATGTTTCATCCATATTAAAGATGCCTTTCATTTTAAACTGATCAACTTTGTCTCTTATGGATTTTAATTTGTCCTCTATGTCCTCCATTTCAACAGATCCATTCTCTCCAAAACGCCGGAAACTTTTAATTCCATATCTTGCTTTGAACTTTCCAAGCCAACCAATAGAAAAAGTAAAGTCTGGAGTATCCACTGGATACATATCTTTCATGAAATTTTTCGCCTTCTCGATCATTAGTTCACCTGTCATATTCACATGTTCTTGATATTGAAGAATCCATTCATAGAGAGATTTTTCTAGGTCAGGAAATTTTGCCGGTTTGTGTCGCTTAACATCGCCTCTTTCGGGAGCAAGTGAGAGATACTCTAAAGACTGCTTAACTGTATTCGATATTGTCGCTTGACTCACCTGCAAACCATAGTTACTATGAACCCATTCTTACAATTGCTTTTGAGTGAGACTTGATTATACTTGTTGTGCTTGCATAATGCTCTTTGAATCTCGTCTGTCATTGTTGTTTTTTTCACACCTTTAAGATGGGAAGCCATGTTGTGTGTATGATTTGTTTGTGTTAACCTATTTTGATCTTGTATTTATATAGAAAATATTTTTAATGTCCATAAAGTGATACATTGAACACAAGAAGCATAATAAGGTGGGAGATTGAAGATTTCTTTCATAATTGGGCCGTTCATTTGATATACGTACATGCATTGTATACAATAATTAAGTGGAAGCTTGAAAGGTGTTTGTAAACTAAATATTCTACTATAAATTAATAAAATATTAATTAATATATATATTAATAATTATTAATTTATCGATTAATTAATAACTCTTTTAATTAATAAATTTTGATGGTCCCAAATGTATTATTTTATAAAGTTTCTAGTGTAATGTATTTTTGTACGATTTTGATAAATAAAACAATGCTTTGAAAGCTTGTTTCTTTTGCTTAAAAAAGAAAGCTGGTTTCTAAATGGACTTGGTCGAGTTATCGGTCCAATTCAACCTCAAGTTAATCTGATATTTAAAAAAAAAAACATTTTTTTTATATTTTTAATAATTAACAAAATTTATATATAAAAACTTCCGTATATTAAGGATATAAATTGTTTACTTATGTAAAAATAAAATTTCATCAAAAATACATAAAATTTGTATGTACTTCTAGAAAAAATTCCGAAAAAATCGAAATTTGGCCAGGTCTCGAGAACCGGGTTGACCCGAGTCACCCCAAGCCCTGCGAGTCTAGTCGGGTTTCGAAAATATAAAACCCGCTTCAATATGACCAGTTTTCGGCCGGAACCAGGTCAACCGTTTGACCCGACCGAGTCTAAAAACATTGAAATAGACTAAGCATACCAATATTTGATTGAGGTTTATTTTTTTAAACTTCTGAAATAAAACATAGAGCTATATTTTTAATGTTATGTAAATCGGATATCCAACGTAAAGCACATAGATGTTTTCCTGCCGTATCTCTTTTTTTAAATTTTGCGTATTCGTTTCTGTCTCCTTGCAACTTAGCTCTCGTGTGGCTGTTGTGGCATACCTTAACATAATTCATGTTAATTCTTAGTAAATTGTTAAATGAGTATTTCGAATTTTAGCTTCTTTTTTTTTTTTTTTTTTAGAAATAAGACAATCTACACCTCCTTTTAGAATGTACATCCTAAAAAGTTCGAACCTCAAATCAACAGAAAGATTTCGAAAAAAAGTTATCCCGCTGCTTTGCACGGGTAACCAACTAGTAATCAATAAAAAGAATAACTAAAAAACAGATCAATTCATATACACTTCAAAAAGTCCAAAGGGATATTAATATGAGATGGAGGTAGTAGTATCATTGATAGGTTTGTGAAAAATGCAGGCATCCCAAGCATGAGCAGACTGATATTTCAAAGATGCACTTGTTTCCTTGTGGGGAACTTTCGAGGTTAATTTTGTCTCCGTTAGTCAAACCACATGCTTTGCACACGAAGGAGACTAACAGAAGCAAAAAGTTCTATGGAGAGACGAAGTTACAGAAGACAAAATTTGGGGTCAGACAACTGTTAAATATGAGTATATTAAAAAAAAATGAACACCCAAACAAACTGTACACAAACATGGAGAAAGAGCCATCGACTATATACCAATTTCATGCCAATATGTACCATTCCTATTCCTTAAACCGATGGTCTAACTGATTTTGGTGTAGCAGCACTGCTGCAACAATCTTGAACGCACATTAATCCTTGGTGTGGTTTTTGGAGAAAACGGGAAAATAAGATTCTAATTCTAGACGATCTAGTATCTCCTGTGTAGCCCATAGGTAAGATGAGTGGCCCTCGATGATTTCTGTAACATCAACCTGTTGTCACAGCATATAGCTTAGATTTTGTTTCGGCAGCCGATTCTTAGTAGTTTTCTTTTTACTTTACTTTTCTGCAAGTATTAAAGAAGTAAAAAAATATTTGTTTCGGCGTGTTACTAAAAATTCAAGAAAAGATTACAAATCTCTGTGTATCCTTATTTTGACTTCCAACGAGTTTTGTTCTATAAGTTTTAAACATAAACGTTGTCAAACGAGAACTACAAAGCATGGGAAGTTTATATCTTGCTTTGTGCAAGGAGTTAAGATGTCACACATATAAAGAAGCAATAACCAAATTTGAACTTACATTCTCGATTCCAGGAACATTCACAGACTGGATTCCAGCTAACCCTTGACTAAGGAGACTGTTCAAGGACATAATTAAATCTTAGCGAAGGTTTGATCTAGTAAATAGATACATTTAAACAACTACGCTACATGTAAGGAAACGCTACATTCAGAACTATGAGTGTTATCCATGTGGAAGATAAGAATTTGCATAATGATCAAAATGTTAAAACTGCAAAAAAATCCTACATTATACAACAGAAAAGATAGAATGATGCGAGTCATGAAAGATTCACTTGTACCTGGCACGAAAGGCTACTCCCAACATCCAATCATTTGTGGAGAAAGCATTTATAAATCTGCCAGAAACTACCTGCAAAATGAGGTTTTTTTATGCGTTACAAATAGCTATATAAAGAAATGACGCTAAAATAATTTTATTATTAATAATGAATTATTTGCAAGTGTCATCCAATAATTTTATTGATACCTTCCTAACAGCTCCCCAGTTTTCACCTTGAATAGCAACAGGGGCGCCAAGTAAAACCACTCTTTCTACAAGTCCATCTGCAAAGTCAATTACAGTTGTGCATGAATATCTCTTAAGCAAGAACAGCCACGACATGAAACCTAATTCATCAGAAATAACTGCTTACCATTTCCAGTTTCAGCCAGATGTTGAAGACATTTGAAGATAGCACGTGCTCCAAGTGAGAAACCAACAAGCGTCACAGGCCTATAATTTATAAGTACCCAATAATTAGATGCCAGCTTTTTATCTGATAATACTATAATAGTATGGGATGCCTTAATGGCATAACGCGAAATTTGTTGTACCTGTTGCCTTGTAATCCTTTAATCAACACTTCAGCAAGCAATATTCCGGCCTTATCAGATCTGTGACAAACTGGAAGCTGAATATGGGGATTGACGTGCCACTAAAGTTAACGCTGGTTTGGTATGTTCAGTTAAAAAAAGTCAAACTGAGCTTTTTCCGGCTTATCAATACAAGGGTATTATCTAGATTTCTAAGACAAAGAAAATCAATTATTTATGAGAACTAACACTAGTATATAGAATATCAAGAAAAACATATTTCAATCATAAATATGTGTTGTTTAACCATAAAGTCAAAGAAACTTAATTTAAAAAGCAGGGAGATTAAAATTGCAAAATTATAAACCTGTTCACTGCAATTGTCCATTTGCTGTCAATAATATCCGTTAACCAAAGTAAAGTTGCAGGCCAGGCAAAAGCTGATAGAAAACCACTTAGTACAGTCATCATCGCGCCTCGTCTCATCAATTCCATTGCGAGTGCTGCATATAGGTAAAAGGAAATGAATATATCTCTAATGATGTAAACGGTGCATTATTTATTTTTTTAAACTGATTTAATTACTTGATGAAAGCCAATCCTGAATGGCAGTGCTTACGGCATACAGATGCTTAGATTCCCATTGTAGTGCATATCTGAGAAACTGTAGCTGTCAGAAAACAAAACTCATAACAACATGAACAATTACCAAACAGTTTATTGAAGTCTAGTTACCTTTCCATGTTGTCAACTTGTCCTTCCCAAGGCCTAAAAAAATCTCGCTCCTCGAAGACAAATCCCGAGACTAATATTTCAACTGCCAACCTCTGGTAACAAACATTCTGTAAGAAAGTTTCCTCGCAATACACAGAAGAATAGAAAAAGAACTCACCCCTTGGTTATGGTTTTCTCCTATGGCTTTAAACTCGAACTCATCAACGCTTCCTGTCCTTCTAGCCATTTTTGTCCCGGTAAGTCCCGCTCCAGCAGCTGCAACAATTTAAATGTTATCCATCAAGAACATACTCGATTGAAGGTGGTGAAATCTTATAGATAAACTAAAAAGATGTGATTTCTTCACCTCCAAATGAGGCAGCGACTGCAACAGAACCAGCAACACTTCCTGCAGCGGTTGCAACAGCAGCAAACCCACCGGCTCCAATTACTGGTATAATTGTCCCCAATGTAGGCGCTAAAGCACTAAATCCAGCAGCGATTGCTGGAGCAGCTAAGCCTGTTACAGAACGAATGTAGTAAAATACCATGTCCTATTTTACAGACGACATTGAAGTGCACAAAAGACTTAAAAAAATTGAGATTATCATACCACCAGTAATTGCCATTAAGGTTCCACCAGTTATAGCAGCAGCTCCAATGATACCTCCACGTTTCCACTTGGCCCACTTGCTTTTGGGCTCTTGTTCCTCTTGCTTTGCCTCTTCTTGTTTTAAAATAGCCATCGCAGAGCAAGCAACAATGATCTCGATTGCTTCCTGCAAAAACCAAATCGCTCTTTCTATGATATAATAAAATCATGCGAGTGCATATACATCATATTCAATTTCACCAAACAGAACACATACCATTTTAATCCATTTGATGTCAAACCATGTTGACAGCAACCGTAAAGCAGCACGGTGTCGAGCATCATAACCTTTCGCTCGTTTCTTAGATTTACTATTATCTTCAGGTATATCAGCCAGACATGCTGAAAGAAGCTGGTATAAAACGGTCACTTTCCTTCCATAACTGAGCATTTTCACCTCTTCGTTTACTTTTTCTTCAACGCTACTGTTGGATGCAACAGGCACTTCATTGGTATCAGGAGACTTGAAATTCTTTTCCTTGTTTGCTAAGTCCTCGGTTTTTGAATCTTTTTCATGCTCGTTTTTTAAGTCCTCATTTTTGCATTCTTTTTTATCCTCATTGGTATCAGGTGACTTGCAATCTTTTTCGTCCTCGTGTTTAAGGTCATCCTTTTTGCAATCTTTTTCTTGCTTGTTTTCAAGATCCTCATTTCTGCAATCTTTTTCATGCTTGTTTTCTGAGTCTTCATTTCTTCCAACTTTTTCATGCTCAATTTTAATGTCCGCATTTTTAAAATCTTTATCCAGCTCATTTTTAAGGTTCTCAGCTTCTGGTTCAGCCTTGGCTTCATTAGTCGCAAGCTTTTCCTGCAACTCATCAGCATATGCACGTTGCTTCTCTTTACTTGACATGTAATCTTCGGGAGTTATCTCTATGCTTGCCACCATGGCATCGACAGCATTTGACAAAGCAAGTTCCTGATCTGAGGTTTCTTCAGATACATCACCACTATCTTCTGCCAGTAATCTCAGAAACTGTCATAATAAAACTAATGGTGGTCAGCTACAATATATGTTCCAGATTTATAGTTATATGGTTTTACATCATGTCCAAAAAAGCTAATAGCATCAGTGGATTCAAGCATAAAGATGATGGCTGTAGAGTAAATAACATAATAATGAAATAATAACTTGTATGGATGAAATATATGAATGATAGGCATGTGTGATTAAGAGCATATAAGTTATCAATGGCGAAACTATATGTTTGTTTTGGTAAAGTATTAAGAAGTATAATAAAGTGGCATACCGCTCCAATATGTTGACTTGGACAAGAACCACCAGCAGTTTCTTCTAGGCCCGACCAGGCTGAACTGTTGATATCTAGAAACCTGAAATTGACATAAGTTGTAATTTATAACTAATTGTCATCACTGCTACATAGTACAGAACCATTATCTCTTGAATTTTACATTTAACTAGCAGGAGTTGCAGTATATAGGCAGAATTAAAGTTAAAGATGGAAATTATAACATAAAAACATCTGTGTATGGCCTTGCAAGAGTATCCAAATTACTTATTGCTAATTACATAAAACTAATTCTGTTATGATATGTCAGAAGGCATCAAGCATTCATAATGACATAAAAAGACCATTTCCAATGACATAAACAGAGTAGAGCCTCGAACACTGTAAAAGCTCATGTGCATTACGCATGTACAATAAAACCTTACTGTATTTTACAAGTAGAAGCATGCCCAATATTGGTATGCTTTTATTAAATAAGAATGATTACTATCATTTTATATTTTTATTACAATAATAACAACCATTAAAAAACTTATATGGCACTGGTATCCATTAAGCCATACCCAACTAGAGCATTCGCAGCACTAGCTATATCATACTAGAAGGTATTTCGCATTAAAAATTAAAAGTAGTAGTCTAATCACTGTTGATTGTCAAGTCGCAAATAATCATTTAAAAGGTTTGGGTATAACGAAACCAATTCTAGTTATCAGGTTATATATCCCCTGAAATGGGATGACACTCTCTTGAGTATGCCAGTGAATCAATTTGAACAATGTCATCCAAATATTGTCCTTAGGAGTGTGAGTCAGCGTTGCGAGTTATCAATGTTTTGCAATGTCAACACTTAAAACATCAAAATTTCCCAGACACAGAATAGTTAGACTATCAAGTATTACAGCTTTAAATAGTGAAACCACATTATGTTACGGTTAATTATCTGGTTGTGTTTGTTTTTTCAGACGTTTTATGTCAAATACCAAGTCTACGGGAGAAGAGGTGATTTTGAAGTTCTTAAGAAACATGAAGTGAAAAAGACGTTTTTGCCTCTTATGTCTAAAAAGAAACAAACACTAACGTATGCAGACATAAGAGGGAAAAAAACAAACACTTTTTTTGGCGCGCCTACGGTCATAAGAAGAAAAAAGTACTTGTTTGGGAAAACAAACACAATCCAAGTCTAATTAGTCCATATCACATAATTACTTGTAAAACACAACGGTATAAAACCACAAATGTCACAATCATTAAGGTTGTGTGACTTGTGTCCAAGATGAGCGTCTAGAAAATAATGCTTGTTTGGCAACTGAGTATTTAGCTTTTTGAATTTGTTAAAACCCTTGGCTCAACACTAATAAAATAAACATTTAACATAATTTTAATTTTATAATTATATAATTACCAAGACTGTGTTTGGGACAAGGCTCTTAGGGGCTTATATGCGCCTGAGTTGCTAAAATAAGCTAGCTAATCTATAAGTTTTGTTTGTTAGGCAGGCTTATGAAACCTTTTAAAAGCCATAAGCCTCTATAAGCCCAAGCCGATTGAATGTCAGTCACACAAAAGGTGAAAATATATTTGAATTTAGATTGATGTATTTTTATGCAATTTTACAACTAATACGCCAAACGCTTCGCAGAAATATGAGAAATGATTTTATATAAGCCCATTTCGCCAAACATAAACCTAAAACTAGCAAAACAGAAAGCATTTAAGGTAAATTAGAGATGCAATTGGGACCTGAAAACGGGTCGGAGGAGACCAGAAGATTCGTTAACCCAAAGAAGAGGATCATCAGCAACAGAATCACTGCCACTACTGCTACTAGCACTAGCATTACTACCACGATCTGAGGTGACTTCTTCATAAGCTGATCCCAATAGTAGCGTTTGATGAATCTGCGCTTGGTTTAACGCTAATCCGAATAACGCTCCTGCTGCGTATCGCTGCGTTTGCGTTAACGTTGACGTTGTCATTTTTACCACTCAATTTTAGGATGATCGGAAATTGGTTGTTTTTCTTACTTAATTTATGTCACGGTTTGTTACGAGAATGTGAGTTTGTTGTTTTGTGTGTTTTCACACTCAAAAGTTCAAAACATATTAAAGTCACCTACTACTTTTTTATTTATTTCAATGTGACGGCAAAAGTGGTTTTTTCAACATAAACTATGGGTGATTTTTTTATGAATGTTTGTCGAGTCACTAAACAAAAAAACCCACGATAAGAGAGGAAGGAAGGTATAATGAAGATGTATACTCTTTTTATTTTGTTTTTACAGTTGTCATGTCAACACTATATTATCACCAAGCAATTAATCAAAACATTTTTTGAGTGACCTTATGGGAAGAATTGGCTGCTCTTTTAAATCCATTGGACTATATAATTGTTATATTTGGTGATCTAAATGTTGTTAGATGTGCTGATGAAAGAGTCGGGCCGATATTCAATGCTCAGGAAGCCTCGAGTTTCAACAACTTTATTGGTCGTGTTGGCCTTCATGACTTCCCATTAGGTGGAAGACGGTTCACATGGTTCAATCGCGAGCAAGCTCGATCGCTTACTTGTTTCTCATAATTTTTTTGACGCTTGGCCAATTGCTTCTGTAACGGCCCTTGTAAGAATTATTTCATATCATAACCTAATTATTTTAAGAGTTACAGAAGATTTTAAGCAGGGCCGGTGAACACCCTGTGCAAGCGGGGCAGCTGCACAGGGCCACCAGTTTTATGGGGCCTCCGATCCAGTGATAGTGTTGATCTACTGGTAGTGTTAATCTACTTGCCTTTTCTGATAGTCTTGATTTACTGGCTTTTCCTTGCCTTCTTGTAATTGAAACAATAGCAAATGGAACATACATGTGGCTGGGATAAGATAGACTGAAAATGAAGAAGAAACACGTATGTGGCTGAGTTGGCTAGGAGTTGGGCTATGAGTGGGCCACTAAAATATATTAGTAATAGTAGGAATTTAGAACAAAAGAGTGTTATTATAAATTTCTTTTTATTGGGCTTTGCACAAAATATTTATATATGAAAAAGGGTTTGTCAAAATATAAGATGAGTTTTTTTGAAAAAAAATAAAATATAAGATGAGTTTTAAGAAACAAAAATATGTATAGTGTGTCAAGTCGGTTAAAAGTTAAATGGAAAAAGTATTGATGACGAGAAGGAAACGTCGATAATTTTTTCTTTTGTACGTGAAAACTCAATCTCATTGTTTGATAAAAAAATTCGTTCGTGCTTGATGGGGCCTCTTTTGTCGGTGTCGCACAGGGCCACCAAAATCAATGGGACGGCCCTGATTTTAAGCAGGGGCCTCGTCCTTTCAGAATGTTCAATAGTTGGTTGGAGCTTCCGGATTTCAACGCCATTGTCACTTCGTCTTGGAATTATGGGACGTATAACGGGGTAGATGATATTGTGTTAAAAAAAACAAACTTAAGAATCTTAAGGCTGATATTAGAGTTTGGTGTGCAGAAAAGAAGGCAAGAGATACATAGACTTTTAAACACCCCACTTCTAGGCTTGATGTGTGGGAGGATAAAGCGGAAATGGGTCATATTACAGATCAAGACATAAGAGACAGAGAGGAAGCTATCATGGATATAATATTCCTAGATCAACAAGAAAGAAAGAAATTGAAGCAAATGGGTCGAATTAAGTGGGCGATTGAGGGGGATGAGAACTCGGGCTTCTTTCACGCGCTCTTAAAAAACAGATCACGAAAGTCTATTATAAATGGGATTACATGTGATGGCTTATGGACTAATGATTTCAGAACTATCAATGAGTCTATACTTAATCACTTTGAAACTCGTTTTAAGGAACCACGTCGTGCAAGGCCTGCATTCAAATGCAACATATTCCGTTCGTTAAGCGAGGCAGATGTGTTAGGGCTCGAGGCACCCATTACTGTGTCAGAGATTAAGGATGCGGTTTGGGACTGTTCAGGATCAAAAGCTCCAGGGTCGGATGGCGTGAGTTTTCATTTTATAAAACACCACTAGGACACGATAAAAACTGATTTTTTCAATTGCATAAGGCAATTTGAACACACTGGTCGTTTAACAAGAGGGGTGAACCCTTCTTTCATTGTTCTTGTCCCAAAGATAAAAGACCCTTTAGTAGTTGCGGATTATCGTCCAATATGTCTTATTGGTTGTATGTATAAAGTCATATCCAGGTTATTAGCCAACAGATTATCCAAGGTAATGCATAAACTCATTTCACCAAATCAAACCGCATTTATCAAAGGCAGACAAATTCTTGATGGTATACTCGTGGCAAACGAGATTGTATCATATGCAAAGAGCATCAACATCGACCTTCTTTTATTTAAAGTCGATTTTGAAAAGGCTTTTAATAGTGTAAACTGGGACTTCCTTATTAGCATTATGGAACAGATGGCCTTTGGTACTAAATGGCGAAGGTGGATAAAAGGTTGTATAACATCAGCAACAATCTCAATTCTAATCAATGGCTCACCAACTAAGGAATTTCGTATGGAAAGAGGTCTCCGTCAAGGAGACCCTCTATCTCCATTCTTATTCTTGATGGTTATGGAAGCTCTTTAAGTTCTCACATTGGAAGCACATCATCTAGGTATTTATCAAGGTCTTTCTCTTGGTAGCGATGGATCAAACCTTTCGTTCTTCAGTATGCAGATGATGCACTTTTCTTCGGAAAATGGTCTCTTACAAATGCACAGAACCTCATTCGAATTCTCAAATGTTTCAAAGACATCTCAGGCCTCTCTATCAATATTAAAAAAAGCAGGTTGTATGGGATTGGAATTTATCCAAGAGATGTAGAAAGTGTTGCTTCCATCCTAACTTGTAAGAACGATGTGTTACTATTCATGTACCTCGGATTACCCGTTGGGAAAGATATGTCGAAAGTGGACAATTGGCGAGTAGTGATCGACAAATTTCTTAATAAATTATCATCTTGGAAATCAAGACTCTTGTCAATTGGCGGCAGACTATCGCTAATTAAAGCGGTGCTTAGTATCTTGCCTTTGTATTTCCTATCACTTTTCCGATCTCCCGTTAAAGTTATACAGGTGCTTGAGAAAATCCGAAGGCGCTTCTTCTGGGGGTTTAAAGAAGAAACCAAAGGCATTTCATGGATTAGATGGGAAAGTGTCTTAGCAACCAAGGATATGGGCGGTTTGGGTATCAGAAGTATCAAGGCTAAAAATCTTAGCCTTATCGGTAAATGGCGTTAGAGATTCAATCAAGAAAGCGATGCGTTATGGTACAAAGTGGTGAAAGTGTTTCATGGCATCGATGGTGGTTTCTCTTCAAATATGGGTTATGGTCTCCACAAGGGTGTTTGGGCTAACATTCAAAGCGCCAATAATGCCATTGATAAAGTTGGTGTACAGTTTTCCACTTCATTTTATCGTAAAGTTGGCAACGGAAATTCACTTCGTTTTTGGGAAGACGTTTGAAACTCTCATGGCGTGCCTTTTAAACATGTTTTCCATCGTCTCTTTGCTCTTGAAACTAAAAGGAGTGCTTAGTTTCTGATCGTTGGGAACTATCGAATAACATTTGGTCAGGAAACTAGAATTGGAGGTGTCAACCTCGTGGTCGGACCGTTGATGAAATAGCTGGCATAAAACATGTTCTTAGCTCCCTCACACTTAATGCTTTTGAATCAGATAAATGGCGGTGGTCTCTTGCGACAAATGGAATATTCACTGTTCAAAAACTAGTTTGTCTTGTTGATCGGAACATTTTGGGACCATTCTCTATTGGGTGCAATCACAGCTGAAACAATTGGACTCCAATAAAAGCGAACATTTGCATTTGGAGGGCGTCAAATAATAGGTCACCTACTATTGCCGCTCTTAATTCAAAAGGTATAATTCCCGCTTCTTTGTTATGCCCGTTATGTAATGAGGTAACAGAGACGATTGATCATGTGTTATACGAGTGCACCTTGGCTCGTCGGATATGGTTAAAATGTTGGCGCTGGTGGGGTATTGTCGCCCTACCCACTTCTCTATAAAAGATGCTATTTTTCGATCTCTTGCCCCGAGAGATCCAAAATTGATAGGTAAAGCTTTGCAAGGTGTTTTTTTATGTTATGGTATGTTGTATTTGGAAGTGGAGGAATTGGGTGGTCCATGCTTCGGATGAGGAGAAAAACGCACTTTTAAGGACATTTTCTCGCAAATACAACAACTTTCTTTTCTTTGGATATCGAATAGGTGTAAAAAGTTAAATTTAGATTAGGGAAGATGGGTTTTAGCTCCCAAAGAGGTTTTTAGTTAGTTTTCCTGTAACTGTAGTTGGTGTTGGGTGGCTTGTTGTTTTAATAACCGTCTTTTTCGGGTTTTATTTGCTTTCTCCTTGAAAGCTCTTTTATGTATGGTTCTTTGACCTTTTTCAAAGGTATTTTAATATAAGCCTTGCTTCTAAAAAAATACTTTTTGTATAATAGAGAGTCAACCCCTTTTTTGTTTTTGTCTCACCACTATTTTTTATTTTATTTTTTCTAATTTTGACACAAATTAAAATTCATTTAATCCAAATAAAAATTAATAATAGTTAAATAAAAATACACTACGAAAATAAAAATACAATCTTAAACTAAAAACGTTTTAAAAATTACGAAAATTAGAAAATTTTAACCAAAAAATGATAAATACCAAACCATATGAGTAAAAATTATAAATATAATATTAAACAAAAAAACATTAAATATAATCATCTTCTTTTTGATCTCACATACACACTAATAAAAAAAATACATATGGTGGATGGCCTGGCCTCCTTCTTCTTATTCAACATGACAAAAACATACACACACATACTGTGTATAAACCCATAAAAAAAAGAAAAAAGAAAAAGAAAGAAAAAAGAGAAAAAAATGTCTCCCTCCTCTTTGTTGGTACGCCGGTGGACCGACGAATGCTCGGCGAATAGGGGGTGGGTGTGGCGGCGAGCTCCGGCGAACGCCAGCGAGCAAGCCACATAGGCTCGGCGAGCCTTATTTCTCCACCACACCTTCCTCTCTAAGAAACTAACACAAAATGACTCCAAAAGCTAAGTGATTAAACCAAAACACCAGGTGTTTGAATCCAATTGCCCCATACGGATTTATTAACAGAAGCTCGATTTGAGATCCAAGTAATGACATCTTTAAAAGCGAAGGAAAAAGATCCTCGTATCGAATTGAGGTCTCATCACTTTCTGATTGAGCGTGCAAAATTTTGTTTCTCCATCTCCAGATACTTCATAAAAGGGACAGGCATACAACATGAAAAATCTTCGACACATGCTTATTTTCCAAGAACTTAGAATTCCTGATAAGTGTGAAAATATTCATCAATAACGATCCAAAAACCACTCAAAACACAGTCAAATACACTATATTTAACTGAAAAATATCAAAATTACGTGGGTATTTGTGTTTCATGTGTTTTCAGGTAAAAAGATGCATTTTGGAGCAAAGACGCGTTTTCAAGGATTTATTCGACAAAAAGACGAAGAAAAGGACGAAAGAGCTTTCGAGGACCTTACTTGTCATTATTTCAAAGATCGAGGATTTAAAGTGTAACTTTCAATAAGACAAAGGATGAAAAAGAAAGTGGCTTAAAAGTTATAACTCTTTTATATACATTTGACAAAGAATCATAAGACTAAGGACCAAAAAGAAATGTTTGAAAAGTTATTTAACTTTTACATATAAACTTGGTCAATTGACCAAGACACAGTCAAACACACACACGCGCGTCTTCATCAGACGAGAAGAGAGAGAAAGAAACAAGATAACAGAGCTTCATCTCTTCCCCACCTCATTACCTGCAATTCGATTTCAAGCACCAAGAAGATTTAAGCAAAGTTTCTAACATCAAAAATGATCAGCTCTTCATCCTCTACAAAGAGGTATGATTTAATTAGATCAAGAGGAGGAAACGAAGAAACCCCCAAAATGATAAAGAATGAAGAACAAGATTAATCCTCGTATCTAAACACGTGGCATGTTCTGATTAGAGGCAACACGTCACCACCACTTCTCAGACGTTTATAAATACTGTGAGAAGGTCCCACTTCAAGGCAGTTAGAATAGGTGTGATTAACACACAGTTAGTTTTAGTTTTAGGTAGTTAGTTTAGTTATAATTGTTCGGAGTAGGTAATCAAGATCTTATCAGTTCCTACGAATCAGTTGTGTAACCGTTTACATTTCCTGTTAATAAGTTAGTTAATAATCTGTTTAGCTCTGATCTTCAAGTTGTAACAAAATTCTTTTTCATCCATTAATGAATATTTAGCTTTTGATATCTTACTCTTTAATCTCTGTTTTCATCACATTGTGAAGCTCTGTTTTCCGTTATGGATTTCGTAAATTTTCTGTTACAGTTCTTGTTATCTTTTGTGACAAACTTTTCATAAATCTTTGCTTGCAAGTTTTATTCTGTTAATGAGTAGGTGAATGCAATTATACTTTTTGTTAGTCTTTATAACCGAATCTGCCATTAATGAAAGTTTGCCTAATTCTGTTTTCAAGCTTGATTAAAATCCTTTTGAGTTCGGTTATAATCAGTTACTAAGTTTGTTAGTAGTCATAATTGGTTATGAGAAGTTTTAGTTCCACACTTTAGTCTCTTATAATTCTGTTATAAAGGATCAGTTAGTTGAGTTGACGTTTATTATCAGTTTGTCGATCTTGTGAATGATTTTTCTTTTAATGAGTCTTTGATCCTGTTTAAATCTGACCGCATTTTTCTTTTACCGTGGATCGTAAACTTTTAGTCAGTTTGATCTCCACTTCCTTAATAAATTGCATTGGCTGAAAATTTCATGTTAATCAGTTCAAACTTAATGAACTGTTACGTTCAGCTCCCTGTTAAGGTTTTCAGATTCAGGAGTACTTTCGGACTAGTTGATTTGAAGTTTGATGCTTTTAGTTGGATTCCAGAGTAGTAGTATCGTTTGTTAAACAAGCCGGCTCAGCGCCGTGCTTCTTCAACAACGGACTAGGCCTGGAAGTGCGGGTTAAGCGCGTTGTTATTTTTCTGCATAGTTATTAGATTCTGCTAATTATAGATTGTAGTGTAAATTTGTTAGAGAGATACTTGATTTGTTTAACTTTTTGATTTACTGTTAATTTTGATGCTAGTAATATGTTGCAGCTCATATCTTTGTTCACATGATTCTGATGCTTAGATAGCTTTAGCCTTAATTTGAATAGTGACCACTTTTTGCATTCAAACGAGTTAGAAACTTTGATGGTTAAAGATTTCTTTTGTTTCCAAAATTCATATCTTTAGAAAGTCTAAAATCGGTTTTAGAATTGTTAGTAACAGATAGGATTAATTAGTTAGAATTTCAGTTTATATTAGACAGTTAACTCGTTAGAGTCGTTAGTGGGTAGCAAGTTGTTGGGCTTAACAGATTAATTTGGTTCCAGGATTATAAAGCTTGTTTCTCATTATAGGCTAGTTGATCAGTTAGGATTTAGTTTTCATGGGCCTGTTTAGTGTTAATAGATAGCGTCTTATAGTCAAGTTTGCTTAAATTTATATTGAATTTCCATTTGATTAGTGTAATTAGTATAGTTTAGTTTTTATAAAATCTGATTTTGGTTTATATAAAATACACTTTTAGTTTTATTATTTTGTATTTGGAGTACTTCTTTTGTAGCATAAACTTGTATTTTACATTTTGTGCATTTATTTACGGTAGTTGCTAAAAGTTTTAGATTAGTACGTATATGTAGTATTAGTTAATATTTTTACCTTTTTATATGCTTTGTGCCAAGTAGTTTAAAAACCAGTCAAGCTTTTATCACCAAAAACAATTTAGTCAAGCTTAAAAAACGTTAAATCGATTAGACCGAGAGACAACTACACTAAAAACGAAATATTAAATGGCTTCGCTGCCGGTTCTTTTCGTGAAGATTAACGGTTTCGAGTGAGACGATTGAATTTTGGGATCCGTTCACTTTGTGAACGTTATTTTTACGTATTATAAATAAAAAACATAAAAAAAATAAAAAAGATAAAAATATAAAAAATTAAAAAACTACAAAATTAATTCTTTTCCTAAAGAATTGAACCAAAAAATAAAAAAAATCCAAAAAGTAATCTTTTTCCTAAAAGATTACACCAAAAATATATATTATATCGGTTTTCATCGTTTTTACGTACATATAGTATTTTCTTAAAAAACCAAATAAATACAAAAATATTTTTGATATATTATTATATGTAAATACATATACGTAGATACGAACACTTATTCCATCTACTTCCATAAGTATTACCGAGGCAATACACCGTGTTCGGGAGCGTTCCGGTCCTTGACACATGTATCGATCAAATTTAATTATAGCACAATAGATAAATATTGCAATCTACTTGATCTTGAGAAAGAGGCCACTGTGTGGGGGGTATAAGGCGAGTGTATTTCACATTCTAAAGAAGCAGACTCTTAAGTGCTACGCGCCACCTCGTTTCTCCGCTTCCTTGTGGGTATTTCAAGAGTGATAGTGGTGAGTGGTGTGCCACCGAATTATTATTACATATATTATATTTTCTTGTGGATATTACTTATTGCACCTCGAGGAAGATAATCTCTTCTCCTTCAAAAGTCGACCGAGAGCTCATCTCTCACTCCTCGAGTTTACTTACACGTGTACTCGCACGCGTGTAACCATACCACCTTTGGTGTATTACTTCTTTCCCCGAGGAAGCTTGTCATTAGCTTGTATATACATTCGGCCACCTTGCTAAACATGGATACTCGTTCCATGATGGAGATTTTGCAACAACGATCTGCCAACGCTAATTATTCGACTTGTTCGACTTGTGGAGGTCCACACGATACTTATTTATGTGATCAAAACAATGGCTATTATGGGGAGAGATATGCTTATATTGGAACCGAGAACCCTAATTTTCAATCTAACCCTCAAATGGACTACCCTTGTAATGACTATATGGGATATTCCGGTTTTTTATCACAAAATCCACCATCATTTCATGATCAACCCTTTGATGAGCCATACCAAAACCAAGATTTTTCAAACAATGGAGGTTTTCAAAATGATGATAATTTTCAAGGCTATAATCAAGAAACCTTTCAAAACCAAGGATTTTCCAATTATGGAGGTTTTCAAAATGATTAAAATTTTCCATGTTATAATCAAGATACTTTTTAAAATCAAGGATTTTCACATTATGAGGGTTTTCAAAATGAAGGGAATTTTCAAGGTTACAATCATGAGAACTTTCCTAATCATGACTCTTTTCAAGCCTATAATCCACCTAATTATGGATCTCCAACTTCACTCTATTCTTCGACCTACATGTGCGAGTTTTGTGGTAAAGAACCCCATTATGGTTATGATTGTCGACCAAGGGATCCACCTTCCTATGCCCCTAATATTTTCAATGGAGATCGCTCTTTAATTGAGGAACTAAACGCGATGATCGATGACATGTATAACGTTATGGATAGTAAGGAAGAAATGAGCCTTGAGGTAATGAAAAGAGTGATGCGGGTGTTAAGGGAGAAAACTCACTCTTTCGATGATTATGACATGAAATGCGATTTATTGACAAGGAGATCGGTGATATGTTTCGTGAATCGATAAACAAATTTTCTTGTCGTCTCAGAAAATATTTAAATGATTTACTCTTTAAGATTGCTATAATCGAGGAAGAAGAACAATATTTTGCTACTCGTGCTCGTTTGCTTAATCAATGCTTATATGACGATGATGACGATCCTCCGATTTGTATGACACTTAATGATGACACACCTTCGTCACCTTTACCTCACGTGGAACACACCGACTCTTTAACCATGGGGAACGAGCCTCTTAGCACTAATATAAACACCGATTTGGATGAACTAACCTCTTCTAATGTTGAGAACCTTATCCCAATCCAAAGAGAGCTTGAGAGCGTTTCCAATGAACCATGTGACGAGCTTTGTATTGATACCTCTTCTCCTCATGATCACATTGAGATTTCATCACATGTTGACCTTCATGCTACTACTAGTGATTTTGGTGACCTTACCTAAACCATTGCCTTAACTTCATGATAACTTGAAAAATTAATTTTTCAAATATTTTTTAAATTTTTGATCTACTTTGGCCACCAAAAATATGCATTCATAATTTTTGCATTAATCATTTTTCATTTGCATAACACATTTGCATTGTATATATTTCTTCTTTTGTTCTTTATGAAAAATATAAAAAGAAAAAAAAAATATAATAAGGATATGGTTTAACAAATTTAGATCTCTTTGACATATTAGGCCCGCCATGGATACTTTGACTCAACCCGAGTTTGCTTATCCAAGCATTCTCTAGCTAGTATCCTTAACCATGTAGACCTTCATTGGTTTATTAGGCTAAGCATCCATGGCTCTCATTATTTGAGACTTTAAATTTATGGAGAATGGGAGATGATAGAGTTGAAGCAATTATAAAAGGGCTAGATAAACTTCATGACGATTGCTTGTGGCTAAACCCTTCTCTTTCTTTGCCTCTAATTTCATCGCACGTATATATGTTAATAAATAATCAAGAACGGTTTTAATTGGTTTGTAGTCTCTTATGCATTTTTGACTAATCATTCATGGTTGGTATAAGTACGTCTTAAGATTTTAAGTTAGAACGTTTTATGTGTACTAGACTTATGTCATTGCTTAATATTTAACGGGTGTTTTTCCTTTTATTCTTTTCAACTTTCTCTGTGAAGAGTAAAGAAAAATAAGAGTGGCTTATGAAAAAAAATGAGTGGCTAGAAAAAAAAGAGAAAAAAAGAAAAAGAAAAAAAATAATTATACAAGACTCCCAAGAGGGGCAGTGAAGTGTTAATTATAGTAGCTATTGAATTCCAATATTACCTTGACGGGTTGCGGGGATTTAATAGTTGCTCCAATCCAATATTACCTTGACGGGTTGCGGGATTGAAGATCCAAAGTCTCAAAAAGGCGGAGGATATAAATTATTGCGTGAGTTTTATTTTTCTTTCTTTAGCGAGTGTGTAGCTACTTATTAATGCATGACATAAGGATTTTACACATAAGGCGAATGACTTATTACTCTTAATTCGGACTTATATTAATTGTGAGTGGTTTTTCGAGTAATGGATGAGAGGATTACTTAGGATTAAAACCGTGCTTCCTTATTTTGAGATTTTACATTTCTTATATTTGACGCTTTAAATAATGAAAAATTTGCTCTCAAGCAATTTGTTCAAATAATAACCGGTTCCACATTTAATTGTCATGGATAAGTTGATGCACTTTTTACTTGTGAATACAATGATCCCATTTTTAAGCTTGGTATGGGGAAAGTGAAACTTGAGGGTGATGAGTGTCCATGGTACCAAAGCCCTAATTCAAGTGATTGATTTCTTTATGAGTTTTTCCATCAAAACCATTTATGAAAAATCCAAAAATATATAATAAGATTGCTTTCTTTGCATTGCATTGTAAATATTCAAAAAAAATCATCATGTAGTATAGTCTAGTTTATTAAATCATAAAATGGCCAAGGTGGATTAATTATGAGAAAAGTGCACTCTAAAGCTTTGAAATACTGCATTGCATGAGGCCATGACAATTGTCAAGTGGAGGGGAGTTGATAAGTGTGAAAACATTCATCAATAATGATCTAAAAACCACTCAAAACACAGTCAAATACACTATATTTAACTGAAAAATATCAGAATTACGTGGGTATTTGTGTTTCATGTGTTTTCAGGTAAAAAGATGCATTTTGGAGCAAAGACGCGTTTTCAAGGATTTATTCGACAAAAAGACGAAGAAAAGGACGAAAGAGATTTCGAGGACCTTACTTGTCATTATTTCATAGATCAAGGATTTAAAGTGTAACTTTAAATAAGAAAAAGGATGAAAAAGAAAGTGGCTTAAAAGTTACAACTCTTTTATACACATTTGACAAAGAATGATAAGACTAAGGACCAAAAAGAAATGTTTAAAAAGTTATTTAACTTTTACATATAAACTTGGTCAATTGACTAAGACACAGTCAAACACACACACACGCGTCTTCATCAGACGAGTAGAGAGAGAGAAACAAGATAACAGAGCTTCATCTCTTCCCCACCTTGTTACCTGCAATTTGATTTCAAGCACAATCCAAGAAGATTCAAGCAAAGTTTCTAACATCAAAAATGATCAGCTCTTCATCCTCTACAAGGAGGTATGATTTAATTAGATCAAGATGAGGAAACGAAGAAACCCCCAAAATGATGAAGAATGAAGAACAAGATTAATCCTCGTATTTAAACACGTGGCATGTTTTGATTAGAGGCAACACGTCACCACCACTTCTCAGACGTCTATAAATACCCTGAGAAGGTTCCACTTCAAGGCCGTTAGAATAGGTGTGATTAACACACAGTTAGTATTAGTTTTAGGCAGTTAGTTTAGTTATAATTGTTAGGAGTAGGTAATCAAGATCTTATAAGTTCCTACGAATTAGTTGTGTAACCGTTTACATTTCCTGTTAACAAGTTAGTTAATAATCTGTTTAGTTCTGATCTTCAAGTTGTAACAGAATTCTTTTTCAGCCATTAATGAATATTCAGCTTTTGATATCTTACCCTTTAATCTCTGTTTTCATCACAATGTGAAGCTTGTATTCCGTTATGGATTTCATAAATTTTCAGTTACAGTTCTTGTTATCTTTTGTGACAAACTTTTCATAAATCTTTGCTTGCAAGTTTAATTCTGTTAATGAGTAGGTGAATGCAGTTATACTTTTTGTTAGTCTTTATAACTGAATCTGCCATGAATGAAAGTTTGCCTAATTCTGTTTTCAAGCTTGATTAAAACCCTTTTGAGTTCGGTTATAATCAGTTACTAAGTTTGTTAGTAGTCATAATTGGTTATGAGAAGTTTTAGTTCCACACTTTAGTCTCTTATAATTCTGTTATAAAGGATCAGTTAGTTGAGTTGACGTTTATTATCAGTTTGTCGATCTTGTGAATGATTTTTCTTTTAATGAGTCTTCGATCCTGTTTAAATCTGACCACATTTTTCTTTTACCGTGGATCGTAAACTTTTAGTCAGTTTGATCTCCACTTCCTTAATAAATTGCATTGGCTGAAAATTTCATGTTAATCAGTTCAAACTTAATGAACTGTTATGTTCAGCTCCCTGTTAAGGTTTTCAGATTCAAGAGTACTTTCGGACTAGTTGATTTAAAGTTGATGCTTTCAGTTGGATTCCAGAGTAGTAGTATCGTTTGTTAAACAAGCCGACTCAGCGCCGTGTTTATTCAACAACGGACTAGGCCTGGAAGTGCGGGTTAAGCGCGTTGTTATTTTTCTGCATAGTTATTAGATTCTGCTAGTTATAGATTGTAGTGTAAATTTGTTAGAGAGATACTTGATTTGTTTAACTTTTTGATTTACTGTTAAGTTTTATGCTAGTAATATGTTGCAGCTCATATCTTTGTTCACATGATTCTGATGCTTAGATAGCTTTAGCCTTAATTTGAATAGTGACCACTTTTTGCATTCAAACGAGTTAGAAACTTTGATGGTTAAATATTTCATTTGTTTCCAAAATTCATATCTTTATAAAGTCTAAAATCGGTTTTAGAATTGTTAGTAACAGATAGGATTAATTAGTTAGAATTTCAGTTTATATTAGACAGTCAATTCGTTAGAGTCGTTAGTGCGTAGCAAGTTGTTGGGCTTAACAGATTAATTTGGGTCCAGGATTATAAAGCTTGTTTCTCATTATAGGCTAGTTGATCAGTTAGGATTTAGTTTTTATGGGCCTGTTTAGTGTTAATAGATAGCGTCTTATAGTCAAGTGTGCTTAAATTCATATTGAATTTCCATTTGATTAGTGTAATTAGTATAGTTTAGTTTGTATAAAATCTGATTTTGGTTTATATAAAATAGACTTTTAGTTTTAATATTTTGTATTTGGAATACTTCTTTTGTAGCATAAACTTGTATTTTACATTTTGTGCATTTATTTGCGGTAATTGCTAAAAGTTTTAGATTAGTACGTATACGAAGTATTAGCTAATATTTTTACCTTTTTATATGCTTTGTGCCATGTAGTTTAAAAACCAGTTAAGTTTTTATCTCCAAAAATAATTTAGTCAAGCTTGAAAAACGTTAAATCAATTCGATCAGACCGAGAGACAACTACACTAAAAACGAATATTAATTCCCCTTTAATATGTCATCAAGAGAATGATTAAATGAAGGAGGTTTCCTCCGCCGGCTCTAAACTTTCTTCCATATAATGTTTATATCGGGCCATAAAAGAAAGCAATGAACCCGAGATTCATCTTCCTTACCACAAAATAAACACGTTTCTGAAGATAAATTAATACCACAATGCATCAAGTTATCCTTTGTCGGCAGACAATTTAAGGAAGCCCGCCAAGCGCAAACGTGTATCTTCTTATTCCACCTGAAACCGAGACTTTAGGCGTCAATGAAAATCAACTTTTTTTGAATAAGATTGCTTAAAGATCAAACCGAGAAAGAACCAGAATCCTCTAAAGACCAAGTCCATGTATCATCACCGAAAAGGTTCAAAACAAGCCCGCTAATGAGACTAGACAAAGATGACAATTCTTCAGTTACACGCCCATAAGGTTGTCGCCTCCAAGACCACCTTCCAAACTAAACGCCATTTTCACTCACCCATCTATCAGCAACTAACCATGTTTTACGTGTTTCTAGAGCATACAAACAAGGAAACCGTATTTAAAGGCACCTGGCCATGATCCAACAATCAAACCAAAAGGATGTATATTTTCCATTAAATATCTTTCTCAAAACTAGAGAGTCAAGAGAAATTCCCATATGATTCATGTCTAAGCAACAACTAAGAATGCTAGACAAGATACCTGATTTTAGCCCAATAGCGTTATTCACCTCAAAGCCTCCATTTAGACCATGTATCCCTGCGGCCACTTTTCTCCATAATGCACCTCTTTCATTTAGAAAATGTCATCTCCATTTTCCTATGAGCCCCAAGTTTTTTGGTTTAATGTTTCCCATCCCTAAACCAACGTATTTTTTGTCCGATTAGACCTTTTAGCAGCTCACCCATACCATCTTTTTCTCTTCCTCTTTGAATCCCAAGAAGAAGCGCCTTCTAATAGGTTCAAGCTTTGATATAACGATCGCGTGTGCTCTAAAGAAATACATATAATATAAAGGAAGACTGCCCAATACTGATTTGAAAAGGGTAAGTCTACATCCACTTGATATCATATTCGTTTACCAAGGCGCAAGCCTTTTAGAGAACATATTGATCACGTCATTCCAAGCTTCACATTTTCATACTTTTACCAATAGGAAGCCCTAAGTAAATAAAGGCAGAGAATCATGGAAACAGTTAATTGCTCGTGCAATGTTAGCCACATCGCACAAAGTGACTCCAATACCAAAGAGACAGCTCTTTGATATGTTTATTTTAAGGCTCGAAACGTCGTGAAAACACTCTAACATGCTAATTAAATTCTAAGCATTATCTTTTGACCATTCACCAAAAAAGAAAGCGTCATTCGCATATTGAAGAAGAGAGATGTTGGCACCTTCTTCTACAAAGGAAAGACCTCGATATATTCCTTTATTACAAGCCTCAACAATCATTACTTGTAATGCCTCTGGCCTCTAATACAATAAGAAATAAAAAAGGAGAAAAAGGGTCTCCCTGCCTTAAACCCTGCTACATTTTAAGTTCTTTTGATGGGGAACCGTTAATGAGCATGGAAACTGAAGCTGAAGATAGATATGACTTTATCCATTTACACCATCGAGTACTAAATTTCATTTAGGACATTATATCAAGAAGAAAAGACCAATTGACACTATCAAACGCCATCTCGAATTCCAATTTTAAGAGCAACATATTTATTCCTTGTTTTTTTGTAAAAGTTACAATTTCATTAGTGATCAAACTTCCATCCACGATTTGTCGTCCGACAATAAAAGTTGCTTTATTTGGGCTTATCAGTTTATGGATAACACGGCTTAAACGCAAAGCAAGTAACTTTGAAAGCACCTTGTACATACACCCTATTAAACTGATAGGGCGATAGTCATAATTAGTATTTTATATAGCCAGGAGTACGTGGGCTTAATGAGTCACACACTTAGACATCGAGATCATATTTTATTAAGTTATACAATATAATATGCTATATTTGTTGTGTAAACTTAGTTTGATAAAAGTATATACTTATCTGTAATTAATTAATAAGTTAAAAAAGCTTTTAACAAGGATTAAATAATAAAACTTAAAACTTTAAGGTAATTAATGTAATTAAATTATAAGTAAAATAGAAAGTCAAAAAGTCAAACCAGAATACCCCAAGAGAGGAATTCGGCCGACCATAAAGAGGAAAAGGGAGGAAGAGATTTCTGATTCTAGAAGGTTTATTACTTGGAGGTTAAGTTGTAATATTAACCTTAATTAAACCTAAGACTCAACTATATAAACACATGGATTAGATTCATCGTTTCATAACATTAAACCAAAAATCTCTCCCCTCTCTCTCTTTTAAAGTCGACAGCCAAAGCACCCTTGAAATGGTTTTTAGGGTTGATTTTTATTAAGTATTTACTTAATCAAGATCTATCTATCGAAGGTGGTTTATTGAGGTGTTGTGTGGACTATCTTAGAGAATATTTAACTTGATCTTTGGTTTATCGGTGAATCAGTTTTGGTGTATTGGAATTAGGGTTTGGTCGGTTGATTGATTAACTGTGTTTTTGATCATCCGTTCTTGGAATAAAGGTATGCATTCTTTATGTTTATGTTAATTACATCACGTGCATAGTTATAGGATCTTACCCGCTGAATTTACTCTTGATGCATGAATATATGATTCATTAGGTTGTTAAATTCCAACAGTGGCATCACGAGCCAAATTTATGCCATGTAATTACATAAAAAACACCTAAAACCGGTGCAATTTTTTTTTTTGTTGAATAGCCAATTATGATTTAATTGAATATCTTTAAATTGGTTAATTATATGTTATTAGATCCATAATTTTATAGAAAAAATAAGGTTTGCATGCTTTTTAGGTTATAGCAAACCGTTAATTACAACTACGTGTGCAATTTATGTATTTTCTGATATGTTATGCTTGTTTAAATTGTTTAAATCTATGAACCATGATTAATAATTGTTATAATGCATGAATTGGATGATTAACATGTTTTAGAATTGCTATGTGATAAGAAAACTCTATTGGATTGGTGTATGCATGCTAAAAGGGGGGTATTTTAAATTGTTTTAGGGCTGCGATTCATGACATCTGAAGTTAAAATAAGTTTTATAAAATAATATGTACACTTTTGAGGGCCGGTTCTTGACTTGGACACTAATAATCAATTCTGCACGACTTTTTAGTTTTAGCCGAAAGTTAGGGAACACTTCTTCCTACCATTTTTTTGCTTGCAAAACAGAATCAACCTAAAATCTTAAAATTAGATTTTCTTGATTTATTATATTTAGTGTCCTAAAATAAGTTATTTTTGGAAAATATCTTGTTTAAGTATAGTTTATATGTGCTATGTTAGTTGTGTTTGTTTTATTGCTTAATTTAATTGATTTATTACTATATTTGTTATCTTGTTAATAAATACAAAATATTTTTTTTAACAAATAAACTGGACTAACTAGGGTAAGTAAATATTTAATATTTGACTAAATATTTTATTTGCTCTAGAACTATATAGAAAACTAACTTTTATTTGATTTCTATAAAGTTTTAGTTAGATAACACTAGACTAGAAAAGGTGGATCTCTACGAGTTCCTAAAGAAGAAGGGCTCTTAACAAGCTTCTACAGCTGGCCAGCTTCTCGAGTGCTTTTCTGTGTATCTTTCAAGACACCATAGAGTCAAATGTGACCGTAGAAAGGTTCGTTTGAGTTTTCTATTGGTACTCAAAAGAGTTGTGAGGAAAACCCGATCGAATAAGCCTATGGCACTTTATAAAGCCTAGTATAACGTTTTAAAACAATGGGTAGCTCGATTTTGAATTACCGGTGGATTCATGAAACCGAGGCGTATGTTTTAATTAAGGAAAGTTTAAAACTTTGGTAAATTCATTGTTTTAGTAACTTGTAATAAAAGGAAGTATTACATATTTCCTTTATACGAATTTTGTCATAATTTTCAAAATGATTAATACCCACTTAAGTAAGTTTAGTACTAACCAATGTATTGGTCACTTGTCTTGGTTATGTCATCAAAGAAAGTCTTAAGGCTTAACCAAGATAAGGTGATACAATAACCAAGGGTCAGACCCAAAGGTTATATTGTCGTAGACTAATATTGGATTACTTACGTCGTGTATTTTGGTCAGACCTTATGCACGAAGTATGCGATGAGGAAAACATGGCGTGACTACGTTTATGATAGATATTGTAGTCATTACCTCATTATGGCTAAGAGTTGAACCGGTGGAAATTATCGTTCGATGATTGCCTTTTGAATTATTTTGTCTCTAGTAAATCAACTGCATTGACGAAAGAAGTTCAAGTTGGGTCTTAGGCTCTTTATAAAATTAATTTTTCAACTTGGGTAGTTAATTTTATGAGAGACTTATTGTTGAAAATACTAATATTTTCTGAACTTTGTTTTGTAGATGTCTGCTGCCCAAAACAAGGAGTCTACACTAAGGTCAAACTTGTTTAAGGATAAGTTGAATGGATAAAACTTCTCCGTATGATAAGGAACCTAAGAATTTGTCTTAGGGCTGAAGATCAGACCTATTATCTGGAACAACCTATGACTCCAATTCATAAGCATGTTGCTGCAACCGCAGTACGTGACGCCTACTATGCGAGGCTGAAAGTACAAAAGGATGTGACGTCTCTCATGTTTGTCGCGATGTCTCCAGAATGACAAATAATGATGGAGGATCTCAATGTCTATGACATGATCATTGAACTCAAAACTATGTTTGAGGAAAAATCTAAACAGGAGATTTATGATACTACTAAAGCATTTCATGCTGGTAGACAGGAAATTAGACAACTAGTTAGCACTCGTTTTCTGAAATGAAAAGGCTACTTGGATACTTTTGAACGCCTAGGCTATCCCATGCCACAAGAACTTGTTGTGAGTTTTATCTTGAACTCTGTCAACAAGGATTTTGAATCACCTGTGCAAACTTACAATTTTCATCGCATGGGAAAGACATTAGTAGAGCTACATGCTATGTTAAAGTCACATGAGAAAGGGCTTTCAAAGAAGAATGAAACTCCTACTGTAATGGCTATTAGAGCAGGAAGGATCCAGAAAGAGAAGTGTAAGAAACCAAAAGTGGGTAAAGGAAAGAATGCTGGAAAGGGTAAGTCAAATTAACACCCCAAAGCGGAAAAGTCCTCCACCACCAAAGATAGATAATCTGGAAAAGAACTCCGAGTATCACCACTGCAAAGAGGTAGAAAACTGGAAAAGGAACTACCCGACGTATCTCGCTGAGGTGAAGAAACGCAATAATACTAGAAGAGCTAGTACTCCAGGTATCTTCATTATAGAACTTTATGTTATGTCTAATTATAAGTCGATGGTATATGATACGAGTTATGGAACTTATATTTGTAATACGTCGCAAGGACTTAGAGATAGCAGGAAATTGAAGCAAGGAGCTTTGGGCTTGTATGTAGGGAATGACATGCGTGCAAACGTCGAAGCAAATGGAAGCTATGATTTGATACTTCCAAATGGACTAGTTATTACTTTGAATAATTGTCATTTTGCACCTTCTATAACTAGAGCTGTTGCTTCTTTTTCTAGATTGGTGTAAGATGGTTTTAATCATGTTATTTTGAATAATGTAATTTCCGTTTACAAAGACAATGTATTTTACTTTAATGAAATACAACGTGATGGCATTTTTGAAATCGATATGCATGGTCTTAAATTCAGTAATAGTTATATATATAATTTTAGTAGGAAAAGAGAAAAACATGTGATGTTGGACTCGACCTATCTATGGCACTGTCGCCTTGTTCATGCAAACAAGAAACGCATCGAGAAGCTTCAAGGTGATGGAATTTTGAATCCCACTGACGTTGATTCTTTCATTGACAAATGCAACTCTTGTGTGTATGGGAAGATGACGCATAAGCCTTTCACACATATGGTCGAAAGATCAAGATATATTTTAGGACTCATTCACACGGATGTGTGCGCCCCTCTAGAACCGTATCTAGAGAAGGTGCTAGTTACTTCATTACGTTCACTAATGATTTCAGCCGTTATGGTTATGTTTACCTTCTAAAACATAAACATGAGGTATTTAAAACATTCAAGTAATTTAAATGAAGTATAAAATTAACTCGGCAAGAAAATAAAGGCTATTCGATCCAATAGAGGAGGCGAATACATGAGTTTTGAGTTTGTGGAACATTTGAAGAAATGTGCCATTGTGTCATATCACACCTCCCTACACGCCCTAAAATAATGGAGTGTCGGTAATATAACTATATTAGATATGGTTCGTTCCATGATGGACTCAACTACTATACCAAAGTTCTTTTGGAGTTATGCTTTAAAGTCTACAGTGCGCATTCTCAATATGATTCCAACCAAGAAGGTCGATAAGACACCATATTAGGTACGACATGGGAAAACTCCCAAGTTTTCTTACTAGAGGGTTTGGGGAAGTGGGATGCTCCTGACAAATTAGACCCCATATCAACTAAGTGTATTTTCATAGGATACCCAAATGAAACGATGGGTTACTACTTCTACTATCCACTTGAGAACAAAATATTTGTTACTCGAAATGCTGAGTTGTTTGAGACATGTCTCATATATCAAGAAGCAAGTGGGATTACTCCACTGCTTGGAGCAAGTGGAAGTACTGACGACTCAGAACTCGTCGAAGATGTATATACACTGCCTTCTGGTATAACTGGCGAAGTACATGATGAAGTTCCATATCAAAGTGTAGAACCTCAAAATGTAGACATTCCCGTTCGAAGTTCCGATAGGACGTCTTAAGTGCCTCATAGGTATGGTTTCTATGTAGACACTGAGGAGCACGAATTAGGTGATCATGGTGAGCCTCCTAATTATCAAGCGACGATTTCGGATGTTAGATCCGATAAGTGGCTTGAAGCTATGAACGCGGAAATACAATCCATGAATGATAATCAAGTTTAGACTTCGATTGATCTTCATGCGGGCGCATGAACCATAGGGTGTAGATGGCTTTATAAGACAAAGATCGACATTGATGGCAAGATACACGCCTATAAAGCTCGTCTTGTGGCGAAAGGGTATACTCAAACCTACAGACTAAATTATGAGGAAACCTTCTCTCCGATTGAAGAAATTAGAGCTATTAGGATTCTCTTAGCCATAGCGGCGTTCCATGACTACGAGATTTGGAAAATGGATGTTACAACTGCCTTCTTAAATGGTCACCTTAGTGAAGATGTTTACATGGTACAATGTTGGAAATACGTTTTACGTATTAGAAAGGATCGGTCACTCCAAGAATAGTCTAAGTAATAGCTCGTAGTTTAGTTTTACTAATATTAAACAAACAAGGCCAAGCCAAGCCTAAAACATGTGTAGGTCGGCCCAACTTGGAAGCCCAAGCCCATCTCATGGGCTTGGGTATATAAACCCTCTCCTTAGATTGAGAGGGTGTGGTTTTTCTCATACTTTACACATAGTAAAAGGTGTATTCTTTACTTTCTCTCTCTAAAGTGTGTGTGAAATCTACCATCTTTCTATCTCTTTCTCTCTCTAAACATAAGCAAGATTTACAATATCCTACAAATGATATCAAGAGCCATGGGATGATTGTATTGTTTATGTGTTTGTGTTCTTGATATTTGTGCCTATTTTGATCCATTTCATACAAACCAAATTTTCTTTTTGTTTTTTTTTGTTTTTTTTGTTTTTTTTGTGTTTTTTTGTGTGTTTTTTATGTTTTTTTTCTTGATACAAATCTTATACATAGTTGTGGTAGAGATTTGGTATATTTACTTTGGCTAAAAACACAAAACTTTTGGGTATTTTGATCATTTTTTGGCTTAAAATCTCGATTTGGTTGAGTTTTGTCCGAGAAAAGTGGGTAATAATCTGACAGAAACCATCGGAAAAGGGTTTAGGTATTTCGACAGCTTCCATCGGAAAAGGGTTTACTTATTCCGATCATTTTTCCGATCGGTATTCCGATAGTGATTCTGATAGTGATATTCCGATAGTGATTCCGATAGGTCATTCCGACAGTGGATTCCGACAGGGGTATTCCGATAGATTATTCCGATCGAGTTTTTCGATAGATTATTCCGACAGTTGATTCCGACAGGGGTATTCTGATAGATTATTCCGATCGAGTTTTCCGACAGTTTATTCCAACAGGGGACATTCCGATAGTTTATTCCGACAGGTTATTCCGATCAAATATTTCGATCAATATTCCGACGATTCTGATAGATTATTCGTGTGTTTTTGTTCGTCTTGGAATTTTTTGGTCATCGAGAACATATTTTAGGGGATTTCAACATTGTTTCTCGACTTCAACTCACAACAACAAACACATTTACTTTCTCTCATTGTTCGGTCAACGTTTGTAAATCTTAACTTATCGAAATGGAGTACACATCTCTTACGGATAAGTCCATCCTCTCGGGTACGGATAATCGTCCACCAATGTTGGAGAAGACCATGTACGAGGATTGGACTTCTCGAATGGAACTTTACATGTTGAACAAAGAGAATGGACATCTCATTTGGGCATCGGTGCTCAATTGACCATTAGATTATGGTACTGTGACGGAAGGTACAGTTACTCGTCCTCGCACAACGGGTGAATTGACCGGAGATATGAAGATTCAAGACAAATGTGATAAGTATGCTACAAACATCATTCTTCAAGCCCTTCCTCCAGATGTCTACAAACTCATCAGCAAACATAAAGTTGCCAAAGAGTTATGGGATAGAATTCGTGTTCTAATGCAAGGCACCTCGTTAACTAAACAAGAACGAGAGTGTAAGCTATATGATACGTTTGATAAGTTTACCTATGTTCCCGGGGAGACTCTCAATGATTACTATTTGAGATTTACTCTTTTGTTGAATGAGCTCAATATCTATGGCGTGGCAATTCCTACGTTTCAATTAAATACCAAGTATTTGAACACCCTTTCTTAAGAATGGCGTAAGTATGTGACAGCTGTTAATTTGGCTAAGGACTTGCATAACACCAATGTGGATCAACTTCAAGCTTTTCTTCAACAACACGAATGCCATGTGATCGAGGCTCGGTTGTCTACACCACAAGTTCGTGATCCACTTGCCATGTATGCTTCTCAACAAATGACCCCCCCCCCCCCCAACAAAACATGGCTTACACTTATCGACAACAATCATACTTGCAGCAACCACCACAACACACATATCAACAACCAAAACAACCATCTTATCAACCAAAAATGATGCCACAGCAAGTATATCAACAAAGTGTTCATCAACAATCTTTTCCACAGCAACCAACACATCAGGCATCTCCATCACAAGCTATCATTTCTCCAATGGGCTATACTCCTAATACACTGCTTTACACCAAGTATAAAATATTATCGTCCGATCTCTTCGAATTGATTTCCAGTCTAAAGTGCGACTCAATTGTCTTTTGGTGAACAAGAGAATGGTTTGGTTTGATTATCTAATTTAAACTACAAGCAAGTATGAAAATATCGTTGAGCGAAATTAAAGCGTTTAAATATTAAACTAAAAATTATTTAGAAAAACACTTAAAATATAAACTTTGTAAAACGTTAAAACTTAAAAACTTAAAAACTTAGTCTATTTTCTATCGGAATGCACCAAAGTTACAACCGTCGGAATATAATTAAAACAAGTCATCGAAATAATACAAGTGAATGTCCATCGGAATATCAAAATCATCCTGTCGCAATGATGACAATCGGAATGTCCTAGATCGCAATGTCCAGATCGGAATATTCTAAATACCTCTATCGCAATGTCCAGATCGGAAAGTTGTACACTAAAATTGGGCAGAGTTTCGTTTCAAAGTAACCTTAGTCCCGTCGGAATATGCGATCGCAATGAGCGATCGCAATCCCAGATCGGAAAAAGGGAGAAATTACCAAGTGATCGCAAAGTAGAACCCTATATGGGTTATTGTGTAATAACCCTAACTTTAAGATCAACATTTAGACTGAGATCTAATCTTATTCCTAGTAGTCGGATCAATATTTATTACCCGACTTTCATTTGTCATGTTCGTTCTACGAATAATATTGATTAATCGGCTAACCGAGAAGGTTAAGGCTTTAACATATCGAATATGTGTCATTTATTATTTATCGACAAAGTTTATGTTCGTCATCGACCGTGAACATTTTCGTTATGACATAGAAATATTTTCTATTGTCGTCGTTTTAATTTCTCGTTTTATGAGAATTCTTGATAATTTACGTTAAACATTTAGGCGTCATTCGTTTAGGCGACGCGTTAACGTTTATTAAATTATAAGCCCTCCTTTATTTATTGAAATATAAATGTTCTTCGAATGTCAATGTTTTTATTTTATATTGAGCGTTAATTTTCCGTGCTCTACGCATATTTTTTTTAAATCGCGTAACTTTTAAAATATTGGATTACGATAATTGTGACACCCCAGGCAAATCCCACATCGGCTGTGGCCAGGAGAGATCCATGGTTCATAAGATAACATTCGCCTTCTCATGACACAACGCGTTTTGTGGTCTACTGCACGTGGGGTTCTTAGGAACTGGCAGTTAAGCGTGCTCATGTCAGAGTAGTACTAGGTTGGGTGACCAGCCGGGAAGTCTTCACAAGAGGGCCACAAAGCAAAGCCGTGAGCTTGCGGGCAAAGCGGACAATATTGTAGTCTGAGTAGGCGGGATGTTACAAGTGGTATCAGAGCCACTCCTGAGCCGTTCGGGATGGTGGGGCAAACCTCATCGAGGACGATGAGTCCCGAAGGGGGGGTGATTGTGACACCCCAGGCAAATCCCACATCGGCTGTGGCCAGGAGAGATCCATGGTTCATAAGATAACATTCGCCTTCTCATGACACAACGCGTTTTGTGGTCTACTGCACGTGGGGTTCTTAGGAACTGGCAGTTAAGCGTGCTCATGTCAGAGTAGTACTAGGTTGGGTGACCAGCCGGGAAGTGTTCACAAGAGGGCCACAAAGCAAAGCCGTGAGCTTGCGGGCAATGCGGACAATATTGTGGTATGATTAGGCGGGATGTTACAATAATACCCGCTTTAACAAATTGTGAGGCAAGATTTATATTAAATCTCACCCCACTCATGTATATCTTACACGTAATATATCACTTCACTTTAAAGTGTAAATTGTATCAACACTTTTGTCGTTAATGATGCATGTGTTGTATTTTTATCCAAATCTAAGTCTATCATTCTTATCCACTCTTGCAAAAGTAATATATACTTTCTCGCATTCTCCTTCCAACCGACTACATCAAACCAAATATGTCACTCCTTTGATTCTATGTACACACTCTTGGTTAAGTAAGATTAAAGTTTGGACTTTTAGCCTTGTTTTATTTATTTATTCTTCTATAAGACATCATTAACAACAATATTTGAGGAAGACTTGGGGCTGATTATAAAGGAGAGTTTGTATGCTTCAAATCTTGGTATAAAAGTTATTTGGGTAACTTGTTTGATGACTTGAAAGAAAGGGTTGATTAGTGGTGATTTCTTATTGTTGTTGCTCTTCACTTTCTCGTAAGATCATCGCTCTAAGTTTGTGAATACTAGCTACTTTGTATATATGTATAATTCACTTACCCTCTATAAATAATGATTTTAATGATTTATTTATGGTGTTGGACATTGTATATGAGTTTATAACACAAATATGCAAGCTAGACAAGTCTTGGGTTAAGTTGTAATAGCTATAAATTTGGGCAGTGGCAAAAACGTGAGTGTTGAGTAGTATCAGCAGGTTTTGAACCTCTGGAAATTATATAGAGTGATAGGTATGTGTTTCGTGGCGATTTAGCCGGGTGGCTTGTCTTGTGACGATACCCGATGAATGAGATATGGCTAAAATATGACACTAGATCAGAATCTGACCTGCTGTAAAGATGGACTGTTTACTCAAACATTTCGTATATCAACATATGAATATGTAAAACTAAAAGTTATAGATAAAATCATGAAGAACTAGATTCAATTGGATAGTTTACAAGTTCCTTACGGTTTGGAAATGAGGACCAAAATGGTGGAAACGAGTTTGGCTGCCAAAAACAGCCAACTCTTCTAAGTGATAAAAGGAGTAAATGAGGTATGATTAGTATAAATTAGAGGTAATTGGACTTATAATAAGTAAACTAAGTAACTTAAGAATGATTTTGGTAAAAATAACTCATCTAGATTATTTATGGTTTAGGAGAAATGATCTAATCTACGAGATATGTTGGAAAAATTATAATAAATGGACTATTCTTCATTAATGTAAAATGTGATGATTTTTATACAAACCAAAGTGGTATAACCAACTTGTCGGGAATTATAGACTCATTTGTATACTAATAATTATATAACCCAAGACCGGACCAACGTGAGATATTAAGTTAATGTCATTTGAGGCGTTTTAGAACCCGAAAAGCTTATAAAATGGAATTGGGCCACAAAAGCCCATCATACACTTATAATGACTATTGGGACATTATTGGACCTGAGATTGAAATGGACCAAGTGATATGAACATGTAATAAGCTACTAATGGGCCTTAATGGGCTTAATGGTCATAAGGGATAACACATGAAATTATTATCAAAAGTCTTATGAAACGTTTTACAAAACTTATGCAATGTCCAAACTTACTAAAGTGAACTATATATATATATATATATATATATGACTTAGGTATAGTCTCGAGCCTAAGACGCGTCTCGTTATATTAGGTCTCGTTCGGTCATATGTCGACTGTTGGGCAACTTGTTCTCGATCAATGAGCGAATGATATCTCGTGAAGTCGTGTATCGACTATTGGACGTTTGTTCCCTGATCGACGTGTAATGGCTATATCAGGTGAGTTCATAGCCTCGCTTTTACTGCTTTATATGTGTTTATAAACCCGCGAGGGGGAATACATGCTCTTGGTATAAAAATATATGATGTTTATATATATATGGTTTTGAGAGAATACATGTTTATGAATAAACATGTGGTTTGATATATGCTATGAACGAATACATGTTGTTGTAAATGAATGTAAGATGGTTGATTATATGCTTTTGAAAGATGAACACAAGCGTTGATTGTATTGATTGTGAACCGCTATTTGCTAAGTGCTGTATTGCCAAAATTTGAAAGTCCCTAAAACCCATGAACCGTTAACTACCCTTGTTGGGTAGGCGCTGGTACAGACGGATGGATCCATCGGGGATGGCCCCCACCTGGGCAGGTCGCACCTGTGGGTTGGAGGCTCAGCCAGGTGTGTTGTATTAGAAGTAAGGGGGTATTCGGCAAAATACCTGACTAGGGCATTATTATACTTAAGGCTTCGGTGTCATGGCTTAGTAAAATAGCGTGGACTTTGGGTATTGCATGTGTTGCACTATCGACAGTGGATGAGATTCTTGTGTTCAAAAGCTTTATGGTTTATTTAAAATCCCATTATTGTTTATTTAAAAACCTATGAATTCAGTCAACCGTTGTGTTGACATGTTAGCATGTATTCTCAGGTGTGTAGGTTTAAGAGCAGCTGGAGCATGGAGCCGCGCAGGATAAAGTAAAGGCAAAACAAACAATTTCCATTCGATAAATTTGACAAATCTTTATTTTTTTTAAGGTTTGTATAAATTGGTGGGACCTCTTTTTAGTTAACTCTGATTTAATAAAATTATCGAATGGTTTATTTTATAAAACGTCTCTTTTGAGGTCGTTTTCTATGACTATGTGTGATGTGCTATGAAGTAACGCCCAATGTTGATATTCCGCTGCCTTGTGAAATTGGGGGTGTTACATATTGTGATCTAAACAAACAATCCGTCGGAATGTTGTAATCCCTAAGATTGCGATAATCACCAAAGTAACCCGAAATTGATGGAAAGCAAAGATTCAATAAGCACTAACAATAAGCTGCCTTATCCGACTCTTAAACAACTCAAAAAGCTTGAATTCGACAACTTTTAAAACATCAAAGATCATAAACTTTATGAAAGGAACTTTAAGATGCCTAAAACTTTTAAGAAATCTGAAAACCAATAAGCTAAAACTTGAAATAAGCCCACAAGCATAAAGAGCTTATAGATTATACGTGTATGAGCTTATGTAGAACAAGAAAGATTAACCCTTAATCATGAAAACATCAAATCAAATGAATGAAGTATGCATTTTGGATCTAAAGATAAAATAAACCAAGAAGTGTATAAGGAGATTAAAGAACTTAAAACTTAACTTGAACTTGATTAATGGAATCCAAAATACAAAAAGCTTAAATTTGAAAGATTAAAAGAAAGAAAAGATGAAAGACTTGGTGAGAGAAAGTTTAGAACTTTCTCTCTCTAAAAACAAGAAAGGAAAAATTAAAAGTGCAACTAGCTAACCACCCTCCTAATGTGATTAGGAGGGTATTTATAGGCTAAGTGGGAGGTGCATGTGTGGTGTGCTTCCTTCTTTCTTTTCTTCTCGACTCGATTTAATTCTTTGTCTTTTCTCGACGTCGTCTCGGGATTTGAACTTGTCATAATAATTTTCTTCTTTAATTTAGACTTGAGTTCTTCGACTTCATTAAACTTCCGTCTTTAGACTTTTTCTTTGATAAATCTTCAGAATAGGTCTTGGACATCCGTTCTTTAAACACTCTTGATCTCTTGCCTTCGTCTTTTCTCGTTTTCTTCGATAAAAGCCCGTGAAAGCCCGTGTTTTCATCCTTTTTCATCTTTTGGTCCTAAAACACAATAAAAACACAAACCACGCATAATTCTGACTTTTACGACATAAAATACACGTTTTGGTCTTGTTATTATTGGAAATAAGTGGTAAAAGGATAAGTGTTTTCACACTTATTAAATCCCCTACACTTGACCATTGCAATGTCCTCATGCAATGCATTAATTTTAAAGCACGGTTTACATTTTCCATCACAAATAACCTACCTTGGCCTTTATTAAATACTAAACATTTAAAGAAAATAAAAAGATAGAAATAAATCAAAGACTTACATTGGGTTTTGGCTGCTAAGAACGTTTATCATCCTCAAGTTTCACGTTCCCCATACCAAGCTTAAAAACGAGATCATTGTTATTATAAGTTAGCAAACTAACACGAATTCATGTGGGCCAATTATTTACTTAGACTCCCTTATTCCTAGGTGTATCTCTTATATTTTATTTTTGTCTTGAATGATCACGAGGATGCATTGTTTGAATTATTTCGATAGTTATTTAGGCCGAAAATAAAGTGAACGATTTAATCAATAGTTAGCTAAAGGACAAAATCTTTTAAAACTGCTTCTCGGGACCTCATAAAGTTCATATCTTGGCATAACTCGCTTCACGATTTGAGACCTTTCTCGGACCGATATTTGGCAGCGACTTCATACTTCAAATCTTTGAGAGACGTTCTTGAAATTATGGTCTTCTCTTCATAATAGGAATTTCTTCACTTGAAGTTTTGAGAGATTCTTCATCTTTGGACCACGACTTCTTCATTTTTCTCCAATCTTTATTTTGGACTTCGATATACAACGATCCGCCTCCTTTTAGGACTTGGATCTATTTATCCTCATACCTTGCTAGGGTCTTTTCGGATAGACTTCTCCATGATCTTTTGGGGAGTACTTGCCTTTCGTCGTGTGTCTCGATCCTTCATATTGATTTTCGATAAACGATTCTTCACATCACTTTTGGATCTTCAGCAACAAAATGTAGCCCTCATGCCTTGTTAGGGCCTTTTCGGACTCGCCAATCTTCGCGTCCAGCTTCAATAAGTTATGCCTTGGCTATGAACTCTAGTTAATACCGAGCAACTTTTAAACGATCTTGGGCTAGAAGCTAAGTAACTTTTCAAATCGTACAACCTTATTTATTGCAGATAAATTTATTAGCAAGCGATGGGAGAATAGGCTTATAATCAACTCACATAAATTCACGAAAGAATACCAAACTTATAATTGACTCTATCATCTCTCGTTCTCCATAATTTAAAATCTCAAGGAATGAGACTCGTGGATGCTTAGCCAATTAAATCAAAGTTTTGGGTTTTCGAGTCGCCTATAGGATCTTGCATCTTCTTAGACTCTTTCAAGTTTAGAATTTGCGTTTTAAAGTTCCCTTGATAAACGACTCTCTAGGATCAATTATAGGAACTTGCGAAAAGTTATTGTTCTTAACCCGTGAGAGTTAAGACTTTCGCGTTTTAAAGTTCCCTATATAAAAGCCTAGCAAAACTTGACTTAAACATGTTAAGGATACTAGCTAGAGTAAACTTAGATAAGTAAACTCGGGTTGAGTCAAAATATTCACGAATTTGAAAATTTTAAAACCACTTTATTAAACTTTATTTTAGCAAGGAAAGAAAATAACCATAACAAAGGAAAATACAACTATACAACTAGGCCAAAATAGATTAAAATTTTTGAAAAATGTAGAAAAATCAAATTTTCCGGTTAAAATGAGGACAAATTCATGGAAAAGACCACTTACTTCGATAGAAGTCCCCCCTACACTTGATATAAACATTGTCCTCAATGTTTAAGCATGTAGGAGTAAACTCCCCTACACTTAGGACATTGTGCACTTTGGTTAAGTCTTGCTAAGGAAAGGACAACTATAGTGATTTCAATGTGAACATATAAGATATGAAAAATTGAATCACGACAGTTTAGGATAGAACCAGGAAGATGGAAACACGGGATCATGGTTCGTCAAAAGTCATCAAGGTGCACTTTGAAGCTTGAATCCCTGCACAGAATAAGAAACAAGAGAACAACACATACGGGGCTCCCCCTACACTTATTATGAAAGCAGTAAAGGATAGATCACGGGTTGCCTCCCGAGAAGCGCTTGTTTTTGATAACCGAGTCACGAGCCTGACTCGACCCAAATTTAGTTCATGGGAAACGTGGTGAGGGATGGAATCATCTCATGAGAGATGTCCTCACCAAAGTACAACTTCAAACGCTGGCCATTCACCTTGAAATTGGGCCCATTTGGCTGAGAAAGCTCAATGGTGCCATAGGGAAAGACGCTGGCGACGGTGAATGGACCAGACCAGCGGCTCTTCAACTTGCCCGAGAAGATCTTCAACCGAGAGTTAAAAAGTAAGACTTGATCACCAACGTGGAACTATCGGTTCTTAATTCTTGCATCATGGATGATCTTGGTCTTCTCTTTGTAGATTAGTGAGTTCTCGTAAGCTTCATTCCTCAGTTCGTTAAGCTCGGTGAGTTGAATCTTGCGAAGATCATCGGCTTTGTTGATGTCGAAGTTAGCCCACTTCAAGGCCCAGTACGCCTTATGTTCCAGCTCGATGGGGAGGTGGCATGCTTTCCCGTACACAAGACGATAAGGAGTACAACCAACCGGCATCTTATAGGCGGTACAGAAAGCCCACAAACCATCATCTAACTTATCAGCCCACGCGGCACGATGCTCTCCCACAGTACGTTCCAGAATTCGCTTCAATCCACGGTTGGAAATCTCGGCTTGCCCATTGGTTTGGGGATGATAGGCGGTGGAAAGACGATGATTAACACCATACTTAGCCATGACTCTCGCAAATTGATCATTGCAAAAATGAGTCCCACGGTCACTGATTATAGCACGAGGAACACCGAATCGAGCAAACAGCTGCTTCAAAAAGTTCACAACCACCCTCGCATCGTTCGTTGGGAGAGCCTTAGCTTCAACCCATTTAGAAACGTAGTCAACGGCTACGAGGATGTACTTGTTCCTTTTGGATGATGGAAATGGCCCCATAAAGTCGATACCCCAAACATCAAAGATTTCACATTCTTGTATGAAATTTTGAGGCATCTCATCTTTATGTGTGATCTTGCCTTGTCGTTGGCAAGCATCACAATGCTTAACCATTTCGTGAGCGTCACGATAAATGGTGGGCCAATAGAATCCAGAGTCAAACACTTTCTTAGCGGTGTAGTTGGAACCAAAGTGACCACCGGTGGGTCATTTATGGCAAGCATCAAGGATTTGTAAAGCTGCCGGTCTATCAACATATCGACGAATGATCAGATCAGTGCATTGTTTGAAGAGATAAGGGTCATCCCAGAAGTAAGTCTTAACATCTTTAAAGAACTTCTTCTTTTGTTGGGATGTTAACCCTTTGATGAGAATACCGCCCGCTAAGTAGTTTGCAATGTCCGCAAACCACGGGGTGTCATCAAGATTGGAATTGATAGACATTAAGGTCTCAAGGGGAAAAGAGTCATTGATCTCTTTGTTCGGATGATCCCCTTGATAAGGATCCTCAAGTCTACTTAGATGATCCGCGGCTAGGTTTTCAGCTCCCTTCTTATCACGAATTTCAATATTAAATTATTGAAGGAGTAAAACCAAGCGAAAAAGTCTTGGCTTAGAGTCGTGCTTAGTCATCAAGTACTTCAACGTAGAATGGTCCGTGTACACAATGGTGGTGGATAAAACAAGATAGGGGCGAAATTTTTCAAAAGCATAGACAATAGCTAAAAGCTCTTTTTTGGTTGTCGTATAATGCAATTGATCCCCCGTCATTGTCTTGCTAGCATAATGGATTGGTTGGAAGTGTTTATTCACTCTTTGGCCCAAAACCGCTCCAATAGCAAAGTCGCTATCATCGCACATCAACTCAAAAGGTAGCTCCCAATTAGGGGTAACCAAGATCGGTGCCTTAGTTAGCTTATCCTTAAGAAGATTGAAGGCTTCAAGACACTCTTTGGAAAAGATGAAAGGAGTATCTTTTTCCAAGAGGTGGGTCATAGGGCGAGCGATTTTAGAAAAATCTTGTATAAATTGACGATAGAAGCCCGCATGACCAAGAAAACTTCTCACACCCTTCACGGTTGAAGGTGGAGGTAATTTGGCTATGACATCCACTTTAGCACGGTCTACTTCAAGACCAGCTTTTTAGATTTTGTGTCCTAGCACAATACCTTCTTTTACCATAAAATGACATTTTTCCCAATTCAGAACAAGGCGAGTGTCTTCACACCGCTGAAGCATGCGTTCCAAATTGGCAAGGCAAGAAGAGAAGGAATCACCATAAACTGAGAAATCATCCATGAAGACTTCCATAGTTTGTTCAACCATGTCATAGAAGATAGCCATCATGCACCTTTGGAATGTCCCAGGAGCATTGCATAAGCCAAAAGGCATTCTTTTATAAGCAAATGTGCCGTAGGGACAAGTGAATGTGGTTTTCTCTTGGTCTTTGGGATCTATGGGTATTTGAAAATAACCCGAGAAACCGTCTAAGAAGCAGTAATAATCATTACCCGCTAGACGTTCAAGCATTTGGTCCATGAAAGGAAGGGGAAAATGATCCTTTCTCGTAGCATCATTGAGTTTGCGATAGTCTATACAAACTCTCCACCCTGTAACGAGACGAGTAGGAATCAACTCGTTGTTTTCGTTGGGCACAACGGTGATTCCGCCTTTCTTAGGCACACAATGGACTGGACTAACCCATGGTGAATCCGAGATAGGGTAAATCATGCCCGCATCAAGAAGTTTGATAACCTCTTTTTTGATAACGTCATGGATCTTAGGATTCACCATTCTTTGGCTTTGAATAGTGGGTTTAAAGTCTTCCTCCATGAGAATTTTATGTGTGCAAAAGTGAGGATCAATTCCACGAATATCGGAGATTTTCCATGCAATCGCTTTCTTATGATTCTTCAGCACGGCGATAAGTCAGGATTTTTCTTCTTCTTTCAGGTCTTTTGCGATGATGACCGGTAACTTCTTGTTGTCTTCAAGGAAAACGTACTAGAGATGAGACGGAAGATCCTTAAGCTCTAAATCCGGAGTATTTTCGATGGACGGCGTAGTCAACTTCAGATCATCGGTAGAGATAACCTTAGGAGACTGTGGAGAAATATGGTCCTCATTGAGAAGTTTCTCAATGGTACGAATGTCTTCATCCTAATTGGAGGGAGAATCGTCATATTGCAAATCCACATATCCCAGAGTTGCTTCAAATTCTTTCAAGAGGAAATCACTTTCTCCAAATGGAATTAGTGATGGAGCAATAGAGGCAACGGTCTCAACAGTGGGTAGAGGAGAAGAACCACTTTTACAGGCGTCTTTGAAATGTTCTTCACAAGCCTCATCAAGAACGTCAATAGCATTAACACTCTCATATGAATAAGGTTGCTTAGAAATCTTACCCATGTTGAAGACAATTTTATCGTCACCAACTCTCATGATTATTTCGCCCGCGGCAACATCAATGAGAGTGCGACCGGTCCTCAAGAAGGGACGTCCAACGATTAATGGAACACATGGATCCATCTCGTAGTCAACGACAACAAAATCCGCCGGGAAGGTGAATTTGTCAACGCCAACGAAGACGTCTTCGGCTATCCCCACTGGATAAGCAACCGTACGGTTAGCTAATTTCAAAGTCATTTTGGTGGGACTAGCTCGGGGAGAGATAATTGCTTCCAAACACTTAAAGGCATTAAGTTTATACTAGCACCTAGATCGGCTAGGGCCATGCAATTCTCTACTCCCGGGAAGTTGCAAGGAATCAAGAAGCGACCCGGATCACCAAGTTTGGTGGGCAATTTCCTTAAGAGAACCGCGGAGCAATTCTCATTAAGTTGGGTCTGAGCTATGTCAAGAAGCTTCTCCTTGTCACTAAGAAGATCTTTAAACATCTTCGCATATTTAGGCATGTGAGCGAGAGCCTCGGCAAAGGAGATGTTAAAATTCAATTGTTTAAACATTTTGAGAAAGTTCGAAACTTGAATATCATCCTTGCTCTTTTGCTTCTCTTTCCTCAACCTTGAAGGATAAGGTATATCGGATGAAGAGGAAGGCTTTAGGGGAGTAGGATCATTCACAACCGCGGGTGGTGGGGGAATGAGGGTAGAAGGTAAAGGAGGTGAATAAATTTGTTCTTTTTCCTTGTTCACAATCACGGGTGGAGGTGTAGGAAGCTCGGGTTCCGTATAACCTTTTCCACTACGAGTGGTGATTGCTTTCATCTCCCCTCTTGGATTAGCAACGGTGTTACTCGAAAGAGTACCCGAAGAAGAGGGTTGATTACTTTGGAAAAGCGAACCGAGCATATCACGTATATTATCCGCTTGAGTGCTAAAAGAGTGTCTCATGTCGGCACGAATATCATTGATTTGTTTCGCTATGTCATTCCTTAGCTCGGCTCGAATATCGCTCCCTTGTTTCGCCATGTCTCCCTTCAAGTTGATGAATTGACTATGAAGATTCGTTACCATCTCTCTATTAGTCCTCATGAACGTCTCGATGTCTTGATTCAACGCCGTTGGTTGATTGAGAGGTGGAGCTTGGTAAGCTTGAGAATTTCCTTGAGGTGGATGTGGGTTTCTTTAGGATTGATATTGATTGTTAGCACGAGGTTGGGTTTGGTTATTTCGGTTATAGCTTTGTTGTTGGTTTTGGTTTTGAGGAGTAAAACCGGGTGGTGCAAGATAGTTGTTGGAACGATAACTTAGCAAGTTACGGTCTCCTTGAGGACGAGCTTGATAGCCTCCCGTGGGATAAGTATCGTATGCCGCGTTAATGTTTTCACAAAAATTGCCTTGAGTGGAAGGACAATCATTGTAAGAATGAGGACCACCACATGTGTCACAAGAAATAGCAACGGCTTTAGCTTGTTGAGTATGGTTATTAGCCAAAATTTGCATATTTTTGCTCATTTCTATAATGGCTCTTTCCATGGCGGACATGTCGGTGGTGGAAGAAGTAGATGAAACATTGACTCTCGGATTAGATCTTGAGGATGCGGATGAATCCCAATTCTTGTGGTGAGTAGTCATGTTTTCAATCAACTCTCTACACTCCTCCGGTCTCCTTTTCATAAAAGTACCACCGGCGGCGGCGTTGATCGTGTCACGATCACGAAAAGTGAGACCATTGTAGAAAGTATCAATGAGAGTGACGGGGAGCATGTTATTGTTCGGACAACGGTCGATCAAATCATTGTAGCGTTCCCAAGCATCAAAGAGCGATTCATCATTGTCTTTCATGAATCCACTAATTTGGTTACGAAGGATCGTGACCATGGATGGTGGAAAGTAGCGCGACAAAAATCGTTGAGTCATGTCGTCCCAAGTATGAATAGAATTCTTTGGGAGACGGTCAAACCATTTTTCGGCATGGTGAGAAAGCGTGTGGGGAAATAGTTGAAGGCGAATTACATCCATAGAAACATCGGGCATCTTCATGCTTTGAGTCATGGTAATGAATTTGTCGAGGTGCTTGTTGGCATCATCATCAGGCAGTCCACGAAATAGATTAGTTTGCACTTGTTGGATCATGTGATGCTTCAATGAAAACTCATGAGCCATGATTTGCATCGGCGCAATCGGGCCTCCGCGTCCATTCATGGTGGGTTGACACAATTCCTCCATTGTTCGTAAATCAGGTAGGGGAACATTGTTGTTGTTGTTATTGTTATTCAAATTGGGTAGAGGTGGGTTATTATTGTTGTTATGCATACTAGCCATATCTAAATCTTCACGAGTCTTGGGCTCAGAATAGTTTGAAGATCTAGTACGCATACACCTGCAGAAGAAAATATACAGAGAGAATATCTATATAATCTTTTTGGTGCAAAACCTTTGGAAAAGAATTGCTTTTTATGATTTTTTCAATGTTTTTGTATTTTTGAAAAGTTTTTAAATTTTATGGGTTTTTGAAAATTTTTGTACTTGAAAATAACGTTCCCGAAAGAACGGGTCCCAAAATTCAATGCGTCTCTCACTAGAAACCGTTAATCTTAACGAAAAGAGCCGGCAACGGCGCCATTTAATACACTGCTTTACACCAAGTATAAAATATTATCGTCCGATCTCTTCGAATTGATTTCCAGTCTAAAGTGCGACTCTATTGTCTTTTGGTGAACAAGAGAATGGTTTGGTTTGATTATCTAATTTAAACTACAAGCAAGTATGAAAATATCGTTGAGCGAAATTAAAGCGTTTAAATATTAAACTAAAAATTATTTAGAAAAACACTTAAAATATAAACTTTGTAAAACGTTAAAACTTAAAAACTTAGTCTATCGGAATATAACAAGTCCTTTCTATCGGAATGCACCAAAGTTACAACCGTCGGAATATAATTAAAACAAGTCATCGGAATAATACAAGTGAATGTCCATCGGAATATCAAAATCATCCTGTCGCAATGATGACAATCGGAATGTCCTAGATCGCAATGTCCAGATCGGAATATTCTAAATACCTCTATCGCAATGTCCAGATCGGAAAGTTGTACACTAAAATTGGGCAGAGTTTCGTTTCAAAGTAACCTTAGTCCCGTCGGAATATGCGATCGCAATGAGCGATCGCAATCCTAGATCGGAAAAAAGGGGGAAATTACCAAGTGATCGCAAAGTAGAACCCTATATGGGTTATTGCGATCTAAACAAACAATCCGTCGGAATGTTGAAATCCCTAAGATTGCGATAATCACCAAAGTAATCCGAAATTGATGGAAAGCAAAGATTCAATAAGCACTAACAATAAGCTGCCTTATCCGACTCTTAAACAACTCAAAAAGCTTGAATTCGACAACTTTTAAAACATAAAAGATCATAAACTTTATGAAAGGAACTTTAAGATGCCTAAAACTTTTAAGAAATCCAAAAACCAATAAGCTAAAACTTGAAATAAGCCCACAAGCATGAAGAGCTTATAGCTTATACGTGTATGAGCTTATGTAGAACAAGAAAGATTAACCCTTAATCACGAAAACATCAAATCAAACGAATGAAGTATGCATTTCGGATCTAAAGATAAAATAAACCAAAAAATGTAGAAGGAGATTAAAGAACTTAAAACTTAACTTGAACTTGATTAATGGAATCCAAAATACAAAAAGCTTAAATTTGAAAGATTAAAAGAAAGAAAAGATGAAAGACTTGGTGAGAGAAAGTTTAGAACTTTCTCTCTCTAAAAACAAGAAAGGAAAAATTAAAAGTGCAACTAGCTAACCACCCTCCTAATGTGATTAGGAGGGTATTTATAGGCTAAGTGGGAGGTGCATGTGTGGTGTGATTCCTTCTTTCTTTTCTTCTCGACTCGATTTAATTCTTTGTCTTTTCTCGACGTCGTCTCGGGATTTGAACTTGTCTTAATAATTTTCTTCTTTAATTTAGACTTGAGTTCTTCGACTTCATTAAACTTCCGCCTTTAGACTTTTTCTTCGATAAATCTTTAGAATAGGTCTTGGACATCCGTTCTTTAAACACTCTTGATCTCTTACCTTCGTCTTTTCTCGTTTTCTTCGATAAAAGCCCGTGAAAGCCCGTGTTTTTTCTTCCTTTTTCATCTTTTGGTCCTAAAACACAATAAAAACACAAACCACGCATAATTCCGACTTTTACGACATAAAATACACGTTTTGGTCTTGTTATTATTGGAAATAAGTGGTAAAAGGATAAGTATTTTCACACTTATTAACTCCTCAGCAAGGATACTTTCCAATTGAAGCACCACAAGCACAAGCCCTTTACCCCAATGAACTTCCACCAATTGAAGCACCGATCTTTACTCCAAATGATACGCCAACTGATGTTCTAAACCATCTCACTGCCTATTTGTCAAAACTTCTTGCAACTAGAGGATTTCCACCAACAAACAATCAGCTCCGCTCCTCTTCAAATCCTCGACAACAAGCCACTATTCAAGATGGTCAAGTGACGGTGCAATCCATTCAGGGTAGGCAAGATTCATATGGACCTCCTACAAGGACCGTGAACGCTCAAGCCGTGACTTCTCATGCTACTGGAAATGGAAGCCCCATTGGTCCTCAAAAGGTTGTGACTTGCTACAATTGCCGAGGACAAGGTCATATGGCTAGGGAATGCAGTCAGTCAAAAAGGAGAAGGGATGCAACATGGTTTCGTGAGAAGATGTATTTGGTCGATGCTCAGTCTAAGGGAAAGATTTTGGATTCAGAAGAGTTAGCATTTCTTTGCAGACCCAGGGGCAGCAGGCAATGAAAGCATTGCATTCGTTTCCACTTCTAATGCAGCTTATCAAGCAGATGATCTTGATGCATATGATTCGGATTGTGATGACATTCACTCTGCCCAAGCTGCTCTCGTTGCTAATCTCTCTCACTACGGTTCTGATGTCGTCAGTGAGGTACCAACCACATCTAATAATATTCATGATAATCCACATCATGTTGAGCATGACAATAACAACCTTGAACATCATTCGGGAACTAGTAACTCAAATGATGTGGTATCCAATCCAACACATTTGAGTGAACCTCAACCAAATGCTACGACGGGTATGGAATCTTATGATCAACGTGATTTTGTAATGGTGCCTAAACATATTATTGATAACATGAATGTGGCTGTTCGACAAACCATAGATATGAATGCCAACCTAACCGCTGAGCCTGCGTTGTATAAGGAAAGGGTCAAAACTTTTGAAATGGTCCCTCAAGCAGAGAAAATAACGTGTTTTGAATTTGACCAATTTTGTTTTGAAAAGATTGAACACTTAAAAGAAATAAAATCATTAAAAGCTAATCTTTCCAATGAATTAAAAGAAAAAGAGTCGATTGTCAATAATTTTCAGAAACTGAAAACGGATTTCGAAACTCTCGAGTCTAAAAAGTTTGAATCGGAAATTAATGCTACCAAACTTCTTAAATTCAAAGAACAACAACTTTTAAAACAATACGCCTCCACATAAAAGGTTCATCTTTTAACTAAATCGTTCAAAGAACTCGGACTTAAGCGTATTCAAGATTTAGCACCTAATCCCAGTTATGCAAAACAAGCTCAGGAATATATTCCTTGTCTTTATGATGTGACCCTAATTGGAAAATCGAAAGAAGCACCTTATGTTCGTAGTACTGTGCAGACACAGTCACTTGCGGAAGAAACTCATTCTAAAATACTTTCCAAATTCCATAAGCTTGATTATGATAAGCATAATAAAGATCAATTTTCTAAACAAACCCGCATTCGTTTACAAAAGGAATTATCTCAATTAACAGTTTTTGTGCCTCAAAGTTTGTCAACGGAAAACCTTCCTAGTAAGTCTCCTACACTTGTCAAAACGAATTTAACTAAGTTAATTCCACCGGTAAGTAAGGTGTCTGTTAGCTTAAATGCGGTGCACCAACACTTAGCCGATTTTGACAAGGTCATTACGGAACGTACGACGGCCACAGCCATAACGGAAGGTGAATGGAACTTTGAGCATACTAGAGTTGTGTTCTGACACAAAATTGTTCCATTTGTAAACAATGTTAAAGCTTGTCTTAGTAATATTGATCAAGATTTGCTTTTGGAAATAGAAGAAGTTAGACGTGTTTTCAATGAAATAGATGATGCTTATGAAAACAGTTTACTTGAAATAGAACGAGTTTCACACCAAAATGATCAGCTTCTGAAGCAAGTGATGTCTCTTGATATTGTTTCCGTCTGTGTGAATAAAAGTGTTGATAATGATTCTATTGTGCATAATGTTGAATCTGTGGTAGATAGTACTTGTCACAAATCTGAGGCTGAATTTTTAAAGCTTCAAGATTCGTATTCTTCGCTTTCAAAACGTTTTGATGAGATTCAAACACATTGTATTTTGCTTGAATGCAAGCAACAGTTTATTCAAGAAATCTTTGAAACGTCATTCGAAGGTGTTAATATTGATGATGCAAATTTTCAAAAGAATTTTCGATTGAATTTACAATCAAAACAGCGTCAGCCGAGTGACAAGATTGCTAAATCATTGCCGATAGACATAGAGAAATCTAAGGAGCTTAACCATGTGAACGTACTTGAGGCCGCTGAGAATTTAAAACTTGATCTAGATAATCGTGTTTCCAAGATTTTGTCAAAATTTGATAACTTAAAACAGAAAAATACACAACTCTTCGATTTAGTAAAGCCCGCACGTGCTAATATCACTGCACAGAATCAATCATTGATTGGACAATTGAATCGGAAGTCGGTGGAAATATCTGATTTTAGGGAACAAATTTGTGATAAAAATCTGGCTTTGACTGAGTTAAAGGAAACACTTCGTACCCTAAAAGGTAAGAATGTTGTGGATAACGCAACCACTGCCTCAGCACCGTCCTCTTGTGCAACCAAAAGGAACCTCATTGCCGTCACACCATTTAACAAAGGCCCTAGGACTAAACCATCTCAAACTTTGGTCACTAAAGATAAGGAAAAATCAAAATCCGCTTCTAATAATCACGTGTTTCCTTCTACAGGAGTAAGCACCACTACTAAGGCTCAAAGATCTAAGCTTAAAAGAAACAAGAAGAATGATAGGATCTTGCCCCAATCTAGTAGTTAAGTGAAGAAAAAAGTAGAAGCCCATCCTAGGAATGTTATTTCTGTTTTGAATAAAAAGAATCATGTATCTAAACCTAAAGGCTCTGCGATTGTGCAGTGTTCTAAGCCTATTGTGAATTCTAATTTGAAATGTTGGAATTGCAATGAATGTATGTTTTCTAGTCGTCATGATTCTTGCCTTATTGACCATGTGAATGAGATGAATGCCCGTAAAAATGGTTTAGAATGGAAATCGACTGGGAAAGTGTTACCCCAAGTTGGCTGGATGTGGCGTCCCACTGGTAAAACTTTCACTATAGTAGGAAATGCGTGCCATTTAACTATGATCACTCCCGCTAAAGCGAAGAAAGCGTGCCTTTTAACTAGGAGTACCAAGGCTACCAAAACATAAGTGTGTCCTTTAACTAGGAACACCGACACTACTGTAGGAACCAAGTGCCCTTTAAATAGGTCTACTCCCACTGTAGTGCCCGCTAATACTCCAAAACCTAAGAAAGTTGGAACAGTAAAACCTGTTTGTGCTAAAACTCACATTAGAAAACGCAGGAAATCTAAGGGTTACACAAATGTTAGCAATTCTGATAATATTATATCTGTATCTGCTAACACTCCGGAACCAATAGTTTCCAATGCATTGTCTACTGTTGTTACTGAAAACAGGTGGTCCAAATTGTTCTCTGGTATTTGGACTCTAGTTGCTCCAAGCATATGACCGGAGATCGCTCTCAGCTCAGAAATTTCGTCAGCAAGTTTCTTGGTACGGTTCGATTTGGAAATGATCATATTGCAAAGTGTTGGGAATAAAATGTAGCTAATACACTTGGACGCTGACAAAAGCAATCTGGACGTTGTTAAGAAGAAATAAAGCGTTGACAGGACAAGCGTTGACAGGAAGAAGTCAAGCACTGATAGAAAACTTAGTCTACATGTATTATGTTTCTAATATGTTTCTAGTAAAGATATGATCGACAATGTATTTCTTATGTTTATCTTTACTTAAAATAGTTGATACGTAGACTCTTGTACAAGGCTCCTTATTCTATAAAAGGAGGCCTTTAGGTTTTAGTTTAATATATGTTTTACACTTTCATTGTGCGCAAGTTTGTTTTATCAATCAAAGTGAAAGTTTGGTTTACATTTTTTGTGTGTTCTTGTTTAATTATTAATTCCGCATAATACTTGAATTATTACATATACAACAAAGTTTCTCTACGTGTTTAACTTGATTTAATCTCGTTTACACAAGCTAAATCGATCTAAGTTTGGGATCAACAAGTGGTATCAGAGCTTGTTGAGAAACTTTGATCTAAAGAACACAAAAACCCTAAATCGCCAAAAACCCTAATTTTCAAGAAACCCTAAAAAAACATGTCTACTCCAGAGTTAAACTCCTCCTCCTCCACAAACCCCAACATCAAGATTCCCATGCTAGACCCAGACAATTTTGAGCTGTGGAAGTTTAACTTTGAACATTATCTTCAAATCCATGACTACACCCTATGGGAAATTATTGAATATGGAAACACATTTAATAAGGCTGAAAAGATTGCAGCTGCTATCCAGACAAGATCAACTCAAGGCTCTACTAAAGAGGATCGAAAAGAAAAACCTGAAGATGGTAGAGCTGTCTCAGCTGAGGACATAACAAAGAGAAGGAATGACATGAAAACCCTAAGCATTCTCAAACTCTCTTTGGGACAAGCCAATCAGCACAAATATAGAAGCTATGAGTCTGCAAAAGATCTTTGGGCAGCCCTTAAAGTTGCTTATGGTGGTAATGCTGATACTGTACAAGAGAAAAAGAAGCAACTCCTGCATGAGTATGCTGTTTTTAAAGCTCAACCCAATGAAAAGCTAAGTGGAGTGAGAAGCAGACTTCTTGACATTATAAGCAAGTTGTCCTTTATGGGAACAGTGCTTGGTGATGCTGATATCATCACCACTTTTCTTAAAAGTCTTGGTGATGCATGGAAGATTGAAGCAAGGTCTATAATTGCTAATAATACTCACAAAAGTTCTACTTTCGATGATGTCTACAATAAACTAAGACTGGTTGAGAATGAAATTCTTTTGGATCAAGGAAGCAAGTCTACCAATGGAAATATGGCTTTCTTCTCACATAATGAAGGTCAATTTGATCAAAAGGAGTCATACATGCACCCTGTTACTGGATCACCTTGTGTCAACGCTGGATCAAGCTTTGTCAACGCCTTACATTCAGACGCTGACACATACAAAGTTGACTCACCAAGAGTTAAGACTGCTGGTATTGATCTGAATACTGTGTGTGCATACATTGCTTCTTTGCCCGATGGTTCAGTGATTACATATGAGGACCTTGAGCAAAATAGTGATGAGCATTTGGAGGAGATGGACATAAAGTGGAATATGGCCCTTGCAAGCATAAGGGCAAATAGATGGAATAGAAGATTTAAGAAGAAGATGACTTTTAATGCAAAGGACACTGCTGGATTTGATAAATCCAAGGTTGAGTGTTATAATTGTCATCGAATGGGACACTTTATGAGAGAATGCAGATCTCCAAGAAGATCTGATGCTAGAAAACCCTCAATCCAAATCATCAAGGCTCAGGATTCCAAAGCTATGGTTGCCATGCAAGATATTGATGGTGTTGGATGTGATTGGAGCTATTTGGCCAAGGATGAGGAAGAAAACAAAGCTTTGGTTGCAGAAAAGGAAGAAGAGGAGCATGTTCACTATGCTCTCATGGCATACTCTTCATCTTTATCAGACAATGAGGTATATGATGATGCATTTTGTAGTAAGGATTGTCGTCTAAATACTGAAAAACTTAACAAAGAAGTTTTAAAATTGACAACATATGTGGTTAATGAAAGATGCAAGTTATCTAACTATCAACTTGCTCTTACTCAAACTGAAAAGACTGTAGCTGAGTATAAGAAAATGGAGTTTGATCTAAAAGATCAAATCAATATTTTAACTCATGATTTAAATGCTAGTGTTGAGGTTAGAAACATCATGGAGAGGGCCAATGGTGTTTTACAGGCTAAGTTAGATGAGGCTATCAAAAACAAAGATAATGTAGATCTTAAAATTCAGAGATTTGATAAAGCCTCACAAACCCTAGAAAAATGTGTCAGTGAACAAAGGATTCTAGGGATATGACTAAGATTGGGATGAAAGAGTATGCTGGTGTTCCACCACTTGCTGAGAACTTCCATGGTGTCCTTCAAAAGGACTTGTCTTAGACTGGTATACCAGAACTCCAAGAAGAGAAATTTATTCCTCCACCAAGAGTTCTTACTCTAGTAGAGGAATACAAGCAGAAGTTGACTGATTTGGACCAATGGAAGAAAGCCAACCCTACCTTGTTTGTTAAGGGTGGCATGCTTAGTGACAACCCAAATGAGTCTACACCCATAAAAGTGACAAACCCAAACACTGGCAAGACTGTTGACCTTGGCTTAAACGTTGATAGAAAACCTAGTATTAAATATGCAGAAATGTATAGAAAACCTAGGTCACCAAAAAGCCAAATTAGTGATAATGGGACAGGCTTCTTTTCTTCTAGACCTAGAACTATGGCTAGAAAAGCCTGTTATACTTGTGGAAGTTTTTCACATTTAGCCTATAAGTGTGTCAATGCTTCAAGGGTCAACGCTGATAGAAAGTCAAACACTGTCAAACCCAAACCTGTTGTCCAACATAGTCCACAAGTTGTTAGACCAACCCCATTCTTTACTAAAGGGTCTAATACTTATGGACAAAGACCTTTTCAAAATACCAATACATGGTCTAACAGACAATGGGTTCCTGTAGCAAACCCTAGGTTCAACGCTGATAAGGGTAATTTCAACGTTGACAAGAACAAATTAAACGCTGACAGGAACGTTGCTAGACCAAATAATGGTAAATATTTGCAACCAAAGGGAAAAGGGTCTAAAGCTTCTTCTAGCTTGACATGGAGACCTAAGCAAGACCAAAACCCTAATTCAGATGGGATTTCTATGACCTGTAACAGATTTCATTATATTTCAAAGGTCATAACAAAACCAATTGGGGTTAACTGGGTGTTTAATCCAAAAGGGATGAACAAGGGGTTGTCATAAGGACTAAGTCTGTTCTTGTTGAACAACCAAATGAATCCAAGTCTGCTCAGGCTTAGGTTCCCAAAGAAAACTAATTTGTTTTCTTTATGTGCAGGGCATTCAAAAGCAGGTTAATGATTATGGCTATTAGGATAGTGGATGCTCTAGGCACATGACGGGAAAGGAAGATTATCTAACAAAATTTATCCCCATTAAATATGGTGACAAAGTGTACTTTGGAGGTGGATATGGAACTATCACTAGCAAAGGCACTCTTCTCACCAACAATTTGCGTTTTGAAAACGTGTTTCTGGTAAAAGAACTTGTCTATAATCTGTTTAGTGTATCACAAGTATGTGATAACAAAAATAAGGTTCTTTTCACTGATACTGAATGCTTGGTGTTGAGCAAAGATTTTAGAATACCAGATGAGAAATTCATTGATTATAGAACACCTAGGCATAAGGACATTTATAATGTGAATCTTAATGGAATTAGGATGAATAATAATTTGTCATGTCTATATGCTAAGGATTCAGTTGATGAGAGTAATCTTTGGCACAAAAGATTAGTGCACATTAATGTTAAAAATATAAATAGACTTGTGAGACATGGTTTAGTTAATGGTTTGCCTAAAAAGGCTTTCCACAATGACCACTCTTGTGCTGCATGCCTTAAAGGCAAACAGCACAAGGTCTCATTTAAGTCTAAACCACTGCACTCTAGTTCTAAACCACTTCACTTGCTCCATATGGACTTGTTTGGTCCAACTAATATAGAAAGCTTAAATGGTAAATCCTACTATTTTGTCATCACTGATGATTTTTCTAGATTTACTTGGACTTTCTTTTTAGCTTTGAAAAGTGACACTACTGATACTTTGATTAACTTTAATACCTAAATTGAAAAGAAGTCTGGTAATGAGGTTAAGATGCTTAAAGTGACAATGGTGGTGAGTTTAGAAATAAGTTATTAGATGACTTTTATGCCAAGAAAGGGATTACTAGACAGTTTAGTGTAGCTAGAACCCCACAACAAAATGGGGTAGCTGAGAGAAAGAATAGAACCCTCATAGAAGCAGCTAGGACTATGTTGGCTGATGCTCACTTTCCCATTGATTTTTGGGCTGAGGCTGTGAATACAGCTTGTTATGTTTAGAATAGGGCATTAGTCAACAATATTCATAACAAAACACCTTATGAGTTACTTTGGGGCAGGAAACCTAATATTGGTTTTCTTAAACCTTTTGGATGTCATGTAGTTGTATTGGACACTAGTGATGCCTTAGGTAAGTTTAGTGCTAAAGGTGATGAAGGCTACTTCATGGGTTATTCAGTGCAGAGTAGAGGATATAGAGTTTACCTTAAGAAAGAAAAACGTATACTTGAAAAAGTACATGTTAGGTTTTTAGAAAGTAAACCTAGTGATCCTGAAAGTGGTCCAAATTGGTTATTTAACTTCGAACCTCTATCTAGGACATTGAATTATATGCCTGTTCCTAATCCAAACATTGTGAAGGTGACTTCAAATGTTGTAGAAGAACCAATTGTTGATGTTTCAGGTAAACAGGTTGATGAAGAGGTTGGACCACAAGCAGACAAATCAGCACCCATACTTGAGTATGTTACTATTCCCATATGGACAGATGCATTTGTTGCTGCTGTTGCTACTGGAAAGGAAAAAGGTGGCCCCCAAGTATCACCAGTTGAAAACATGCATGATCCTTCAGGTGCTGACAAAGGAAATTCTGGCTCTGGCAAGACAAATTCAGGCGTTGATGGCTCAAACGTTGACAACTTTGGTTCAGGCGTTGACAGATCTTTTGATCATATCTTCTCTTCCAATAATTTTGAACAAGGTGAACCTTTAAGCAGAAATGGAGAGGTTCATTCAGAAGATGATGGAAGAGAGTCTGAAGAGGATATTGGTAACATGGAAGATGAGATTAAGGAAAACACACTTATTGAGGGATGAGTGCTAACTTCTACAGTAAAAAATCATCCTCCTTCTCTAATTATTGGTGATGTGATGACTCCTGTGTAAACTAGAAGGTCTCATCAGAATCATGGAAGATTTATTGCCAATATTCACAAGAAGGTTGATAGGTGTGTAAACACCCATCCTTTTTACCACTTAATTACAATAATAACCGAGCCAAAACGTGTATTTTATGTCATTTATGTCGGAATTATGCGTGGTTTGTGTTTTTGTTGTGATTTAGGACGAAAAAGGTGAAAAGTGGAGAAAACACGGGCATTCACGGGCTTTTATCGAAGAAAAAGACGAAAGACGAAGTCAAGAAGTCAAGAGTGCAAAAAGAACGGAAGTCAAAGACCAATTCTGAAGATTTATCGAAGAAAAAGTCAAAAGACGGAAGTTTACTAAAAGCCGAAGAACTCAAGTTTAATTTATTGAAGAATTACAAGACAAGTTCAAAGAAATCCCGAGACAAAGTCGTTAAAGTCAAAGAATTAAGAAGATTAGCAAAGAACTAAGAAGAGCAAGGACTTAATGACGCAATTAAGGAAAGAAGAAAGAGGGAAGGAAGCTTCCTAAGCACCTCCCTAATCTCCCCTATAAATAGATTTCATTTTCATTTCATTAGTTTTGTTGGCTAATAGTGACAATTAGTTCTTCCATTTTAATTACCTTGTCATTTAAATTCATGTCCATTTTAATACTTGTCTTGCACCTTAAATACATTTAATTTCAAGTAAGTTACCTTTTAATTCTTGTCAATCTTTACTTTTATTGTCAATCTCCTATCTACCTTTCTTTAATCTTTAATCTTTGTGTTTATGTTTATGTTCTTGAGTTTTATTTGATTTAATTAAGTGGGTTTTGATTATCTTGATTATTATTGTTAGTTTGATTGTTTTGGATTGATTGTTTATGATTAGTTGATTATTTTGTTATTAGTTTGATTTAATCTTGTGGTTGATTTTGCTAAGTTTAGATTAGATTCGTGTATATTTGCTTTTTCCTTGTTCTTCGTTGTTCATCTGATTCCCAGGTTTATTCCGGATCAAGGGTTTCAAACAAGACATTCCGAGTGAAGGTGGTGTAGTGATTGTTCCGAACAAAGCAAACATTCCGGATAAGTGACATATCCTGGAATCAAAGTGTTCATTCGGAACATCATTTATTCCGAATCAGTTTGGTTCATTCGGAACATCATTTATTCCGAATCAGTTTGGTTCATTCGGAATATAAAATATTCCGGATCAAGGCTGTTTGAAGAAAACATTCCGAGTGAAGGATTTCATTCGGAACATTCCGAATCAAGAAGAAAGTTTCGAATCAGTGAAGTTGCGGATCAAGGAGTTTTATTCGGAATAATTTATTATTCCGGATCAAGGTCTTCATTCGGAACATTTATTGTTCCGAATCAAGGAGGTGGTTCATTCGGAACATCAAGCATTCCGAACCAAGAAGGATTCCGAATCAAGCTTGTTCATTCGGAATATATTCCGAATCAGAGGATACTCCGGATCAGTGAGTTTATTCGGAATTTATTCCGAATCAAGGGTTTTTATTCCGAATCAGGGAGAAGTTCCGAATCAAGGGTATATTCCGGATGAAGTGACATATTCCGGATGAGCCTTTATTCCGACTGAAGCATTTGTTCCGAATCAAGGGTTTGGTAATTATTCCGAGTGAAGAAGAATCATTCCGAACGAAAGTGACATTCCGGATGAGTGATTTATTCCGAACGAAGGATTATTCCGAATGAGCTGTTTTCAGGTTCTTTTTAACTTTCTGTTTTTAATTTTCAAGCTTTATTTTTCCCGCCTTTTTCTTTAGTTGCACTTCAAGTTTACTTGCCTTAGATTTATTTTAAGCCTTGCCTTAGGTTAAGTTTTAGTTGCGTTTTAAGTTTGCCTTAGACAGATTTAAGTTTGCGTTATTTACGTTTAGTGCCCATTTACTTTTCGTCACGCTTTTAAATTCTCGCCATTTATTTTTAAATTAAAGTTAGATTTACCTTACCTGCATTTTTACTTTAAAGTCTTGCACATTTTTAATTACTACAACGACACAACTATTTGTTTCCCCAAAGGACGACTGAGTCGCATAGTTAACCAGGATCAATTCGATTAGACATACATCAAAGAACTTTTTTAACTAGGTAAAAGCCAGTTATTAAAATGGCGTCGCTGTCGGCTCTTTTCGTAAAGATTAACAGTTTTCTGTGAGAGACGCGTTGCTTTTTGGGATCCGTTCACTTGTGAGCGTTATTTTTCTTGCTTAAAAATCTTCAAAAATAAAAAAAAATAAAAAATTGTTAAAAATCCAAAAAAAATAAAAATTTTCAAAAATCCAAAAAGATTTTATTTTTATCTTTATAGTGTATATATATTCTCTTTGTGTTTGGTATTGTTTTCTTTTGCCTTTGTAGGTGTATGCGTACTAGATCTTCTAATTATCAAGAGCCCGAGACTCCTGAAGATTTAGCTATGGCAGGTGTGAACAACAACAATAATCCACCGCACCTCAACAATAACAACAATGTTCTTCCACAACCCGATCTTCGGACAATGGAGGAGCTTTTTCAACCTACCATGTTTGGACGAGCAGGACCGATTGCACTGATGCAAATAACGGCTCCGGAGTTTTCGTTGAAGCATCACATGATCCAGCAAGTGCAAACAAATCCTTTTCGAGGAATGCCTGATGATGATGCCAACAAACACCTTGACAAATTCATTACAATCACTCAAAGCATAAAGTTGCCCGGTGCCACAATGGATGTTCTTCGCCTTCAACTCTTTCCACATACTTTATCACACCACGCCGAGAAATGGTTTGATCGTCTTCCGAAGAATTCAATTCATACTTGGGATGACATGACTCAACGCTGTTTGTCGCGCTACTTTCCACCATCCATGGTCACGAGCCTTCGCAATCAAATCAGCGGTTTCATGCAAGAACCCGATGAATCTCTCTTTGATGCTTGGGAAAGATATAATGTTTTGATCGATCATTGCCCAAGCCACAACATGCTCCCTGTAACCTTAATTGATACTTTCTACAACGGTTTGACTTTTCGTGATCGTGATACGATTAATGCAGCCGCCGGTGGCACATTTATGAAAAGAAGACCCGAGAAGTGTAGAGAGCTTATTGAGAACATGACTACTCATCACAAAAACTGGGATTCCTCCGCTTCTTCAAGGAAAAACCTGAGAGTCAATGTTTCTTCTACTTTAGCAAACCCCGACATGACCGAATTCACCCGCATGATGACCGAAATGAACAAAAATATCTTGCTTCTCGCTACAAACCAACAACAAGTTAAAGCGGTAGCCAATCCTTGTGAGACATGCGGCGGTCCACACTCATACACTAATTGTCCTTCTACTCAAGGAAATCCGGAAAACGTGTATGCGGCTTATGGTAATTATTCACCGGAAAATTACCAAGCCCGACCTCAAGGGGATAGAAATTTGCTAAGTTACCGGTCCAACAACTACCTTTCACCCGGTTTTTCTCCTCAAAACCAAAACCCCGCCAACAATTACACTAGAAGCAACCAAATCCCACCTAGAGCTTCTAATCCTTATCACCTACCCGCTCAACAAGCCCCACCCATCAATCAAGATGTTGAAGCTTTGATGAGAACCCAAGGAGAGCAAATCAAGAATCTGCAGAGCCAAATTATCAATTTGAAAGGGGATATCACCAAGCAAGGGAATGACATAAGATCCGAGCTTCGAGATAATACCCAATCCTCCTTCAGCAATCAAACGAATGATTTGAAGAATATGCTTGCTAGTTTCTTGCCCACCACTCAACCCTCTTCTTCGAGTTCTCTACCTTCAAACACCGTCACCAATCCCCGAGCGAATGTGAGTACTATTACTACCCGTAGTGGAGTTACCATAGTAGGACCACCTACCCCGCCCCCATCATCTACACCTCCTCCACCACCATTTATCCCTACTCCTCCTACACCTAGTAGTAGTACACCATTACCGTCTCCGACTCGTCGTGATGAAGTACCCACCAAGAATCCTCCACCAACCCCACCTTCAACATCTCAACCTTTACCTTCTACACCTCCACCACCCAACCCCCGCATTCCTTATCCATCTCGCTTAGGCAAGGCCAAAATGCAAACCAAGGATGACACTCAAGTGTCGAATTATTTGAAGATGATCTCTCAAATGAATTTCAACATTAGCCTTGTTGAAGCACTTGTCCATATGCCCAAATTTGTCAAAGCATTCAAGGAATTGCTTAACAAGAAGGAGAAGCTGATTGAGCTCGCCAACACACGCTTAAATGAAAACTGTTCTGCAGTTATTCTTAAAGAACTTCCGGAAAAACTTGGAGATCCCGGTCGTTTTGTGTTGCCTTGCATTTTTAACAAAACCGAAGAATTTACTGCCCTAGCTGATCTCGGGGCCAGTATAAATCTGATGCCTTTAAGTGTTTGGTCAGTACTATCATTACCCGACCTTACTCCAACAAAGATGACTCTTGAGCTTGCAAATCGCACTCTCGCTTACCCCGTTGGTATTGCCGAAGATGTGTTCATTAAAGTTGGCACCTTCACTTTTCCGGTCGACTTTGTTTTTGATGATTATGAAATGGACCCTCGTATTCCTTTAATACTTGGTCGGCCATTCTTGAGAACCGGACGAGCTTTAGTTGATGTTGCCGAAGGTGAATTAATTTTAAGGGTCGGGAATGAACAACAAGTGTTCAAAATAGGGAAGCTTACAAGCAAATCCTATGGACGAGAATCTGCGAATATGATTAATGTGCTCGATGATTTTGTCATCTACAACAATCCTCTATTCGATTCTTGCAATGATAATCCACTGTTTCAAGATGATGTGGATGATTCTCTATCCAATTTGGAACCTTCACCCATATATGATTCTCCACCGATCTTTGATGCTTATGATGATGATTCTAGCTTGGATACGAATGATTTTGATGATTTTACTTCCGAGTATCCCGACATGCCCACCTATGATGATTTTGATGAGGCCGATACTCTTTCGAGTGATTCTTCTCATGATGAAGATCCTCCGCCATCACTTGATCCTACTTTGGATGACTACTCATTTGAGGAAGACTTCTCTACTTTTCTCAATACTTACTTCCCTCATGAGAGTGATGCACCTCCTTTAGACTTTGATGATTATCGTCTTGATCCTACTTTGGATTTGAAGAAAATTCTTTCAAAGGAGAAGCAACCAGACGACGCCAACATCCGCAACACGTATGATTTGACACCTCTTTGTCCACCTTCTAAGGACGAGGTTGTGCATTTTCTTCGCGGATCATCTTCAAATTCTGCTGAGCCTGAGTGCTATTTTCCCCTAAAGAAAAAGGTGTTCGACACCAGTATCGATATTCTTCAGCCATCTCAGTATCCATCTGATGAAATAAAAGGAAAGATTTTTGGACCTACTGAAAATATGCTTTCACCACCTCACCCTTGCTTCCACCGTGCTCCATCTTTGCTTAAGGGAACCTTGCCTACTCTTATTTGGCTTGCCTTGTTCGCCTTAAGCTTGTGATATTTGATGGACAAAAACTATGTATTTGATCCCGGTGGATATGTTTCATGCTTCTTCCTATGCTAATCAAGGTCGAGTTAGGCTCACGAATCGGTGAACAAAAATCAAGCGCTTCTTGGGAGGCAACCCATGTATCTATCTTTTAGCTTTCTTTATCCTAAGTGTAGGAGAGACCCGTTGGTGTTTGCTATTTCCTCTCTTCTACTAATCAGGGATTCGAGCGCTCAATGATCCACTCTTGATATTTTTGACGACCCGTGATTCCGTTGTTCCCGTCTTCCCGGTTCTATCCAAAACTCTTTTCGATTCACTATTTTATATTTCTCAATATTAAAATAGGAATCTCGTTAGTTGTCTCTTCCTTAGCGAGATTTAAACAACGTGCACAATGTCCTAAGTGTAGGGGAGTTTACTCCCACATGCTTAAACATTGAGTACAATGTTTATCTTAAGCGTAGGGGGACTTCTATCGGAGTTAAGTGGTCTTTTCCTTGTATTTGTCCTCATTTTAATCGGAAAATCAATTTTTTGACATTTTTCAAAATTTTTGATCTATTTTGGCCTATTAGTTTTTCCCTTTGTATAGTTATTTTCCTTCTTTGCTAGAATAAATTTTTAATAAAGTGGTTTTAATTTTCAAACGTTGTGAATCTTTAGACTCAACCCGAGTTTACTTATCTAAGTTTACTCTAGCTAGTATCCTTAACGTGTTTAAGTCAAGTTTTGCTAGGCTTTTATATAGGGAGCTATAAAACGTGAAAGTCTTAACTCTCACGGGTTAAGAACAAGAACTTTTCGCAAGTTCCTATAATTGATCCTAAAGAGTCGTTTATCAAGGGAACTTTAAAATGCGATTTCTAAACTTGAAAGAGTCTAAGAATTTGCAAGATCCTATAGGCGACTCGAAAACCCAAAACTTTGATTTAATAGGCTAAGCATCCACGAGTCTCATTCCTTGAGATTTTAAACTGTGGAGAACGAGAGATGATAGAGTCAATTATAAGTTTGGTATTCTTTCGTGAATTTATGTGAGTTAATTATAAGCCTATTCTCCCATCGTTTGCTAATAAATTTATCTGCAATAAATAAGGTTGTACAATTTGAAAAGTTACTTAGCTTCTAGCCCAAGATCGTTTAAAAGTTGCTCGGTATGGATTAGAGTTCATAGCCAAGGCATAACTTATTGAAGCGGGATGCGAAGATTGGCGAGTCCGAAAAGGCCCTCACAAGGCATGAGGGCTATATTTTGTTGCTAAAGATCCAAAAGTGATGTGAAGAATCATTTATCGAAAATCAATATGAAGGATCGAGACACACGACGAAAAGCAAAAACTCTCCAAAAGTCATGGAGAAGTCTATCCGAAAAGGCCCTAACAAGGTATGAGGATAAATAGATCCAAGTCCAAAAAGGAGGCGGATCGTTGTATATCAAAGTCCAAAATAAAGATTGGAGAAAAATGAAAAAGTCATGGTCCAAATATGAAGAATCTCTCAAAACTCCAAGTGAAGAAATTCCTATTATGAAGAGAAGACCATTATTTCATGAACGTCTCTCAAGGTTTGAAGTATGAAGTCGCTGCCAAATATCGGTCCGAGAAAGGTCTCAAATCGCGAAGCGAGTTATGCCAAGATATGAACTTTATGAGGTCCCGAGAAGCAGTTTTAAAAGATTTTGTCCTTTAGCTAACTATTGATTAAATCGTCCCACTTTATTTTCAGCCTTAATAACTATAGAAATAAGTCAACAATGCATCCTCGTGATCATTCAAGACAATAATAAAATATAAGAGATACACCTAGGAATAAGGGAGTCTAAGTAAATAATTGGCCCACATGAGTTCGTGTTAGTTTGCTAACTTATAATAACAATGATCTCGTTTTTAAGCTTGGTTTGGAGAAAGTGAAAACTTGAGGATGATGATCATTCATGACATTTTCAAAACCCTAAGGTATGATTTTGATTTCTTTACTTGTTTTGTTATTTTCTATCTCTTTAATAAAGGCCAACGTGGACTGATTGTGATGAAAAATGTAAACGTGCTTTGTAACTAATGCATTGCATGAGGACATTGCAATGGTCAAGTGTAGGGGGACTTGATAGGTGTGTAAACACCCATCCTTTTTACCACTTAATTAAAATAATAACCGAGCCAAAACGTGAATTTTATGTCATTTATGTCAGAATTATGCGTGGTTTGTGTTTTTGTTGTGATTTAGGACGAAAAGGTGAAAAGTGGAGAAAACACGGGCATTCACGGGCTTTTATCGAAGAAAAAGACGAAAGACGAAGTCAAGAAGTCAAGAGTGCAAAAAGAACGGAAGTCCAAGACCAATTCTAAAGATTTATCGAAGAAAAAGTCAAAAGACGGAAGTTTACTAAAAGCCGAAGAACTCAAGTCTAAATTATTGAAGAATTACAAGACGAGTTCAAAGAAATCCCGAGACAAAGTCGTTAAAGTCAAAGAATTAAGAAGATTAACAAAGAACTAAGAAGAGCAAGGACTTAATGACGCAATTAAGGAAAGAAGAAAGAGGGGAGGAAGCTTCCTAAGCACCTCCCTAATCTCCCCTATAAATAGATTTCATTTTCATTTCATTAGTTTTGTTGGCTAATAGTGACAATTAGTTCTTCCATTTTAATTACCTTGTCATTTAAATTCATGTCCATTTTAATACTTGTCTTGCACCTTAAATACATTTAATTTCAAGTAAGTTACCTTTTAATTCTTGTCAACCTTTACTTTTATTGTCAATCTCCTATCTACCTTTCTTTAATCTTTAATCTTTGTGTTTATGTTTATGTTCTTGAGTTTTATTTGATTTAATTAAGTGGGTTTTGATTATCTTGATTATTATTGTTAGTTTGATTGTTTTGGATTGATTGTTTATGATTAGTTGATTATTTGTTATTAGTTTGATTTAATCTTGTGGTTGATTTTGCTAAGTTTAGATTAGATTCGTGTATATTTGCTTTTTCCTTGTTCTTCGCTGTTCATCTGATTCCCAGGTTTATTCCGGATCAAGGGTTTCAAACAAGACATTCCGAGTGAAGGTGGTGTAGTGATTGTTCCGAGCAAAGCAAACATTCCGGATAAGTGACATATCCTGGAATCAACGTGTTCATTCGGAACATCATTTATTCCGAATCAGTTTGGTTCATTCGGAACATCATTTATTTCGAATCAGTTTGGTTCATTTGGAATATGAAATATTTCGGATCAAGGCTGTTTGAAGAAAACATTCCGAGTGAAGGATTTCATTCGGAACATTCCGAATCAAGAAGAAAGTTCCGAATCAGTGAAGTTCCGGATCAAGGAGTTTTATTCGGAATAATTTATTATTCTGGATCAAGGTCTTCATTCGGAACATTTATTGTTCCGAATCAAGGAGGTGGTTCATTCGGAACATCAAGCATTCCGAACCAAGAAGGATTCCGAATCAAGCTTGTTCATTCGGAATATATTCCGAATCAGAGGATATTCCGGATCAGTGAGTTTATTCGGAATTTATTCCGAATCAAGGGTTTTTATTCCGAATCAGGGAGAAGTTCCGAATCAAGGGTATATTCCGTATGAAGTGACATATTCCGAATGAGCCTTTATTCCGACTGAAGCATTTGTTCCGAATCAAGGGTTTGGTAATTATTCCGAGTGAAGAAGAATCATTCCGAACGAAGGTGACATTCCGGATGAGTGATTTATTCCGAACGAAGGATTATTCCGAATGAGCTGTTTTCAGGTTCTTTTTAACTTTCTGTTTTTAATTTTCAAGCTTTATTTTTCCCGCCTTTTTCTTTAGTTGCACTTTAAGTTTACTTGCCTTAGATTTATTTTATGCCTTGCCTTAGGTTAAGTTTTAGTTGTGTTTTAAGTTTGCCTTAGATAGATTTAAGTTTGCGTTATTTACGTTTAGTGCCCATTTACTTTTTGTCACGCTTTTAAATTCTCGCCATTTATTTTTAAATTAAAGTTAGATTTACCTTACCTGCATTTTTACTTTAAAGTCTTGCACATTTTTAATTACTACAACGACACAACTATTTGTTTCACCAAAGAACGACTGAGTCGCATAGTTAACCAGGATCAATTCGATTAGACATACATCAACGAACTTTTTTAACTAGGCAAAAGCCAGTTATTAAAGGTTGATACCCCTCTTGTTCAAGCATGTTTGTTTGCCTGTTTTCTGTCACAACAGGAACCCAAGAAGATTTTTGATGCTCTCAAAGAACCAAGTTGGGTGGAAGCAATGCAGGATGAGCTTCACCAAATTGCTATCCAGGATGTTTGGGAGTTGGTTGATTGTCCTAGACATGTCAGACCTATTGGGACAAGATGGGTTCTTAGAAACAAAAAGGACGAGAGAGGTATTGTGGTCAGAAACAAGGCACGTTTAGTGGCACAAGGATATACACAAGAAGAAGGGATAGACTATGAGGAGGTCTTTACACCTGTTGCAAGGATTGAGGCCATAATAATTTTTCTAGCCTATGTTTCCTGCATGGGCTTTACAGTCTATCAAATGGATGTCAAGAGTGCTTTTCTTTATGGCACAATTGCAGAAGAGGTTTATGTAATGCAACCTCCTGGTTTTGAAGATTCAGAACATCCAAACAAGGTGTATAGAGTAAAGAAAGCTATGTATGGACTCAAGCCCCAAGAGCATGGTATGGCACATTGTCCACCTATCTGGTGGAAAATGGATTCAAAAGGGGCACCATAGACTAGACCTTGTTTACAAAGAAGACTGGTAAGGATTTCTTACTTGTCCAGGTCTATGTGGATGATATTATCTTTGGCTCTTCTAGTCCAAAGATGTGTGAAGACTTTTCCAAACTCATGTCAGACAAGTTCAAAATGAGTGCAATGGGGGAGATGAACTTCTTTCTAGGGTTACAAGTACAATAGAAAGAAGATGGTATCTGCATCTCTCAAGATAAATATGTAGCTGAAATTTTAAAAAAGTTTGGCTTTTCTCCACATGAGAAACGGGCTAGTACTCCTATGGATAGGGAACACCCTTGGGGAAAAGTGGAAGATGGAAAAGAGGTGGATGTCAGGCATTATAGGTCAATGATTGGTTCATTGATGTATCTCACAGCTTCAAGACCTGACAGTATGTTTGTTGTGTGTGCATGTGTACGCCATCAAGTAACTCCCAAAGAGTGTCATCTTCATGCTGTCAAGAGGATCTTTAGATATCTTAGGTGTTATCCTGACCTGGGATTATGGTATCCAAAAGATTCCCCATTGGAGCTTATTGCATATTCAGACAATGACTATGGTGGTGACAAATTTGATAGGAAATCCACAACTGGTGGTTGCCAGTTTCTTGGATTAGATTGATATCTTGGCAATGCAAGAAACAAACATTGGTGGCCAATTCTACAACTGAAGCAGAGTATGTTGTTGCAGCTGCTTATTGCATATTCAGACAATGATTATGGTGGTGACAAATTTGATAGGAAATCCACAACTGGTGGTTGCCAGTTTCTTGGATTAGATTGATATCTTGGCAATGCAAGAAACAAACATTGGTGGCCAATTCTACAACTGAAGCAGAGTATGTTGTTGCAGCTGCTTGTTGTGGGCAAGTCTTATGGATTCAGAACCAGCTGTTGGATTATGGGTATAATTTCATGCATACCAAGATTTTTGTAGACAATAACAGTACTTTATGCATTATTAAAAATCCTGTACATCATTCTAAAACAAAACACATAGAAATTAGACATCATTTTATAAGAGATTGTTTTGAAAAAGGTTTAATACAACCAGACAGGGTTGACACAGAATAAAATGTGTCTGATTTATTAACTAAACCTTTTGATACTGGAAGATTTCAATACTTGGTAACAAGTATTGGAATGACCAGTCTTACTTAATATGTGTTTTGGGGTCTTATTGTGATGAGACTGCTTTTATACATGGTCTCATCGTCCAGAACGGACTTTAATTGCATAAAATATCATCAAATATACCAAATATATGCTCGTGTTTGTTACTTGTGTATTTTTAGGTACGGATATTGAGGAAATGGCAAAAGATCACAAGAATCATTCAAAAACGAACACGGGAAACGAAGCCGCACAATGAACCGGGCCCAAGTTTGGAATTTCTCAAAATGACCCTTGAAGAATTGAAGATTGGCAATTTTAGTCCCTCATCTTTGAAGAACTTGTCACAAATGACCCTCCAAATGTCAATTGTACAAGCATGGTCCTTAAGGAATGAAGACTATACAAGTTATGCCCTTGAAGAAGCCAAAAAGTACATTTATGGTCCTTATGCAAAGTTTGCAAAGCTTTTGTGCCAAAAATGACAAAGTGGCAAACTTAAAATCAAAGGAATGGAAGTTTGGTAGCTGTTTATACAAAGTGGAAAGAACAAGAATGCTTGGGGACCTATCCTGCCAAACAGCAAAACCTCCTCATCCAGTCACAATTTGCCACCTCATCACAACCCACCCATAACCCATTTACCCAACCCATACCCACCACCCAGCCCAATATCAAACCCGGTTTATTAAATAAGCCAAGTCAAACCTTCAACCTGGTCAACCCCCATTTCCCACTAAAACAAATATTTAAATCTGTTTAAACCCAAAAATGGATTAAACACCTTTCTTAACCACCCACGAACCCTAGCTAATCCCAGGTGCAATTAAGCCAAAAACAAAGGGTTATGTATTGATTGAATCCAGATTGCTAATTCGGGTCTATGTCACCAAAACCCACAACCCAAACCCCCACAAGACACACCCATGTGTCCTGTGGGTCCCTCCCCTGCTACATCACTTTCACCTAAAACCCTTTACCCGACCAAACCAACGATTGTGACCAACTCCTTGCTCCCAAAGCTATATTGGACGTTCCTGATCACATTACAAGAGCTGGCAACATCACATGGGCATTTTGACCAAAGATTCAAGAGAAGACCAAGAGGCAAATTCGGATTTTCCTGCTATTAGGGTTTAGGGTTTAAATTTATTGTATTATTTTATTTAGTCTTCTAGTATCATTCATAGACTAGTATAAATACACCCATTTGAGGGTTGTATTCTTTGTTCCAGTTTTTAGCATCCAATTTTGTAATTCCTTTTTTTAAATCAATAAAGTTGGTGTTTGTTCCTTTTATGTTTTTTAAAAAAGTTGGTGTATTGAGATAGCTAAATTCTGAGTTCCATATTTCTTGTGTTAACAGTTTGTGTGTTTGGATTTTAAAAGTTTCAAAAAGTTTTCAAAAAAAGTTTTGAAAATAAGTCTTGATTTCAGAAAGTTTAAGAGATTTGGAAAGTGAAAGTGGACCAAGATTTTTGATTTTCTGAGATTGAGTTTGTTTTAAAACAAGTTTTTAAGGGTTTCAAAGATTTTTAAAAGATTTTAAGAAAGAAAGATAAAATCAGTATATTATTGTGCTTGCATTTTTCTTTCATTTTCTTAGCAGGGGTGTTTTGAGCTTGAATTGATCAAGGTCCTGCATATACCCGAGTATATAGGAGGTGACATAGCTGTCACAAAGGGTCCTGGATGTAGGACCCTTAAGGTAGTTCTCATTTTTCCCTTTTCATTCTTAGTTTCTGAAATTTATATGCAATTTGTATGATTTACATGAAAGCTGATTAAATGTGTATTTGAATGTTAAATATGTGTCACTTAGATGTTATATGCATGATATAAGTGCTTTATCTCAGTTTGGATAGGTTTAGCTTAGGTTTTGTTTGAAAAAGTTGGATTTCAAGTTTTAAAGGAGTGTTTGGATAAGTGGTTAAATCAGGAAAAAGGGTTTAACTTTGTGGTATAACCTGATTAAACTAACTCATTAGGAGTTGTTAGGTTGTATGTTAGTATTGAGTGTCAGTTTGGAGGAGTTTTAAATCATAATGCATGCTTGAAATATGAACAAGTGGTAAAAAATCAGTCACTGCCTATTTGTGCATGTTTATGTAAAATTTGTCCACCAATCTTGATCATATGCTAGGTTTAAGTGATTTCTAGGCTTGTGAGTTGCTGGTTTGGTTTTGACATCACTTTGTTTGCAAGATTTTAGGAGTTAAAGTTCATTTTTGAAGCTTGTAGAAAGCATTCTGTTCATTACAGCATAGCAAAGTACATCAGCAATTTGATTATACCTTGTGTGCCTATTTGTGTGAATCTTTGGCTAGGATTTTGCTTCTTTTTGTGTGTTTTTTGACTCTCTACACTCCAACTGAGTGTAGGGGTGCCTGATTTGCCTACAAAACAACACCAAAATCATCAACCAAGCCCTCTTGGTTCTATATTCACAAGTGAAAAGTTCACTTGTGTTATTCAGTCAACAAATAGAACTAGTCACGTTTTGGGTTCAAATTTGCTTAATCCTGGTTAAAATTGGTTTGTGTTTGTGTTTTAGTGATTAAAAAGGTTACTGTTTGAGTTTTTAAAAGAAAAAAAAAAAAAAATTTTGCAAAAAGCATACCCCGCCTGGACTCGAACACGGGACCCCTCGTTGGGGGAGTATACGTGTTTACCAGTGATCTAGATAGCTTTTTACGTTAGAGTTTCATTTCATTATTTATTTAACCCCTTTTTCAATCAAGCTTATATTAATAAGTCGTAGCTTATTTAGCTTAATTTAGCTTATTGGCTTAGCTTATTTGGTAGTTAGCAATTTTCCTAGGACTTAATTAAGTTTTCAGACTTTTCTGTTTAAAAAATTTATTTTTCCCTTTATTTAATTATTTATTAGGATTATTTTTAGATTTAATTTTAGAAAGTAAATTAAAAATAGTAAAAAGTATTTTAAAAATCCAGAAAAATAGTTTTTAGGTTTTAATTCATATATTTGAGGTTTACATTCAAAAAAGTTTTCAAAAAGTCTAATTTTTAATTTTATTTAATTTAGGGTTTTTAGACAACTTTAAAAATTAATATAAAATTAATAAAAAGGTTTTAGGGAATTTTAATTGCATTTTTATCTTAGTTAGAATATTTAGGATTTTTGATAACTTTTTAGAATTTATTTTTAGACTTTTCATTTTTTGGATTATTTTAATATTATTTTATTAGTAAAAATTAAAAGTTTTATTTTTAACTTTTTTTCATTTTTCCTAGGTTATAGACATTAAATTAGGAACTTTGTCACTTTCAAATTAATTTTTAGGCTTTTCATTTATTTTCTAGAATTAATTTAAGATTTAATAGATTTTAATAGTTTTTAGGAGTTTAAAAATAGTTTAATTTGGTTTTAAAATTTTTAAAAATAGTTTTTAGCTTAATTAGGTCATTTTTGAGGTTTACAAACTATTAAATCTTGTTTAGGGCTTTTTAATATTTAAAAGTGATTTTTAGGGCTTTAATTAGCATTAAAAAGTCATTTTCTAATTAATTAAAAGGTTTTAGCGAGTTTGGATTTTCTGTAAACTCTTAGAATTTTATTGTGGATTTTTAGTAATTTTTAGGAATTTTTTAGGTTAAAATTTTAATTTTTGTGTTTTTTGCGTTTCTATGTCTTAACTTTCTAGTAGTGTTTTTGTTAAATTTTTATTTTTTCGTCTTCGTCATCTTCTCTTTTCTTCTTGTTAATAATCAAAAACATTAATCAATCATTCATTACACAACGCACTAGCCTCCTCGAGAACGAACTCACTCTTACTTGGGTCATTTTCACACGGTTTTCCTAAATCGTCGTGCTTACCACTATATTTTTACGCTCTTTTTCCTAAAAGGGTGTGAATTTACAACTATCATTTTGGCGCCGCTGCCGGGGAGGCGTGTTGTGTTTTGATTGAACCATTGTTGTTTTTATATTAGCCATAATAGTAATTGTATTAGTAGCACTCTACTAATACGTATTATCGTTTTTCGGTTTTTGTGTGAATATTATTACTATATTGTATACGTAGAACAATAAATGCACAAGTAATACGTGAGCAATCACAACCTTGATTCGGGATTTCATCACTTGATCATTGTATTCGAATCTCAAACCAAAGAAAAAAGGCAAAAATAGATAAATACTTTCGTGAAGCTTAATCTTGATAATACAAACTATAAGGTGGGTATAAGGCGGTTGTATTTCACGACCTAAAGGAAAAAGGCTCTTAAGTGCTTCGCGCCGCCTCGTTTCCTCCGCTTGCTTGTGCGTATTTGATTTTGAGAGTGAATCGAGGGTTTTGCCGCCCAAAGTATTATTACATATCATATATATTTTCTTGGTTTCATTTGATTAAACCCTCTTGAACGATTTGGTGTTCCACCATCGTTCTAAAGTCATCGAAGGCGTTCACTCCACGTGATCGTTTTCATTCCTTGAGGCTTCGTTAATCAAGAGATTTGATTAAGGAGGATATTTGTGGACTTTTTGTCTACTTAATACATTTCACCAATTTCCAAAAAGTTAATACAATCAAAAACCACAAAAAAAAATTGAAAAAACACAAAATACCAAAAAGAATCTTCTTTGCTCGTCTCCTCGTTGTACGTGACGTTTATGCTCACTCGTAATCAAGCAAAACGTGCACGTAGACGAAAGAACAAAACTCCTACTAAAACTCATTTTAGTGAGGAGTCTCCAAGTGAGGAACCTATTGTAGAACAAGAAGCTATCATGGCTAATCGTACTATGATGGAGTTGCTTCAAGCACCCACCGAGGGTTTTGGAGAGGCCATTGTGATTCCCGCCATCCTTGCGGAGAACTTTGAGATCAAGACGGGTTTAATGTCTATGCTTCAAGCAAACAAGTTTCGCGGTCACGAAAAAGACAACCCACATTATCACATTAGGCAATTTAATCGTCTCACCGCGAGAAGCAAGTTTAAGGATGTACCACACGATGCCATTAAGATGATGTTGTTTCCTTACTCGTTAGAGGGACCCGCCAAGATATGGCTTGAGAAAGAACCGCCGAATTCGATTTTGACATGGGCCGATCTCGTGTCTAAATTTGTGAATCAATTTTTTCCACCATCTAAGACAACACATTTGAAAAACGAGATTTCACGATTCACACAAAGACCAAATGAAAGTTTTTCAATGGCTTGGGAAAGGTTTAAAGAAATGTTACATGAATGTCCACACCATGATTTTTCCGAATTGCATCAAATTGACACTTTTTATAATGGGCTTAATGATCATGAACGAGATTATTTAAATGCCGCCGCGGGTGGTAATGTTTTGTGCAAAACGACCAATGAGGCTTTGAAAATCATAGAAAATAGGTCTAAGGTCTATAGCCCTCGTAACACACCGAGTGTTGCCAATTTGGGCTCGTCATCATCTCGTTCCATTAATGCCTTGCAAGATGAAGCAAATGAGGAGAATCGGTTTTTCGATAGGTTTTCGACTCTTATGTCTCATTGGAAAGCTCAAGAAGCTTCAAATTCCGCTTCGGTTAAAGCGGTTTCTAAGAGTTGTATTTCGTGTGGTGGAGCTCATGATTTTTCCGAGTGCATTACCGCGGATGGTAACACTTCGAATGCTTTTGTAGCCACGGGAACTTATAACCAAATCGGTCAAGGTTCTCGTTCAAATCAAGCTCCACCAAATCAAAATACTAATAACTATCGAAACAATCAAAGTGGTGGTTACCAAGGAAATCAACGTAACTATAACAAGGGTAATTATCAAAGTGGTAATGGGCAAATTTCTAACCAAAACCAAAACCGTGATTTTCAAACATCGACTCAAGGTTTTCAAAATGATCACACCAAAAATCTTCAAGGAGAATTTTTGAATTATGCAAAGGCTAATGATGCTAAGTTTGACAATATGCAACGTGAAATGGTTAGCTTGAGGTCCGAGTTGAAAAACGAGCTTAAAAACGAACTTGCTAATGAACTTAAAACTCATGCTAACAAAATGGAAGGAAATGTCACACGACTCCAACAAAATCAACAAAAAATGGAGCAAGGACAACATGAGATTAAGCAAGAGTTGTTAAAAGCGGATGCTAGGCAATCTAAGTTTGAAGACCGAATGGCTAAAATGTTTGAAGCTATCATGTGTAAACCCTCTTCTTCGGGTGGTCTTCCTAGTGATACCATCGTGAACCCGAAAGGAGAATTGAAGGTTATTACTACTCGTAGTGGTAAAACTTTCAAAGAACCCATTTCTCGTCCAAGTACTTCTATGGAGAAGGAAAAAGAGAAAGAACCCGAGGTGGTGGTTGAAAAGGAGCACGTTACAAGCCCACGAAGTACCGCTCAAACCACACCTACGGTTGAACCTACACCAATCATGGAACCCGAGATTCCAAGGCCGATGCCTATGCCTACTTTGCCCCAACCCACACCACCTTTACCCTACCCATCAAGACGAGACAAGGAAAAGGCACAAGAACGAAATAATTATCAATTTGAACTTTTCATGAAAATGTTTCGTGACTTGCATTTCAATATAAGTTTTGCCGACGCCTTAGTCATGATGCCTCGATTTGCCGCGAACTTCAAAAGTATGTTGAATAACAAAGAAAAATTTCAAAAATCGTCTAGTTGTTCTTCGGTTTTTCTAAGCCGCATACCTCAAAAAGTCGGTGATCCTGGAAAATTTTTAATCCCATGTGCTATCCAAGACATGGAAGAATGCTACGCCTTGGCCGATCTTGGTGCTAGTATTAATTTGATGCCTCTTGAGATTTTTAAATCGCTCAATCTTCCCAATCTCACTCCTTCAAGAATGTCAATCGAAATGGCCGATCATTCTATGATTCTAGCTTGTGGAGTTGCCGAGGACGTCTTTGTGAAAGTTGGAAAGTTCTACTATCTTGTAGACTTCATTGTTGTTGATATTCCTATCGATCCTAAAGTTCCATTAATTTTAGGTCGATCTTTTTTGGATACCTCGAGAGCACTTATCGATGTGCATGCAAGAAAAATCACTCTTCGTTTCAATGAGGAAGAACTCGTCATTAATGCAACCCAAAACTCCACTCTTTCTCATGTGTATTCGATCACATCTTTGTACAATGTCAATCCCATCAAAAACATTTGCAAAAAGATTTCCAATAGAGTTTTAGGAGTTGTTGATAAAAATGAAGTTCCGTCCCCTCCGCCGGTGGAGGTTAAGAGTGTTAAGCCTATGATTCCAATCTCGAGTGATTCTTCGGATGATGAATACGTTGATCCCGATGGGGAGGTTTTCTTTGTTGACAAACGTTTTGAAAACTTACCACCACCTAAACCAAAAAGATTTCAAAATGTGAGAATTTTTAGTGTGACTAACATTGCTTTAGATACACCAAATATTTTTGACATAATCAAATCGGGTTTTCACAAGGAGAGTGTAAAAGATGAAAAAGGAAAAGATTTTGAATTGAATTTAAAAGATTTTTCTACAATTCTAACTCCGTCATCACCGCGTTTATTGAGTACTACAAGCTCGTCTTCTCCTTTTGACGATGCTTTGTGTGGACTTAGTGTGGGGGAATCCCCTTATGTTCCCTCCCCTTTCTCCACCGAGGATGAGATATTTGATCCTGGAATTGCTTATATAGGGAAATCTCGGTCTTCCACCGATGCAATAAATGGAAAATCTTTTCATTTGATTGGTGCGAGTCTACCTCGAGTAGCTCAATGTTTTGACTTACCCATTGTCCCACCCTTCTATTTCTTCTCTCCTATTTTCTTCTACCCTATTGGGGTTTGTGTTGGAGTAGTGTTGTTTCGTCTTTCATCCGAAAACGAGGACGCTATCTTTGACCCCGGTATACGTTTATCGGGTTTTTAAAGTACTCCACGTGCTTTTGGGCCTTGTTTATCATGTAAGCCCCACCAAAAATTGACCACACCATGATTATCCCTAAATGATCACATTTATGGGGATTCGAGTCGAGCTTTTGACTCGGTTATCAAAAACAAGGTGCCTCGTGGGGGAGACCCATGCTTATCCATGTACATATTATTGCTTTCTAATGTAGTTTAATGTGAGGGGATTTGTGCCCTTCCAACCTTTGTTCCGTGGTTGTTTGTGCATTGTGACTTTTAGATCATGATCTTCACGATTGGAGCCTCTCGTGTTTCGTTTTATGGGAGCACTCGATCGTTTGCTTTGGAGGCCTTTCCCAATATCCATATGATATATCATTTTATGTTCTAACCTTAGGTTTTTAGCACACTTCATAAACGGCTATTAATTTATTGGTTACACCCTTTTCATGCTAGATTAGGCATTCGACTACGTCTCTAGTATGGGGGTGTTTGCATCCCTAGACTCGAAACATTGAGGACAATGTTTAACTTTAGTATGGGGGGGGGTGAATAGATACTTGCCTTGCCAAACCTTCACGCTTTCCAAAGTTTATCGTTCTGTTTATCGTTTTGTTGCAAAATAAGGCTAAAAATGGCCAAATTTTAAAATTTTTCTCATGTTTTATAAGTGTTTGAAGACACGAATGTAGATTTTCCAATGGCGAGAATAAGAGTAATTTTTGACTCGACCGTGCGTGTTGAGCACTTAGCTTTGATTCCTTAACTACACATTAGGCTAAGTCTCTTATATGAGGACGAGAAATGATAGAGTTAATTATAAGTTACTATGCTAAACGTAGAGTACTCGTATTCTTTCAAAAACTCATGTGTTCTCGTTATTTGCTTATTCTCCCTTCGCTTGTAAATATTTTTTGCTTAATAAATATTGACTTAGCGGTTTAGTTTTGATTGTTGGATTTCTAGTCTTTTCTAGTAGCTTCCGTGTGATTAAATTGGGAAGACATTAAGGTATCGCCAGCGTCACGGTTTTGAAGTATTGGCAACCCGAATAATCGAAAGCTTCACCCAATAATAAGATTTCAAGTGCTCACCTAAATCTAGCAAACAATTTGAAGCCCCACAAGGCCTAAAATTTATGCAAAATTGAAAGTGAATCAAGCCTTAATCTTTGAAGCTTTAAAGATCCAAAATTCGCTTTAGCGTGAGGATATACGTCTTTGGCTAATAAAACCACCGATGAGGCGGATAATAAAAGGCAAGGCAAGACCGAATTCATAATAAAAGCTTCATGGCGAAGTTGAATAAAAGATGGAGGTAAACCAAAGATAATAAGGTCCTTCCGTTAGGGGGCGTATAAAAGTCTTGGTAATAAGTCTCATGTTCAAAACCGTTATAAAACCGTGTTTATCGATTCTTCTTGTCAACTTAATTTTTTAACATCGTTGTCTATTAGGAGGGGTTATTGATTTGATGGTCTTAGTTACACCGTTAAGACTCTATTTTTAGACCTAAATCTCTATTATCGCATAAGTCAACAATGTATCCTCGTGATCATTAAGACATAATAAAATATAAGAGATACAACTTAGGAATAATGGGAGGATAAGTACGTGATTAGGGCATATGAGTAGTGTTAGCATTACTAACTTATAATGACAATGATCTCGTTGCACGCTTGGCATGGAATTGAAGTGAAAATCGAGGACGATGAAATTATTTCTAACGAAGCATTCACGTGTTCTTATTCTATGAACCTAAACGTCCCATTTTGCGATGAAAATCATACATTATGTCTAAAACGCAAATAGTAGTAATAGTAGTAGTATAGCTAGTTTATCATTTCAATAAAAGTTCAATAAAATAAAATTTTGGAGATGCTTTGATACTTTATTCTAGCATTGCGTGAGGGCACGGCAATGGTTTAGTATGGGGGAGTGATGAGACTGCTTTTATCCATGGTCTCATCGTCCAGAACGGACTTTAATTGCATAAAATATCATCAAATATACCAAATATATGCTCGTGTTTGTTACTTGTGTATTTTTAGGTACGGATATTGAGGAAATGGAAAAAGATCACAAGAATCATTCAAAAACGAACACGGGAAACGAAGCCGCACAATGAACCGGGCCCAAGTTTGGAATTTCTCAAAATGACCCTTGAAGAATTGAAGATTGGCAATTTTAGTCCCTCATCTTTGAAGAACTTGTCACAAATGACCCTCCAAATGTCAATTGTACAAGCATGGTCCTTAAGGAATGAAGACTATACAAGTTATGCCCTTGAAGAAGCCAAAAAGTACATTTATGGTCCTTATGCAAAGTTTGCAAAGCTTTTGTGCCAAAAATGACAAAGTGGCAAACTTAAAATCAAAGGAATGGAAGTTTGGTAGCTGTTTATACAAAGTGGAAAGAACAAGAATGCTTGGGGACCTATCCTGCCAAACAGCAAAACCTCCTCATCCAGTCACAATTTGCCACCTCATCACAACCCACCCATAACCCATTTACCCAACCCATACCCACCACCCAGCCCAATATCAAACCCGGTTTATTAAATAAGCCAAGTCAAACCTTCAACCTGGTCAACCCCCATTTCCCACTAAAACAGATATTTAAATCTGTTTAAACCCAAAAATGGATTAAACACCTTTCTTAACCACCCACGAACCCTAGCTAATCCCAGGTGCAATTAAGCCAAAAACAAAGGGTTATGTATTGATTGAATCCAGATTGCTAATTCGGGTCTATGTCACCAAAACCCACAACCCAAACCCCCACAAGACACACCCATGTGTCCTGTGGGTCCCTCCCCTGCTACATCACTTTCACCCAAAACCCTTTACCCGACCAAACCAACGATTGTGACCAACTCCTTGCTCCCAAAGCTATATTGGACGTTCCTGATCACATTACAAGAGCTGGCAACATCACATGGGCATTTTGACCAAAGATTCAAGAGAAGACCAAGAGGGCAAATTCGGATTTTCCTGCTATTAGGGTTTAGGGTTTAAATTTATTGTATTATTTTATTTAGTCTTCTAGTATCATCCATAGACTAGTATAAATACACCCATTTGAGGGTTGTATTCTTTGTTCCAGTTTTTAGCATCCAATTTTGTAATTCCTTTTTTTAAATCAATAAAGTTGGTGTTTGTTCCTTTTATGTTTTTTAAAAAAGTTGGTGTATTGAGATAGCTAAATTCTGAGTTCCATATTTCTTGTGTTAACAGTTTGTGTGTTTGGATTTTAAAAGTTTCAAAAAGTTTTCAAAAAAAGTTTTGAAAATAAGTCTTGATTTAAGAAAGTTTAAGAGATTTGGAAAGTGAAAGTGGACCAAGATTTTTGATTTTCTGAGATTGAGTTTGTTTTAAAACAAGTTTTTAAGGGTTTCAAAGATTTTTAAAAGATTTTAAGAAAGAAAGATAAAATCAGTATATTATTGTGCTTGCATTTTTCTTTCATTTTCTTAGCAGGGGTGTTTTGAGCTTGAATTGATCAAGGTCCTGCATATACCCGAGTATATAGGAGGTGACATAGCTGTCACAAAGGGTCCTGGATGTAGGACCCTTAAGGTAGTTCTCATTTTTCCCTTTTCATTCTTAGTTTCTGAAATTTATATGCAATTTGTATGATTTTACATGAAAGCTGATTAAATGTGTATTTGAATGTTAAATATGTGTCACTTAGATGTTATATGCATGATATAAGTGCTTTATCTCAGTTTGGATAGGTTTAGCTTAGGTTTTGTTTGAAAAAGTTAGATTTCAAGTTTTAAAGGAGTGTTTGGATAAGTGGTTAAATCAGGAAAAAGGGTTTAACTTTGTGGTATAACCTGATTAAACTAACTCATTAGGAGTTGTTAGGTTGTATGTTAGTATTGAGTGTCAGTTTGGAGGAGTTTTAAATCATAATGCATGCTTGAAATATGAACAAGTGGTAAAAAATCAGTCACTGCCTATTTGTGCATGTTTATGTAAAATTTGTCCACCAATCTTGATCATATGCTAGGTTTAAGTGATTTCTAGGCTTGTGAGTTGCTGGTTTGGTTTTGACATCACTTTGTTTGCAAGATTTTAGGAGTTAAAGTTCATTTTTGAAGCTTGTAGAAAGCATTCTGTTCATTACAGCATAGCAAAGTACATCAGCAATTTGATTATACCTTGTGTGCCTATTTGTGTGAATCTTTGGCTAGGATTTTGCTTGTTTTTGTGTGTTTTTTTACTCCCTACACTCCAACTGAGTGTAGGGGTGCCTGATTTGCCTACAAAACAACACCAAAATCATCAACCAAGCCCTCTTGGTTCTATATTCACAAGTGAAAAGTTCACTTGTGTTATTCAGTCAACAAATAGAACTGGTCACGTTTTGGGTTCAAATTTGCTTAATCCTGGTTAAAATTGGTTTGTGTTTGTGTTTTAGTGATTAAAAAGGTTACTGTTTGAGTTTTTAAAAGAAAAAAAAAATTTTTTTTTGCAAAAAGCATACCCCGCCTGGACTCGAACACGGGACCCCTCGTTTGGAGAGTATACGTGTTTACCAGTGATCTAGATAGCTTTTTACGTTAGAGTTTCATTTCATTATTTATTTAACCCCTTTTTCAATCAAGCTTATATTAATAAGCCGTAGCTTATTTAGCTTAATTTAGCTTATTGGCTTAGCTTATTTGGTAGTTAGCAATTTTCCTAGGACTTAATTAAGTTTTCAGACTTTTCTGTTTAAAAAATTTATTTTTCCCTTTATTTAATTATTTATTAGGATTATTTTTAGATTTAATTTTAGAAAGTAAATTAAAAATAGTAAAAAGTATTTTAAAAATCCAGAAAAATAGTTTTTAGGTTTTAATTCATATATTTGAGGTTTACATTCAAAAAAGTTTTCAAAAAGTCTAATTTTTAATTTTATTTTATTTTAGGGTTTTTAGACAACTTTAAAAATTAATATAAAATTAATAAAAAGGTTTTAGGGAATTTTAATTGCATTTTTATCTTAGTTAGAATATTTAGGATTTTTGATAATTTTTTAGAATTTATTTTTAGACTTTTCATTTTTGGATTATTTTAATATTATTTTATTAGTAAAAATTAAAAGTTTTATTTTTAACTTTTTTTCATTTTTCCTAGGTTATAGACATTAAATTAGGAACTTTGTCACTTTCAAATTAATTTTTAGGCTTTTCATATATTTTCTAGAATTATTTTAAGATTTAATAGATTTTAATATTTTTTAGGAGTTTAAAAATAGTTTAATTTGGTTTTAAAATTTTTAAAAATAGTTTTTAGCTTAATTAGGTCATTTTTGAGGTTTACAAACTATTAAATCTTGTTTAGGGCTTTTTAATATTTAAAAGTGATTTTTAGGGCTTTAATTAGCATTGAAAAGTCATTTTCTAATTAATTAAAAGGTTTTAGCGAGTTTGGATTTTCTGTAAACTCTTAGAATTTTATTGTGGTTTTTTAGTAATTTTTAGGAATTTTTTAGGTTAAAATTTTAATTTTTGTGTTTTTTGCGTTTCTACGTCTTAACTTTCTAGTAGTGTTTTTGTTATTTTTATTTTTTCGTCTTCGTCATCTTCTCTTTTCTTCTTGTTAATAATCAAAAACATTAATCAATCATTCATTACACAACGCACTAGCCTCCTCGAGAACGAACTCACTCTTACTTGGGTCATTTTCACACGGTTTTCCTAAATCGTCGTGCTTACCACTATATTTTTACGCTCTTTTTCCTAAAAGGGTGTGAATTTACAACTATCATATTGTAACAGTATGTACAGGATATGCATTTGTTATTGGTCTTTATACAAAATTAGATTTTCCACTTTATTTGTCTAACGCTGACAAAGGTTATTTTAACACTGATAAGTGTTAACGTGACGTTGTCAGCAACATGTTAGTTTTGTGGTTTTTGATCTAATTATGCAGGCGTTGTTAGCATTGTACTATTGGATACAGAGTTTCTTATGGATTCTTGGAGCATTATTGGAGCATGTTTCAATTTATGCATGATGGTTGGAATATTTATATTTCTATCTTGACATAAATTTTATTACATGCATATTATTTGGCAACTTATGTATCATAGTTTAAGGGGAGGTTTAGGAACCTTTTTAGGACTTTTTGGGTATTCTTATAATACTCTTATTCTAATTCTAGATTGTGTCCACTAGTGATTATGACTTAGTTTACTAACTCATGAGGCACTGTAGCATGCAAAGTTGATATACTATGCATGCTGCCAAGACTTTTTGGCCTAGAATTGGGAGTGGTCTGTTGGGAGACTTGGGTATGCTTCATATTGGGATTACATGGGAAGTTACAAAGGATTTTATGAGATAACTTTGTTGTTAAGAATTTTGGTTAGCAAGGGGCACTAGAGGACTGTTATGTTTATCTTGCATAAGCAAGTGTGCATGATTGGACAGTGCTTGCCACCCTATAGTAATTTTTAGTTTATAGGTTATCTTCACTAGGATAAATCACTTTGTTAAGGTCCTTTTTCATTTTTATTATTTTTATTTTTGGACGTTGACAGATTTATTTCCAAATGTTGTTATGACCAATTTAGACGTTGACATGGCTTTTTCCAACGTTGACAAGAATATAGCCGTTGGGCGTTGATAGGTTATTTTTTACCTTTGACACTCACTGGGTCCTACCCAGTTGTTATTTTTGACGAAAATTGGGGCCGTAATTTTAGGAGTTGGTAACTTTTAATTAATGCACAAGATAAGTTATTTTCTTTTCAAGATTTTCATCATTATATTTTGAAAATAACTGCCTCCTTCTTGACCAATCACATGTGCCTACCTCTCCTATAAATTTGGCTCCTTCTTTTTAAACAGAGTAATTTCATATTCTTGTCTAACAATTTTTTATCCTATATTCATCTTTCATAACCTTTCATAGCTTTCTACATCAATGGCGCCTAAGTTTAAACCGAGTGACTTGGTATTGGGATTTAGAAGTCAGCATAACATGGTTGCCTATTTGGAGGCTGATGATGCTCTGTTTCCTCAATACACTCAGACGGTGGCGTATTTGAATGCATCCCCATTACAGTATGCACTTTCTCATGCTCCTCTTATCCCTGTCACTCATATTAAACAGTTTTGGAACACTGTTAGTTCCTCAACACTTAATAATGTGACTACATTAACTGCTATTGTCCATGGGAGACCATGGGTGGTTACTGAAGCCTTGGTTCGCCAGGATTTGCATCTTAATGATGCAGATGGTATAACCACTCTACCCATTGGTGAGATAGAACAGGGACTTCAAGCTTTGGGGTATCCTTTCCCTGAAGAGGGTACTTTAAAAAAATATAATAAACAAGAATTTCCCCCAGCTTGGAAGTAGTTAATACATGTCATCCTTCAATGTTTAAGTCCCAAAAGTACTACACATAATGAGATTAACAGATCAAATGCTAGTGCTATTGTGTGTATTACTAATGGGCAAAAGTATAATTTTTCTAAACTGATTTTTGATGGCATGTGTAAAAACAAGGGTAACAAGATGACTCTGGCTTACCCAAGATTTTTACAAATAATTTTTGATGAACAAAGGTATTGCACCATGGATCATGATGACTTTTATGCGATCCCTGTGCAAAAGAAAGCTATTTTTAGTAAGATGAATTCACCCCCTCACAGAGACTTACCCCTTACACAAGCCATGCTTGCTGTTATTGCAGCAGCACAACCTCAACCTGACCCACAACCACAACTTGACCCATTACCTGAACCATCACCTTCACCTCAACATATGGAACTTGACCTAGATCCCTTCAACGCTGACACGTTAAATGTTGGCGTTGACACTTCAAATCCAAACGTTGACACCTTTCCACAATAGACCTAAACACCCCTTAACATTCAAACTACTACCCAATCCACATCATCTTCTTCACCCCCAGACTATAGGATAAAAAAACGCCAAAGGACCATTGGAGTGTTCTCCTCTGGTGGTCCTATCCATGTTGCAGAGAGAACCACCACCACAAGTGTGGTTGGTGATATGGATGAGGCTAGGACTATTGGTACTCGCTTAGATGCAGGCCAAGCCAGTCCTACCATAATTAAGACCTTATCCATGCCTCATGACTCTATTTTGGGAGGTCAAATCCCCACTCTCGAAGAGGGCAGATTGGAACCATATACTATGTTGGAATTGACGGTTGTCTGCATTAGCTTGCAAAAGCAAAATGCAGACCTGGTACATATTGTCTCTACCCAAGGCCTTGAACTCAAGCAATTGAGGGAGAGGATTGTTGTTTTGGAAACTGTTGAATCTAGGAGAAGGCAGACAAGAGTCCTTTCATCAGGGGGGGATTCTTACAAAGGGGAGGAAGCTGCTACAGAGCCTATTAATTTGAGTGATAAAGGCTCACATGAAGCTGCTACAGAGCCAATTGATTTGAGTGGCAAAGGCTCATATGATGGAGAATCTTTAGGTGTGGCTGAAGCTCTTACAGATTTGAAGAAGCAACCAGGTTTTGATGTCTCCTTGGTTACTCCCACAAATTTGAATTTATCCTTTACATCAATGATGGAGCAGTTCACAAGAAGTGCTGACAAGAGTAAGGTGAGCGTTGACAAGCAGATTTTGGACGCTGACAAGCCAAGCGCTGACATGAGTAAGTTGAGCGTTGACACACAGGTTTTGGACGTTGACAGACCTGCATATATGGTTGATGTATTCCAGTCATCAGCTATCATCAAAGAAGTGTCTTCACAGGTACCATCATCATCTTTACCCATCATTGATGCATTAGATACGGGTAAAGGAATTATGGTAGAAACAGAGGTTCCAAAGGATGCAGCACAAGTACAATTTGATTCAATGTTGGTTGCACAACTAGAAGGTTGTTGAGTCACCATTTGTGGTTACTTCTGAGGAACAAGAAGGAAGTAATGATGAAAGCACAGATTCAAGTGTTATGATAATTAAAGAACCAGAAAGGCTTGAATATGGTGATGTGTTGGCAAGGGAAAAACTTGCAGAATTGAAGTTGAAGGTGGATTATGAGATGCCAGAAGTTGCCCAGATGTACTTTGCTTGGGAAAATAAGGTCATGGAGAATCCAGATATGTCTTTATCAGATCAGATTTAGGGATTGGAGATTCTTCTCAGGATTCAAAAGGATTGTCAGGTAATCCTAAAGTATAAGACTAGCAAAGTTTTCTCACAGTCTTAAGAGAGATAGAAGGGAGCTTTATTATATGTTGCTCAGATGTGATCAAGGAGGATGGACTTTTCAGAAGTTGCAGGAATTGTCCTTTGAAGAATTGGAATATAAGGCTTATCCTATATGGGCAAGAGTGCAAGAGATGAACACTATCAGACTTCTTTCAGATGAAAGGAAAGAAGAACTTGCAGAGGAGATGGAGATTCAAAAGGCTATGATTGTACCTAGACCACTGAAGAAGGGAGTTCCACTTGAATTTCCTTCAGATTTGAATAAAGTGAATCCCAGTGAAGCTGTTATTAGAAAGAGTATTAAGCTCTCACCCATGGAAGCTTCAGATATGGTAAAAGTGTTACCTCATGATTCCAGAAACCCTATCATTAGTTATGAAGAAGATGCAAGTGGGTTTTGGATGATTGGCAGATATGGGAAAGAGGTACACACTTTTACTACTCTTATGTATTTGTTTGCAAGTATGGATAGGGAAGACTTGGCAGACCTTTGGAGGTTACTGCTGGCCAAGTATGAGACTGAAGCACCTACTTCAGTCAATGGAATAAAGCTCTGGTCAACATTCAAGAGAATGTGTGCACCAGAAGAAGAATATCCAGTTTGGAAGGATCTTGAGGATGATATCAGTGGACTTCAATGGCGTCTATATTCAGCAGCTGGTGTGTATCATTTGAGTTCTACAAAGTTTTATGAATATCTTCTTGTGGATGCTGAGTATCCTATGTCCAAAGAAGTTTTGGAAAAGATGAAGAAAACACAGCTGGAGATTGACTACTCAAGTGACGTGGCCAAAGATTTGATTAGATATGTTTATTATCAATTTGATAAGATTTGTAAGAATCCTCCTAGTTCTTAGTTTTTATTCAGAAACTTGATTACTAGAGTAGATATCAAGTTTAGGGGAGGATTGTTGGGAATAAAATGTAGCTAATACACTTGGACGCTGACAAAAGCAATCTGGACGTTGTTAAGAAGAAATCAATCGTTGACAGGACAAGCGTTGACAGGAAGAAGTCAAGCACTGATAGAAAACTTAGTCTACACGTATTATGTTTCTAATATGTTTCTAGTAAAGATATGATCGACAATGTATTTCTTATGTTTATCTTTACCTAAAATAGTTGATACGTAGACTCTTGTACAAGGCTCCTTATTCTATAAAAGGAGGCCTTTAGGTTTTAGTTTAATATACGTTTTACACTTTCATTGTGCGCAAGTTTGTTTTATCAATCAAAGTGAAAGTTTGGTTTACATTGTTTGTGTGTTCTTGTTTAAGTATTAATTCCGCATAATACTTGAATTTTACATATACAACAAAGTTTCTCTACGTGTTTAACTTGATTTAATCTCGTTTACACAAGCTAAATCGATCTAAGTTTGGGATCAACATAAATATAATGGGTTACGGTGAATATCATATTGGGAATGTTATAATTTCAAGAGTGTATTATGTGGAGGGTCTTGGTCACAACTTATTTTATGTGGGACAATTTTGTGATTTAAACCTAGAAGTTGCTTTTCGAGAGCATACCTGTTTCATTCGTAATTTGGAAGGGGTTGATTTATTGAAAGGTACTCGAGGGAATAATTTGTACACTTTGTCTATACAAGACATGATGGCCGCTTCTCCCGTATGCCTTCTCTCCAAAGCATCGAAGACTAAGTCATGGTTATGGCATCGACGGTTATCTCATCTTAACTTTGATGCTATCAATCATTTGGCGAAAAAAGAACTTGTTCGTGGTCTTCCTAAACTTACATTTCACAAGGACTATTTGTGTTCCGCGTGTATAATGGGAAAGAGCACTAAGAAATCATACAAACCCAAGACTGAAGACACCAACCAAGAGAAACTTTATTTGTTGCATATGGATCTTTGTGGGCCAATGCGTGTTGAAAGTCTTAGTGGTAAAAAGTACATCCTTGTCATTGTCGATGATTACTCTAGGTTTACATGGGTGAAATTTCTTACAACAAAAAATGAGGCACCTAAATTCATCATCGGATTTCTCAAGATGATTCAAGTGCGTCTCAACACTACTGTCCGGCGCATTCGTACAGATACTGGAACCGAATTTGTGAATCAAATATTGCGTGATTATTATGAAGAAGTTGCATATCTCATGAAACATCCGTTGCTCGCACTCCACAACAAAATGTGACAACCATGATTTTTGGGGTTCGTCACTTAGACTATAGTTTAAGGTGTTTTGTGCAAATATGTGCTTTTATGTGCTTATGTGTTTATTTTGTGTGTTTGGAGTGAGGTTTGTATATCGTTTATGAGTATATGGTACTCATAAGTAAATCGAAGAACGGTTATTTCATGTTCATGAGCCCACATGGTAGTGACTATGAAATGGTATGGTGTTATTTAGTGGTTTTACGTATACGTATATGTATTATAGAAAATCGTATTTTTACGGTTTAGGGTTTTGCATTTAGGGGTCTCGGAAGAGGTATTTACTCACGGGAGTATTTTTTGGGATGGTTTTAATTCATTTAGGACTTAGTTAATTAGTTTCTTTCATATTGGAAGAGTTTTTATAAAACTATATATTTTTACGTCTTTTACAGTATACGCGTAAATTTGACTAGTTTTACGGTTTTGAGGTTTTAGAGGCTTTAAGAACTGAAATAAACTAAGGAAAATTAAGGTAATATTATTAATACAATTATTAATAATGAAAAGAAAGAAAAACAAAATTAGAGGGGTATAGTCGATTTTGGGATGCAAGAAAGAAAAAGAAAAGGGAAAAAAGGGAAAAAGGGGAACCGGGCTTTTGTATTGGGCCAAGGACTTGTTAGGAAAATATACAAAAACTTTTTATTAATAAAAGCACATCATAAAATCCATGTAGATCATGAGTGATTCGAAATCCATGGAAAAAGTTAGGGTTCTTCATCAAAAATCTTGTTTTCCAAAAATCTAAGGTAAACTCTTCAAACCCTTTTAATTAAATTATTTTTAATTCTTTCTTAATCATTATATGATGGATCTAGGTTAGTGTTTATTATAAAATCTATAATTTAATGTTATCACAATGATATAGACTTGATTAGAATATTTAGGGTTAATGATTAAACATGATAAGGGTAATTAGTTTGGTTAATTATGTTAAATTCTTTTTTAAAAACTGGGCATAATTTTTGGGTCATTGTTTTGACCATATCTATAGTTTTACAAACTTTTAATTTTCGAATCTTATGTCCCTGGAAAGGTAATTTAGTTGGCTTTTAAGTGCAAGAAACGAGAACTAAATTGAAGGTCTGGAAGTGGGTCAAAGACAGGTTACATCAGTCGGGTGTCAAAACAGTTTTTGGATCAGCATGTTTTCTTTTTATGTTTTGAATTGTTTGGGGTACTTAGGGTTATATTGGAACCTTCAAACGAACATGAGACTTAGGTTATATATTAAATAAAAGATCTGGAGGAGGTCTAAATAAATGGGTTAGGGTGAGACCCTTTGATCATAACAAACTTTTCATATGTTCAAAATCAGTAAATTCTGGATAGGTAAAAGTATATATATATATATATATATATATGGAGGCCTTAACAGTGTCTTCAAGGTTGCGGCCAAAGAGGAGAGTTAGCTAACTCATGTAAGGGCATAGGGTTTCTTTTACAGAGGAAGTGAATTTGGTTAAGGGGGTGTTCGACCCATAGTTTAAGGTATGAAAAACGGGACTATTTTGGGTTAAATGTTAACGGGGCGAGTTATGAAATAAACTAAGTTAAGGGCTTTATAAAGGGGTGTCATGATATGCATATGACATATAAATGGGGTTAAGTTGTAGGACAAGGTTAGATATTCATCATAGATTGATGAGTCATTTTGGTATGTGGTTCATGTCTTGATTGTATACGTTTGTGTGTTTAGATTTTGCTAGAGTGCGGGTACTTGAAGAAACTTGTTCAGGTGAGTTTCATAGTCCCATGCCTTTTTATGATTTGATTTCCAAATGGGATGGAAGAGACACTGTATGGTTTTGTAAATAATGTTGTAAATGTTTTTATGGTTTGTGATGGACTTGTGTGTACACTTATGTGACTAACTGCTATGCGATTCTTGATTGTTATTGTGGTTTGACTTGGTACAAAGGGGATGTTGACAAGGCGGGGCCTTGGGATTGGTTCATAGGTGTATGGGCGCCTATGGGACCATGGTTATTGGTAAGGCTGGGATCCTTGGAAATTGTGGTTATTGGTAAGGCTTAGTGCCTTGGAATTGTGATTGTATGGTTAATCTTGAATGGTAGTTGTTAATGCATAATTGTAGCACATTGTCCATATGTTTTTTGTTAATGGTTGTTGTTCATAGCTTATAACTCTTTTAGGGTTGGATTCTAAACCTATGACTCTCTCCAACTTTATGTTGACGTGTTTTAGTGTCTCTTTCAGGTGATAATGTGGTTAAGCGTGAGAATAGGAGTGGTTAGTTGGGGGGCTTAGGATTGCATTGGAGGAACCCCCTTTCCTCTTAGTCTTTACTTATGTTTGAATAAGTGATACTTTGTAGACACATATATGTTTGTTATTTGTTAATTGTATGTCTTTGGTAAGAGGTAGAGCTGTTACCTACTTACCTAGACGCCTACATTGTTTGTGATATCTTCATGACATTGTGTCATCATTTATGATATTTCCAATTCATTTAGTTATCTTTATAGACACGCTATTGTTGTGATGATATCCATACGCCGTGCCCCATATTCCATCATGGTGGGGTGTGACACAAAACGATGTCGTTGAAATGCGAAATCGCACACTTATGGAAGTTGCTTGATCGATGTTAATTTACGCAAAGGCTCCATTGTTTTTATGGGTAGAAGCAATATCTACAGCAGTTTTCACCCAAAACCGGTCACTAATTCGAAAACTCCATGGTAAAACACCTTATGAGCTTCTCCATGGAAAAGTACCAGATCTATCATATCTTCATGTATTTGGTTTTCTTTGCTATCCAAATAATGATGGTGACAATTTGGGAAAACTTCAACCAAAGGCTAATATTGGTATTTTCATTGGTTATGCACCCACAAAGAAGGCATACCAAATCTACAATCATAATTCTCGTAAGATCCTCGAAACTATGAATGTTGATTTTGATGAGCTGACGGCAATGGCTTCTAAGCAAAGCAGCTCTGAACCTGCACTTCATGAAATGGGACCCAATAACATTAGCTCAGGTCTTGTCCCAAACAACCCTACTTCATCATCATTTACACCACCTTCTAGGAATGAATGGGATACATTGTTTCAACCGTTATTTGATAAATTCTTTACTCCTCCAAGTATTGTTACTTCAGAACCTGAGGTAATAGCTCCGGTTACCAAAGTTGTATATCCAGCAACCGAAGCTCAATCAGATACGTCTACACCTACTATTGGTCAAGATATACCTTCAACAAGTAATTCTCAACCAACACCCAAATCAACTACCCATGTCATGCATGTTGATGATGAAGAGGATGATGATGATCACGATTTGGAATTCGCTCAAATGCGTAAACTTCCATTCTTTGGTGTACCAATTCCCGACTCTAATCAAGCTGGGTCGTCCACCTCAGAGGAACCTCCTACTACGGTCTACTCCAATCCACGGATTCATGAACATGACAGCAAGTGGACAAAGGATCATCCTATAGATTCTATTATTGGTGACCCTAATCGTCCGGTATCCACACGAAGTGAGTTACAAGAAAGTGCAATGTTTTTTCATTTTGATGCTTTTCTCAGTGAAGTTGAACCTAAGACGTGGCAACAAGCATTTACCCAATCTTGTTGGATAGAAGCCATGCAAGAAGAACTTAATGAATTTGTACGTCTTGAAGTATGAGAACTTGTCCCATGCCCGGATCAAGTGCAGTTACTCACTTTGAATGGGTTTACAAGGTGAAACTCGACGAGTTAGACGGAATATTGAAGAACAAAGCTCGACTAGTAGCTCGTGGATACAAGCAATTATTGGGCATTGAATTTATGGAATCCTTTGCACCTGTTGCCCGTTTAGAAGCTATTAGAATATTCCTCGCTTATGCAGCCCACATGAATATGATCGTCTATCAAATGGATGTGAAGACGGCATTTCTCAATGGTGAAATCAAGGAAGAGGTCTATGTTCAACAACCGGATGGTTTTGTGATATCTAAATATCCTAATCATGTGTAGAAGCTTAAGAGGGCTCTCTATGGGTTGAAGCAAGATCCACGCGCATGGTATGATCTGTTGTCACAATTCCTCATTACACAAGGCTTCGTTAAAGGCAAGGTGGATCCCACGTTGTTCATACAGAATCGAGGTAAAGATATGATTATGGTACAAATATATATTGATGATATTATATTTGTTGCCTTGACCCAAACCTTATTGGATGAGTTTGGGACACTCATGTCCTCTAAGTTTAAGATGTCAATGTGTGACAACCCTGGTTTTGAGGTTCGTCACTTAGTTTTATTTTGTGCTAGTTACGTGTCTTTACGTGTTTATGTGCTAATTGGTGTGAATAGATTGTGGTTTGGATATCGTTTCCGGTACGGTGTACCTTGTGAATGAAACGATGTGTTATAATTTCATGTTCATGAGTTCACATGGTAGTGACTATGAAATGAGATGGTGTTATTTAGTGGTTTTACGTATACGTATATGTATTATAGAAAATCGTATTTTTACGACTTACGGTTTAGCATTTAGAGGTCTCGGATGAGGTAATTAGTCATATGGATATTTTTCGGGATGGTTTTAAGTCATTTAGGACTTAGTTATAAAGTTTATTTCAAAATTTGAGATTTTTTATAAAAGTGTATATTTTACGACTTTTACGGTAAAACGCGTAAATTTGACTAGTTTTACGGTTTTGAGGTTTTGGAGGCTTTAGGAGCTGAAATAAATTAAGGTAAATGAAGGTAATATTAATAACATAATATTATATAATAAAAATTAAAAGAAAAACGAATTTGAGGGGGTTTAGGTCAGTTTTGGTCGATTAAAGAAAAGAAAAAAAGGAAAAAAAGAGAAAAAGGAAAGTTGTATTGGGCTTGGACTGGTGCAGTGTATTAAAACAATATTAGTAAAAAAAACATATGATTCATCATAAAAAAAGAAACGTAGCCATGGAGGAAAGAAAAAGAGAAAAAGAAAAATTAGGGTTTTCAAAATCTTGATTTTTGATCAATTGAAGGTACAATCTTGTTTAATGTTTGTTCTTATTTAATTAAACATGTATACATCAACATATGGTGAATTTTTGTTAGGGTTTATATTAAAGTCTGTATTCTAATGATATATTAATGATTACATAAATTATGGCTTGTAATTAATGGGATTAGGGTTAATTAATTAAGTTAATTTGATTAAACCCGTTTTTAAAAACTGGGCAGAATTTTTGGGTCATTGTTTTGATCATATAGGGAGTTCTACAAACACTTATGTTGGATTGTAACACACGACTTATAAGAACAAGAAATAAAGATGAAGATTAAACCAAAAAAGAAAGATTAGATTAGATGAAGGAAAAGAGAAAACAAGGTTGTGAATTCCTAGTGAGAGAAACACATACGTTTCTCTCTCTACAAAACAAAGGAATGGAAAACACACACACAAATGAGGCTTAGGAGGCCTTTTATACTAAGTAGTAAGTGTTTAGGAGGCCTTCCTCATTTGTGTGTTCGGGACTAATTCTCGTTACATAAACATTAATAACTAAGAACTCTCGACACCGTTGAATAGTATTTTTCACGAGCTTCGCAACGGTATATTATATTACCATCACTTTAAATACGGCTAACAATCTCCCCCTAAGGGGTGGTCATGTAATATGTGACTTCACTTCGTTGGTGTTGCAGACTTTGAAGCTCGTTGTCTTGAGAGTTCTTTCATAGTTCCTTTCATGACTTGTGATCTTGGATCTTTGATCTTTGCCTTGACTTGATCTTGTAACTTTTCCAGCTTGTGTTCTTGTGTCTTTACCCACATACTCATGTTTTGAGTTGACATGAAAGCTTGTTAACAATCTCCCTTGATCATCAGAGTAGCGGAAGTCTTTGTCTTTAGATGTTCTTGAGCTTTCTTCAATAATCCTGAATATGTGGCCTTGAATTGCGACTCTTGAGATAACGCCACCGTTTGCATTCCACCGGTTTCCCGTTATACAGTACGAATACTGTACATGTGATCAGGTAAGTTCAAAGAACTTCCTTGACAGGATTTCCAGCTGTGGTAGCCGTTCTCAATACTTGAATATATCGAAAGATAATTCAAAGTAAGGAGTGAATCATGCAGTTCCATTCTGCTGATTAAGTCGTCAATTCACTTTCCTGGAACAAGTCTGAATCAATTAAGAATCAAATCATCGTTGCTTTCCAGTTGACACAAGTTTGATTCATATAGAATCGCACAAGTTACCTACCGCAGTGCTGTTTGATGATGACAATGGAAGGATTTCCATCTGTCACTGTAAATACTGAAAAGTATTACTCTGAATGTTCTGGCAAGATCATAAAGATATTGCGTCGAGACCTAGAACGAGTTTGAATCAATTAAGAATCAAACCACTGTTGCTTTCCAGTTAACATATGTTTAATTCAAGTGAATCTTACATATGACCTACCGCAGTGCTGTTTGATGTTAACACTGGAAGGATTTCCATTCATCACTGTGAATACTAAAGAGTATCACTTTGAATGTTCTAGCAATACCACAAGGATAGAGCGTAGGACTCTGTAAATCATCGCTTGTGTTCTAATGATGAACAACAATTGATCTATGGAATAAGTGTCCTAATGAGATTTTTGATGAATCTCGTTGGCTCTAGACTCTATAAGTGCACGTTTATTTGGTGATCGGAGGCTGGAGCAGACTGCCACCTATTCAATATCTACTATCTCGGAGTGAGAAAGTTGATAGAAATGAGTTGAACTCCGTGACAATAAAACAAACTTCTTTTGAGAGAAGCTTGAGTAGGCTGGGAAGGGTTGTGCATTGCATCACTGGGTCCATGATGCTTTGTCTTCAGTATCAGAAATCATCAAAGTGATTCTGATAATAGATGTATTGACCCGGTTTCTGCCTAAGTTGTATGGAGGGCTTCTTTCTTTACACCCTTTATCCTTACATTTCTTTTTCATTCTTCAACCCCTTCAATGCTTACCAAGACGTCATAACTAGCACCTTGTTGTGATTGTTCCAGTGCTAGCTTAAGTCATTAGTCGGCATTATTCCCGTACACTCAACTACTCCATCTTTCCTAAGGACTTCTAAGTTCTAATGGATTGTCCCTGGGAAGATCCCTCCGGTTCTGGTTGGATCATAGGACGAATACCTAACCACCTTTTGACACCTATATCGTCGTGATTAATTGTGTTGAAGGGTATAGATATCGTAACCAGAAAAATCAATTGAAAATGCAGTCAAGGTGTTGATGAAATCAATGTTTACACCTTAAGAGTTTTCTATATCACCAAAAATGCTCCCCCTACATATGTGCATCATAAAAGGAGAGATTTTTGCACATATTAGGAAGAGAAAGCACTTATATCAAAGATCTTATTCAAGATAACACATTTTAATCACTATTCTCCCCCTCAAAAATTACATGAAATTGAAATTTTTGTGAAACTAGTGATGAAACATGGAGAGAATAATGTGTCATGAAACTTTGGAACAAATGTTTATGAAATCATTATACTCCCCCTCGAAAAGAGATTCTATTTAAATAGGGGAGTATATGAGCACATTGTTTTGAAATACTTTGAAAAATTATGCTCAAAAGTCCGAGAAAAATTGTGTTCATGAGCTTAAAACTTTGAATGTTTTGATATAAGCTCATGCCGAGAAAAATGAATTTCTCGTTGTTGAGGATAAGTCGAAGACTTTCCTTTATTTAGGGACCGGGTTATAGTCTGACATGTGACTATAAGCCATTATGAGAAGAAAAATAGAAAATACATGTTTTGAAAACATTTGAACTCTCATTCGAACTTTATGTACGTACCCGTGTCGTTATTGAACAACATTTCTAAGCACGTCCATATTATCGATGCTGAGAGACATGTCGGAGAAGAATATTTTTGGTATTTTTTGAAAGGTTTTCTCATTTTTTATTTTGTTTTTATAGGTTTTATATTTTTGTATTTTGATTTTCTGATAGATATATACAAGGTTACTGCGAATGTGCAAGACGTTCAAGTTCATCAGGAGTGAAACTACGCATACCAAGTCGACGAACCAAGAATTCAAATCTGTCTTGAGAAAGAGCTTTGGTGAAGATGTCGGCTAGTTGGTAGTCCGTCTTGACAAAATACAGTTCGATCGTTCCTTTTTCCACATGCTCCTTTATGAAATGGAATCGGACAGCTATGTGCTTGGTCTTGGAGTGTTGGACCGGGTTGCAGGATATGGCTATGGCTGATTGTGAATCACAATAAATAGGGACTTTGTTAAAGTAAAAGCCATAATCCGTGAGTTGTGTTCTCATCCAAAGGACTTGAGCACTACACACGGATAAAGACACATATTCTGCTTTCGCGGTTGACAACGCCGTACAGTCTTGTTTCCTTGATGACCAGCTCACTAGCTTCTCGCCTAAGAATTGTGCTCCACCAGAAGTGCTCTTGAATGTATCATGACACCCTGCATGATCGGCATCTGAAAAACCAGTGAGATTAAAACCAGAATCCTTCGTATACCAGAGACCCATGTTAATGGTTCCCCGGAGATAACGAAAGATCCTTTTAACCTCCTTGAGGTGCTTCTCGGTTGGCTTAGCCTGGTACCGAGCACATAAACAAGTAGCATGCACAATGTCCGGTCTGGTTGAGGTTAAGTACATAAGGGACCCGATCATACTTCGGTATTTTGTAGCATCTACAAATGTCCCTTTCTTATCCAAATCAAGCTTGTGTTTAGTGTCCATTGGAGTACCAATAGGATCACAGTTTTCCATGCCAAATTTCGTTAGAATCTCAAGCACATACTTGGACTGATTTATGAAAATACCACGGGGGGATTGGTGAACTTGGAGACCAAGAAAGAACGTCATTTCCCCCATCATGGACATTTCGAATCGACTTTTCATAAGGTCGGAAAATAATATGGAATATTTTGGGTTAGTAGAACCAAATATAATATCATCTACATAGACCTGAGCCACCAAGATGTCGTTGCCGTAGTGCTTGATAAACAACGTTGGATCAATGGTTCCTTTGCTGAAGTGATTTTGTAGAAGAAATGATGATAATTCGTCGTACCATGCCCTCGGTGCTTGTTTCAAACCATAAATTGCCCTTTTCAACTTGTAGACATGGCTTGGATGTTCAGTATTGATGAAACCTTCAGGTTGACTGTTGATCCCAAACTTAGATCGATTAAGCTTTGTGTATACGAGATTAGATCAAGTAATACACGTAGAGAAACCTTTGCTTATGAATAAAGTAACTAAGTGTTATGCGGAATTAACACTTAATCTAAAACACAAAGATGTTAAACAAACTTTCACTTGTATTAGAATGATCGAACTTGATTACAATGAAAGAGGTTTAACTTGTGAAAACTTATGAAAACTGATGATCAACATTAACCTAAAAGATCTTCTTTTATAGAATAAGAAGTCTTGTACAATAAGCTACAAATCAACTATTCTAGGTAAAGATAATAATGGAAAATACAATGTCGAGCTTATCTTTACCATACACAAATAAAGAAACAAATAAACAAAAAGATTCGTATGAAGATATATTCCATCAGTGCTAATCTTCAAGGCTATCAGCGTTGACTTCTTCTATGTCAACGCTTGGCTGTCAGCGTCCAATGTCATCTTATCAGCGTTGACATTCTTCTTATCAGCGTCTAGTGAACTGACCCATAATTTATTCCCAACAATCCTCCCCTAAACTTGATATCTATTCCAATGATCAAGTTTCTGAATAAAAACTTAAGGCTTAGGAGGAATCTTGCAAAAACTTCTTATGTTGGTGATAAACATATATAATCAAGTCCTTGGCCACGTCACTAGTATAATCAATCTCCAAGGGTGTCTCCATCATTTTCTCCAACACTTCTTTGGACAAGAAATAGTCAGCATCCACAAGTAGATACTCTGAAAACTTTGTAGAGCTCAAATGAAATACACCACAAGTAGAATAAAGCCTCCAATGAAGATTACTGAGATCATCTTCAAGATCCTTCCATATGGCAGGATCTGCTTCTTTTGGACCACACAAAGTCAAAAATGTGTTCCAAAGTCTTATTCCATTTGCTGAAGTAGGTGCTTCAGCTGTATACTTGGCCTCTATTAATCTCCATAGATGCACCAAGTCTTCTCTGTCTATGCTTGCAAAAATAGAAATAACTGAAGTGAAAGTATGTACCTCCTTTCCAAATCTGCCAATCTTCCAAAATCCACACTCATCTTCATCAAAACTGATGATTGGATTTCTGTCATCTAGAGGTACTACATTAACCAAATCTGAAGCTTCCAATGGAGAAAGCTTGAGATGCTTCCTTATGACACCTTCAGTTGGATAATACACATCCATATCTTTGGGAAATTAGAGAGGATCTCCTTTCTTCACTGGTCTTTGAGCAATCCTCATTTCCTTTTGAATCTGCATTTCCTCAGCAAGCTCTTGTTTCCTTTCTTCTGAAAGAAACTGATAGACATTATTTTCTTGCACATTCCTCCAAATAGGATGTGCCCTATACTCTAACTCCTCAAAAGATAAAGCCAGCAACTTCTTGTATGTCCATCTAGGTTGATGGCATCTAAGCAACTTGTAATACAACTGCCTTCTATCTCTTTTGAGCCAAGTCTTGACCTCTTGTGCATTAAACCTCAAAATCACCTTTATATCCTCTTGTACCCTGAGAAGAACTTCCAACCCCCAAATTTGATCTGACAAACTCATCCCTGGGTTGTCCATAACCTTGTCTTCCCAAGCATGGTACATTCTGGTGATTTCTGGTAGATCCCAATCAGTCTGATTCTTCAAATCACTCAATCTTTCCTTTGCTAACTCATCCCAATATTCAAGTCTTTCTGGATCTTCAATAATTTGAATACTTGAATCTGAGCTATCATCTTCTTTTCCATCACCACTTTCTTCCTCACTCTCAGAAGTAGCAACAAATGGTGATCTACCACTCCTCTTCAAATCTCTTTCCAAAAGTTGTGCAGCCAACTGTTCATCAAATGCAATTTGTGCTGCATCTTTCTTTGGAATATCTTCTTCAACCAGAATCCCCTTACCCTTGTCTTTTGGATCAATAATAGGTAAGGTAGAAGAAGAAACCTGTGTGGACACATCTTTGATGATTGCTGATGACTGGAATACATCAACACCACCTGCAACTTTGTCAGCGTTCAAGTTACCTCTATCAGCGCCACGATTACCTTTGTCAGCGCTGGATGTGTCAGCGTTCAAACCTGTATCAGCGCCCATTGTTTCTGTGAAAGATCCTTCCAAGTTTAATGGTGTCACCTTGGATGTATCAATAACAGGATGCTGCTTCAGACTTGTAACTCCCAGGTAAACCCCAGGTAAACCCATAACAAAACTATTCCCAAGTCTCCCATCAGACCACAACCAATTCTAAGCCAAAAATGTCTTGGCAGCATGCATAGTTTGTCAACTTTGCATGCTACAGTGCCTCATGGTTTAGTAAAACTAACCCATACTCACCTGTGGACACAATCTAGAATTGTGATGAGAGTATTGTAAGAATACCCAAGAGTCCTAAAGGTTCCTTAAACCTCCCCTCAAACTATGATACATGAGTTTCTCAAAATATATATGAACATTAAAAATTTATGTCAAGATAGGAATATAAACATTCCAACCATCATCCATAAACAAAAACATGTCCAAATAGCTCTTCAAAGATCCATAAGCAAGTCTGTATCCAATGGCATAAAGCTACCACCACCTACACATTTAGATTGAAAACCACAAAACTAACATTTGTTGCTGACAGCGCCCCGACAACACTTATCAGCGTTGAAAGAACTCTTGTCAGCGTTAGACAATAATATCTCTAACAACGGCAAAATAACACTTGACAGCGTTACATTTACCTTTGTCAGTGTTAGAAAAATAAAGTGGAAAATCTAAATCAACAAAAAGACCAATAACAATGCATTATCCTGTACATACTTTTACAAAAAGGTTCCAAAACACATATTAAGTGAGATTAACCATTCCAATATTTGTTACCAAATATTGAAATCTTCCAGCATCAAAAGGTTTAGTTAATAAATCAGCCACATTATCTTCTGTGGCTACCCTATCTGGTTGTATTAAACCTTTCTCAAAGCAATCTCTTATAAAATGATGCCTAATTTATATGTGTTTGGTTTTAGAATGATGTACATGATTTTTAATAATGCATAAAGTACTGTTATTGTCTACAAAAATCTTGGTATGCATGAAATTATACCCATAATCCAACAGCTGGTTCTGAATCCATAAGACTTGTCCACAACAAGCAGCTGCTGCAACATATTCTGCTTCAGTTGTAGAGTTGGCCACCACTGTTTGTTTCTTGCATTGCCAAGATATCAATCTACTCCCAATAAATTGGCATCCACCAGTGGTGGATTTTCTATCAAACTTGTCACCACCATAGTCACTGTCTGAATATGCAATAAGCTCCAATGGAGAATCTTTTGGGTACCATAAGCCAAGATCTGGATAGCATCTTAGGTACCTAAAAATTCTTTTCACAGCAAAAAGGTGACATTCTTTGGGAGTCACTTGATGGCGTGCACAAGCACACACAGCAAACATGATGTCAGGTCTTGAGGCTGTAAGATACATCAATGACCCAATCATTGATCTATAGTGCCTAACATCCACATCCTTTCCAGCTCCAATTTTTCCCCAAGGGTGTTCCCTATCCATAGGAGTGGAAGCATCCTTTTCATGTGGAGAAAAACCATATTTCTTCAAGATTTCAGCTACATACTTGTCTTGGGAGATGAAGATACCATATTCTTTCTGCTGAACTTGTAAGCCTAGAAAGAAGTTCATCTCACCCATTGCACTCATCTTGAATTTATCTGTCATGAGCTTGGAAAAGTCCTCACTCATTTTTGGATCAGTAGACCCAAAAATGATGTCATCAACATAGACCTGCACAAGCAACACATGTTTTCCTTTCTTCTTTGTAAATAGTGTCTGATCTATGGTGCCCCTCTTGAATCCATTGTCCACCAAATATGTAGACAAGGTACCATACCATGCTCTAGGGGCTTGATGAAGTCCATACATAGCTTTCTTCACTCTATAAACCTTGTCTGGATTCTCAGGATCTTCAAAACCAGGAGGTTGCATTACATATACCTCCTCAACAATTGTTCCATAGAGGAAAGCACTCTTCACATCCATTTGATAAACAGTGAAGTTCATGCAAGAGGCATAAGCTAGAAAAATTCTTATAGCTTCAATTCTTGCAACTGGAGAAAAAACTTCTTCATAATCTATACCTTCCTCTTGTGTATATCCCTGAGCTACCAAACGTGCCTTGTTTCTGACCACAATACCCCTTTCATCTTTCTTGTTCCTTAGAACCCATCTTGTCCCAATTGGTCTCACATATCTAGGACAATCAACCAGCTCCCAAACATCCTGTATAGCAAATTGGTGAAGCTCATCCTGCATTGCTTCCACCCAACTAGGTTCTTTGAGAGCATCAAAAATCTTCTTGGGTTCTTCTTGTGACAGAAAACATGCAAACAAACATGCTTGTACAAGAGGGGTATCAACCTTCTTGTGTATATTGGCAATAAATCCACCAAGACTTTGATGGGATCTTCGTGTCTGAACTGGAGCCATAACATCACCAATGATCTGAGATGAGGGGTGATCCTTTGCTGTGGAAGTGAGAACTCCTCCTTCAAAAAGTCTGGTGTCCTCAATTTCACGCTCCATGTTGCCAATATCTTCTTCATCAGACTCTCTTTGATCAACAGAAATCTCTTCATGGACATTAGAAGGTCCACCTTGTTCAAAATGGGAAGAGAAAAGATGTGCAAAGGTGTTGTCAAAGTCTGAACCTTGTTTGTCAGCGCTTGGGCTAACAACGCTTGAACTGTTGGTGTCAGCGTCTGATCCATCAGCGTCTGAATTGCTCTTGTCAGCGCTTGATTTCCCTTTGTCAGCGCCTGAAGGACCATGCATGTTTGTATTTGGTGGTATTTGGAAACCACCATTATCTTTTCTAGCAGCAGCAGCAGCAGCAGCATAATACTCATCTGTCCATATAGGAAGTGTAACATATTCTTGTGTGGGAGATGACTCAACTGTTGGTGGTCCATCCTTCTTAGCAACCTGTATACCTGAAACATTACCAATTCTCTTTTCCAAAACACTTGAAGTTACCTTCACAATGTCTGGATCAGTAACAGGCATATAATTTAAAGCTCTAGATAAAGGTTCCAAGTCAAACAACCAATTTGGACCACTTTCAGGATCACTAGGTTTACTCTCTAAAAACCTAACATGTACTTTTTCAAGTATACGTTTTTCCTTTTTAATGTAAACCCTATATCCTTTGCTCTGCACTGAATAACCCATGAAGTAGCCTTCATCACCTTTTGAATCAAATTTACCTAGGGCATCACTAGTCTCTAAAACAACTACATGACAACCAAAAGGCTTGAGAAAACCAATATTTGGCTTCCTTCCCCAGAGTAACTCATAAGGTGTCTTATTATGTATTTTGTTGACCAATGCCCTATTTTGAACATAACAAGCTGTGTTAACAGCTTCAGCCCAAAAGGCTATAGGAAAGTGGGCATCAGCCAACATGGTTCTGGCTGCTTCAATAAGGGTTCTATTCTTCCTTTCAGCAACCCCATTTTGCTGTGGGGTTCTAGCTATGCTAAACTGCCTAGTAATCCCTTTCTTGGCACAAAAATCATCTAACAATTGATTTCTAAACTCACCCCCATTGTCACTTCTAATAATTTTGATCTCATTACCATTCTTCTTTTCAATCTGGGTAATGAAATTAATCAGACTTTGGGCAGTTTCACTTTTCTTGGCTAAAAAGAAAGTCCATGTAAACCTGGAAAAATCATCAGTGATGACAAAACAATATGATTTACCCTTCAAACTCTCTATATTAGTTGGACCAAAGAGGTCCATATGCAATAAGTGAAGTGGTCTAGAACTAGAGTGCACCTGTTTAGATTTGAATGAGACCTTATGCTGCTTGCCCTTAAGACATGCAACACAAGAGTGGTCATTGTGGAAAGCCTTTTCAGGAAAACCATCAACTAAACCAAGCCTCACAAGTCTATTGATATTTTTAAAGTTTATGTGCCCTAATCTCCTGTGCCAAAGATTACTTTCATCTACTGAGGCTTTAGCATAAAAACATGACATCATTTTATTATTTATCTTAATTCCATTAAGATTCACATTATATATGTCTTTATGCCTTGGTGTTCTAAATTCTATGTATTTCTCCTCAGGGAGCTTGTAATCTTTGCTTAACACCAAGCACTCAGTATCAGTGAAAAGAACCTTATTTTTGTTATCACACACTTGTGATACACTAAACAAATTATAGTCCAGTTCTTTTACCAGGAAGACATTCTCAAACCGTAGATTGTTGGTGACAAGGGTTCCTTTTCCAGTGATGGTGCCATAGCCCCCTCCAAAGTATACCTTATCACCATCTTGAATAGGAGTAAAGTTTGTCAGATAGTCTTCCTTTCCTGTCATGTGCCTTGAGCATCCACTATCCCAATATCCATAATCATTGATCTTCTTCTGAATGCCCTGCACATAAAGAAAACACATTAGTTTTCTTTGGGAACCCAAGCCTTGGAAGACTTGGATTCATCTGGTTGTTCAACAAGAACAGACTTGGTTCTCATAACAACCCCATTTTCATCCCTTCTTGAATGAAATTCCCAGTTAACCCCAATTGGTGTTGACATGGCTTTTGAAATATAATGAAACCTGTTGCATGTCATAGAAACACCAGTAGAATTAGAGTTTTGGTCTTGTTTTGGTCTCCATGTTAAGCTAGTAGAAGCTTTAGACCTATTTCCCTGTGGTTGCAAATACCTAGGTTTGGCAGTGTGTCTGTCAGCGCTGAAATTGTTCTTGTCAGCGCCCCGATTGCCTTTATCAGCGTTGAACCTAGGGTTTGCTACAGGAACCCATTGCCTATTGGACCAAGTGTTTGACTTTTGGAAAGGTCTTAGGCCTTGTGTGTTAGACCCTCTAGAAAAGAATGGGGCTGGTCTAACAACTTGTGAACTTTTGTTCACAAAGGTATTGGGTCTGACAGTGTTTGACCTATGTTGACTTTTGTCAGCGCTGAAATGGTTCCTATCAGCATTGACATTGGAAGCGTTGACACATTTGTATGCCAAATGTGAAAAGCTACCACATGAGTAACAAGCTTTTCTAGACATAGTCTTAGGTCTAGAAGCAAAGAAGCCTGTTCCATGATTACTAACTTGGCTTTTTGGTGACCTAGTATTCCTATACATCTCTACATACTTAACACTAGGTTTTCTAACAGTTTGTGGGCCAAGGTCAACAGCTTTTCCAATGGTAGGGTGTGTGATTTTAATAGGTGTAGGATCATTGGACTCCACAATATTATGGCTCGTGATTGGTGTGGGCTCATTTGGACTTTCACACAACAACCCTCCCTTAACAAACAAAGTGTGGTTAGCTTTCTTCCACTCATCTAGGTCAGTCAGTTTTTGTTTGTATTCTTCAACTGGGGAAGTCACTCTAGGTGGAGGAATGAATTCCTTCTCTTGAAGTTCTGGCAAGCCAGTCCAGGATAAGTCCTTTGATTGGACACCATAGAAATCCCCAGCTGGTGGTGGAACACCAGTATAATCTTTCATCCCAATCCCACTCATGTCCTTAGAGTCTCTTTGTTTACTAACACACTCTCCTAGGGATTGTGTGGCCTTATCAAATCTCTGGATTTTAAGACTCACATTATCTTTATTTTTGTTAGCCTCCTCTAACTGAGCTATCAAATCAAGATTAACCATGTTTACTATATCTTGAATATCTTTACTTTGATGTAACTCATGTTTTAAGATATTTATTTGATCCTTTAAATCAAACTCCATTTTCTTATACTCAGCTATTGTCTTTTCTGTTTGAGTAAGAGCAATTTGATAATTAGATACTTTGCATCTTTCAGTACTTGCCTCATCTAATAATTTTACTATCTCTTGATTTAGCTTTTCAGTATTTAAACGATAACCCTTAGAACAGAAAGCATCATCATATACCTCATTATCTGATGAAGAGGAGGAGTGTGCCATGAGAGCATATTCAACATGCTCTTCTTTAACTTCAGCAACCAAAGCTCTGTCCTCTTCCTCATCCTTAGCCATAAAGTTCCAGCTCCAGTCCCATCCTCCAACACCATCAATTTGTTGAACAGCAACCATGGCCTTGGGATCTTGGCTCTTAACCATTTGGCTTGAAGGCTTACCAGCATCAGATCTTCTTGGAGATCTACATTCCCTCATAAAGTGCCCCATCCTATGACAATTGTAGCACTCAACCTTGGACTTGTCAAATCCAGCAACATCCTTAGCATTAAAGGTCATCTTCTTCTTGAACCTTTTATTAAATCTGTTTGCTCTTAAACTTACAAGAGCCATAGTCCACTTGATGTCCATCTCTTCCAATTGCTCATCGCTTATCTGCTCAAGATCTTCATATGTAATCCGTGAATCACTGGGCAAAGAAGCAATGAATGCACACACAGTATCTAGATCTAAACCAGCAGGCTTAATTCTATCAGCGCCAAAGTTGTGTGTGTCAGCGCTTGAGTATAAAGCGTTGACAGGATATGATCCAGCGCTGACAGACTGAGATCCAGCGTTGACACATTGAGATCCAGTGGTTGGATGTCCATAGAAGTTCATGGAATCAAATTGGCCTTCACTTTGTGAGAAGAAGGCCATGTTACTACTGGAAGATTTATTATCACTATCCAAAAGCCATTCATTCTCCAACAGTCTTAGTTTGTTGAAGATGTCATCAAACCTGGAGGTCTTGTGGGTGTTATTGACAAGAATGGATCTTGTCTTAATCTTCCATACATCACCAAGGCTTTTGAGAAAAGTAGCATTCAAGTCAGGGTCATCAATCTGTGTTCCCATGAAGGAAAGTTGACTTGTGATGTCAAGCAATCTACTTCTCACACTGCTGAGATTCTCATTTGGTTGAGCCTTAAAGACAGCATACTCATGCATGAGTTGCTTCTTCTTTTCATCTTTTGTGTCAGCATTGCCACCATGTGCTACTTCAAGAGCTTCCCAAAGCTCTTTTGCAGACTCAAAGCGTTTGTACTTGTGCTGATTCTCATGACCTAGGGCGTGTTTCATGATGTTCAAGATTTTCATGTCCACCCTTTTCTTGGCTATATCTTCAACAGATACAGCTCTTCCATCTTCAGGCTTTTCCTTCTTATCAGCTTCAGGACAATTAGGAAGAGCTACCCTTGCGGCAATAGCAGCAGCAATCTTTTGAGCTTTGTTGAATGTGTTCCCATATTCAACAATCTCCCACAGAGTGTAGTCATGGATGGCTATATATTGCTCAAAATTAGACTTCCAAAGCTCGAAGTTCCTGGCATCAAACATGGGAATTTTGATACTAGGGTTTGTGGAGTTGTTTTGTAGCAAAGCAGAAGGCTGATTTGTGCCAGACATGATGTTTTTAGGGTTTTGAGAGATTTAGGGTTTTTAGGGTTTGGTGTTTTAGGGTTCTTGCGTTACTTAAAGATCAAAAGTTTCTCAACAAGCTCTGATACCACTTGTTGATCCCAAACTTAGATCGATTAAGCTTTGTGTATACGAGATTAGATCAAGTAATACACGTAGAGAAACCTTTGCTTATGAATAAAGTAACTAAGTGTTATGCGGAATTAACACTTAATCTAAAACACAAAGATGTTAAACAAACTTTCACTTGTATTAGAATGATCGAACTTGATTACAATGAAAGAGGTTTAACTTGTGAAAACTTATGAAAACTGATGATCAACATTAACCTAAAAGATCTTCTTTTATAGAATAAGAAGTCTTGTACAATAAGCTACGAATCAACTATTCTAGGTAAAGATAATAATGGAAAATACAATGTCGAGCTTATCTTTACCATACACAAATAAAGAAACAAATAAACAAAAAGATTCGTATGAAGATATATTCCATCAGTGCTAATCTTCAAGGCTATCAGCGTTGACTTCTTCTATGTCAACGCTTGGCTGTCAGCGTCCAATGTCATCTTATCAGCGTTGACATTCTTCTTATCAGCGTCTAGTGAACTGACCCATAATTTATTCCCAACATTGACATACATACACATCTTCTTTTAACGGCCCATGCAAGAAAGACGTCTTCACGTCCATTTGATACACTGTGAATGATTTGTGTGCAGCGTATGCCAAGAAAATCCTAATAGCTTCCATCCGAGCAACCGGGGCAAAGGATTCTGCGAAGTCAATTCCCTCCTTTTGTTTATAACCTCTCACAACTAACCGAGTTTTGTTCCTAATGACCGTTTGCTCCTCATCCATCTTGTTTTTGAATAACCATTTCAGAGTGAGGGGATCAATATTGTCTGGTCGAGGTACTAACTCCCATACATCAAGCCGGATGAACTGATTGAGTTCTTCTTGCATAGACTCAATCCATGATGCATCGGCCATTACTTCTTTCACACTTGTTGGTTCCATTGTGCTGACTGATAGTGCATAGATACACATATCACCATCGATACACAGCTGATTTCGTGTTGAGACCGGTCGTGAGAGATTGCCAATCACTTGAACCAAAGGATGATTCTTCCATTTGTGTTCATGTGGAAGTGTATGAGAAACTTGATGCGAGCTCGACGGATCCACATATGGTGTTGAAGGCTGAGTAGTACTTGTGGAAGCCGCAAATGGATTAACAAACTCATGTTCGTTGAGCATCATGTTGTTTGCATTTTCAGCAACTATTTCATTCTGAAGATGAACATGATTAGGAATTTGCTGAGAATGTTGTTGAGTTGCGTCAGCAGTCGGAGAAGTGGTTGGAATATTTGAAGGCAATGTGGTTGAGGTTGACGTAGATGGTGTAGTAGTAGATGCCTCTGGTGTAGATGCAATCGGAGGTTCTTGAACTACCGCAGCAGGTGCAGCCGGGGCATTTTGAGGAACACCAAATGACGAAGGACCCTCCATATATTCATCATAGATTGGCCCAAATAAAACTTCCAAGCCACATTCTGATGGTTGTAACGATGAGATTGCTGACGGTGCAAACTGAAGCGCGAGTCCTGAACTTACGTGTCCAGAAGTCTGACCTTGAAGCTCGGGATGAGAACTTCTATGCTGAGAGGCCATACCCGAGAGTTCATCAAAGGTAACGTTCATAGTCTCCATTACCTTTCTTGTCCTTCGATTATAAACCCTGTAAGCACAAGCAGTTGAAGAATAACCAATGAAAAAGCCAATATCACCTTTAGGTTCAAGTTTACCGATATCTTCATGATCATTCTTCGGATAACATAATGCACCGAAGACATGTAAAAATGAAATATATGGTTTTCTTCCATTAATGATCTCATAAGGTGTTTTGTTGAAACGGGTGTGAATAATGGAGCGGTTTTGAGTATAACATGCAGTTGCTATAGCGTCGGCCCAAAGAAATAACGGTGCACTAGAGGAGAGAAGCATCGTTCGAGCAGCTTCAACTAACGTACGATTCCTCCGTTCTACAACTCCATTCTGCTCTGGAGTTCTTACAGCCGAAGTTTGATGAGAAATCCCAACTTCGTCAAAATAAGCTTTCAATTTCTGATTGGTGAATTCTGTACCGTTATCCGTTCTCACAATAATGACAAGGGCTTGCAGTAGTACTGATGTTTTCTTCAAGAAGTTAATAATTACATCAGGGGTTTCATCTTTTGAAGCAAGAAAATGAACCCATGTGTAACGAGAATAGTCATCCACAATGACAAGGACATACCGCTTTCCATTAATACTTTTGATTCTCATTGGGCCACACAAATCCATATGTAGGAGATGTAACCTATTCGTTGAGTTGGGAACAGGCTTGGGTTTGTGAGGCTTCTTCTTATTTTTACCTTGCTCACATGAGGGACAAAGATGGTCTTTTGTATATTTGAACTTTGGAAGACCGGTAACGAGATCATCTTTCGCGAGTTGGGTGATGGCATCGAAATTGAGATGAGATAACCTTTGATGCCATAACCACGACTTTGTTGATGTGGCTCGGGCCATGAGACAAATTGGAGAAGCAGCAGACATTTGAAAAAGATCAATGGTGTAAAGGTTGGTGGTACGATTTCCTTTCAACAGATCAATTCCTTCAAGATCTCTTACAAAACATGAATGACTTCTTAAAGCGACCTCCAAGTCTGAATCACAAAATTGCCCAACCGAGAACAAGTTATGTCCCAAGCCATCAACAAAAGAGACTCTGGTGATGATTATATTTCCCCAATGAAGATCACCATAGCCTAGAATTGCCACAACATGATCATTTCCAAATCGAACAGTTCCCATGAAACGCCATACAAAGTTCTTGAGAAGGCTTTGATTCCCAGTCATATGTTTGGAACAGCCCGAGTCCACGCACCAGAGACAAATTTCAACAGCCTGCCAATGATAAGAGAAACAAATATTTTGGCAACCGATGAAATAGGCTCCTGTAGGGTTAGAAGATAATTAAGCCGTATCACATACCGACGTTTCACTGTCAGTATGAGATCTACTAGTGTCGATAATTTTGCCACTATAGTCAAAATTTCTACCAGTAGGCAACCATTTAAAGGTGAGTCTAAGGCTACTAGGCTTAGCAAGACTTTCTGTGGACCCTACATGCGTACTTTTTGGAACATACACCTTAGCCTTAGGAGTGTGTTGTTGTTCACTGACTGACAGCTTGTCAATTCGAGTGTAACCACCATAATTCAAACCATTCATAGTCAAACCACAAGCATCATGACTAAAAGTAAAGAAACATTTATTACATTTAGCACAAATAACTTCAGATTTTTCATTCCAAATAGCAAGCTTAAAGTCATTACATTCAGATGAATTAGGTTTCTGATTATGATTAAAAAGCGGTAAATTCCTAGGGTGTTCTTCTACTTCCACATTATTGATCTTGGGGCGACTACTTCTAGAGGCAAAAGGGACCCTTTCATTCCTTGTATTGCTCGTAGGCTGTGGCCTTCTACTCTTAGTGTAGTTGTTTATTCCTGTAGAAGAAGACACGCGTCTATTAGAATTAGCACTTTTTAAATCAATAACTTGTGGTTGAGTTATAGTGATCGGTTTTGTCCTAACGCTTGATGTACGTTGTTTGCTAGGCATAGAGGGAGAACTAACACGAAACATTCGTGGGGCAATCACAGCAGTTTTCGTTCCAGTAACCTTGGGAAAAGGTGTCACAGCAATACGAGTGGGTCCCGAGGTTGCTTGTTTCTGGATCATCGTATCCATAATCGAGCTAGGTTCAGAAGTCTTATCTTTTAACAAGGCCTTTAACTTATAGTTTCACAGATTTTATCAATAAGTTTCTGATAGACAGACTTACTTCGTTCAACAGCCCGCTTATATGAAACAACAACATATTCTGAATCTGTAATCTTAGCCTTAAGCTTCTGAACATTACCACCACTAGCACTCTCTAACCCTGACGAGGCCAAATTCGTTTCCGAAACCCCTCCTAACTGAGCCTGCAACCGTGCGATAGTTTGTTGCATTTCATTGTGAGCTTTTTCATACGAAATCTTGTCATATTTGCATTCATCGCATTTTTTGACAAATTTATTCCAAAGATCGGTGAATTCTTTATCCTTTTTAATGACATAAGATTCCATTTTCTCTTTCATAAGATCAAGCTCAGTTTGGAGGTTTTCATTATGCGACATAGAGGTACCTAACTCAACAGGGCTACTATCAATACAATCACGAGCTTTAGAGAGGCGTTCAAGATCGTTTTCCAAAACTTTAATTTTATCAAGAGATTCATCAGCTTCCTTCGTCAATGATTTAAAGTCTTCAACAAAGTTGGCTAATTCTTTTAGAAAAGCGTTTTCCAAATTTCCTAACCGAGCATCAACTTGATTAATAATCGGATTAATATCGTTTTGAAGAATTTTTTGAACCTCAATCTGAACAGGTGATGTAAAATTACCTCCAGTTATTTTTGAATTAACAACACGTTTAAGGATGACAAAGTTATCTTTAAGCTCGTTTAGAAATCGGCGAGTGATACTCAGTTTAGGAGGGTCATCAGACATTTCCTCACTTGGTAGCAAAAGCATTTCAGTACTCGTTTTAGACCGAACAAAAACAGTTGGAGGATTAACTTTCGGATAATAAACGGGTATCACTTCTTTATCAAGCTTTTTATTCTTAAACGAGTCTCTACAGCAAGTTCAGTAGTTTCCTCGGAATCATGCACACTAGGAGGATCATGCTCATCAGACAATAGCACACTACCATTATATAAAGTTTCATTAGTGGCCTGAACTTGCTTAAGGTATCTTGGATTAGGGGGAAGAGGACAACCTAAAGCCATTTTGTAGCGAGTGTAATTTATCTCATTCACTTTTGGTGCGAGCATATTTATCGTCTGCATGGTTTGGCCGCATTTTACTAAAAGGTTGTCTAATTCTCTAATCCTATCCTGCGCTTTGCAAAAATCCTCAAGAAGCCCGTCTTCTCGAATTTTGAAATCATGTTTTAGCTTTTTTCTTTCTTCTTTTAAATCAGAAACAATAGATTTTTCAGTTGAAAGCTGTTTATTAAGAGAAGTGATTTCATCATTCAATTCGCTTATCTTTTTAGCACTACTTAAGTGTAAGGCATTTAATTTCTTAGTGGTGCATTTTTCTTGATAAACCGATGTAGCATGAGCTTGTTCAAGTTCCTTGATTTTAGCATGATGAATCTCAAAACTTTTCTCCCGTTCCTTATATCCCGCAAGCTCAGTGGTCAATTTGGCATTAGTTTCTCTAAACTTATTATTAACCACTGTAGCATGATCTACATCCTTAGTAAGCTTATCAAATAGAGATTTATAATACGCATGTGTCTCATCAGGAAGGGTTGTAGGCTGAGCAACTTGATCCACACTAAGGTCCACACTAGGCTCATTCGAAATAATATTACTATTATTCGTTTGATCCTCGTGTGTCTCAATGTAGGGCTCAAGCATCTCAGTATACTCTTCCTCCTGATTAGACATATTATATATATCATTATCATTAAAACTTGGATGTACCTCAGAAGGACCGTCTGAATCATAGACGGGAGCTCTGTCATCATGCATTCCTGAGGTTGATGCTTGCTGTAAGTTTGCCATCAAGATGTAGTTGGCATTCACCTCTTCTTCCTCGTCATATTCTGCAGCAGAAGCCATAAGATCAAATTCCTCAGCTTGAAGTGGGATTCCTGCCTCTTCTTTTTGTGCTATGAGAAGCTGAGTCTGAAGATAAGCATCATCCCTCTTCCTTTTGGCTATGCAATCTCGAGCATAATGACCAAATCCCCTGCAGTTGTAGCACTGAACCTGACGATTGTTGTTTCCATTTCCCGTACCAGTATTCTCAGCCCTTGCAGCCACAATGTTTCCCATCTGGTTACCAACCGCTGGCACAACTATTAACCCATTCTGATTACCCGCATTCGGAACACCCGGATTTTGACTACGGTTTTGCCCATACTGATTTCCTGCATTGCCAACGGTCTGCCCATCATTCTGACCATATTGTTGAAATTGAGTCCCCGTGTTTCCAGCAACTACCAATTGGCGATCTTGATTCGCATTCATGAAAGGTTGAGCAATCTGCCTATTTCTAGTGTTCGAGGAGATTCTCTGATTGTTGTTGGTGGGGTTAATGGTGAATTTGAATGCCTTTGCAAGAAGGGCAAGACCAGTATTAATAGCATGAGTAGGATCGGTAATGTCATCAAAACAGGCAATGGGTTGTTGTAAGTAATTCATAGCAGCAGGGTGTTGATATCCATAAGCGGTGAGTTGTTGTTGTTGTTGTTGTGGCAGGAAGTTACTTGATGAGGGTTTATGGTAGGGTACCATGGGATATGGCATAGATGATGGAGAGTTTGCCATAAAAGCCAATGGATCTTGTGTCTTGGCACGTCTTTCTTCCCTAACTTCGTTAGCTTCATCTTGATTCATCTTCAAATAGTCATAAACTTGAGTGTAGTCCACGACATGAAGATCCTTGGTTTGATTGACAAGAGTGACATATCGTGACCATTTAGAAGGAAGATTATCAAGAAATTTGATGTTGGCAGCAATTTGTGCAGGTTCATGTTTGTTTCTTCTAAGATGGTTCATGAGGGTTGAAAACCGATGATAATAAGGTTCAATTTTTTCCCCTTCAGTAGACGTAAATTTTTTCCATTCACGAAGCAACTTAGTTTCCTTTTCTTGTAAACCGATTTCACTGCCCTTCATCATTTTCTGAATCCTAAGCCACATCTCGTGTGCGGTTTCACAACTATCGACAGCAGCATAAACATCTTCAGGAAGTCCCATAAGAATGACTTGAATTGCTTGATCATCAGCGTCGAGTTGTTTGGATTCAGCTTCAGTTAATTCTTCATCTGTTTGCTCATGACTTGAGTCAGCTACTGGGTTAGCATTCGTAGGGTCGCCAGGCACAATAATTGTTCTTCTAACATACGGACCCTTTTGAATCGAGTTGACAATCAACTTTCCCAAAGGTTTACATTTTGCATAACGAAGGAGACAACTAGCCCATGTAGTGTAGTTCTCCTTGGTAAGCATGGGTGGACGATTCTCAGTACCCGCAGCATAAATATCTTGTTGAGATGTCATCGTAGAAGTCGTGTGAACAACAGGATCTCAATTCGTAGAAAGCGTGTGGTGATGTTGAAATTCCGAAACTTTTGATTTTTTTTCAGTCCGACAATATATTCCTCAGTCCGACAAAACGGTAAGCTGAAAAAAAATTGTGTATCCCCAAATTTTGAAATTGAGTTCGAGATAGCCAAAAACTAGTAGGGAAAAAATTTGATTTTACTTGACCTAAAAATTTTAACTCTTTTTTTTGATCTTCGTGTAAACTATGTTCTGAGACTAGTCTAGATGGTGGCTAAGACAAAAAATTAATCAAACACAATTTCCATCGGAATGCCCATCGGAATATTCTATCGGAATGTGCTTCTACCGGAATGTCCTACGATCGGAATGTCCTACTATCGGAATCCTAGATCGCAATGATGACCTGTCAGAATGCTTAGATCGGAATGTTCAGATCGGAATGTGGCTAAAATCAATTTGGCAGAGTAACGACTCAAAGTTCCTTAAAAGCCGTCGGAATCCCAGATCGCAAAGAACGATCGGAATGTCCAGATCGGAATAAGGTATCGAAATGTTTAGATCGCAAAGTAGAACCTAGAGGTTATTGCGATCTGGCCTCACTCCCTTTGTACTTTCTGATGGTGAAACTTGCAAGAATTTCGGAAAGATGAAAAAACAAGAAATTTCTCAACTTTTGATCCAAAAGACTTGTGTTTTAGCCAAAACCAAGATGCCCAAATCACTACTACACGATTTAAAGAAGGTGTACGTCTTAGAAACACAAACAAACACGAAATTTGTTTGATGTTTTGGCGAAAAACAGTCAAAATCACACGAAATGCTCAAATACGAATCCCTTGGCGAATGATACCACTTGTTGGATTGTAACACACGACTTATAAGAACAAGAAATAAAGATGAAGATTAAACCAAAAAAGAAAGATTAGATTAGATGAAGGAAAAGAGAAAAAAAGGTTGTGAATTCCTAGTGAGAGAAACACATATGTTTCTCTCTCTACAAAACAAAGGAATGGAAAACACACACACAAATGAGGCTTAGGAGGCCTTTTATACTAAGTATTAAGTGTTTAGGAGGCCTTCCTCATTTGTGTGTTCGGGACTAATTCCCGTTACATAAACATTAATAACTAAGAACTCTCGACACCGTTGAATAGTATTTTTCACGAGCTTCGCAACGGTATATTATATGACCATCACTTTAAATACGACTAACATCTTATTTTACGATCCAAGTATCCCTGACAAGGTAATTGAAGTGGATTTCCAATGCAAGAAACGAGAACTAAATTGGAGGTCAGGAAGTTGGTCAAAAACATGTTACAACAGTCGGAGGTCAAAACAGTTTTGTAATCAGCCTGTTTTCTTTTTAAGTTTTGGGTTGTTTGGGGTACTTAGGGTTACATTGGGATCTTCTCACGAACATGAGAGATGGTTTATATATTTTAGTAAGTATCTGCACTTGGGCTAAGATTTATATATATATATATATATATATATATATATATATATATATATATATATATATATATATATATATATATCGGGGCCTTAACAGTATCTTTAAGGTTAGGGCAAGTGGGAGGTGTTAGCTAACATATGTAAGGGTATGAATATTCCTTTTACAGAAACCATGGGTATGTTTAGGTGGACGTTTGACTTAAAGTTTTGAGACCTAAAATTGGGACTGTTTTGTGTAAAATATGAACGGGATAGTTATTAAACTTAACCAAGTTAAGGACTTGTTAGGGAAGGATAATGGGGTGATTAGAGCTTATCAATGAGGTATTTATATGGGAATAGGCTAGATGTCCATCATAGGTTGATTAGCCATCTTAGTGATTGGTTCATGTATTGATTGCGTGTTTTTAGTTTGTTAGCTTGTTGCTAGTGCGAGGACTTGTGAAGAAGCAATCAGGTGAGTTTCATAGTCCCATGTTTACTATTGATTTTGACTTCCAGATGGGATGGAAGAGACACTGTGTTATGTTTTTTATAAATTGATGTTGTGAATGTTTTTAAGGTTTGAGATGGACTTGTGTGTACATTATGTGATTAATTGCTATGTGATTCTTGTTCGTGTATGATTTGGATGGGAAAGGTACATAGGTGTATGGGCGCCTATGGTACCATGTTGTTGGTAAGGCGTGATGCCTTGGAAATTATGGTTGTTGGTAAGGCGTGATGTCTTGGAAATTATAGTTGTTGGTAAGGCGTGATGCCTTGGTAATTGTGGTTGTTGGTAAGGCATGATGCCTTGGAATTGTGATGATTGATTGAACTTGAATGCTAGTTGTTAATACATAATTGTAGCGCATTGTCCATATGTTATTGTGTTGATGGTTGTTATTCACAGCTTGTAACTGATTTGGCGTTGGAGTCTAAACCTATGACTCTCACCAACTTTATGTTGACGTGTTTTAGTGTCTCTTTCAGGTGTGAATATGGTTAAGCTTGAGGATATAAGTGGCTAGACTTGGATGCCTTAGGATTGCATATAGAAGGAGATCCCCGTTCCTTCTTAGTTTACCTTTATGTTTTTTTGATAAGTGATACATGTTGGCACCTATATGTTTGTTTGGTTTATGTTTATTGTTTGTCTTGGGTAAGTGGTAGGACTGTTACCTACTTACCTAGACTCCTGCTATTTTGAGATATTGTCATGACCTTTGTGTCGCCATTTATGACATTATAGTTGCATTTTAGTTTTCTCTATAGAGACACTGTTTGTTGTGATGATATTCATACGTCGCGCCCCATATTCCGCCATGGTGGGGTGTGACAGAATGGTATCAGAGACAATGGTTATAGAGAATTAGGTTGCCTAGTCGCGTAGCCTAGTCTATAGCTTAAGGGTCCCTACATATAGGCGTCATAGGAGTATGTGTGCATTTTATAATAATTGATGTGTTTGGATGTTATTTATTACGATGTTTTGACTAGTATGAATTGAACCATAGTAATTTCATACTTAGCCACATGTTATTTTTCTTTTCGGGATGTGACTAGTGCTGGTTGAACCATAATCATCCACGCTAGTCATTGTCGTATTTTTCTTAAATTGTACATTATAGCACATAATTTGGTACATGGTAGTTTTATATCTTTTGTTGGGTTATTTTATGTACCTGAGGTACAGTATTTTTCTTTTGATGTTTAAGTCATGTTCCCTAAGAATCATGTGGTGGTTCGAGTTAGTAGGAGTAGGTGGATATGAAGGATTTTATGATGTTTCCACTCTTATGGGCGACATGACTTATAACTGATTATGTTTTCGTTTTGGATTTAGTCTAGGCTGTTTTAGCTAGACTATGGATTTTTGTATTCTAAGAGTTTTATTATGTTATTTTTATAGATGGTGTTTTGGACCTTATTGGTTATGTGGTTATAAGCTTATGTGAGTAGATGGATTTATGTGTTATATGTTGTATTGATTCTTATAAGTGTCATCATAGGAGGGAGTGCATTGGGGGGGGAAGGGTAATTGTATAAGTATGGTGGCCAACATAGTTATACAAGTACCACAACTTCAATGGGTTCGTATGATTGCATGAAAGAGGGTTAGTACATGCTTGTATATGATGAGATGTAGAATTTGGGTATACGTATAATTTATAGGTTTATGTAATGGCTGCGTATGAGATGGCTATCGTTCTTTTTGTGTTATATGTTTTGGGTTATAGTTGTGTTGTGTGATTGTGGGGTCACACGATAGGGTTTGGTATTGGAGGTGGGCTTTATGCCTTGTTGTGGCACGGTGAGATGGTGATTACTCGTATGGAAAAACGAGCGTATAAAGCGATTGATTGACTTGACATGTGTTGTCCCTTTTATATGAATGATATAATACACGAATTATTAAGGAAGAAAGGAAGATATGAGATGAATTGTAGAGAGAGAAACTAGAGAGAGAAAAGAGAGAGAAGTGTGTGAACTTGGTGAGATTAGATTAAGAAAAGTGAGAAATACAAATGACCATCCACCCTCCTAACATGCTAGGAGGGTAGTATATATAGTCCACCCACATGCGGGCTTTAATGGACTATATATTGGGCCGGGCTTGTCTTTTGGACTTTAATTAGTTTAAATCCAAGCCCGTGAACCACGACTAAATAACTATCTTTTACAACGTTCTAACTAATGTTACAATAATAACCTATGACCGAGCATTCTTGTTTGACTCAATATTTTGAGGCTAACAATCTCCCCCAATGTGAGGTCATTCCTCTTTGATATTTGGATTCCAATGGAGATTTATGAATTTCGTCATAAATGAGTCTTGAACGTGTAACAGTAGTTTTGTTCCTTCATGCTGTGATCTTTGAGCCTTTGTCGTTGTCTTTCGACTTTGTCTTTAAGTCTTGAGATCTTCAAATCATCCTTGACTTGTCATTTCCTTGTTGCGATCTTGTGTCTTTATCCACATGCTCACACTATCAATTGTTGGATAAGTCTTTGGGCATGAATATGTGGTTGTGAATCTTTGACTTTGCTGAGTACACCGTGACGCCACCTTCTCGAGACAAAACATAGACACGGACTGAATGGCTTTGACATTCGTCCTAAATCGGTAGCGTTTTACCTCCGGTCGGTGAAGACCGTTATACGATATTAAATATCGTACCTGTGATCAGGTAGATTCAATTAAGAATCTCCTTGACAGGGTTTCGCGGCTGTACTAGCCGTTCTCTTTACTCGACCGTCTCAAAGCAAGACTGCGAACATAAAGAGTGAATCAATTGGATAAATATCCGCTTGATTAAAGTCGTCAATTAAAATTCCTAGAACAAGTTTGATTCATTAAGAATCTTACCATTGTTGCTTTCCAGTTGACACAAGTTTGATTCATAAGAATCTCACAAGTTACCTACCGTAGCGCTGTTTGATGTTGACGCTAGAAGGATTTCCATTCGTCACTGTGAATATTAATAAATATCACTCTGAATGTTCTGGCAAGACCATAAAGATATTGCGTAGAAACCTGAAACGAGTTTGAATCAATTCAGAATCAAACCACTGTTGCTTTTCAGTTTTACATATGTTCAATTCATAAAGAATCTTGCATATGACCTACCGCAGTGCTGTTTGATGTTAACACTGGAAGGATTTCCACTCATCATTGTGAATACTAAGTAGTATCACTCTGAGTGTTCTAGCAATATCACAAGGATATAGCGTAGGACTCTCTTGATCTTCATCCGTGTGTCCTAACGAGATTTGATTGATCTCTTGGCTCTAGACTCGATTTGTGCACTTTTAGTGGTCGGAGGCTGGAGCAGATGCCACCTATTCAATATCAACAATCTCGGAGTGAGAAAGTCAATAGAAGTCGTGTTGATCTCCGTGACAATAAAACAAACTTCTTTTGAGAGAAGCCTGAGTAGCTAGGAAAGGGTTGTGCTTCACATCACTGGGTCCATGATGAGTTTGTCTTCATGATGAGTTGACCCAGTTTCTGCCTAAGTTGTATGAAAGGCTTCTTTCTTTAGACCCTTTATCCTTACATTTCTTTTTCATTCTTCAACCCCTTCAATGCTTACCAAGACATCATTACTAGCACCTTGTTGTGATTGTTCCAGTGCTAGCATCAGTACTTAGTCGGCATTCAGCTACGTTCACATTCTACTCCATCTTTCCTAAGGACTTCTAATAATCTATTGGATTGTCCCTGGGAAGATCCCTCCGGTTCTGGTTGGATCATAGGACTTAAACCTATCCACCCTTTTGACACCAATAACGTCGTGAATTAAAGATGTTGTGGGTATTTGATCGTAACCATGAAAACCACTTTAAATTCTAACAAAGTGTTTGAAAAACATTTAACACCTTGCTAGTTTTGTCGTTTCAGAAATGCTCCCCCTTCACATGTGCATCGATAATCGAAAGTGTTTCGCACATGTAGGTAAGAGTGAAAGTGCTTGAGTCTTATATTAGATCACATTTTAATCACATTTTCTCCCCCTATCTCTAATATATAAAATCTTTTGATATTAGAGATACCAAATTTGATTAAAATATATTTTGAAAAATAGTCTTGAAATCTCCGGGAGAAAGATGTGTTAATCTTTTGCATGAAGTTTAAAATGCTCCCCCTCAAAAATTGATCCAATTGAATTGTCATTGTGAGGATATGATCCATATTTCGCTTTTTGAGGATGGGAGTTGTTGAACACACAATTTTTGAAAGATTTTGAATAATCATTGAGAAATTCTTGAAAAAATTGTGTTCAACGCTTTTTGAAAAATCCTATTTCTTTTTGTCGAAGAGGTTTTTCTGAAGCATAAACTTGAGTTCATAGACGTTGAATGTCATGACAAATCCACTCAAGTGTAAGAAGATTTCTCTGCTTTTGCTAAGGGTAAGGGCACGAAATCGTACACTCCCCCGTGAATATAGTTCCGGGTTGCAATCTGAAAGTAATTACAAGCCATTGTGTTGAGCTCAAAACGTTGAATGTTTTGTGACAAGCTCAACCCGTGATAGATTGCTCTACCCGTTGTTTGGAAATGTTTGTCCAAAATAGACAATTTCCTTTATTAAAAGAAGAAATGACATGTTTTGAAAAATATTTACAACTTTCATTCGAGCTTTATGTACACACCCGTGTCGTTATTGAGCGACATTTCTAGGCACGTCCATATTATCGATACTGAAAGACATGTCGAGAAGAATATTTTTGGATTTTGAAAGATTTTTTATTTTGTGTTTTGCTTTTATATGTTTTATATTTTTGTATTTTGCTTTTTCAAAGATATTTACAAGTTGATGTTTGATAGATAAATCAAGCAGGCACCTTTGCCAGAATCTCCAGGTCTGCTGGAGTCAAACATCTCATACCAATTTGCCTAACGAGGTACTCAAACCTATCTTTCGACAGAGCTTTCGTAAACAAGTCGGCTAATTGGTAATCCGTTCCAACAAAGTATAATTCAACGATACCTCTTTCAACTTGTTCCTTTATGAAGTGGTATCTGACATCGATGTGCTTCGTGCGGGAATGCTGTACCGGATTACAGGAGATGGCTATGGCCGACTTTGAGTCACAGTACATAGGTACTTTATCAAAGTGGAAGCCATAATCCGTGAGTTGTGTTCTCATCCATAGAACTTGAGCACAACACGCAGATAGAGACACATACTCCGCTTCGGCTGATGAAAGTGACGTGCAATCCTGCTTCTTGGAAGACCATCCCACAAGCTTATCTTGACCTAGAAATTGTGCACCACCAGAAGTACTTTTTCGTGTATCAAGACACACTGCATGATCAGAATCTGAATAGGCCGTTAGAAAGAAACTGGTTTCCCTCGGATACCAGAGTCCCAAATGAATGGTATTCTTGAGGTACCGAAAGATCCGTTTAACCTCCTTGAGGTGCTTTTCAGTGGGTCGTGCTTGATAACGTGCACAATAACACGTAGCATGATGAATATCAGGTCTGCTTGCTGTCAAGTACATGAGGGACCCGATCATGGAACGATATCTCGTTTGATCTATGGGTAATCCCTCCAAGTCAGCATCTAGCGATGTGGTTGATAATGGTGTCCCAACGGGGTCACATGAAGTCATACCATGCTTTTTGATTATCTCTTGACAATACTTAGCTTGGTTAATGAAGATACCACTTGGGGATTGGTGAACTTGAATTCCTAGAAAGAATTTTAGTTCGCCCATCATAGACTTTTCAAATCTGCTGTGCATTACTTTTTCAAACCATTTTGAAAGTTTTGGGTTTGTAGACCCGAAAATAATGTCATCAACATAAATTTGCACAAGCAGAATGTCATCCCCATATTTATAAGTGAACAAAGTTAAATCAATGGAACCTTTTGAGAAACCTTTGGAGACCAGAAATTTCGAGAGCTCGTCGTACCACGCCCTTGGAGCTTGCTTGAGTCCATATAGTGCTTTGTGGAGACGATACACCTTGTCAGGATAATGAGGATTGACGAATCCTTCCGGCTGCGTGACATAAACTTCTTCCTTCAAAGGACCGTTAAGAAACGCCGTCTTTACGTCCATTTGATAAACGATGAATCCCTTATGTGCAGCATAAGCAAGAAAAATCCTGACCGCTTCCATTCGAGCTACTGGTGCAAATGATTCTTCGAAATCAATACCCTCTTTCTGTCCATACCCTTTAGCCACAAGCCTAGATTTATTCTTGATGATCGTATTCTCTTCATCCATCTTGTTTTTCCAGATCCAACGAAGATTTAATGGAGTCACATCGTATGGTCTGTCAACAAGTTCCCAGACTTTTAGTCTTTCAAATTGTTGAAGTTCATCCGTCATCGATTCAATCCAAGCATGATCAGCCATGGCTTCTTTGATGTTTTTCGGTTCAGCAGTACTCACGGCGAGTGCGAACATACAAACATCGCCATCGGTTTCAAGCTGTCGTCTTGTACGAACGGGCTGTGAAGGGTTTCCAATTACGTGAACCAAAGGATGATCTCGGGTCCAATGATGTGTTGAAGGATGTCGTTGGTAGAACGTATGCATATTTGACGGATCAACATGGCGAGTAGAAGACTCTCCAGTTTCGTGTACCGGTGTACCGAATGGGTTGATAAATTCGTCTTCGTCAGATAATGCATCGTCTGCTTGATTTGTATTCTCTGGAGCAATGACAGTAGTTGTGGATGTTGTAGGATCGATTGTTGAAGTGATATTCGGAGGAGGTAAATCTGCAACAACCCGTGTTGAAGTAGATGAAGTTGTATCCTTTTGTTGATGATGATCGGTATCACCATTCGTATCATGAGTGACAGCGGAAGACTTCGATACAACTTGTTTCTCCCCCGTGAAATATTCATCATACATTGGTCCATATAACATTTCCAACTCTTCAATTGTCGTGTCGACTGTCATATCAGCTCTAGGAACATTTTCTGGAACCAGCGTTGAACTTGACGGTTCATTGCTGTGGTCTTGAGCTTCGAGTTCCGTGCGGTTGTGAACGAAAGTCGTTTGTCGTTGTGGATCGGGACTTAAACTGTTTTGTTCAAGTGCCATCTCTTGAGATTCATCAAATCGGATGTGAATAGTCTCGACAATCAATTTTGTTCTTTTGTTGAACACTCTATATCCCTTAGACTGAGTTGCATATCCCACAAGAATACATGCATCACCTTTTTCTTTCATCTTATCCAAATTTTCACCATCTCGTATAATGTAACAAGTACATCCAAAAACATGAAGGTGTTTGAGTGAAGGTTTTCGATCATGAATTATGTGATATGGTGTCTTTTCGTGTCTTGGGATAATTAAGGAGCGGTTTTGTGTGTAGCATGCGGTTGACACGGCTTCGGCCCAAAAGTATAGTGGAAGTTTTGAAGCGGATAATAATGTTCGAACAACTTCAACCTGAGTGGACACGGTTTGTCACTTTGGTGAAACAACAAGAAAAGTTAGACGAGGTCTCATATCATCGACTCTTTGACATCTTGAAGCAATTTCAGAATGAAGCAAATGAAATTCGAGCTGAACGTGTTGCCAAGACGGCTAATCCACTTGCTTTAGTGACTACCACTCAACATGTTCAAGATCCTCACTCTCGTGCTCCTAAGCCATACTCCAATACATCATCTTCACCACGATATTCCACATCATCTAAGTCTTCATCTTCCACAAAATCTCGAGGTAAAGCGCCAAGAGCACCATCACCACCATCTGAGTCCTCATCTGAAGAAGATAGTGATGAAGACCAAGCTCAAAAGAACCGAGAGATGAAACAACAAATTGCTTACATAATGAAGACTTACAAGAAAATCTACAAACCCACCAACAACAATCTTCGCACATCATCAAACACAAAGAACCGATATGTTGAGAGTCCTCCAAGGTATGACACACGTCGACGTGGTGAAAGTCCTTCTAGGTATGATCGACATAATCCAACACATGTTGAGGGTTCTGCAAGATATGATCGACAAACTGCTAAGTATGATGCTCAGAGGATTGCTGCTGCTACTGGGAATAGGGAAACGGTTGGAAGTCAAGTGGTTCAGCAGAGTGGGATTCAATGTTTTAATTGCCAAGGTTATGGGCATATGGCAAAGGAATGCAGGAAGCTGAAAAGGGTTAGAGACTCCAGCTATCACAAGGAAAAGATGCTGCTATGCAAGAAAATGGAAGCAGGGGTTAAATTGTCAGCTGAGGAAGGAGCCATGCTTGATGATACTGATGATGAAGATTCTGATCAAGAGCTTGATGCACATTACTCGTACATGGCAAAGGTTGAAGAAGTTCTCAAAGTCACTGAAGATGACAATGGTCCTATCTTTGACACTGAGCCAATCGATAAGGTACACAATTGTTGTCCCTTTTATATGAATGATATAATACACGAATTATTAAGGAAGAAAGGAAGATATGAGATGAATTGTAGAGAGAGAAACTAGAGAGAGAAAAGAGAGAGAAGTGTGTGAACTTGGTGAGATTAGATTAAGAAAAGTGAGAAATACAAATGACCATCCACCCTCCTAACATGCTAGGAGGGTAGTATATATAGTCCACCCACATGCGGGCTTTAATGGACTATATATTGGGCCGGGCTTGTCTTTTGGACTTTAATTAGTTTAAATCCAAGCCCGTGAACCACGACTAAATAACTATCTTTTACAACGTTCTAACTAATGTTACAATAATAACCTATGACCGAGCATTCTTGTTTGACTCAATATTTTGAGGCTAACAACATGTATGATAACGAGTATGTTTGGGAGATTCGATAGGTATACATATTCGGATGTATATATACTAATAGATGTTATGTTATGATTTACGGTCGTTCGGTAGTTATTATAACTTGAACGTACCTAGTACTCTCTTGTGTTTAAACAATTTATTAGAGCTCGAGTTTGGTGGAGTTTCAACGAAGTTTTGAATTTTTTGAAGTGTGTCTTGTAGCGTATTCCTTGAGTTTCGTATTTCACGTGGACGTTTTAAAATTGTGTTTTTGGTTTCAAGTCTATTGAAATAACTTGGGATTTCTTTTGAGATAATGAAATCTTTTGTGTTGGGTCTTGTATTTCTTTTGGTCGGTATATAATGAGTTAGATGGTTGGTTGTATTCGGTAAAATAAGGGTAAGGTGTTGGAGTCGTGTTTGAAAAAAGATGTAACATAAAATTCTTTTCAATCAACACTTATATGTTTCAAATTCTAAAAGACTTTCTTTAAAATAAAGCGAAGTAAAAATTTCTTTCTACCTACATAGTTTATATAATTGAGTTTGACCGATTTATGTCATTTATAATTATTTATACAAGGTTAAATTGAGTTTATGAAGATTACACATACAATTACATTTTTCATTTAAAAGGATTGCATTAATCACTAAGTTTATTCTTTAATTTAAAACAACTAGTATAAAATTATTTTGGTCATAACTTGTTCGTTTTTAGAGCTTTTTGAGTGATTCAAAAGCCATAAATTATGTACTCGGAACGTACTTTTCAAATATTCAGAAAGTATAGTCATGGGAGGTCAGTGGACTGGTCGGAGTTGTTGTACAAGTTTTGGGTTCAAGGTTGATTTGTGAATAGTAGTTTATTTTATTTGGGGTGCACGGGATACCTAGTCTTTGGGTTGGGTTTTGAGATTGCCTAGAAGGTTGTTTGTAGATGGTTTGAGTCACATAGACGTGGGGGGTAATAATAAATGGATAAAAAAAAGATATATATTCTTTTGGAAAGTCGATCTTTTGCACGGTTTAAATGATATGTCGCGGGGCGTAATATGTTTTGGTTGCTATTGGGTGTTTCTGGGATTATTTTTCGTTGTCATGGGTCATCTTGAATTGATACACGTTTTGGGTTTGAGTTTTCTCTTGAGTCTCGTGGTTTTGACTGATTTTAAATTGGTGCACGTGAAATGTCGTTAGTTATCTGTGGGTTTGATTCGTCGATCGTATCTAGTGGATTCAGGATGTATTTTTGGTTACGTATTGATTGGGAACGTTGAGGTAGTCATATGAAAGACTTGGTCGCGCCTACACGATTAAGTAGGTGGCCATGAGAGAACGGTCGGAATACCCTTAGCAAGGAGGAAAGAGGTTCGTAGACGAACTAATGTGGGCATGAGGTCTATTAGGAGTGCCAAGGGAGATGAATAGAGATTTGTGAAATGTATGGATATTGGCACAAGTAACGTGCCATAGACAGTGTTGGAAGGGGATATTGTTCGTAAGGCATGTATGTTTTCTAAAAAAAATTCCTGAAATTTAGTAGGTTTGCCTATTATTTTGAGATAGAACCATGAATAGAGCAAGTAGGAGAAGTGAGAGGAGTAGGAGTTAGTGCCTTTCCAAGGAAATTGTTGATGGAATGATTTCTAGAACAAGAGTTGATGGAAATTTGCAACGGATGCAAGGTAAAAGTCGAGTTGCTTAGTAGTAGATTGGATGAGGAAAGCGGTTGAGTGGTCTGATCAGAGGAAGCATTGGTCTTTAAAAATGCGTATAGAATTTTGCAAATAGATCGAGGTAGGAATTTATTCGTATTGCCGCTGAGAGAGGGTGCAAGGAGGACATAGTTGAAACTGCTAAGAATGTTGTATGAACGCTTTGGGTTTATGGTTATGCATTTGGCTTCGCCAAAGCACTAGCGGTTTTCACGGTGTCAATGAGCCAAGTGTGCATGAATGTGTATAAACGAGTTTTCATCGGGAGCATTGACGACATCTTGATCTACTCAAATCTGAGAAGGAGCGAATTATGTGTTGGTTTTGGAGTGGAGTTATACGTGAGATTTTCGAGTGTGAGTTTTAGTAATAAGTTTACGATGATGAGTAGTTAGAGATGATGACATATCATGGAACCAGCAAGGGGCGAAGTGAAGAAGGATGAGGAAGCATTTTGGAGGCTGAAGAAGTGGATTGGATAATGAGCCTATCTTGGCATTATCGAAAGGACTAGATGAATTCGCGAAGCATGACGATACATGGAGCAAGGATTTGGACGTGTACGAGGACGACAAAGAAAGGAGATTGCTTATACGTTGCAGGAACTGAAGATTTGGAAGAACTGGATAGACTTAGTTAGTGGAGCTGGATTGTTATATCTGCCTAGAATGCTAGAGGCATTTGGGGTACGAGACGTAGAGAATGATCTATACGGATCATGAACGTCTCCAACACATATTTAATCACCTTGATTGAACATTTGGCAAAGGTGATGGGTGGAGTTAATTGATGAAAGAAAATTGCAAGGCCAAGTACCATCCGGGAAAGGCAAGCATGGTTGATGAGACATGGAATAAGAAGAATGAAGTGAAGCTGAGAAGAACTTGAACTATATGGATGACGTATTAGGATGGTTTGGATGAAAGATGTAGGTTGCACGAGTTGAGTTGTCTAAAGCAGAGAACGCGTCAACATGTATGTTGCGTGGCTTGGACAATCATATGGAGAAAGGGACGTAGACTATACTTCCTACATAGATAGGAGTAGCTTAGAAAGGGGCGATGTAAGGACGAAGTTGGTGGAAGGGATACATAATGCGTTGGAGGATTAAGTACGATGAGAGTTGGGTGATAGTCGATAGACTGACTAATTCATCGCCTATTTCAAGAGGAATGAGAAGTCACGTAGTTGGGAAGTTGGAAGAACTAATGGATATGTGAAAGACCGTCATAGGTCACTTTGTAAAGAAATTGGAATTTTAAGTGGTTTGGAGTACGGACTAAAGGGAGTTGATGAACATGATTGGATATGAGTATATCCGGCTAACTGGAAAAGGATAGGCAAGTGAGATATTGTACAACCTTAGGAGTCACACTGAGGACATGAGTGATTGATTTAGAGGGAGTTAGAAAACTCTTTAGCAATGGCTGAGTTTTCATATAACGATAGTTATCATACTAGAAGTCGATAAATGCCATTTGAGGCACTATATGAAAGGATAGGGTGAGTTGTCCCCATTGTGGACTAGAATTGGTAAAAGAGGCTACTAATGTGGTAATGGTGTTTGTGGAAAGGATGAGAGAAACAAGGGATGTTATGTAGAAAAGGAGGAAACCACTAGAGTTAGTGACAAAGTTATGTAGGGAGTTTCACCCATAGTAACGGGTGGTATGTTTTGGTAAAATAGAAGAGTTGATGTAGAGTTTTGTAAGTCTATTTATGATCTTTAGAAAGATCGGACCAGTAGCTTATGAGTATATAATTACCTGGGGGAAATTTAGTGGTATACATGATATATTTCATGTATTGAGATTGGTAAAGGTTGTTTGAGAATGCATTTCGCATGTACGGTTATTCGGGACTTGTGTTAATAAGAGTCTTTGTTTTATCAAAGAGTCATCTGTGAGATTTATTGACTGTGAGGTCAAGAGTTTGGCAATGAGTTTAATTATTTTTGGTTTGTATATGTGGTATTTTGAAACTTGAACTGAAGTTCACGTGGAAATGAGAGGAGTTCATTTAGAACAAGTATCCTCGTGTGATTTGTTGTTTGTGTGTTGATCCTAAGGAGTAAATCTCGGGACGAGATTTATATTAGGAGGGAGTGATGTGACAACCCTGGTTTTGAGGTTCGTCACTTAGTTTTATTTTGTGCTAGTTACGTGTCTTTACGTGTTTATGTGCTAATTGGTGTGAATAGATTGTGGTTTTGATATCGTTTCCGGTACGGGGTACCTTGTGAATGAAACAATGTGTGATGATTTCATGTTCATGAGTTCACATGGTAGTGACTATGAAATGAGATGGTGTTATTTAGTGGTTTTACGTATACGTATATGTATTATAGAAAATCGTACTTTTACGATTTACGGTTTAGCATTTAGAGGTCTCAGATGAGGTAATTAGTCATATGGATATTTTTCGGGATGGTTTTAAGTCATTTAGGACTTAGTTATAAAGTTTATTTCAAAATTTGAGATTTTTTATAAAAGTGTATATTTTACGACTTTTACGGTAAAACGCGTAAATTTGACTAGTTTTACAGTTTTGAGGTTTTGGAGGCTTTAGGAGCTGAAATAAATTAAGGTAAATGAAGGTAATACTAATAACATAATTTTAAATAATAAAATAAAAAAAACGAATTTGATGGGGGTTAGGTCGGTTTGGCCGATTAAAGAAAAGAAAAAAAGGAAAAAAAGAGAAAAAGAAAAGTTGTATTGGGCTTGGACTGGTGCAGTGTATTAAAACAATATTAGTAAAAAAACATACGATTAATCATAAAAAAAAGAAACGCAGCCATGGAGGAAAGAAAAAGAGAAGAAGAAAAATTAGGGTTTTAAAAATCTTGATTTTTGATCAATTGAAGGTACAATCTTGTTTAATGTTTGTTCTTATTTAATTAAACATGTATACATCAACATATGGTGGATTTAGGTTAGGGTTTATATTAAAGTCTGTATTCTAATGATATATTAATGATTACATAAATTAGGGCTTGTAATTAATGGGATTAGGGTTAATTAATTAAGTTAATTTGATTAAACCCGTTTTTAAAAACTGGGCAGAATTTTTGGGTCATTGTTTTGATCATATAGGGAGTTCTACAAACTCTTATTTTACGATCCAAGTATCCCTGAAAAGGTAATTTAAGTGGCTTTCCAATTCAAGAAACGAGAACTAAATTGGAGGTCTGGAAGTGGGTCAAAAACAGGTTACAACAGTCGGAGGTCAAAACAGTTTTGTAATCAGCCTGTTTTCTTTTTAAGTTTTGGGTTGTTTGGGGTACTTAGGGTTGCATTGGGATCTTCTCACGAACATGAGAGATGTTTTATATATTGTAGTAAGTATCTACACTTGGGCTAAGGTTTTGGTCTAGGGTAAGACCCCTTAATTGTAACAAACGTTTAGTATGTTTAAAATCAGGAAAATATGGAATGACAAAAGTATATATATATATATCGGGGCCTTAACAGTATCTTTAAGGTTAGGTCAAGTGGGAGGTGTTAGCTAACATATTTAAGGGTATAAATATTCCTTTTACAGAAACCATGGGTATGTTTAGGTGGACGTTTGACTTAGAGTTTTGAGACCTAAAATTGGGATTGTTTTGTGTAAAATATGAACGGGATAGTTATTAAACTTAACCAAGTTAAGGACTTGTTAGGGAAGGGTAATGGGGTGATTAGAGCTTATCAATGAGGTATTTATATGGGAATAGGCTAGATGTCCATCATAGGTTGATGAGCCATCTTAGTGATTGGTTCATGTATTGATTGCGTGTTTTTGGTTTGTTAGCTTGTTGCTAGTGCGAGGACTTGTGAAGAAGCAATCAGGTGAGTTTCATAGTCCCATGTTTACTATTGATTTTAACTTCCAGATAGGATGGAAGAGACACTGTGTTATGTTGTTTATAAATTGATGCTATGAATGTTTTTAAGGTTTGAGATGGACTTGTGTGTACATTATGTGATTAACTGCTATGTGATTCTTGTTCATGTATGATTTGGATGGGAAAGGTACATAGGTGTATGGGCGCCTATGGTACCATGGTTGTTGGTAAGGCATGATGCCTTGGAAATTATGGTTGTTGGTAAGGCGTGATGCCTTGGAAATTATGGTTGTTGGTAAGGCGTGATGCCTTGGTAGTTGTGGTTGTTGGTAAGGCGTGATGCCTTGGAATTGTGATGATTGATTGAACTTGAATACTAGTTGTTAATACATAATTGTAGCGCATTGTCCATATGTTATTGTGTTGATGGTTGTTATTCACAGCTTGTAACTGATTTGGCGTTGGAGTCTAAACCTATGACTCTCACCAACTTTATGTTGACGTGCTTTAGTGTCTCTTTCAGGTGTGAATATGGTTAAGCTTGAGGATAGAAGTGGCTAGACTTGGATGCCTTAGGATTGCATATAGAAGGACATCCCCATTCCTTTTTAGTTTACCTTTATGTTTTTTGATAAGTGATACATGTTGGCACCTATATGTTTGTTTGGTTTATGTTTATTGTTTGTCTTGGGTAAGTGGTAGGACTGTTACCTACTTACCTAGACTCCTGCTATGTTGAGATATTTTCATGACCTTTGTGTCGCCATTTATGACATTATAGTTGCATTTTAGTTTTCTCTATAGAGACACCGTTTGTTGTGATGATATCCATACATCACGCCCCATATTCCGCCATGGTGGGGTGTGACACAATGATGGGCAAGGTATCATTTTCTTAGGTCTTCAGATATCTCAGAGTCCCAGAGGCATCTTTATCAATCAATCCAAGTATGCCCTTGAATCGCTTAAGAAGTATAAGATGGAATCTTGCGACCCCGTGGATACTCCAATGGTGGAACGAACTAAGCTAGATGCAGATCCACATGGGATTGCCGTTGATCTGACACTTTATCGGGGAATGATCGGTACCCTTCTGTATATCACAGCTAGTCGACCTGATCTTCAGTTTGCTATATGTATGTGTGCTCGGTATCAAACTCGGCCAACCGAGTTACACTTAGCAACTGTTAAACGGATTTTTCGGTATCTTAAAGGAACCATTAATCGGGAACTTTGGTATTCGAAAGACTCTTCAATTACACTCATGGCATACGCAGATGCGGATCACGCGGGCTGTCAAGATACCAGGCGTAGCACGAGTCGAACTTTGCAACTACTAGGAGATCGACTAATCAGTTGGGCATCCGAAAGGCAGAAAAGCGTTGCAATTTCAAATACGGAAGCAGAATACATAGCTATGTCCGATTGTTGTGCTCAAATTCTTTGGATGAGATCGTAATTAACCTACTATGGTCTAGGTTTCAACATAATTTCGATGTACTGTGACAACAAAAGTGCAATTGCCTTATGCTGCAACAATGTTCAATTCTCCCAGTCGAAGCATATTGATATTCGCTACCACTTCATCAAGGAGAAAGTAGAAAATGGAGTGATCGAGCTTTACTTTGTCCGATCTGAGTATCAATTGGCGAATATTTTCACAAAGGCTTTAGATCGCGCTCGAATGGAATTTTTGGCTGACAAGCTAGGTTTGAGAACATTCTCGCCCGAGACTCTAAGGAATTGGCAGATGAAGCGAAAGAATAGTGATGGTAAACTATTCTTCGTATCCTTGGTAATAATCTGTATATATTATTTATATTTTTATCCACAAAAGCAACATACAAAAATATAAAACCATATAAAAACCATAAAAATTGAAAAATTCATAAAAATCCAAAAATATTTTTACTCTATTTTTTTCAAAGGCGTGTCTTTTGGTACGATAATATTTACGGCCTTAGAAATGTTGATTAATAATGACACGGTGCCATAAATAGAGTTCGTACAAAAGTTGTAAATATTTCATAAAACATGCCCACATGGCTTGTAGTTATTTCTGACTGCAACCCGATTTTCATATTAAAGTCAAGTATTTCTTATGAAAGCTTTGGCTCATTAACGGAAATTAATTTTCTCGGGCATGGTTTACTTTATAACCATGTAATGCATTGTGTTTACGTTATAACACAATCTAACATGGATATATGTACGCATCAGTGCATTTATTTGTTAAAACAAGAGAAATATTGTTTTTATGAAGTTATCATCTCTACAACCATAGCACTCTACAATTGGTATCTACATACTCCAATGCGACTACTCTAACGACGAATACAGCTCTTTCAATAGAACACGGGTCAACAATTGAGGGGGAGCAATTGTCAAGCATTCAGAATCTTCGATGCCGAAAGTGCCAAGTTCACAAATTGGTGTCAGAACAACAATACCAGCCGTACATGTGGTGTCAAGAGATGACTTCAGACGTGACGAGGCGACCAACATTTTCCAACAAGAACCATTTGATCTTATCATATGATGTTCTCATCAATCAGATCCAACCTTGTCAATTTATTCTAATATGGTGAATCTGTGATCATTTTGCTAATTGGTATCATATCTCAACATTTGGTATCATGAAGATAAAACGGACTTGCATTTTTCTTCCCAAGACTTTGTTAAAACTTCATTAAATCAATTAATATTAAAAACATCGATTGGTTAATATTTTTAATATGGGGGAGAAAATGTGATTTAATATGGTAAATTGATTAATCACAAATGGTTTGACTTAACGTGATAGCTCATCCCGGCATGTGCGAAATGTTTTCGAATATCGCGGCATATGTTAAGGGGGAGCAAAATGGATTTGCTATACCAAAATGGATTTCATGGTGACATATACTTACCCTAAACCTATTTATTTCACGACGATGAAGATTGTGGTGTCATAAGGATTGTAGGATAGGTTAAGTCCAATGATTCTTCCAAAACCGTAGGAATCTTCCCAAGGACATTCCATAGCTAGAAATAGTAGTCCTTAGGAAAGATGGAGAAAGATTGTGAATGTAGCTGATGCCGACCAGGTACATAAGTTAGCACTGGAACAATCACAACAAGGTGCTAGTAATGACGTACTGGTAAGCATTGAAGGGGTTTAAGAATGAAAAAGAATCGTAAAGATAAAGGGTGTAAAGAAAGAAGCCATCCTTACAACCTTAGGCAGAAACCGGGTCAACACATATGCTATTGAGATCATTTTAATGATGCTCGATATTGAAGATAGACATCATGGACCCAGTGATGCAATGCACAACCCATCCCAGCTAACTCAGATATCTCTCAAAAGGTATTTGTTTTATTCACACGGAGACAACGCATTATCTATCGATTTATTCACTCCGAATATATTGATATTGAAAAGGTGGCACTCCTCTCCAGCCTCCGATCACTAAAAATCCAAAATGCACGATCGAGTCTAGAGCCATTTGAGATCATCAAATATCTCATTAGGATACATATCCATATTTCCTTGCTTCTTCACACACTGTGAAAAGTAAGAAATATATTAAGAGTCCTACGCAAAATCTTCATGATATTGCCTGAACATCTGAGTAATACGAAAGTATTTACAATGAAGATGGAAATACTTCTTGAGTGAATATAAAAAATCTCATGGTAGGTGACTTGTGCGATTCTTTATGAATCAAGCTTGTGATAACTGGAAAGCAACAGTGGTTTAATTCTTAACTAAACTTAAACACGTTCCAGGCCTCTACGCAATATCTTAGTGATCTTGCCAGAACACTCAGAGTGACACTCTTAAGTGTTTACAGTGATGAGTGGAAGTCCTTCTAGTGTTAACCTCAAACAACACTTGGTAGGTAACTTGCAAGATTCTATATGAATCAAGCTCGTGATAACTGGAAAGCAACGATGGTGCGATTCTTTTATGAATCAAACTTGTTCTAGGAATCGAATTGACAACTTCAATCATGCGGATATTTTATCCAAATGATTCACTCTTTACGTTCGTAGTCAGCTTTGGACGGTCGAGTAAAGAGAACAGGTTTACCCGCGAAATCTTGTCAATGAGATTTTTAATTAAATCTACCTGCCACAAGTACGATATTTAATATCGTCCAACGGTATTCACCGACCGGAGGTAAAATGCTACCGAATTAGAATGAAATGTTCAAAGCCATTTCGTTCGTGTCTAGTTATGTTACGGTATTTGAAGACGGTGGCATTGCGGATCCGAGAAGAAGTCGTCCCCGCATGCTTATACTTTATGCACTTAATACCTCAACAAATTCAAGAAATCCTAATAGTCAAGTCTTCCGCTGTATCAAACTCTGAAGCTTTCAAGAATTATAAAGGTATAAGTATGTGGGACGTGAAGTCATGAAGAGGAGAATATCACAAGTGATGGATGCACAAGATCAAGGCAAGAGATTATTGCTAGGGATGGCAACGGATCGGGTTTGGGGCGGGGCGACCATCCCCATCCCCAAACCTGTTTACTAAAGTTATTCCCAAACCCGCCCCGATCCACATCGGGGATTTAATCGGGGCGCCCCATCGGAGTGAGATGCTCGCACAAACCCGCCTCGTACTAATCGGGGATCTTATCGGAGCAACGTCGTTGGGTGCAATTTTCGACAAATGTCGCATCATTTGATATTTATTATTATTTTTAGAATGTTAGCAATAACTTCAAAATTTTAAAAATTATTAATATCAATTACAAACAAGGCTTATTAAGTTTTCGACGATAGCATTATATTTATGATAAATTACAACAAAACAAGTTATAATTAAAAATGATATATAAGTAAGTTTTTTGCTATATTACATTCATAAAAAACTAAAAAAATGGTAGATAAATATTTTTTTACTACGTAAAGAGTAACAAAATACTTCATACATAGATATATTTGTGTATGTCTATATATTAATCGGGTGAGGCGGGTCGGGGATGTTATTCCCCACTTCCGCCCCAAACCCGATTAAAAATCCCCGTTTAAGCCCCAAACCCGCCCCGTAACCCAATAAGCGTGCCCCGTCCCGCCCCAATGATTTCGGGTTTCGGGTTTCCCCGTCGGGTTCGGGTTTTTTTGCCATCCCTAATTATTGCTCAAGATTGATATTTAAGATCACATCAACTTGTTCTTCAGAAAAGAAAAAGAAAAGAAAGACGAAGACTACGAGCTCAAGACAAGCATAGTATGCTAGGTTTATTTCATTATTGTAACTTGGGTAATGCCCTTGTTTGGAGTGACCTCCCTTAGGGGGATATTGTTGGAAATACATTTTACGTATTAGAAAGGATCGGTCACTCCAACATTAGTCTAAGAAGTAGCTCGTAGTTTAGCTATCGTAATAGTAAACGAACAAGGCCAAGCCAATCCTACAACTTGTGTAGGTCGGCGGCCTAATGTAAGCCCAAGCCCATATCATGGGCTTGGGTATATAAACCCTCTTCTTAGTTGGAGAGGGTGTTGGTTCACTTCATAATACACATAGTAAAAGTATGTTTTCTACACTTTCTCTCTCTAAATGAGTGTGTGTTCTCACCATCTTTCTATCTCTTTCTCTCTCTAGATTAAGCATAGATTTACAATATCCTACATTTATAACATTGGTCATATAACAACTGTGTCAGGATATGCGATCGTTTAGCCATAGGGAATGAGTGAGCCTATCGGGGGTGCACACTCAACATGGAGAACACACTTTATTATATGTTTAGTATTTATTAAACGTTTAATAAAACTTGATTTAATTATTTAATTAACGGTATTTTTATTAGTTACGTGCTTAATCAATTTAAGATACGCGCGTAATTAAAAAATTAAAGGGATCAAAAAGTCACAACTATGATCCATGGGGTGGCTAGTCGGCCGAAACACCCCAAAGGTGTTCTAGAATGATTTTTGATTAATTCCAAAGCTAAGTAATTACTATACTTAGGAAACTTGGAGTAGAGAACAAGAAATCTAAGGAGGTGAAGAGGCTATATAAGCACCCTCTCGCACCTCATAAATTTAGACACACATACCCCCTTCCAAGCAATTGGTTTAATTGGCCAAAAATCCCCTCTAAACCCTAAATCACCTAAAGTGTAAACCTTTGCAAGATCGACTATCTTTTGGTACTCCCTTGTGAAGTATCTAAGCCTTGTACTAAACCCTTGATACTCTTGTCAAGGTTTTAGTTCTTGTTTGTCCCCTTGCTTGGTTCGACATACTCTAAACCTAAATTAGGGTTTCGGGTAATTTTCTATTATTGTTTTGTAACGTTCTTTAAACCGATCCTTACGTAATCCCACTTAGGGTTTTGGATCTAGGGTTTAGTTACAAGATTTACACAAGTTGTTCAAGAAGTGAAGTTACTACTAGCATTGTAGTGATTGTTCATTTGACGTGTCGTGTGAGCAAACGACAAAGACCGTAATTTAACCGTTAAGTTCAAGATCAAGATAAAGCTTCATTAATTGATTTATTCAATTAATTAAAGGTTAGTTTTAAATTGGTTTTCTTATGTGCGTAATTATGTAAGTCATACTAGATCCATTCCGTCGTGTACTCGTAGTTAATGGTTTAACTAATACTCAAAATCCCAACAGTGGCATCACGAGTCATCGAATGGCAGTCATGGGTTACACATAGAATGAACATGCTAGATCCGCTTAAAAACTCTTTTTATTTATTTTTTGTGGCAATAACATTCATTCTTACCATCAAGTTTTAATCCTGATCTAGATCTTAAAAATTGGGTATGTTTAATTGAACCGTTAATTAACATATTATGATTGTTTCTTATGCGTCAAAGACTTTTGCAATCACATTTTTGGTGTATGCAAGTCACCAAGTACCTAGCTCGAAAACTTGGTAAGGATCTTTGGTCCTCAATTTGGGAAAGATCATCCGAGATCTTGGATCTTATATGTTACTGTTTTCATATAGAGTCTGTCTTCACCTCTACTCCTTTTTCTGTCTGTTTTTATGTGTTTATATGTTTTCCATTATGAATTGCAAAACATAATTCTAGTAATCATAAAACGGATCTCTACTTATATTGAAACTAGCTTTAAAACATGTCACATTAATTACACTTATTTTTTCCTTGCGACTTGTTAAAACTTGCTTTTTGAACAAAAATTTATATGGACATAAGGACTATGAAACTTAGTTTTATTATAAGCTAATTATTTTGCGAAATCATATTGTCACTCGACATGGGCTTACATACCGTAATAATGGCTCATAAACCATCCTCTCAACGACGTGATTTTCGAAATTAATTATCTTGTAATACTTAATTACAACACCGTTTTGTGCTTTACTAGTGATGGATCTTGCTACTACACTATGTGTTTTAGTCAAACCATCTAGGGTTTGAATGATCTTTGATCTTTTCCCATGTCACATACATGTTTCGGCATCTATGTGATAATTATCCCAAGCACTTGTGCCTTCGGGCACATGAAGAGTAAGATTTAGGGTTTGATAATTCTTTAATTTTTTTCCTATGGTAAACACGCTAAAAACTAAATGTGACAGAAGACGTTTCTTAACTTGTGCTAAAAAGATGATTGCATGCATCTTCTATACACTTTCGACATTTGTTTTCAAAAATTATGTGATACCTATTTGAATCTTTATGTCTATACCATCCTATGTAAAAACACTTTTAGTTGGTTTTCGTCAACTGGTCAGACCTAGGGTGAATTCTACACCTGAGGCGAGTTTTGTCAAAGGTCGGATCTATGTAAATTTTTGCATGCTTTACATTGGTACGACTTAAATCGAGTTTCCCGTCAGATCCGGAATTCGAGGCATAAGATGAGATGAAACATATTCATGACTTTATTATTTATAGAACAAGTTTGCTTGAGATGTTCATTGGTACTCATAAGAGTTGTGAGAACATCCCATTCAAACACTCTAGAACAATAAACTTCATGAATCGTCTCATAAATTCTATTGCACTTGTAATGCAATTAACGCTCGACGCTTACCTCTTTCCCTACTTATTATTAGTTGGTCAGACCTTCTAATAATGAGTGGGAGGACAAGTAGGATCATAGTCTCATTATAAAACCCGTATAATCCATTTTGTTTTCGAGTACGGAAAATTACTTTTTAGAGGGAAAGAATTGTAAAACCCCAAAATTTGGTTTGTATTTTATTTCATCAATCTGACTATGACCTTTGGCTCTAAAAGTTTAAGTAATAAGAATGAAAGTCGTAAGTAAAGTATTTTTTTATTTTCGATAATAAAAGACTAAACCTTTTTAATGGCATTTTAAGAACTTAAATATGAATATCATCGTATTTGTTGATATACTATACCGAGTTTGAAGGACCAAATTTCATATGTGAGGTAAATTATAATATTTTGAAATTTTCTAGTATTTAGTAACGAGACGTCTATATAAGAAAATTTTTATTGACCAATATTTTGATAAACTCTTATAACGATTTGAAGTATTAAAAATACTAATGATTCGTCTCTTAACGGTTATATGTATTTTAAATTTCATCGACAAAATTCTTTTAAAATGCTAATGATGTAATACCCGGTACTTTTAAAAGCTTTTATTTGAACTATCGTATATAAAATAAATAGATAAAATGTTGCATATTTAAAGTGATAAAACAGCATTAATTACAAGTTAAATGCACATTACAATGCATACTAACGAATTATTAACTTACCATTGAATAATCAATAATGATATTTAAAAAAAAAAGGGAACTATTGAATAATAAAGCTATCAATTTGAAAGAGTCAAATACGTGTATATATCATTTGAAACGTCAGCACATTATCGCATCATATATTATTGGCCCCTATCATGACTCATTTGCAGTAACCCTAAACCAAAAAGAATAAAAGCCGACATTATATGAAAGTCGGTCTTTTTATCAAAGTTTACCGATATGGAAGTGCGATACACGTCAGCATTAATATTGTTCGAGTTTTGGAGTTTGCTTAAGGTGATTTCGATATGCTCGTCTTAGGGTAATACGTTTTGGTCCTTGTGTGGGAGGATCAAGTTTGTGTTTCGTGTTTACGGCTTGTATATTATTTAAAGGCTCAATGACGAGTTTAGTTTGGGCGATGGTTCGTATTTGGGTTCCGTTCGAGTTCTTGTGGGATTAAGACTATGGATCGATAGCTCGCGGTCTTATTTTGGTGACTGCTACTCTTGCTTGATCGTGTATGGTTGGATTTGGGGTTGTTTGTTCGTCATTGAATCTCGGTGCTCGTGTCCTTAATCTTCTATCTTCGTGTTTCAGTTTCGACCATACTTGTCTAGCTCAAAGGTATATTTTTGAACCGTAAGTCTTAATATGAAATCACCATATTAATTATATTAATTTATAGTGGAAATCATCGTAAATGGTGACTCAATCAGCTATAAGTTGCGAAGATGAAATGTAAACATATAGGTCACATGATTATGCATGGTTTAAGAATGATAAAATATGAATTCTTACTATCTTTGACAGAGTGAACATATTCTAAAAATATGTCAAATGATGGATATAAAATATCACATAAACTAGTAAAGTACGCATGAGTAGACATGAATTTTCAACGAGTATATATTTTGTACACGGTTATTAGTTCTTAAGTGCATGTTTATAATAAGAATGTGTTTAAAAAAATACAAGACTAAACTATTAATCAGTTAGCTCTTTATTAATTCGTAGTCCATAAATTATGTAGACCATTTGGCAGATATAAGTTTGGACTTTATGTGGTGTCAATATTGGCTAAGGTACAGATACCCCTCTCTTCTTACTATTATGATTTATTGTTCTTTCGTTTATTTGATTGATCGTACGGATATCCCTATCTTCTTACTATAATGATTCGTTGTTATTTCGTTTATTTGATTGATCGTACGAATATCCTTATCTCTCTACTATTATTCTGATTAGTCGCTTCTTTCGTTTATCTTATTGATCGTACGGATACTCTTAATATTTCTTCTTGATTCGTAAATTATCGGTATGGATATTCGGTTCTCTTAGTAAGAACCCTTCGCTTATCCTTTTGCACTCCTTACTTTTTATCATTCCCTAAGCCTTTTCTATGTTCCTATACGTTTACTTGTTGTTTTGATATGATCCATTAATCCATTTGATTCGTTATGATCCTTTAATTTGTTATGCTTTCATATGCTTCACTTTGACCAATTACGATATATGCTTTGTTATGACATTTGATTTTGAACCCTTATGCCCGAGCCACATATTTTAGATATCTAGTCATGGAGGTACCATGACCATGTCGATTGATGCACCAACGACATGACACCATCTGGGACGGTGTGCTTAAACACTGGCGTTCCCTTTTGGATGGCCATTTTGCTATATATATTTTCTGAGTGCGTATGCTTGTCATGAGTTAGTGTATGTGCTATTCTGATTTGCAGGGGGCGTATGGATGCATCCTAGGTTTTTGGATTTGGTATATATGATATTTTATGTAGTGAATGGGTTGTGTGTGCTATACACCCCATATCGCTTATGGTACATTAGGTCTGACCCACCTATGTGCATTTCTGGGAGAACCATGCAACTGCATGCGATATTTGACTGTTTGACTGCTATGATATGTGATATGTTATGTGAGCTCATGGCATTCCGTTACTTTTCTTTCACTCTTCTTATTGATTCCATATATTCATTCCCTTGTTCATGTAACCTTGATATCCGCAGCTTCCGTTACTACCCTTTGCTTTCAGCCTTATTTGTTATATACCCGTTCACTGACCGTTTTGCTCAGCCGTGTTTATTTTCCATGCGACAGGTTTTAAGCGAGAGGCTAGGCTATGAGAGTGTGGGTGTGTATATAGTTACCCAGAGTCATATAAGTTAGTGATGATATTATTATGGATTTCAAACATTTTTAATTTGGACCCTATTGTTTTGGGGATTTTCTATTATTAATGTAATATTTTGTATATTATGAAGGTTTAATAAAAGTTTCATTTAGCCCTTTTAAAATATGATGTTTCTGATAAGATACCATAAAGTTTTGTCTCTTTATCGATGCAGGTGTTACAATTATGGTATCAGAGCTCTTCAACCTAGGATTTGACTTGTGAGGATTGGGTATATATTAGGCTTCCGTACGTATTTTGATAAGATCTATATTATTCGGCTCGTGCTTCAGGTACCATTCCAAGAGATTCCTTATATGTCCGAAATTAATTTTCTAATTTATTTGATTCGTTAATGGTGCGACGCATTCTTTGGTTTTCTTTCGTTTGACCTATTCTATTCCTCGTATATTTGAGTGCGACATAATAATTTTGATATGTCTGACGTGTTAGAGTCCCTGATTTATTTGTCCGTTTGAAATCTTGGTGATGAATTTTCTCGATTTATGTGCGTAATGTGATTTGTATATCGCATGTGAGAGGTTGCATCCAACTTTGCTTCATGTGTTTCATATGCGTTAGATCATATTCGTATGGTTTCGTATTCGCTTCGTTTAATTTTTTCTATTACAATTTTGCGGCCAAAATATATTTTTTAGAGGGGAAGAACTATAAAACCCGTATAATCCATTTTATTTTCGAGCACGGAAAATTTTTTTAGAGGGGAAGAATTGTAAAATCCCAAAATTTGGTTTCTTTTTTATTTCATCAATCTGACTGTAACCTTTGGCTCTAAAAGTTTGAGTAATGAGAATGAAATTCATAAGTAAAGTATTTTTTTTATTTTTGACAATATAATACTAAACCTTTTTAATGGCATTTTAAGAACTTAAATATGAATATCATCGTATTTGTTGATATACTATACCGAATTTAAAAGACCAAATTTCATATGTGAGGTAAATTGTAATATTCTGAATTTTTCTAGTATTTAGTAACGAGACGACTATATAAGAAAAACTTTATTGACTAATATTTTGATAAACTCTTATAACGATTTTAAGTATTGAGAATACTAATGGCTTGTCTCTTAACGGTTATATGTGTTTCAAAATTTCGCCGACGAAATTCTTTTAAAATGCTAATGACGTAATACCAATACTTTTAAAAACTTTTAATTGCATTATTGTATATAAAATAAATAGATACAACATTGCATATTTAAAGTGATAAAACAACATTAATTACAAGTTAAATGCACAAAACAATGCATACTAACGAATTATTAACGTACCATTGAATAATCAATAATGATATTAAAATAAGGAAACTATTGAATAATAAAGCTATCAATTTGAAAGAGTCAAATACCTGTATGTCTCATTTGAAACGTCAGTACATTATCGCATCATATATTATTCGCCCCTATCATGAGTCATTTGCAGTAACCCAAAACCAAAAAGAATAAAAGCCGACATTATATGAAATGTCACACCCTCAAATTACAAAGTATGTGAATACACGAGAATGTGACTATCATGAAAATCAAGAGACCAAATATGAAGAACAACTACTTAAAAGTCATTTTAAATTCAATAACATAAATAACTTATCCTAAGAGAATTGTTTAGTACATCATGAAGAAATAAAAATCAAAGTTTCCAAATATCACAACATTTAGATTAAGTCTCCAAAAAATAATCATGATAAATTTTATTATCTCCAAGGCACAACCATGTCACTCCTCCGCCTTGACACCTGAGAAAACATTGCTAAAACGTTAACACAAAGGTCGGTGAGTTTATAGGTTTAAGTATAGATAGTGTGATGAACCATAAGATTTTAGTTATGCAACCGGCAAATAATCTTATAACAAATACAAGATTATTATCAAATAGCATACGTTTATGATGTCCTACGTCTAAGCTCATGGCACCGAAGCGTTAACCGTACCAACATGTTTATATATAAGAGCCCAAGAAAATACTACCCCAAAGTATTCGTAACACCTCAAATATAATTGTATCCGATTTGGTCACACAACCAACATTAGATAGGGAGGACAATCCCAATAAATCTATCCATAATATTTGCGCTTACACAAAGTAATTAACGGTTCATGATAGTGGGATAAAGCATCTAGAGGTATCGCTACTTAGACATCATGTAAGCACGTATGAGTTTTCATGTTATGTTCATCCGTAAAAACAAGCAATGTTCTCACCTCGGGTATTTAAAAGCAATTAAAAGTGGGGCTATAACTCACCTCGTAAATCAAGCAAATGGATGAAAATGCAAAGTAGCTCGAGAATACGACCACGTTATCCACAACCTATATGAATGTAATGATTGTGTCACGACGACTAAAAGTTTACCAATAAAATACATGACTTCCTATTTGTTCTTGACAATATATTTTGTTTATGAAAAACATGGGGTACGAGCTCGTTAAATACATAAATGGGCTTGTCTTAATAACATAAGATGTATATGTTTTCGGTGTGGGCTCAAATAAACCCAACAAAACAACTTAGCCCAATATAAGTTTTATGAAGGGCTCGGCCCATGTGTTAAAACACACAACCGGCCCCAAAGTATGTTATTTGGGCTTGGCCCATGAATTTTATTAACCCAGCCCAGCCTCAGGCGATGTAAACAAGAAGTGAGGGGTAATAATATGTGTACCCCCTCTCTATTTTGTAACATCACACACACAGAAACCCAAAAACATACTCCCACCGTTTCATATCTCCTTTCTCTCTCACTGTTCTATTTTCAAATCCAGATTCATCATATATGAGCAAGATGATTATAAGTCCGATTTATGTGCATCTAAAAAGAGGTGTTCTTGATCATTAACCATTCGTGAGATGTGGGTTTCATTCCCACATCATCTCTTAATTCGAATCAAGTATGGTTCCGGGGTGTTTTCTTGATTGATTCGATGATGATTCATCGCAAAAGATAAGTTTTGATTCCCTTTTTAAAATAAGAATGTTTTCATGTACTTTTGTTCATATCTTCGGAAATAAAACGGGTTTTACAGTTTCTAATCATATGATTCGTTTGTGTATCATAAGGGTTTTCTTCGAATTTAATTTAATTAAATTTAGGGTTTCGTATAAATTGGGGCTTTTATTAAATCTAGTGTTTATTCACAATTAATTAGTGTTTCTATGTATAAAAACATGTCAATTTCATTATAAAAACCGATTATAAAAATTAGGGTTTTGGAAATTTGGGGATTTGTTCATTATTGGGTTTTAATCTAATTAACCTGTTTTTCTATGTATAGATTGAGTTTAGTTAACGATTGGAACAAGTTTCCAAAAATTAGGGTTTTGACAAATTGGGGGTTTTTATATACGCGGCTCAATTAGGGTTTATTTGATGTTTCTGGAAAAGGAATTGTATTAATTTCGTGTTTTGATTGTTAATTAATTAGGGTTTTCGGCCGATTGTGTTTATGGTGTTCAATTAGAGTTCTTGATTTTTAATGTTAGCAATTGTTAAGTTGTTATTGTTTTTACCATTGTTATCAATGAAACTGATTGGGGAGGTCTCGGTCATAGTTTTGACAGTGGTTAGGCGAACTACAATTTATTTGTTCATGTGTACTAGTTTCTTGGTATAAATCTAAGATGGTTTCTAAATTACGAACAATTTTATTATGTTTTGCAGGTGGGTTTGGTCAAGCACTTCTAATATGATGCATAAAGGATAAAAATGGGTAGAATACTCACAAAGAGATGTTTCGGTTTGGTGTTTTCGGACAGGGAGGAGAGTCTTTGGCTCGGTTGGGAACAAAGCTTCGTCTCTTGCTCAAAGATTTCGCGTCATTTCTTAGACCAGATTTGTTTGTGATGTAAATTGTTTTGTATTTTTGGACTGTGAAGAGGACTGTATATTTATCCTGTACTTTTGGCATAGGGTTTCCTACATTCTAATTTTGGTATGCCTGTGAAGTACCTATTTTGGGTATACTCGGCCTGTGTACTAGATTTTTGAGGTTAGTGGAGGTTTATAATTTGTTTCCCAGTTTTGGTGTTTGACTTTGGTTGACCAATTTGAAATCACAGCTTTCCTCAATGAAGTTTTATTAATACAACTTTCTTTTTTAGTTTGTAATCTTGTTTTGTTCTTACCATTCGGTCCAATAGCAAGTTAAGTGGATAGCTGATGGGCTTTCGAGGCCCAATAGAAATTTAACCAAATAGTACTCGGCCCAACAAGGGTTTAACAAAATAGTATGAGGTTTACTAAACATAGACGTGTGAATCATGGGTATAATAACACTAATACTTAACGACGTGACCTATACAAGAGTGGATACGTGTATTCTCGACAATCAATATGCATTCGTAACCGGCACAAACCGATAATAAGTCAAATGGTTACAAGCAAGCACGTCTCTATTATAATAATAAGACGCGAAAATTTCAAGTTGTTACATTCGCTCTCCCTAAAGAGGGATTTGTCCGCAAATCAAAACAAAAATACGACTTAAGTCGACACTACATTAGTGAACAAGTGAGGGTACTTTGATTTGAATTGGTCCTCGCGTTCCCAAGTAAATTCCGGTCCTCTACGTGCATTCTGACGCACTTTAACAATTGATATATGGCTTTGTTTGAGTCGCTTGACTTCTCGTTCCATAATTTCGACGGGTTCTTCAATGAACACAAGTTTGTCGTTCAGTTGGATTTCGTCAGTTGCAAATGTGAAAAACATTATGCACACGACTAAGTTCTTGAGGTAGCTCCAAACGATAGGCAACGTCACCAACGCGTTGAATGATTTCAAAAGGTCCAATATATCGAGGGTTTAGCTTTCCTCGTTTACCAAAATGGATTACACCTTTCCATGGTGCAACATTCAACATTACTCGATCTCCGACTTTAAATTCCAAAGGCTTTTGCCTTTTGTCGGCATAACACTTTTGTCGATCACGAGCCGCTTGCATACAACTCTTGATTTGTACGATTTTCTCCGTCGTTTCATGGATGATTTCCAGACCGGTAAGTTGTGCATCACCAACTTCCGCCCAACAAACGGGTGAACGACACTTTCGACCATAAAGTGCTTCAAATGGTGCCGCTTTAATGCTAGTGTGGTAACTATTGTTATATAAAAATTCTACTAACGGTAAGTGTCGATCCCATCCGTTTCCAAAATCGATTACACATGCACGAAGCATGTCTTCCAATGTTTGGATGGTTCTTTCTCTTTGGCCATCCATTTGAGGATGGTAAGCCGTACTCATATCCAATTGTGTTCCCAACGCTTCTTGGAGAGATTGCCAAAATCTTGAAGAATATCGACCGTCTCGGTCCGATATGATAGAAATTGGTACATCGTGCTTGGCAACGATTTCTTTCACATAAAATCGCGCCAATTGATCCATTTTGTCGTTTTCCTTCGTAGGGAGAAAGTGTGCGGACTTTGTTAAACGATCAACGATGACCCAAATGGTGTCGTATCCCACGGGCGTCTTAGGGAGTTTGGTCATAAAGTCCATAGTAATTCTCTCCCATTTCCATTCCGGGATCCTAGGTTGGACTAGTAATCCGGAAGACTTTTGGTGTTCAACCTTAACTTTGGCGCAAGTTAAGCATTTACCAACATAAGTCACGACGTCGGCTTTCATGTTTGGCCACCAATAGAACATTTTCATGTCATGATACATTTTGTTCGATCCGGGGTGGATCGAATATTTAGACTTGTGTGACTCATGCATGTTTAAAGCCGAACATTACCATAACGTGGTAACCAACTTCTATTTTCAAGACACGATGTTCCATCGGCACGCACAAAAATTTTCTTAGTGATCATTCACCGGCTTCCTCTTTGTTGATGTTTTCCACCTTAATAGCTTCTCGTTGGTCTTCTAAGATTTTACGGGTATGTTCAAACCAATAGTCATCACTAAGGCTCGAACTCGTAGAGGTCTTTCATAAGGTTTCCTACTTAAAGCATCGGCTACAACATTAGCCTTTCATGGGGTATAACGAATGTCACAATCGTAATCCCCAAGTAGTTCCAACCAACATCGTTACCTCATGTTGAGCTCTTTTTGGTGCAATATATGTTGAAGACTTTTGTGATCGGTGTACACTACACATTTGGTACCATAAAGGTAGTGTCTCCAAATATTGAGAGCAAAGACAACCGCGCCTAATTCCAAACCGTGAGTGGTGTAATTTTCCTTGTTTGGTTTTAGTTTTCGGGATGCGTAAGCAATAACCTTTTTCCTTTTCATAAGGACCGCGCCTAGACCTTTAATTGAAGCGTCTACACTTCAAAGTCTTCACTACCCTCGGGTAACGCAAGAATCGGCGCATCACAAAGTTTTTGCTTAAGAGTTTGGAAAGAAGATTCTTGATCGTCTCCCCAGATAAAGTTCTTGTTCTTTTGAGTCAATTCCATCATAGACTTAGCGATTTTCAAAATTCCTTCGACAAATCGTCTATAATAGCCGTCAAGTCCAAGAAATTGGCGAATCTCCGTAGGATTCGTAGGAGTCGCCCAATCCTTTACCGCTTCGATTTGTCGGGATCCACGTGGATACCACTACTATCAATCACGTACCCGAGGAATTGTACCGTGTGAATCCAAAATTCACACTTTGAAAATTTGGCGTACATATGTTCTTGTTTAAACAACTCCAAAATTTTCTTTAAGTGCTCCTCGTGTTCTTCCTTACTACGGGAGTAAATAAGGATGTTGTCAATGAACACAATTACGAACTTTTCCAAATAGGGTTTACACACACAGTTCATGAGGTCCATGAATACCGCGGGTGCGTTAGTCAACCCAAATGGCATGACTTGGAATTCAAAGTCATCGTATCGGGTTCGGAACACCGTCTTGGAAATGTCTTCTTCTCTAACTCTAAGTTGATGATAACCCGGCCTTAGATCAATCTTTGAATAAATGCTCGAACCTTGAAGTTGATCAAACAAATCATCGATCCTTGGTAAAGGGTAACGATTCTTTATAGTAAGTTTGTTCAATTCGCGATAATCGATGCACATATGGAAAGATCCGTCTTTCTTCTTCACAAATAAAACCGGGGCTCCCCAAGGTGAGGAAGTCGGTCTTATAAATCCTTTGTCGGTAAGCTCCTTTCGTTGGTTGGCTAATTCCTTCATTTCAGTGGGTGCTAGTTGATAGGGTGCTCTTGCGACGGGTGCGGCTCCGGGGGTTAGTTCGATGTGAAATTCTACTTGACGAAGTGGCGGGTAATCCGGGTAAGTCTTCGGGAAAAACTTCGGTAAAATTACGAACAATCGGAACGTCTTCAATTTTCTTCTCCTAAAGGTCGGCTTCATTCTTACTAGTAACTTGAATAAGGAAAATAGGACGACCTTCTTCGATGTACTTTTGGGTTTTTGTACAAGAGATGACATTCAAACTAGCTTGGCCTTTCACGCCATTCTTTTCTCCAAAGATGGTTAAGGTTCGACTTCCGTAAGGAACACGGACTTGTTTTTCATGGCAAACTATCTCCGCATGGTACTTGGATAGCCAATCCATACCAAAGATAACGTCAAATCTTCCAAGTTCGATAGGTAAAAGGTCGATGGTGAAAGGGATATTTTGTAAACTTAGTGTGCAACCCTTAAGTACGGAGTTTGTAGTAATCGACTTACCGTCGGCTAGTTCCACATTATAATTGCCGTCTAAAGGAGTGGGGTTCACATTTAATAGTTCACTAAAGGCAATCGATGTAAAGCTTCTATCGGCACCGGAATCAAATAATACGGACGCATAGAGGTTATTGATGAGGAACGTACCGGTGACCACGTTGTTGTCTTGGATGGCCGCCTCGGCACACAAAGCATACACACGACCGGGTGCTCCCGCTTGATTCCTATTGTTTCGCCCATTTGGAGATCCATGATTGGGTCGGGATTATCGACAAGCTTGGTTGTTGTTGTTATTTCCTCGGATTTGGTTTCCTCGGCCTTGAGTGGCTTTAGGGCACCTATTCTTGAAGTGACCCTTTTCTCTACAACCATAGCAAGTAACATCCGCGTATTACACGTTTGGAGTTTCCGGAGCCCTTTGGTTGGTGGGCTTTGGTGCACTACGACAATCCCTAGCAAAGTGACCAGGCTTTCCACAATTGTGGCACGAGCCTCCACAAGCCCCATTGTGGTGTTTGCCACACTTGCCACAAAATGACAAATTTCCTTGGTAACCGGACCCACCATTCACGTTAAACACTTTGGCCACATCTTGGCGCTTGTTGGGTTGATCACCATGATTAGGGCCATGGTTTCCTTCCCATTTTCGTTTGTTCTCACCACCTTCCAAAGTAACGGAGTCCATTAGCCCATCCGCCATTTCAATGGCTTCACTCAAATCGGTAGGTTTTGAAGAGATCACATCTCCTTGGATTGAGGATGGTAATCCAACAATGAATCTTTCAATGGCACGAGTCTCACTAGGTATCATTTCGGGACACATCAATCTCAACTCTTGGAATCGTTGAGTGTAAGCCATCAAGTTAACTCCATGCAACGGAGGTTCCACAACTCGGCTTCCAAACGCTTCACTTCATTCCTAGGGCAATACTTTTTGAGAAGCATTCCCTTGAAATGAGTCCAAGGAGTGACATTAGCCGCTTCCAAACTTACGGCTTTCACGTGGATGTTCCACCATGTCAATGCACCATCAACAAGGGTGCTAGAGCCAAATTTCACTTTGTCACCTTCGGCCACATTACTCATACTAAATTGAGATTCGAGTCTCTCAATACAACGTGCAAGACCCACGGCACCTTCGGCACCTTTGAAGGTACTAGTGAAGCGAGAGCGGAATTCTTTGTATGAACACGCACGAGTAGGGGGTACCGGAATTGGCACTTGGTTTGTTTCTTCTTGTGTGCTTGGATTAGTCTCGGTGGCGGAAAGGGCGGCGGCAAATCTGTCGGCTATCATTTGGTTCAAAACCGATGGATCGATAGTAACGGGTGCGGTCGGAGTTCGGTCGGCCCTATTCTTGCGGGTTTTAGGTGCCATAGTCCTATAACCATAACAAAGATCATGGTAAGGTTAGAATCACAAGTCCAAAAGTTAGGGGGTACAAGCATGTCACAAAACATGATATCGTAAGCAAATGATGAAAGATTCACAAGTTATATAGTGCACAAACAATTCATTCCACGATCAAGTTGGGTACAAAGAAATTACACACATAGTTTAGAAGTTTCAAAGATTACAACACATAGAAAGGAAAATTTGGGATTGACGTGCACATAAGTCCCCTAAGAATAGCCCTAGTCATAACGGTGCTCGAGGGCCGCGATCCTCTCGGATAAGTCGATCAATGCCCTATGCAAGAGATTGCGTAAAGCTCCAATCTCGTAATATTGGTCCTCAAGCCCTCGTGCAAGACCCGCCACACGATCGGGTGCGGGTGTGGGTGGGGCATTCCTCCCAAGGTCCGCGATCACCGCTTGCATAGCAAGTCTCGAGTCTAGCCAACGACTCGTAGGACAATCCACCCAAGTTACGAAGCACGTGAGTCACATTGCTTCGCAACATAGCAAGTCTAGCAAAGCGGTGGGGAGGCATCCCACGCGCTTCGGTAGCGGTGGAGCACTCGGCCCCATTAAAGCCGCATGGTGGTGGTGGTGGTGAATGCATAGAGGTTCGAAAGGGGGCATTATGCCTTGGGGGCACTCTCATGGATGGCGGCTTCGGAGACTTGCGTATGGTGCGAGTGGAGTTCAAATACCTTGCGGCTAGCTTCTTCCCAAACATAGAGGGTCTCACGGACATCCTCGCGGTACGGTGTTGGCGAGGGGCCCTTGGGGCATGAGAGCATGAGGTGGATGGAGGAATCATCGGTGCCTTTCCACGCCTCGTGTAGCAAATAAGTGGTGGTGGTGATGAAGGTGTAGGTGCACGAGCACTCGGCTCTCCTTGGGTGGATGACATGGGTAAGAAACCGCTAGTAGAGGACCCTCCAGTGGTCATGAGTCAAGATCCATCTGTGGATGAGCTCACAAGGTAATACGAATCTCCAGATGAGGTAGACATGTCACTGCCATTTTAAGAAAGCAAGTATAAGAAATAAATCGATTTTGCAATTATGTATGTTGTAACCTCAAGGTTATTATGGTACATACCATTTAGCATAGAATTTCAAGTAAGTGTCAAAATTAAGGTCGATTTGTATTCATGTATCATGGCACAAACCATTTAGCATAGAGTCTCAAGTAGTTTCAAAATTTAAAATCGATATTCCATTCATGTATCATGGCACAAACCATTTAGCATAGAGTTTCAAGTAGTGTCGAAATTTAAAATCGCTATTGCATTCATGTATCATGGCACAAACCATTTAGCATAGAGTTTCAAGTAGTGTCAAAATTTAAAATAAAACAATATACTCATAGGTTAAGTTACTTAGCAATTATTGTGGTCGAAGTAGCATGGCACTAATGTACGAGGTAGTATAACTTACAACTTACTTGTGTCGAAGACGTGGAGTGAAGTAGCCCATGGAGATGGAGTTTTAGTTATAGTCTAGTGTTACTCTTTACAAAAAATATTTCATTTTTGACTCAACGTTTGTAAAAATGGGTTTTTATAAAAGCAACCTAGTTCTCTATAACCTGGCTCTGATATCGATCTGTCACACCCTCAAATTACGAATGTATGTGAATACATGAGGATGTGACTATCATGACAATCAAGAGACCTAGATATGAAGAACAACTACTTAAAAGTCATTTTAAATTTAATAACATAAATAACTTGTCCCAAGAGAATTGTTTAGTACATCATGAAGAAATAAAAATCAAAGTTTCCAAATATCACAACATTTAGATTAAGTCTCCAAAAGATAATCATGATAAATTTTATTATCTCCAAGGCACAACCACGTCACTCCTCCGCCTTGACACCTGAGAAAAATATTGCTAAAACGTCAACACAAAGGTCGGTGAGTTTATAGATTTAAGTATATATAGTATGATGAACCATAAGATTTTAGTTAGGCAACCGAAAAATAATCTTATAACAAATACAAGATTAATATCAAATAGCATACGTCTATGATGTCCTACGTCTAAGCTCATGACACCGAAGCATTAACCGTACCAACAAGTTTATATATATAAGAGCCCAAGCAAATACTACCCCAAAGTATTCGTAACACCTCAAATGTATTTGTATCCAATTTGGTCACACAACCAACATTAGATAGGGAGGCCAATCCCAATAGATCTATCCATAACATTTGCGCTTACACAAAGTAATTAACGGTTCATGATAGTGGGCTAAAGCATCTAGGGGTATCGCTACTTAGACATCATGTAGGCACGTAAGAGTTTTTATGGTACTTATGTTCATCCGTAAAAACAAGCAATGTTCTCACCCCAAGTATTTAAAAGCAATGAAAAGTGGGGCTATAAACTCACCTTGTAAATTAAGCAAATGGATGAAAATGCAAAGTAGCTTGAGAATACGACCACGTTATCCACAACCTATATGAACGTAATGACCGTGTCACGATGACTAAAAGTTTACCAATAAAATACATGACTTCCTATTTGTGCTTGACAATATATTTTGTTTACGGAAAACACGAGGTACGAGCTCGTTAAATTCATAAATGGGCTTTTGTCTTAATAACACAAGAGGTATATGTTTTCGGTGTGGGCTCAAATAAACCCAACAAAACAACTTATCCCAATATAAGTTTTATGAAGGGCTCGGCCCATGTGTTAAAACACACAACTGGCCCCAAAGTATGTTATTTAGGCTTGGCCCATGAATTTTATTAACCCAGTCCAGCCTCAGGCGATGTAAACAAGAAGTGAGGGGTAATATGTGTACCCCCCCCCCCTCTCTATTTTGTAACGTCACACACACAGAAACCCAAAAACATACTCCCACCGTTTCATATCTCCTTTCTCTCTCTATGTTCTATTTTCAAATCCAGATTCATCATATATGAGCAAGATGATTATAAGTACGATTAATGTGCATCTAAAAAGGGGTGTTCTTGATCATTAACCATTCGTGAGATGTGGGTTTCATTCCCACATCATCTCTTAATCTGAATCAAGTATGGTTCCAGGGTGTTTTCTTGATTGATTCGATGATGATTCATCACAAAAGATAAGTTTTGACTCCCTTTTTAAAAGAAGAATGTTTTCATATACTTTTGTTCATATCTTCGGAAATAAAACGGGTTTTACAGTTTCTAATCATATGATTCGTTTGTGTATCATAAGGGTTTTCTTCGATTTAATTTAATTAAATTAAAGGTTTCGAATAAATTGGGGCTTTTGTTAAATCTAGTGTGTATTCACAATTAATTAGTGTTTCTATGTATAGAAACATGTCAATTTCATAATAAAAACTGATTATAAAAATTAGGGTTTTAGATATTTTGGGGATTTGTTCATTCTTGGGTTTTAATCTAATTAACCTATTTTTCTATGTATAGATTGAGTTTAACTAACGATTGGAACAAGTTTCCAAAAACTAGGGTTTTGACAAATTGGGGGTTTTTATATACGCGGCTCAGTTAGGGTTTATTTGATGTTTCTGGAAAAGGAATTGTATTAATTTCGTGTTTTGATTGTTAATTAGTAATTAGGGTTTCCGGCCGATTGTGTTTATGGTGTTCAATTAGAGTTCTTGATTTTTAATGTTACCAATTGTTATGTTGTTATTGTTTTTACCATTGTTATCAATGAAACTGATTGGGGAGGTCTCGGTCATAGTTTTGACAGTGGTTTAGGCGAACTACAATTTATTTGTTCATGTGTACTAGTTTCTTGGTATAAATCTAGGGTGGTTTCTAAATTACTAACACTTTTATTATGTTTCGCAGGTGGGTTTGGTCAAGCACTTCTAATATGATGCATAAAGGAGCAAAATGGGTAGAAGACTCACAAAGAGATATTTCGGTTTGGTGTTTTTGGACAGGAAGGAGAGTCTTTGGATCGGTTGGTAACAAAGCTTCGTCTCTTGCTCAAAGATTTCGCCCAGAGTTCATTTCTTAGCCTAGATTTGTTTGTGATGTAAATTGTTTTGTATTTTTGGACTGTGAAGAGGACTGTATATTTATCCTGTATTTTTGGCATAGGGTTTCCTACATTCCAGTTTTGGCATGCCTGTGAAGTACCTATTTCGGGTATACTCGGCATGTGTGTTGGATTTTTGTGGTTAGTGGAGGTTTATAATATGTTTCCCAGTTTTGGTGTTTGACTTTGGTTGACCAATTTAAAATCACAGATTTCCTCAATGAAGTTTTATTAATACAACTTTCTTGTTTAGTTTGTAATCTTGTTTTGTTCTTACCATTCGGTACAATAGCAAGTTAAGTGCATAGCTGATGGGCTTTTGAGGCCCAATAGAAATTTAACAAAATAGTACTCGACCCAACAAGGGTTTAACAAAATAGTATGAGGTTTACTAAACATAGACGCGTGAATCATGGGTATAATAACAAGTATACTTAACGACGTGACCTATAAAAGGGCGGATACGTGTATTCTCGACAATCTATATGCATTCATAACCGGCACAAACCGATAATAAGTCAAAAGTTTACAAGCAGGCATGTCTCTATTATAATAATAAGACGTGAAAATTTCAAGTTGTTACATGAAAGTTGGTCTTTTTATCAAAGTTTATCGATATCGGAGTGTGATTTACGTCAGCATTAATCTTGTTCGAGTTTTGAGTTTTCTCAAGGTGATTTCGATATGCTCGTCTTCGGGTAATACGTTTTGGTCCTTGTGTGGGAGGATCAAGTTTGTGTTTCGTGTTTACGGCTTGTATATTATTTAAAGGCTCAATGACGAGTTTAGTTCGGGCGATCGTTCGTATTTGGGTTCCGTTCGAGTTCTTGTGGATTAAGACTTTGGCTCGATAGCTCGCGGTCTTATTTTTGTGACTGCTACTCTTGCTTGATCGTGTATGGTTGGATTTGGGGTTGTTTGTTCGTCGTTGAATCTTGGTGCTCGTGTCCTTACTCTTCTATCTTTGTGTTTTAGTTTCGACCATACTTGTCTAGCTCAAAGGTATATTTTTGAACCGTAAGTCTTAATATGAAATCACCATATTAATTATATTAAAATTATAGTGGAAATCATCGTACTTGGTGACTCGATCAGCTATAAGTTTCGAAGATAAAATGTAAACATATAGGTCACATGATTATGCATGGTTTAAGAAAGATAAAAACTGAAGTCTTACTATCTTTGATAGAGTGAACATATTCTAAAAATATGTCAAAGATGTCTATAAAATACGACATAAACTAGTAAAGTACGCATGAGTAGACATGAATTTTCAACGAGTATATATCTTGTACAAGGTTATTAGTTCTTAAGTGAATGTTTATAATAAGAATGAGTTTAAAAATATAATACAAGACTAAACAATTAATCAGTTAGCTCTTTATTAAATCGTAGTACATAAAATTATGTAGACCATTTGGCAAATATAAGTTTGGACTTTATTTGGCGTCAATATTGGCTAAGGTACGGATACCTCTATCTTCTTACTATTATGATTCGTTGTTCTTTCGTTTATTTGATAGATCGTACGGATATCCCTATCTTCTTACTATTATGATTCGTTGTTCTTTCGTTTATTTGATTGATCGTACGGATATCCTTATCTCTCTACTATTATTCTGATTATTTGCTTCTTTCATTTATCTGATTGATCATACGGATACTCTTAATATTTCTTCTTGATTCGTAAATTATCGGTACGGATATTCGATTCTCTTAGTAAGAACCCTTCGCTTATCCTTTTGTACTCCTTCCTTTTTATCTTTCTCTAAATGTTCCCTATAAGTTTACTTGCTGTTTTGATATGATCCATTAATCCCTTTGATTCGTTATGATCCTTTGATTTGTAATGCCTTCATATGCTTCACTTTGAACAATTATGATATATGCTTTGTTATGACCTTTGATTTTGAACCCTTATGCCCGAGCCATATATTTTGGATTTCTAGTCATGGTGGTACAATGACCATGTCGATTGATGCACCAACGACATGACACCATCTAGGGCGGTATGATTAGATTCTGGCTTTCCCTTTTGGATAGTCATTTTGCTATATATATATTCTGAGTGCGTATGCTAGTCATGAGCTAGTGTACGTGCTATTCTGATTTGTAGGAGGTGTATGAATGCATCCTAGGTTTTTGGATTTGGTATATATGATATGTTCTGTAGTGAATGGGTTCTGTGTGCTATACACCCCATATCGCTTCTGGTACATTAGGTCTGATCCACCTATGTGCATTTCTGGGAGAACCATGCAACTGCATGTGATATCTGATTGTTTGAATGATATGATATGTGATATGTTATGTGAGCTCGCGGGCATTCCGTTACTTTTCTTTCACTCTTCTTATTGATTCCTTATATTCATTCCATTGTTCATATAACCCTGATATTCGCAGCTTCCGTTACTACCCTTTGCTTTCAGCTTTGTTTGTTATATATTCGTTCACTGGGCATTTTGCTCAACCGTGTTTATTGTCCATGCGGCATGTTTTAAGCGGGAGGTTGGGCTATGAGAGTGTAGGCGTGTATAGAGTTACCAAGAGTCAAATAAGTTAGTGATGATATTATTATGGATTTTAAACATTATCAATTTGGACCCCGTTGTTTTGGAGATTTTCTATTATTAATGTAATATTTTGTATATTATGAAGGTTTAATAAAAGTTTCAATTTAGCCCTTTTAAAATATGATGTTTCTGATAAGACACCATAGCATGGCACTTTGTCTCTTTATTGGAGCGGGTGTTACACTCATAGTGATTAATTAGGAAGTTAATTCTTTGAGAATGTAATTATCGAAAATACTAATCTTTTGAACTTTTATTTTGTAGATGAATAACTCTACCTTTTGCTTAAACAGTTTGGTTGTTAAGTCCATCCTTGAGAAAATGAAATTAACTAAAAGCGACTTCGTCGATTGGTACCATGCTCTTCAGATCGCGCTAGAAACCGACGATTTATTGTCTTGCCTTGAGCAGCCTAGTCCTGATCTCCTATATATTCCACCTGGTCAACAAGGTCCTGATTCCAACCCAGAGAATCACAATCTCTGGCTTAAACGGTCTAAGGAAATTGGTGGCCTCATGTTTATGACCATGTCCCCTTAACTCTAGATAAATCTGGAAGGTCGTGGAGCTTATGCTATTATGGAGGAACTAAAGACTATGTTCTGTCAACAAGCATATCAGGAACTTCTTGATGTTGCGTGAGCTTTTCACTCGCGTAGACATGAAGAAGGAAAATTTGTGAGCTCTTACGCCTTAAAGATGAAGGGCTACATAGAAAATTTGGAACGTCTCAGTCACCCCATGTCACTAAAACTTGCTATCACCCTAATTTTAGTCCCACTAAGAACTTATTATGATAGGTCGTGCAAGATTACAATATGCATGGCTTGGGGAAGACTATATCTGAGTTGCATGACATGCTCAAATTACATGAGAAAACGTTACCTAAGAAATCGACACATGCTTTACATGCTATTAAAGCAGGAAGGATTCAAAAGCATAATAAGGCTAAACCGGCTAATGCTGTGAAGGGGGGAAATCAAGGCAAAGGGTAGAAAGTAGCGAACTTTACTCCTAGAACCAAGATTCATCCTCCACCAAAGAAAGAGAATTTTTCTAAGGACGTCATTTGTCACCAATGTGGTAATACTGGTCATTGGAGAAGGAATTGTCCCGCATATCTCGCTAAGTTATGAAAGAAAAAGAAGTTATCTCAGGAAGCTAGCACTTCAGGTATCTTCACTATAGAACTCTTTACTTTTCCTGATAAATCTTGGGTTTATGACACTAGTTGTGGTACTCACATCTGTAATACTACTCAGGGACTAAAGATAAGTAGGAAGCTGAAGCTAGAAGCTTTGAATCTGTACGTCGTCAATGGTCATCGTGCACCTGTTGAAGCCATTGGTGTTTTTCAATTATGTCTCCCTAGTGGGCTAGTATTTATTTTTAATAATTGTCATTACGCACCTTATTTTTCTAGTAGGATTGTTTTAGTTTTCTGATTCTATGACGATGGTTTTGTTAACCGTTTTGAGAATAATGCAATAATTTCAGTTTCTAAAGATAATATATTTTATTTTCGTGTAATTCCTCGTGATGGTATTTATGAAATTGATATGTGTGATTCGAATGCAAATGATAGTTCTATTTATTTTGTAAGTAACAAAAGGGCCAAGTCTAACTTGGACTCTACACTCTTAAGGCATTGTCGCCTAGTCCACATAAGCAAGAAACGCATTAAGCAGTTGCAACATGATGGACTCCTTAAGTCAATTGATGATGAATCTTTTGACAAGTGTGTTTCTTGTTTATCTGGAAAGATGGCACGTAAACCTTATTCACATCAAGTGGAGAGGGATAAAGATCTGCTTGGACTTATCCACACCGATGTTTGCGGCCCATTCGGAACCGTGTCAAGACAAGGTGCAAGCTACATTGTCACCTTCATTGACGAAAATAGTCGTTATGGTTATTTTTACTTGCTAAAGCATAAACATGAAGTGTTTGAAACATTTAAAGTGTTTCAAAAGGAAGTAGAAAATCAACTCGGTAAAACCATAAAAGCATTATGTTCTGATCGTGGAGGTGAATATATGAGTTTTGAGTTTTTAGATCATCTAAAGGAGCATTGGATTGTCGCCCATAGAACTCCTCTATATATACCACAACATAATGGTGTGTCTGAGAGGAGAAATAGAACATTACTAGATATGGTTCGCTTCATGATGGCTCAAACAACTCTTCCAAAGTCCTTTTGGGATTATGCTCGTGAGTCTGCTGCACGCATTCTCAATATGGTTTCAACTAAGAAGGTTGAAAAGACTCCATACAAAGTATGGCTTGGGCAAGCCCCTAAGTTATCTTACTTAAAGGTATGGGGATGTGAGGCTCTTGTTAAGCGTGATACGCTTAATAAACCTGACAAACTTGAACCCAGATCCGTTAAGTGTATCTTTGTAGTATACCCAAATGAAATGATGGGTTACTCCTTCTACTACCCATCCGAGAACAAAGTTATTGGTGCTCGTAATGCTGAATTCCTAGAGAACAATCTTATGAATCAAGAAGCAAGTGGGAGTTTAAAAGATCTTGAAGTAATTCAAAATAAAGAAATACATCCTTCTGAAAACATTAGCGATCATGAAGAGGATGATCAAGAAATTGATGAACCTCAAATTAATATTGCTCGTATTCGTAAGTCCACAAGGACTAGACGTTCCCTAGATCGAATTTGTTTATACATTGATGCTGAGGAACATGAATTAGGGGATCATGGTGAACCTACTAACTACAAAGCTGCATTAGCAGATTCTGAATCTAAAAAATGGATGGATGCTATGAATGTGGAGATGCAATCCATGAAAGACAATGATGTATGGATCTTAGTTGACCTTCCCCCTAATGCTAAAACCGTTGGTGGCAAGTGGCTCTACAAAAAGAAAACCGACATAGATGGCAATGTACACAACTATAAAGCTCGATATGTAGCGAGGGGCTTCACTCAAACCTACATGGTTGATTATGAAGAAACCTTCTTTCTTGTTGCCCATATCAAAGCTATTAGGATTCTTTTAGGCATAGCTGCATTCTATGACTATGATATTTGGCAAATGGATGTTAAAACTGCTTTCCTCAATGGATGACTTTACGAAAAAGTCTATATGAAGCAACCTGAAGGTTTTGTGAATCCTAAATATCCAAACCGTATAATCAAAGATATTACGAAGAAATCTATATGTTGATGACACAAAGTCTCAAACTGGACATGTTTTCATTCTGAATGAGGTGTTGTTAGCTGGAAAAGTGTGAAGCAGACTATCCATGCCATATAATCTATGAAGGCTGAGTATATAGCCGCTTCGGAAGCTGCGAAAGAAGCAGCTTGGATTAGGAAATTTATTTCTGGGCTCGGTTTGTTCCCACAAATAATAAACATATGAAGATGTATTGTGACAATACTAGAGCCATTACTATAGCTAATGAACTAGAAATCACTAAAGGTGCGAAACATTATCGTGCTAAAGTCACTACCTATAAGAAATGATTGAACTGTGTGACATTACACTGGACAAAGTTCACACAGATGGCAACGTAGCTGACCTTTTTACGAAGATTTTAGATCACAAAAAGCATTTAACGCTTACTGCAAACATAAGATTGCTTCCAGCTAGTAGTCTCATGTAAATGTGTGTTATGTTAGTATTTAGATAATTTGGATTGCAAGACAATTATTATTTTCTGATGAATAAAGATACTTGATGTTTGTTTTCTTTCAAATAATTATTGTTTTCTTATATTTGTATGTTTAAATCCTTTAATATTTGATTATTCTAAATATGTTCATTGTAGGTTAGCAATATGGAAATATTGTCTACATTAAGACAAATGTGAATGTTGACTATATTATTTCAATATAATGGACGGTTCCTACCAAACTCATATGTTATTCATAAGCGATGCCTATTGGACACCCAGAACTTTTGAATATTACTTTTGGATCCTTGTCATAAGTAAGTTTTCAAAAATGATGATTAAGTCATCCTTAGACTTGAGATGCAAACAAGTTTGTGCATGTGTGAATATCACTCTTGATTATATGTTAAACGTTATCCTGCATAAGATAGTTATAAAGGCTATAATTGGAAGTGTTATGAAGCAGTGATCCACAAACACTTGTAGTCAAAATCGAATTTGTTCCTCCACTTCATATAGTGTAGTTTAGTACAACTGGATCCTCTCCATGATTAATCAGGTGATTGTACGGCCGTACCCAAAGGGTAAACCAAGATGATTCTTGTTTACATTTGGTATATATGAATTTAATTTGTTCATGAGAACTAAAGTTAAACTATATGGAATGAGTTAGCATACATTCATGGTTTAACGGTACTAGTAACAAAGGGATGATTATTAGCAAGTTTTATAATCGTATACCATTTGTACTTTTGAGATATTCTTCTTGAAAATATACCTCAATCATTTCCGGTTATAATAAAGTGTTGTTGGATACTTTATTATGGACGTACTATGTCTTAAACTATCACAAGTGAGAGCTGTCGGGATATGCGATTGTTTAGCCATCGGAAATGAGTGAGTCTATCGGGGGCGCACACTCAAGACAGAGAACACACTTTATTATGTTTAATATTTATTAAACGTTTAATAAACTTTACTTAATTGTTTAATTAACTGTATTTAAATTAGTTACGTGTTTAATTAATTTAGGATACGCGCGTAATTAAAATTAGAGGGATTAAAAGTTCACAACTAGGAACCACGGGGTCCCTAGTCGGGCGAAACACACCAAGGGTGTTCTAGAATGATTTTTGATTAATTCCTAAGCTAAGTAATTATTATACTTAAAAAATTTGGAGTGGGGAACAGGAAATGTAAGGAGGGGAAGAGGCTATATGAACACCCTCCTACACCTTATAAATTTTGACACACATACCCCCTCCCAACCGTTTGGTTTAGTCGGCCAACACGCCCTCTAAACCCTAAATCACTTAAAGTGTAAACCTTTGCAAGATCGACTACCTTTTGGTACTCCCCTGTGAAGTATCTAAGCCTTATACTAAACCCTTGATACTCTTGTCAAGGTTTTAGTTCTTACTTTGTCCCCTTGCTTGGTTCGAAATACTCTAAACCCAAATTAGGGTTTCGGATGATTTTCTATTATTGTCTTGTAACGTTTTTTAAACCGATCCTTACGCAATCCCATTTAGGGTTTTTGGATCTAGGTTTTAGTTACAAGATTTACACAAGTTGTTCGAGAAGTGAAGTTACTACTAGCATCGTAGTGATTGTTCGTTTGACGTGTCGTGTGAGCAAACGATAGAGATGGTAATTTAACCGTTAAGTTCAAGATCAAGATAAAGCTTTCGTAATTGATTTATTCAATTAATTAAAGGTTTTTTTAAAATTGTTTTCTTATGTGTTTAATTATGTATGTCATACTAGATCTATTCCGCTGCGTACTCGTAGTTAATGGTTTAACTAGTATTAAAAATCCCAACAAATTGGTGTTCACAATTTGATATTTGACTAATGTAGAGTTATGTGGGCCTAATTTTAATATGTGGGCCTAATTTTAATATGTGGGTCTCAAGTTTAAGGAGCGTTTGGTATTCGGTATTAAGTCAGATGGATTTGGCATGTCAAAAGCAATGTTTGTTTTGAATCCATCTTATTTAGTGTAACCGTTTCTTGCGGGTCAAGTGTTAATCTGTATGTCAACCCTGAGGCAATGTTCTTTACTGTTATTTTAACTGCCTTTAGAGTACGCTGCAAACCTGTAAATTGTGGTGATTGGGCTAAAATGTTACTAAAGAAGAAAAGAGATGATCAAAACTTGGACATGGAATTAAACTTTGGTGATGGAAAATTCTTTGGCTGTTTAAGGTTATCTTGTGTGGACTTACATCTTTCTGTTAAGTTTTTCAAAAATCTAAGAGGTAAGATAAGATTTTATTTATTTTCTTGTCTCCATCTCAAAAAATACAATTTTGTATTTAGTTTTTAAGCAAAAGGACAAAAGTCACAATAAAAATACTTGTAAATATATTTATTTAATATTAAAAAAATTGTAAAACATATATAATATTTTCTCTTTTCTACAGTAAATCTAAATCCAAATTTTAAACCAAGTTCAAATTCAAACCAGAATTTTAAACTTAACTCATATATAAATTAAACTCTTTTGTCGATACTTGAGAGAAAATATCTCAATTTTCTTAAATAAAAAAGAGATCTACTTAGGTTTTTATAAGAAATGTTTTGTATAATTAAACCTAGTGGATTGGTCGCATCGCAAATATACAACCTTCCTCCGACTTACAATATTTAAAACTAAAAATTAAAAAATGCATGGTAGAGAACTAGAGATTTTTTGCTAACTACTAATTTGCCAGAAAATAAGTAAATGATAGTATACTATTATTGATAAAATACCAAGCAAAAAATAAATATTTACACTTTCTCGTTCAAATAACCAATAAAAATAATGAATTATGATTGTGTTTCAGTATGTTTGGTTAGTGCTGATAGACTGATAGTCATGCGCTTGTTTGGTTTGTGTATATATATGATAGGCATGCATTTCAATATATTTGCCTTCCTCGTAGGAATTAGTCAATGACTCTGTAGCTGTGTCCAAATATTTGATTATTTCTTAAGAAGTATTGTTAGCAAATTCTTGAATCTTTCACGAGATCAGGTCAGATATTCCTTAATTCCCTTGACTCCTTCAAGATTCAAAGGCCAGCCCCTGGTCAAGTTCATGCTTTTTCTATAGCAATCCTGATTTATAAGCTATGACGACTGTGTATATAATTTAAAAATAGAAGATATTCCTAAGAAATAATACTCTAGAGTCTACAATGTTGTCATCTTATTTAATAGAAAATGGTGATAAAAAAAGCTTAAGAATTTAAGGTGTCTTTTGCAAGTTGTGTCACATTGATTGTTAACATCAACTGTATTAGTATAAGAACTAGTGCACACAGATTTTCAGTAACTAAAGCCGCAATGTCGGCGCATTTTGGAAGGTACAGTTCAACTTTGGGAAAGAGAACACACAGAAAAGATTAGATCATTCTTGTAGTCAGATAATCTCAAAGGTAAAACGAACCAGAAAACAAATAAGATGTGCATCCTTAACATTTTACTAGTATCAACACATTTAAGATTTTAACCAAAAACCCCCCATTGTAATGATGCATGATAGTTATAAATGCATGATGAGCAACTGATAAATTGAATCATAGGCGGAGGCAATTACATGTCACTACTCCAATATGACCTTCATCTAGACAACAAACTAATACATATACTGATTGTACAAAAAAACAAAAGAAACCACCTCCCAAAAATTACCGGTCTTTTGGATGCAAATAGGCGCAAGCAGATCCGTTCTTGCACCGCCCACTTTCATAGAATTTACATACACGCTGCCCTTTTGGCGATGGCCTAGAATAACCACTTCCGCTACCACCACCACCACTGCCAGCACCAAATGAGCTTTGCCTACTCCAATTAGATCTACTGCTTCTATTATATCCCGATTCCTCCACATGATGACCTCTTTCTCTTTCTCTTTCTCTGTCTCTGTCTCTTTCTCGTGGACTGATACTGCTGTATCTATCTCCACCACCACTTGACCTCCTGTGGTGTGAGTCCCGCGGTGAGTCCCGCGCTACACTTCCGCTCCGGCTAGAATTCGAGTGCGTATGGACTCTGCCTGCACTTGTCGTTCCATGGGACAGTTTTCCTGATCCTGATCTCCGCGAATCCACCACATCAAATCCCATTGTTGATGGTGGTGGTGGCGGCAGTGTTTGTACTGGAGGTAGGGATGATGGCGCCGGCGGAGGTAGGGATGATGGTGGTGGTGGTACTGGTAGGGATGATGGTGGTGGTGGTATTGGTAGGGATGATGGTGGTGGTGGCGATGGCAGTGGTGGTGGCGGTGGAGGTAGTGATGTTGGTGACGGTGGTGGTGGCAGTGTCAACTCTGGCTGGACAAACTCGCCTTCTTCCTCCTCTGGTTCTTGAAAACTACCAATAAACTTTGTTTCTGACACCTGCCCATTTACACTCTCACCCTCTTTCTCTCTAGAATTACTTCCCACCATACGGTTTGTTGCCTTTTCTTCAATTTGATCATCTCTTTCTGCCTCGTCAGCTTCAGCCCGTGTGTAATCATTTAAATCAATCATGGTTTGGCGGGGAGGCTGGAGCATAGCACCGCCCATTTCCGCCCACTTGAACCCCATATTATCCGAATTTGTTGTTTGGGGAATACTAACAGCTAAATTAGTCGAATGAGGAATACTAACATCCGAGTTAGGTTTCGTATCGAGCCCGAAAGCGAACGGTAAACCTGTGGATTGACGACTTAATTGTATATCTGCACTCGAACTAAACCCATCACTTCTTGTACCCTGATCTCCAGTGGGACTGAAATCGTCAATGGACCCATTAAACAAATCCTCAAGAAAACTATTCCTTCTAGAAGTAGGCGACGGCACACAATTTTGGGATTCCATTGCATCAACTTCAGCCAGTAAATCTGAAACTGACTCTTCCGCCAATGTGCTAAACTCGATCGTTTCACCAAGTCCATGCCATGAGGGCAAATCGGTAATTTGGTTCATATGGGGGTTTGAAGTAGCAACTTGATGGTTTAAAGAAGATACAGGTGCTTGACTTGTGTCCCATACGACCGGTTTGACTGCCCAGTCATTGGCTGTTCCAGGAAGTTGAGCCCCACCAACTTCTAGACTTAAAGAAGTACTCCAAGTAGGCGCGATTCCCGAATCCTGAACCACATGTTTCGCCTCTTCCTTTTGAATAGAATCTTGTACTTTCTTGTTTTCATAGATTTCATTTTTCAGCAAAGGACTTGGCACATGTAAATCCAGAGGAGCTGAATCTGCAACTATAGAAACTGGGGGAACATGTTGATTGATATCAGGCACATTCCGGGTATTTCTATGTTCCTTTGACTCACTCGTTTTGGTCAAAATAGCAGCACTAGGGGAATTACACTTCAAATTGTTGGGTACAATCTCAAGATTGATAGAAGTGGTGGATGTTGGAATTGCACTAGGAACATCGACACTCTCAATTTGATTTTGAACTTTATTATTCAGAGCTACATTCTTAGGCAACAAATAACTGTAGTCATGAATCCGTCCTTGCAATACTCTAGTCAATAGTAACGAATCGGCCTCACGGGTTGCCCAAACTCTCATATCAGCTGGAAAATATCCACTTGTACTCCAGTGCCGCAGCTGTAAAACAGAAAATGGTCCTTGAGTATTCCCACTTGGATCTCGGTAATGCCACATGTCAACAGTATCCTTGGGTAAAGATGAGCTGGCAGCAGCTTTAGGGTTGGATTTTGAGACGGTCAGGTCGTTGCTATTAGCCTCAATTTGTGGGGTCCTCAAGGGTAAAGATGAGCTGGCAGCAGCTTCAGGGTTGGACTTTGAGACGGTCGGGCCGTTGCTATTAGCCTCAATTTGTGGGGTCCTCAAGGGTAAAGATGAGCTGGCAGCAGCTTTAGGGTTGGATTTTGAGACGGTCGGGCCGTTGCTATTAGCCTCAATTTGTGGGGTCCTCAAGGGTAAAGATGAGCTGGCAGTAGCTTCAGGGTTGGATTTTGAGACGGTTGGGTCGTTGCAATCAGTCTCAATTTGTGAGGTCCTCAAGCCACTTGACCCAACCGGATCTTTCCGCATGTTTGGCTTACTGGTATCCTCTTCGAGATTCGGGTAAGTTGTGACACTTGCTTCCCGAGGTTGATTATCTGAAGTTAGACTCTCGGCTGGTTTGTTAGGAATAGGTGTATTTGTGTCACTGACCCAAGGAAATTCCGGCTTCGGATGTTCTCCTGTAGAGTTTGATGACAATTGGTCAATGGTAGTTCTACGTAGAAAATATATGTCTATATGAATATATATATATGGAATTATAGTAAAACAAAAGAAAAAACAAACCGTCTTCGTTGTTGAAATACTCCTCTGTGTCATCAGATTCATAGTCGGGATTCATTTTTGGATCAGAATGAACCTCAGGAATTTCCCGTAACTGGCGTTCACGTTCCTCTGGTGTCTTTAGACGTTTGAGTTTCTGCACACATTCTCTAACAGTGGAGTTTGTCAAGGAATTTCAAGAAAATAGTACATTAAAAGGATTTTCCCAGAATTGGCAGCCGGGTTTGAATCCCATCGCAATGCCTTGAAGCCCCTTAATGGGAAACTGGATGGCTAGCATGGGGGTTGATACTCTCTTCGTGAGATGATTCAAACTCGGGTTGAGAGACTTGGTGCCTCGGTGGCACGCAAGATACTCCGCTGCACCAAACTGCCGTTCAAAAAAAAAAAAGGATACAACTCACAGGTAATAGTACATATAATTAAAAGTTTTATATATACTGTCATCAAAGGATATATCTTTTTCTGCTTGTTTTCGCTTGCACGATCGCGAAGTTGATTGAGCCGCAGCATCTCAATTTCCAACCTCTACATTACATAAATGATGAAACCAATTATTAAAAGCCACAGAAACAACAAAATTTATTACAAGAAGCAATTCCCGCCCATTTTCTTATGAATGGATCAATTCGGATTGTACTTTATCTCAAACAAGTTAAATTTAAAAACGGAACCAAAGGTGTGAAAAAAAAATTATGATTTAAACTTTCCAACTACGCTTATAACCAGCAACGATGTATCAAGAATTCAAATTAAAGTTGATGAAAGAAGATAGGTTGTGGAGTAGCATTGCATAAGAAAATGGATGGTTGTGTCATAATATTACAATTCTTAATGTAGACACAAGAATGATCACATTGACCTGTAAATTGCTGAGGTTAATTTTTTATGGAATGATCCTGATAAACTATTAGAAGTTCTAAAAAGTATAATCGAAACTACTGGCTAAATTTTATTTCAATTGCCTAACATGTTATGATCTTAGTTACAAAACTATTGGTTCTAATGATTTTTATTAATTAATCATAGTTATCTCATTAACCGTTTCTAAAAGACTTCAGAAATTGAACAAAAAGGTGTTTGTGGTGTTACGATCCCACATTGGCCAAGTATGGGATTGGTCGATGGTTTATAATGTCTAGGTGTTCCCTCCTCCTTCAAGCTAGCTTTTTGGAGTGAGTTCTACACTTAGCATTATAAGTTATATGAACCGAGTGTGGGAAGGTTCAAAAAGCTAGCTTGAAGGAGAAGGAACACCTAGACAATATAAACCATCAACCAATCCCATACTTGGCCGCTGTGGGATCGTAACATGTGGTTCAATCACTTCTGACCCGTATTAAAAAACAAGTTTGGCCCATCTGCTAAGTCGGCCGACCCCTATATTTAGCCACCTCTATAACTTATAGCCACCTCTATAACTTTTTGGAGTGAGTTCTACACTTAGCATTATAAGTTATATGAACCGAGTGTGGGAAGGTTCAAAAAGCTAGCTTGAAGGAGAAGGAACACCTAGACAATATAAACCATCAACCAATCCCATACTTGGCCGCTGTGGGATCGTAACATGTGGTTCAATCACTTCTGACCCGTACTAAAAAACAAGTTTGGCCCATCTGCTAAGTCGGCCGACCCCTATATTTAGCCACCTCTATAACTTATAACAAGCTTGCTTTGAAAATGAAACATGTTAGCATGTAGATTTTACCACATATAGGAATTGCCGAATAAATCATAACCTATGAAATATCATTTTCAAGCACTATATCGTGAAACCAAATAACTCACATCATCAATCAGCACCGATTGGAGGGCAATTGCCTTCTCTTGTATCTCACCCTGGATCAAGCACAAAACTTAGCATAAGCGAAATATATGGGATTGGATAATTCATGATCAAACTGGCAGGCAGACTTACTACAGTAAAGCATCTCACGAGCCCACATCTTACACTCTCTCGCATGCGTCTGCATTCATCCTAAGAAACAAAAGAACTGTTAATTATCCTTTTATGTTGTACATCAAAAAATGAGCAATTGTGCGGGTTTTCAAAAAGATCTAACTGGTCACCTCAGATAACTCTTGGTTTGAAATAGTATCAATCGACACCATCTCTTTTTTTTCTAAATTCGATACTTCAAGCATAATATCCACCGACTTATCACCAATTTTATATGGTACATCCACCTTAGTAGTACCTGCAAAATACAATCCAAGAGTTAAAATTAAAAATAACCAGCACCCAGTATACCAGTTAATGAAAATGGTATTACCTACTACTTGTACAAGCCTATACATATCATCCTTCTGATCACTCCCAGATATTCTTATTTGCACAATCGATCCAACTACCTTTTCATGAAACTTTTCCCTATCTTCAATAAGACTCTCCATCACATTGCGCCTCATATATATTAAACTCATGTTATGAACATCAATTGCAGCATATTCATCCAATTTATTCTGTGTTATGCGTTTTTCAGCTTTCCTATTACTTCTACGCTCCTTGCAAGCCACAACTACCATTTTGTTATTATTGTTGTTATTGTTGTTGTCATTTATATTGTTATTATTATTATCAGTTTTGCAATCAGTCTCCCCCTGCTCGACTGTACCATTGACTGTGTTCTTCTGAGATTCATCCTTTAAAAGGAAGTGTAACTCCAGAAGCTTCAACATTTCAATATTGCCAACACGTGCTTTCCCAAAAAGATTCGTTAACATTGAATCACAAACAATTTGAGTATTCTTTCGTGGGTCACGCAGATTATGTCTTTTTATATATTCTAGCAGAAGTGCCTGAACATCAAACTGAGATGTCACCGATGTATCGCCATTTTTCATGTGTGCAACAAAATCCAGTAGCTCTTTGCTTGCCCATTCCTTGGGCCCATCCATAGACGGACTTTCTTTAGGGAGTCCATTTGTCTGCTCATCTGTCTTTCTTCTTTTGGATTCATTAGCTTCCATATTTGCAGATGCTAACTCAGCTGTAATGCTTCTTCGGCCACTAGCACTAATATAACCAGTTGGTTGAACGGGAGCAATTGTATCGGATATTTTCCATGGATTCTTAGCTTGAGTAAGTTCATCAAGTGTTAAAGATAACTTTCCTTTCATGTAGACCCAATATACCTTAAAAAGATACTCCCAACTAGTTTTATCATCAAAGTCCACTTTTCCCTAAAAACAAGCAGATAAGAAATATGAGCAAAATGATTAAAACTGCATACAGCAAGTCTGATAAGGAATATGATTTTGCATACCGCTGCATCTTTGTTTTCAATCAGCATGATTGTTTTCATGCACACTGTACAAAAGCCTTTATCACCTCTCACACACACATAATCAGATTTTTTTATGCATCCTTTGCACAATGAATAAGTACAAGTATAGCACATATGATGTGCTGTCTTTTCGCACATGCTACAGATATGCCAGCCTGAATTTATAGAAACAACAAGCGATTAATGACTCCAATAACCTACCCAATGAGTGACTGTAATTGATATCCATTTAATCAAAACATAAGAAGTAAGCTGATATGTTAACTTCGAAGCGAACACTTGAGGACTCGATATGAAGTGATTTCATGTCCAAAAGATTCTATAACCAGCTGATTATCATGTATAAAAACTACTATATCGATATCGCATTGATTTACATCGAGATCAACAGAACACATGTTGGTGGGATGAATAAGACTAAGAACTGGAAACCAAATAAAAGTTATTATAGAGAAAGGGAAAAAATAGAAAAAGGAAGTGTGCCCAAACCAGGTCATACATGTACTAGAAAGCTATCCAACAAGAAGTCACGAACTAAGAAAGAAATACATAAGAAAAAAATCAAGTATCGTAACCTTGCAGAGCATGATATACGTAGGTGGGTTACATAATTACAACTAGAGCTCTTCTTCCAGCATTAAGAAAATGCATAACATATTAACTACGTTAAGGCAAATGACCTACAAGTAAATGGCACTAAATGCACTTCAAATTAATTAGATTCTTGTGCTGGCTTGACAGCTCTACCCTAAACACGACCTAGAATCTAAATAAATGCATGCAATCTAGCTTTGATTAATAAATCTTAAACTTAAATAGTAGATAAACCTGTCAAAACACAAATTACATATCCAAACAATTGCTCGAGCACTGTCACACTTGCAATTATGTGTTATCCAATTCTTTACAGTCAATTGCATAGTTTAGTTCATTCCTTATTACAGTCAGTCAGCCGTTTAGAAGAATATGTTAGATATTTACATCAGCCGATAATATTTTTCATGCAGCTCTTCATGATATAAGAGGAAAAAACAAGGAACTTGAGCTTTAATATTTTAACATAGAAAATAACGAAAATTTGAGAGATATTAGGTGAGGCTGGCACTCAATGAAGCATAGGAATCTATGTTGACAAGGTATATATATCATACTTATAACAAAACAGCCCCAATCATGTTCATGTATCCTGCCATCTAGTTCACTCCAATTTTTTACGACCCTAAGGACTTACTTCTTCTGTAAGCAACAATAACCATGTTTCATCTATCCTACCATCTAGATCACTCCATTTTTTACGACCCTAAGGGCTTACTTCTTCTATAAGCAACAATAACCAACAAATCAGGGTGGCCAAGTTGGTAAAAGTTTGTAAGAGGGTTCAAGCTCGAACCACACTTGGTGCAGACAAACCTAAAGTGGCCACGCCAACGTTCCAGATAAGGGAGAGTTTTACCGAGGTTGAATATGTGTGATGGTGGGCTTGTTACCAGAAAAAGTAACCTTCACATGCAGTGGCGGAGACAGGAGGGGGGCAGGGTGGGCACGTGACCCCCTAGCAAAAAAAACTGCAGTGTAATTTCCTAAAATATCTGTAAAACCATCGAACCGATTTGCAATGTAGTTTCTAGAAATTATCAAAGTTTGCCCCTCAACCATAAAGCTATGGCTCCGCCTTCTCCGCCCCTAAACACATGTACCATTTCTACAAATTCAGAAATTCTTACATCCTACATTCTATATCCATCGTCCCAACGCATTTATCTAAACCAAAGCACTCATTTCACAAATTATTTCAACCATCTTACTTTCCTAATTCCACACCAACATGAAGAAAGAGCTACATACCGCAAGTCCACTTAGCTTTGCATCGGAAAAACGCCTCGTTACGCTTAATACAAGCAGGATGGTACGCCTTCGGACATCCCCTACATACATCCAAAAAACACATTTATAAAAAAAAATCCAAAATTGTTGTAAACCCTAACCTAGATATTATATTTCATTAAAAAGACAACAACAACAGACCTACGATCACAAAGAACTAAACTACCACCATCAAAACAAATAAAACAAACATCTTCATCATCATCAACCACTGCTTCTTTACTCTTTTTCGCTACGGGTTGCTGCTTCTTTCCCGGCGGCCGTCCTCTCTTCCTCTTCACCGCCACCTCGCCAACACCATTATCTACCACCACCGCCGTCACCGCCGCCGTTGCTCCGCCGTCAATCGGTTGACTTTGACTAGAGCTATTAACTTCCATTGGTTAATTATCAGGACATCTAGTTACTTAATTTAACTGAATGAAATGAAATGAAATGAAATGAAATGAAACCCTAACTGTGTGTGTGTGTTTTTTTAAATCGTGAAATAAGAAATTGATTGGGGGATTTTTATTTATTTTTATTTATTTGGTAAAAATGAGTGATTATTTGGATTGGGGCTTTTTTTTACTGAGTAGAAATAATTGAGTTTTGATCGGAGGTGATTTGTTTCCGATTGGCAACACGTGGATGGATGTATAAAGATGTTTTCTTTTTCCTTCTTTTATAAAAGGAAGTACTACTACTCTTATAAAAAGTTGTATAATAGTTGTAGGGGTCTTTGATTTTATAAAAAAGGAAAAGTATAAAAAGTTGTATCATGTTATCTATAAAAATGTGTGTTGATTTGTGAGAATATTTTTTATTTTTTATGCTTTTTAGCATCCGTTATTATTCATCTTATAATTAATAGTTTGATAATTTTCCTGATACAAGAAGCATTAAGTGAAATAAATATGAATCGATAATCAAAATTTTGGATTTTAATTTATAAAAAAAAATAGTGTATTCATGAGTTTTTTAAAATGGATAAAAACTAAGGCCCTGTTTAGTTGGTGAAAATTTTCCTATTTTCCAGAAAATTTTTCATTTGAAAACTAAAAAACTGAAAAACTGTTTATTAGCATCATTTTCCGAAAATTTTCTAAAATTCCAAAAATTTCATTTTCCAAATTTATATAGAAAATTAGAAAACCTCATATTACCCTTTTCTAAATTTTCAATTCTTTTATAGAAAAATGAAAGCTCCCGTCTTTTCTAAAATTTAGAAACAAAAAAAATATGAAAAATTTTTCACAACTAAACACACCCTAAGCTAAAGCATACTTGATTTGTATAAAGGTGTTTGATTACAACTTTGCAAGAATTTTAGTTATTAGTTGTAAGTTATGCATTAATTAGTAAATTGATAGTGATTTGGAATATTTAAGAGGTTTTAGTTACGTTTGTATTTTGTAATGTAATTAAGGAGGTATCAAGACGTAGAGGTTGTGTGTGATTTTATGTGTGTGCGTTGAAGGTATTTTGAGAAAATTGATGTAATAGATGAGAGATGCGTTTATAGTATTATATATTTATTATTAAAGATTACGTAGAAAAACGTCATTAAGACCACAACATCCTTTTATAGCCTTTTATCGATTGTAGAATGATGACGTTAAAAAGTCTTGCGTAAAATAATTAATATCCAGTTGTCGAGTTTATTGTATTGTACATTTACTCTTTATTAAAAATAAAATACATAAGCATCACAATACGCTAAACCTGTTAGGGTTTCATTTCATTTTAGTTAAATTAAGTAACTAGATAGTCCTGATAATTAACCAATGGAAGTTAATAGCTCTAGTCAAAGTCAACCGATTGACGACGGAGCAACGGCGATGGTGGAAGGTAATGGTGGTGGCGAGGTGACGGTGAAGAGGAAGAGAGGACGGCCGTCGGGGAAGAAGCAGCAGCCGTAGCGAAAAAGAGTAAAGAAGTAGCGGTTGATGACGATGAAGATGTTTGTTTTATTTGTTTTGATGGTGGTAGTTTAGTTCTTTGTGATCGTAGGTCTGTTGTTGTTTTTAAATGAAATATAATATCTAGGCTTAGGCCGCAAGAATAAGAAAGACCAATTAGAGTTTTATCGGGTATAAAAAAACCCCATAGGTTCCACAAAGGTACGACATTCACAATACTCTAAACCCTCACTTATCTCTAAAACCGATTACTTACTCTCACGCAAGAGTCTAATCGTGGAACACGCACCCACAGTAAGCCTAAGGGTGTCTATTATTTAGTGTGCAGGGTCTTCAAACAAGTTCACTTGGTGCAAGAGCCGGAGTCCTCAAGCACCCGATTTAAGCCTAATTCGGGTCAAGCGCGGTCCATCCAACTTTTGTATCAACAAGTTGGCGCTATCCGTGAGACCCTACACTAAACTCTGAGCATGACTAAGGGCGGTACGTACGTCTCACACCAAAAAGGGGGTGGCAATAAGTCATCAACGATTGATGCCCATATCACATCCGTTAAACTTACCCCTGGATCAACCAGCAGGGTGAATAGCAGGGACGTCATGAATCCTCCTCAACAGGATTCAATTCGCCATTCCTTACTCCTATACCTGCCTCAGGGGAGATCAGCCATAATCAGGGATCATCACAACCCCCTCCTAATAAAGACAAACGAAAACAACCCCTCATAGAAACAAACTACGACAAGGTCATCGCTACTGAAGCACGAGGGATGGAAGAATACGTCACCCAAAATCTGGACGCTCCCATTCCACTTATCACCGAGCGCATGAGGGGCCGGCAAGTTAAGGACAATGTTGTCCCTGATAACTATGTTTTTTGCCCGTATAAAAATTATCGTTCTAGTGTGTCTAATCGAATTGATCTCTGGTTTATCTATGTGACTCTGCTGTATTTTGGTGAAACAAAAATGTGTCGTTGTAGTATATTAAAAGGTGCAAAACAATTAATGTAAATGACGTTAAAGTAAATCTAAATCTAATTTAAAGTAAATGGTGCAAGTATTTAAAAGCGTGACATAAATTAAAAGGCACTAAATATAAATAACGCAAACTTAAATCTAATTAAGGCAAACTTAAAACGCAACTAAAACTAAAACTTAAACTAAGGCAAGGCTAAAATAAATCTAAAGCAAATAAACTTAAAGTGCGTCTAAGTAAAAAGGCGGGAAAAATAAAGCTCGAAATTAAAAACAGAAATTAAAGAAACTAAAAATTACCTTATCCGGAATAAACCACTATTCGGAATAAAAGTCTTACTCGGAATAAGTTTCCTATCCGGAATATTGTCACCTATCCGGAATAAGTCCCCTATTCGGAATACTCCCTCTATTCAGAATATATGGCTACTCGGAATAATGCCCCTATGCGGAATATATTCCTATTCGGAATAAATTCCCCTATTCGGAATGTAAGCCCTATTCGGAATAACTCCCTATGCGGAATAGTTAGCCAATCCGGAATAATCAGACTATGCGGAATATCTACCCCTATTCGGAATATAGTTCCTATTCGGAATATCTACCCCTATTCGGAATAAAGTGACCTATGCGGAATATTCCCTATGCGGAATATCAGACATTCCGAATAAACCACTCTGCTAAACCCTTATCCGGAATGTTTGGAAAGATCAGCAAGTATCCTGGGAAAGATCAGAAACAAAATACGAAGAACAAGGAAAAAGAAATAACACGAATTTAATCAAACTTAAGCCAAAATCAACCACAAGATTAAATCAATCTAACAAGTAAACATCTATTAATGATAATAAAACAATCCAAATCAACAAAACTAACAAAACTAATCAAGAAAATCAAAACCCACTTAATAAAAATAAGAACATAAAAGCATAAACATGAACATAAAAATCAAGGATTAAAGAAAGGTAGGATGAGATCAAACAGTAAAGATAAAGATTAACAAGAATTAAAAGAAAAACTTACTTGAAATTAAATGGTAATTAAGGTGCAAGACAAGTATTTAAATTTGACAAGTATTTAAATGACAAGGTAATTAAAAGTGGAAGAACTAATTGTCACTATTAGCCAACAAAATGAAAATGATTAAGAACTAGTCTATATATAGGGGAGGATTAAGGAGTGTTTAGGAAGTTTTCTCCCCTCTTTCCTTTCTCCTTAATTGCATCATTATGTCCTTCCTTCTTAATCTCTTTGTTAATTGTACCATTAGTCCTTAAGCCTTTAAATCTTCTTTAATCTTGGACTTTAATGACTTTTGGCTCGGGATTTCTTTGAACTCGTCTTTTAATTCTTCAATAAATTAGACTTGAGTTCTTCGGCTTTAAGTAAACTTCCGTCTTTCGACTTTTTCTTCGATAAATCTTCAGAATTGGTCTTGGACTTCCGTTCTTTTTGCACTCTTGACTTCTTGATTTCATCTTTCGTCTTTTTCTTCAATAAAAGCCCGTGAATGCCCGTGTTTTCTCCTCTTTTCACAATTTCGTCCTAAATCACAACAAAAACACAAACCACGCATAATTCCGACATAAAAGACATAAAATACACGTTTTGGCTCGGTTATTATTGTAATTAAGTGGTAAAAAGGATGGGTGTTTACACACCTATCAAATCCCCTACACTTGACCATTGCAATGTCCTCATGCAATGCATTAGTTACAAAGCACGTTTACACTTTTCATTATAATCAATCCACCTTGGCCTTTATTAAAGAGATAGAAAATTATAAACATTCAAAGTAAAGAAATCAAAAGCATACCTTGGGTTTTGGAAATGTCATGAATAATCATCATCCTCAAGTTTTCACTTTCTCCAAACCAAGCTTAAAAACGAGATCATTGTTATTATAAGTTAGCAAACTAACACGAACTCATGTGGGTCAATTATTTACTTAGACTCCCTTATTCCTAGGTGTATCTCTTATATTTTATTATTGTCTTGAATGATCACGAGGATGCATTGTTTGACTTATTTCGATAGTTATTTAGGCCGAAAATAAAGTGAACGATTTAATCAATAGTTAGCTAAAGGACAAAATCTTTTAAAACTGCTTCTCGGGACCTCATAAAGTTCATATCTTGGCATAACTCGCTTCGCGATTTGAGAACTTTCTCGGACCGATATTTGGCAGCGACTTCATACTTCAAACCTTGAGAGACGTTCATGAAATAATGGCCTTCTCTCCACAATAGGAATTTCTTCACTTGAAGTTTTGAGAGATTCATACTAGGACCACGACTTCTTCATTTTTCTCCAATCTTTATTTTGGACTTTGATTTACAACGATTCGCCTCCTTTTATGACTTGGATCTATTTATCCTCATACCTTGCTAGGGTCTTTTCGGATACACTTCTCCATGACTTTTGGGGAGTTTTTGCTTTTCGTCGTGTGTCTCGATCCTTCATATTGATTTTCGATAAATGATTCTTCACATCACTTTGGATCTTTAGCAACAAAATATAGCCCTCATGTCTTGTTAGGACCTTTTTGGACTCGCCAATCTTTGCATCCCGCTTTAGTAAGTTATGCCTTGGCTATGAACTCTAATCCATACCGAGCAACTTTTAAACGATCTTGGGCTAGAAGCTAAGTAACTTTTCAAATCGTACAACCTTATTTATTGCAGATAAATTTATTAGCAAGCGATGGGAGAATAGGCTTATAATTAACTCACATAAATTCACGAAAGAATACCGAACTTATAATTGACTCTATCATCTCTCGTTCTCCACAGTTTAAAATCTCAAGGAATGAGACTCGTGGATGCTTAGCCTATTAAATCAAAGTTTTGGGTTTTCGAGTCGCCTATAGGATCTTGCAAACTCTTAGACTTTTTCAAGTTTAGAAATCGCGTTTTAAAGTTCCCTTGATAAACGACTCTCTAGGATCAATTATAGGAACTTGCGAAAAGTTCTTGTTCTTAACCCGTGAGAGTTAAGACTTTCGCGTTTTATAGCTCCCTATATAAAAGCCTAGCAAAACTTGACTTAAACACGTTAAGGATACTAGCTAGAGTAACTTAGATAAGTAAACTCGGGTTGAGTCAAAAGATTCACAACGTTTGAAAATTAAAACCACTTTATTAAAAATTTATTCTAATAAGGAAAGAAAATAACTATACAGAGGGAAAAACTAATAGGCCAAAATAGATCAAAAATTTTGAAAAAAATGTCGAAAAATTGATTTTCCGGTTAAAATGAGGACAAATACAAGGAAAAGGCCACTTAACTTCGATAGAAGTCCCCCCTACACTTAACATAAACATTGTCCTCAATGTTTAAGCATGTGGGAGTAAACTCCCCTACACTTAGGACATTGTGCACTTTGTTTAAATCTCGCTAAGGAAAGGACAACTAAAGAGATTCTTATTTTAATATTGAGAAAATATAAAATAGTGAATCGAAAAGAGTTTAGGATAGAACCGGGAAAATGGGAACACGGAATCATGGGTCGTCAAGAATCATCAAGAGTGGATCATTGAGCTTGAATCCCTAATTAAGAAGAGAAGAGAGGAAATAGCAAACCAACGGGTCTCCCATACACTTAGGATAAAGAAAGCGAAAAGATAGATACATGGGTTGCCTCCCAAGAAGCGCTTGATTTTTGTTAACCGAGTCGTGAGCCTGACTCGACCTTGATTATCAACGGAAGAAGTATGAAAAATATCCACCGGGATCAAAGACATAGTTTTCGTCCATCAAATAGCACAGGCTTAAGGCGAACAAGGCAAGCCAAGGAAGAGTAGGCAAGGTTCCCTTAAGCAGCGATGGAGCACGGTGGAAGCAAGGGGGAAGTGGTGCAAGCATGTCTTCAAAATTTCCAAAGATTTTTTCTTTTATTGCATCAGGTGGATACTGAGATGGCTGCAGAATATCGATACCGGGGTCGAACACCTTTTCCTTTAAGGGAAAATAGCACTCAGGCTCAGCAGAATGGGAAGAAGATCCGCGAAGAAGCACAACCTCGTCCTCAGAAGGGGGACAAAGAGGTGTTAACTCATACGTGCTGCGGATATTGGTGTCGACCAGTTTCTTCTCCTTTGAAAGAATGTTCATCAAATCCAAAGTAGGATCAAGACGATAATCTTCAAAATCATAAGGAGGAGCATCACTCTCATGAGGGAAGTAAGTATTAAGAAACGTAGAGAAGTCTTCCTCAAATGAGTAATCGTCCAAAGTAGGATCGAGTGATGGCGGAGGATCTTCATCATGTGAAGAATCACTCGAAAGAGTATCGGCCTCATCAAAATCATCATATGTGGGCAGATCGGGATACTCAGAAGTAAGGTCATCATAATCATCCGAATCTGAGCTAGACTCATCATCATAAGCATCAAAGATCGGTGGAGAATCATAAATGGGAGAAGCGTCCAAATTGGATAGAGAATCATCCACATCATCTTGAAAAACTGGATTATCAATGCAAGAGTCGAATAGAGGATTGTTGTAGATGGTAAAATCATCGAGCACATTAATCATATTCACTGATTCTCGTCCAAAGGATTTACTTGTAAGCTTTCCCATTTTAAACACTTGTGCATCATCCCCGACTCTTAAGATTAACTCACCTTCGGCCACATCCACTAAAGCTCGTCCGGTTCTCAAGAATGGCCGACCAAGTATTAAAGAAATACGAGGGTCCATTTCATAATCAACAACGACAAAGTCGACCGGGAAAGTAAACGTGCCAACTTTAATGAACACATCTTCGGCTATACCAACGGGGTAAGCGAGAGTGCGATTAGCAAGCTCAAGAGTCATATTTGTTGGAGTAAGGTCGGGCAATGATAGTGTTTTCCAAACACTCAAAGGCATCAAATTAATACTGGCCCCGAGATCAGCAAGGGCAGTAAATTCTTCAGTTTTGTTGAAAACGCAAGGCAACACAAAACGACCGGGATCTCCAAGCTTTTCTGGAAGTTCTTTAAGAATAACTGCAGAGCAGTTTTCATTTAAGCGTGTGTTGGCGAGCTCAATCAACTTTTCCTTCTTGTTAAGCAATTCCTTGAATGCTTTGACAAATTTTGGCATGTGGACAAGTGCTTCGAGAAAGCTAATGTTGAAGTTCATTTGAGAGATCATCTTCACATAGCTCGACACTTGAGAGTCATCCTTGGTTAGCATTTTGGTCTTGCCTAAGCGAGAAGGATGTGGGATATTAGGTTTGGGTGGTGAAGGTGAAGGCGTAGCAGGTAAAGGTTGAGATGTTGAAGGGTCCTTCCTAGGAACATCGTAATGGCGAGGCGGAGACGGTAATGGTGCACTAATACTAGGTGTAGTAGGAGTAGGGATAAATGGTGGTGGAGGAGGTGTAGATGATGGGGGCGGGATAGGTGGATCGACAATGGTAATTCCACTACGAGTAGTAATAGCACTCACATTTGCTCGCGGATTGGTGATGGTGTTTGAAGGTAGAGAACTCGAAGAAGAAGGTTGAGCGGCGGGCAAGAAACTAGCAAGCATATTCTTTAAATCATTCGTTTGATTGCTGAAGGAGGATTGAATATTATCTCGAAGCTCGGATCTTATCTCATTTCCTTGCTTGGTAATATCTCCTTTAAGATTGATAATTTGACTCTGCAGATTCTTGATTTGCTCACCTTGGGTTCTCATGATGGCTTCAACATCAGGGTTAATGGGTGGGGTTTGTTGGGCGGGTGGGTGATAAGGATTAGAAGCTCTTGGTGGGATTTGGTTGCTTCTATTGTAGTTGTTGGCGGGGTTTTGGTTTTGAGGAGAAAAACCGGGTGAAAGGTAGTTGTTTGATCGGTAACTCAACAAATTTCTATCCCCTTGAGGTCGAGCTTGGTAATTTTCCGGTGAATAATTACCATAAGCAGCATACACATTTTCCGGATTTCCTTGAGTTGAAGGACAATCGGTGTATGAGTGAGGACCGCCGCATGTTTCATAAGGATTAGCAACCGCTTTAACTTGTTGTTGTTGGTTTGAAGCGAGAAGCAAGATACTTTTGCTCATTTCAGTCATCATGCGGGTGAGTTCGGTCATATCAGGGTTTGCTGAAGTGGAAGAAACATTGACTCTCGGGTTGTTCCTTGAAGAAGCGGAGGAATCCCAGTTTTTATGATGAGTAGTCATGTTCTCAATTAGCTCTCTACACTCCTCGGGTCTCCTTTTCATAAATGTGCCACCGGCGGCTGCATTAATCGTATCACGATCTCGAAAAGTCAAACCGTTATAGAAAGTATCAATTAAGGTCACAGGGAGCATGTTGTGGTTTGGACAACGATCAATCAAGACATTATATCTTTCCCAAGCATCAAAAAGAGATTCATCGGGTTCTTGCATGAAACCGCTGATTTGATTGCGAAGGCTCGTGACCATGGATGGTGGAAAGTAGCGCGACAAAAAGCGTTGAGTCATGTCATCCCAAGTATGGATAGAGTTCTTCGGGAGACGATCAAACCATTTCTCGGCATGATGTGATAAAGTATGTGGAAATAGTTGTAGGCGAAGAACATCCATTGTGGCACCAGGCAACTTCATGCTTTGGGTGATTGTAATGAACTTGTCGAGGTGTTTGTTGGCATCATCATCAGGCATTTCGACGAATGGATTAGTTTGCACTTGCTGAATCATGTGGTGCTTCAACGAAAACTCCGGAGCGTTGATTTGCATCGGCGCAATCGGTCCTCCTCGTCCAAACATGGTAGGTTGACAAAGCTCCTCCATTGTCCGAAGATCGGGTTATGGAAGAACATTGTTGTTATTGTTATTGAGGTGCGGTGGATTATTGTTGTTGTTAACACCTGACATACTTAAATCTTCTCGAGTCTCGGGCTCTTGATAATTAGAAGATCTAGTACGCATACACCTGAAAATGCAAAAGAAAAAGAAACCAAACACAAAGACAATATATATACATAATAAAGATAAAATCTTTTTGGATTTTTGAAATTTTTAATTTTTATGGATTTTTATTAATTTTTAATTTTTTTGGTTTTTTTTTTTTTGAAATTTTTTTTTTGTGCAAGAAAATAACGCTCACAAGTGAATGGATCCCAAAAGGCAACGCGTCTTTCACAGAAAACCGTTAATCTTTATGAAAAGAGCCGGTAGCGGCGCCATTTGATAACTATGTTTTTTGCCCGTATAAAAATTATCGTTCTAGTATGTCTAATCGAATTGATCTCTAGTTTATCTATGTGACTCTGCTGTATTTTGGTGAAACAAAAATGTGTCATTGTAGTATATTAAAAGGTGCAAAACAATTAATGTAAATGACGTTAAAGTAAATCTAAATCTAATTTAAAATAAATTGTGCAAGTATTTAAAAGCGTGACAGAAATTAAAAGGTACTAAATGTAAATAACGCAAACTTAAATCTAATTAAGGCAAACTTAAAACGCAACTAAAACTAAAACTTAAACTAAGGCAAGGCTAAAATAAATCTAAAGCAAATAAACTTAAAGTGCGTCTAAGTAAAAAGGCGGGAAAAATAAAGCTCGAAATTAAAAACAGAAATTAAAGAAACTGAAAATTACCTTATCCGGAATAAACCACTATTCGGAATAAAAGTCTTACTCGGAATAAGTTTCCTATCCGGAATATTGTCACCTATCCGGAATAAGTCCCCTATTCGGAATACTCCCTCTATTCGGAATATCTGGCTACTCGGAATAATGCCCCTATGCGGAATATATTCCTATTCGGAATAAATTCCCCTATTCGGAATGTAAGCCCTATTAGGAATAACTCCCTATGCGGAATAGTTAGCCAATCCGGAATAATCAGACTATGCGGAATATCTACCCCTATTCGAAATATAGTTCCTATTCGGAATATCTGCCCCTATTCGGAATAAAGTGACCTATGCGGAATATTCCCTATGCGGAATATTCCCTATGCGGAATATTAGACATTCCGAATAAACCACTCTGCTAAACCCTTATCCGGAATGTTTGGAAAGATCAGCAAGTATCCTGGGAAAGATTAGAAACAAAATACGAAGAACAAGGAAAAAGAAATAACACGAATTTAATCAAACTTAAGCCAAAATCAACCACAAGATTAAATCAATCTAACAAGTAAACATCTATTAATGATAATAAAACAATCCAAATCAACAAAACTAACAAAACTAATCAAGAAAATCAAAACCCACTTAATAAAAATAAGAACATAAAAGCATAAACATGAACATAAAAATCAAGGATTAAAGAAAGGTAGGATGAGATCAAACAGTAAAGATAAAGATTAACAAGAATTAAAAGAAAAACTTACTTGAAATTAAATGGTAATTAAGGTGCAAGACAAGTATTTAAATGACAAGGTAATTAAAAGTGGAAGAACTAATTGTCACTATTAGCCAACAAAATGAAAATGATTAAGAACTAGTCTATATATAGGGGAGGATTAAGGAGTGCTTAGGAAGCTTCCTCCCCTCTTTCCTTTCTCCTTAATTGCTTCATTAGGTCCTTCCTTCTTAATCTCTTTGTTAATTGCACCATTAGTCTTTAAGCCTTTAAATCTTCTTTAATCTTGGACTTTAATGACTTTTAGCTTGGGATTTCTTTGAACTCGTCTTTTAATTCTTCAATAAATTAGACTTGAGTTCTTCGGCTTTAAGTAAACTTCCGTCTTTCGACTTTTTCTTCGATAAATCTTCAGAATTGGTCTTGGACTTCCGTTCTTTTTGCACTCTTGACTTCTTGACTTCATCTTTCGTCTTTTTCTTCAATAAAAGCCCGTGAATGCCCGTGTTTTCTCCACTTTTCACAATTTCGTCCTAAATCACAACAAAAACACAAACCACGCATAATTTTGACATAAAAGACATAAAATACACGTTTTGGCTCGGTTATTATTGTAATTAAGTGGTAAAAAGGATGGGTGTTTACACACCTATCAGTCCCTAATAATATAATGATAGATTAAAGAAATGAGATGGAAAATATATGAATTTTAGAGAGAGAAAGTAGTGAGAGAAAGTAGAGAGAAGGAGATGATTAACTTGTGAAATTAGATTAAGAAAATGAGAACTTCCACCCTCCTAACATGCTAGGAGGATGCTTATATAGTCCACCCACATGCAGGCTCTCTAATGGACTATATTATTTTGGGTCGGGCTTGAATAAATGCTTAGTACCTTGAAAGAGGCCTTTTAAGCTAACCATCAAACCCGTAATGTCACGACTATTTTAACTAACTATTACAACGTTCTAATAAATATTACAATATAAACATATGACCGAACATTCTTGTTTGACTCAATATTTTGAGGCTAACAATCTCCCCCAATGTGAGGTCATTCCTCTTCGATATTTGGAGTCCAATGGAGATTTATGAATTTCGTCATAAATGAGTCTTGAACGTGTAATAGTAGTGTTGTTCCTTCATGCTGTGATCTTTGAGCCTTTGTCGTTGTCTTTCGACTTTGTCTTTTATCTTGAGATCTTCAAATTATCCTTGACTTGTCTTTGCCATCTTGCGATCTTGTGTCTTTATCCACATGGTCACACTTCGCACCATCTTGAAAGTTTGCTAACAATCTCCTTTGAATAGAGGTCATTCCTCTACATTAATTTTTAAGGAAGATTTTGATCGTCAGAGTTGCGGAAGTCTTTAGCTTTCTTGATTGTTGAATGTCTTTGGGCATGAGTATGTGGTTTTGAATCTCTGACTTTGCTGAGTACACTATAACGTCACCTTCTTGAGACAAAACATAGACACGGACTGAATGGCTTTGACATTCGTCCTAAATCGGTAGTGTTTTACCTCCGGTCGGTGAAGACCGTTATACGATATTAAGTATCATACCTGTGATTAGGTAGATTGACTAGATTCAATTAAGAATCTCCTTGACAGGGTTTCGCGGCTGTACTAGCCGTTCTCTTTATTTGACCGAAAGCAAGACTGCGAACATAAAGAGTGAATCAATTGGATAAATATCCGCTTGATTAAAGTCGTCAATTCAAATTCCTGGAACAAGTTTGATTCATTAAGAATCTTACCATTGTTGCTTTCCAGTTGACACAAGCTTGATTCATAAGAATCTCACAAGTTACCTACCGTAGCGCTGTTTGATATTGACGCTAGAAGGATTTCCATTCATCACTGTGAATATTAATAATCACTCTGAATGTTCTGGCAAGACCATAAAGATATTGCATAGAAACCTGAAACGAGTTTGAATCGATTAAGAAACAAACCACTATTGTTTTTCAGTTTTTACATGTGTTCAATTCATAAAGAATCTTACACATGACCTACCGCAGTGCTGTTTGATGTTAACACTGGAAGGATTTCCACTCATCATTATGAATACTAAGTAGTATCACTCTAAGTGTTCTAGCAATATCGCAAGGATATAACGTAGGACTCTCTTGATCGTCATTCGTATGTCCTAACGAGATTTGATTGATCTCTTGGCTCTAGACTCGATTTGTGCACTTTTAGTGGTCGGAGGCTGGAGCAGATGCCACCTATTCAATATCAACTATCTCGGAGTGAGAAAGTCAATAGAAGTCATGTTGATCTCCGTGACAATAAAACAAACTTCTTTTGAGAGAAGCCTGAGTCAGCTGAGGAGAGGTTGTGCATAACATCATTGGGTCCATGATGTGTTGTCTTCATGATGTGTTGATCCAGTTTCTGTCTAAGTTGTATGGAGGGCTTGTTTGTTTACACCCTTTATCCTTACATTTATTTTTCATTCTTCAACCCCTTCAATGCTTACCAAGACATCATTACTAGCACCTTGTTGTGATTGTTCCAGTGCTAGCATTAGTACTTAGTCGGCATTCAGCTACGTTCACATTCTACTCCATCTTTCCTAAGGACTTCTAATAATCTATTGGATTGTCCCTGGGAAGATCCCTCCGGTTCTGGTTGGATCATAGGACTTAAACCTAACCACCCTTTTGACACCAATAACGTCGTGAATTAAAGATGTTGTGGGTATTTGATCGTAACCATGAGTGCTTGAGTCTTTAGATCACATTTTAATCACATTTTCTCCCCTATATCTAATATATAAAATCGATTGATATTAGAGATACCAAATTTGGTTAAAATATATTGTGAAAAATAGCCTTGAAAAACTTTCGGGAGAAAAATGTGTCAACCATAGCATGAATTTGGAACGCTCCCCCTCAAAAGTTGATCCAATGGAATTGTCATTACAAGGATATGATCCACATTAAACTTTTGAGGATAGGAGCTGTTGAACACACAATTTTTGAAAGATTTTGAATATCATTGAGAAATTCTTGAAAAATTTGTGTTCAACGCTTTTTGAAAAATCAATTCTTTTTGGCGAAAAGGTTTTTCTAAAGCATAAACTTGAGTTCATAGACTTTGAATGTCTTGACGAATCCACTCAAGTGTAAGAAGATTTAACTTCTTTTGCTAAGGGTAAGGGCACGAAAGCGTACACTCCCCCGTGAATTTAGATCCGGGTTGCAATCTGAAAGTGATTACAAGCCATTGTGTTGAGCTCAAAACGTTGAATGTTTTGTGACAAGCTCAACCCGAGATAGATTGCTCTACCCGTTGTTGGAAATATTGTTCAAAAGAGACAATTTCCTTTATAAAAGATAGAAATGACATGTTTTGAAAAATATTTACAACTTTCATTCGAGCTTTATGTACACACCCGTGTCGTTATTGAGCGACATTTCTAGGTACGTCCATATTATCGATACTGAAAGACATGTCGAGAAGAATATTTTTGGATTTTCAAAGATTTTTCATTTTGTATTTTGCTTTTTCATTAATATTTACATGTAGATGTTTGATAGATGAATCAAGCAGGCTTCTTTGCCAGAATCTCCAGTTTTACTGGAGTCAAACATCTCATACCAATTTGCCTAACAAGATACGCAAACCTCTCTTTCGAAAGAGCTTTTGTAGACAAGTCCTAATTGGTAATCAGTTCCAACAAAGTATAATTCAACGATACCCTTTTCAACTTGTTCCTTAATGAAGTGATATCTGACATTAATGTGCTTCGTGCGAGAATGTTGTACCGGATTGCAGGAGATGGCTATGGCGGACTTTGAGTCATAGTACATAGGTACTTTATCAAAGTGGAAGCCATAATCCGTGAGTTGTGTTCTCATCCAAAGAACTTGAGCACAACACGCAGATAGAGATACATACTCTGCTTCGGCTGATGATAATGATGTGCAATCCTGCTTCTTGGAAGACCATCTCACAAGCTTATCTTGACCTAGAAATTGTGCACCACCAGAAGTACTTTTTCGTGTATCAAGACACCCTGCATGATCAGAATCTGAATAGGCCGTTAGAAAGAAACCGGTTTCCCTCGGATACCAGAGTCCCATGTGAATGGTATTCTTAAGGTACCAAAAGATCCGTTTAACCTCCTTGAGGTGCTTTTCAGTGGGTCGTGCTTGATATCGTGCACAATAACACATAGCATGTGATATATCTGGTCGGCTTGTTGTTAAGTACATGAGGGAGCCGATCATGGAACGATATCTTGTTTCCTCCAAATCAGCATCTAGGGATGTGGTTGATAATTGTGTCCCAACTGGGTCATGAGGTCATACCATGCTTTTTGATTATCTCTTGACAATACTTAGCTTGGTTAATAAAGATACCACTTGGGGATTGGTGAACTTGAATTCCTAGAAAGAATTTTAGTTCGCCCATCATAGACATTTCAAATTTGTTGTGCATTAATTTTTCAAACCATTTTGAAAGTTTTGGGTTTGTAGACCCGAAAATAATGTCATCAACATAAATCTGCACAAGCAAAATGTCATCCCCATATTTATAAGTGAACAAAGTTAGATCAATGGAACCTTTTGAGAAACCTTTGGAGACCAGAAATTTTGAGAGCTCGTCGTACCACGCCCTTGGAGCTTGCTTGAGTCCATAAAGTGCTTTATTGAGACGATACACCTTGTCAGGATAATGAGGATTGACGAATCCTTCCGGCTACGTGACATAGACTTCTTCATTCAAAGGACCATTAAGAAACGTCGTCTTTACGTCTATTTGATAAACGATGAATCCCTTATGTGCAGCATAAGCAAGAAAAATCATGACGCTTCCATTCGAGCAACTGGTGCAAATGATTCTTCAAAATCAATACCCTCTTGCTGGCCATATCCTTTAGCCACTAGCCTAGATTTGTTCTTGATGATCGTGCTCTCTTCATCCATCTTGTTTTTCTAGATCCATCGAAGATTTAATGGTATTACATCGTATGGTCTGTCAACAAGTTCCCAGACTTTAAGTATTTCAAATTGTTGAAGTTCATCCGTCATCGATTCAATCCAAGCATGATCAGCCATGGCTTCTTTGATGTTTTTCGGTTCAGCTGAACTCACAGCGAGTGCGAACATACAAACATCGCCATCGGTGTTAAGCTGTCTTCTTGTGCGAACAGGCTGTGAAGGGTTTCCAATTACTTGAACCAAAGGATGATCTCGGGTCCAATGATGTGTTGAAGGATGTCGTTGGTAGAACGTATGCATATTTGACGGATCAACATGGCGAGTGGAAGACTCTCCAGTTTCGTGTACCGGTGTACCAAATGGGTTGATAAATTCGTCTTCGTCAGATAATGCATTGTTTGCTTGATTTGTGTTCTCTGGAACAATGACAGTAGTTGTGGATGTTGTAGGAGCGGTTGTTGATGTGATATTCTGAGGAGGTAAATCTGCAGCAACCCGTGTTGAAGTAGATGAAGTTGTAACTGTTGTATCGTTTTGTTGACGATGATCAGTATCATCATTCTTATCATGAGTGACAGCGGAAGACTTCGATACAACTTGTTTCTCCCCCGTGAAATATTCATCATAAACATTTCCAACTCTTCAATTGTCGTGTTAACTGTCATATCTGCTCTTGGAACATTTCCTTGAACCAGCGTTGAACTTGACGGTTCATTGTTGTGGTCTTGAGTTCCGAGTTCCGTGCGGTTGTGAACGGAAGTCGTTTGTCGTTGTGGTTCGGGACTTAAACTGTTTTGTTCAAGTGCCATTTCTTGTAATTCATCAAATCGGATGTGAATAGTCTCGACTATCAAATTTGTTCTCTTGTTGTATACTCTATACCCCTTAGACTGAGTTGCATATCCCACAAGAATACATGCATCACCTTTCTTTTTCATCTTATCCAAATTTTCACCATCTCGTATTATGCAACAAGTACATCAAAAAACGTGAAGATGTTTCAGTGAAGGTTTTCGATCATGAATTATGTGATATGGTGTTTTTTCATGTCTTGGGATAATTAAGGAGCGGTTTTGTGTGTAGCATGCGGTTGACACGGCTTCTGCCCAAAAGTATAGTGGAAGTTTTGAAGCGGATAATAATGTTCGAGCAGCCTCAACTAAAGTACGGTTTCGTCTTTCAACAACGTCGTTTTGTTCGGGTGTTCGAGCAATAGATGTTTCATGTTCAATTCCTTCGGCTTCAAAATAGTTTCTCAGATTTGAATTCAAAAATTATGTACCTCTGTCAGTACGAACCACTTTAACTTGAGCTTGAAGACCACGTTGTATCAGTTTAAGGAAGCTGATGAGAACTTCAGGTGTTTCATCCTTGGACCTCAAGAAGTGAGTCCATGTGTACCTTGAGTAATCATCGACAATTACCATAACATATTTCTTCCCATTGATACTATGAACACGCATGGGATTACACAAATCTATATGAAGAAGATCTAACCGTCCTTTAGAGCTTGGTGTAGTCTTTGTTTTGATGCTGCTTCGTTTAGCTTTACAAAGCTCACAAGAAGAACAAAGATGATCTTTGATGAATTTCAAACTTGGAAGGCCTCTCACAATATCTTTCTTGGAAAGCAAGTTGATGGTATCAAAGTTGAGGTGAGATAGACGTTGATGTCATAACCATGCCTGAGTCGTTGAAGCTTTAGCCATGAAGCAAATTGGAGTTGATGAAGTTGTATCTTGAAGTGAAATAGTGCAGAGATCAGTACCCCGTGTACCGCTAAGTAAATCATTCCCATCATAATCACGAACAAAACATGTCTTCTTCCTGAAAGCAACCTCCAAATCCGCATCACAGCATTGACCAACCGAGAAAAGATTATGATTGAGCCCTTCGACGTAGTATACCCTTTTTATCGTTCCAAATCTCCATATCCTAGGATCGGTTCAAATTGATCATTTCCGAATCGGACCGTACCTAGGAACTTCTCCACGAGGTTAATTAGAAGCTTGAGATTCCCCGTCATGTGCTTCGTGCATCCAAAGTCCAGTATGAAGAGAACTATTTGTATCACCTGCAGAAGAGTTAGAACACGATGGAGCATTTGCTAAATTGGATACCACAGTAGTTGTGATTGTAGAATCATTAGTGTCCTTAGCAATATTTAAAGGCATACTAACACTCGTTGTCACATTGTTTGTCCTAACTTTAGGCATCCATTTATATCCTGGAGGACATTGATTAGCAAACCACCATTTCCAAGACTTGATAGCAGACTCATATAATTCTTTAATTCTGCTTCTAGGGTTCTTAGTGGTGGAGTCTGATGCATTACTTTTCTTAGTGGGGGTTGCACCAGAATGGTTCACTTTGTGTTTGGGTTTACTAGCACTAATAGGCATCGCAACTTGCTTCTTAGTTCTAGTTTCTACGCCTTTGACATTATTCATAGCACACATAGAATGATTAGCATTAGCACACTTTCCACATTTGACAAAAACAAATTTCACATTCATAGCATTCAAATCATTCAAATCATTCAAATCGTCATTACATGCGATTACAGACTTTTTATTCTTAAAAACAATCAAATTCCTAGGGTGTTCTTCTACTTCCTTCATCTTCCCTTGACTCTTGTGTTTCCAGACCTTATCATTCACTTGAGTGCTCTTAAGCTAAGGCCGACTAACACTAGTAGTGGAGACTACTCCTGTAGTAGAAGACACACGAATATTAGTGTTTCTAGAAGTCTGAGGTGAGTGACTAACTTTGTTTATGGGTTTAGTGGTCATTCTATACATCCCTGGTTTAATCACATTATTGTGCTTAACGCTTGGTGCTATAGCATTCCTTATGGGTTGAGTATGTGGTAACCTTTCCTTTCCATCCATCTTGGGGGCAAACACAGGTTTTGCAAACGAAGAATTTGAGAAAGCAGATGGTTTTCCCAAGATAGAGGATCTATTCACTCTAGAGACATTGGGTTGTCTAACAATAGGTTGCTTAACGCTAGGTTCCACAACTTTCCCACCCATCTTAGCAACGAGTTTCTTCAACTCTGCTATTGTTATGTATTTTTCTTGTAACTGAGCTTTCAAATCCGAAATATCAAGACTTTTTTCGTTTAATAATCGACATGACTCAGATAATTTTACTTCTAAAGATGTATCATTTGAAAAGCTGCCAACTTTCTTTTACAAAGCAAGTTCAAGTGAGTAACAATGTTTTTGAATTAATCATATATATGTTGAAGTAACGAAAACTCTTTTTTGTCAACTTTATTCGAAAGCTCAGTTTCAAGACGTTCACATTCTTTAACTTGATCAAGATATTTGCATGCAACATCAGAATATTCATCAATATCAGCACAAGATGTAACATAAGTACACATAATATCTTTTGAGAGACATTCATGTAAGAGTAGATCATATGTTGTAGAAAACTCGTCTCTTTCAGGTTGATGGTCGTTCACTTCTTGTTCAAGAGATTCCACATATTTCAAATCATCAAACATTTCTTGCTTAATTAGTGTTTCAAATTCCAAAATATGTTTTTGCGTTCTTTCCGCAAGCGAAATCAAAATACTTTTGAAAAACACAGTTATATCGTGAGGAATTTCTTTGTCTCCTTTCGAAAGTTCACGTTTTTTCCAGTCATCATCAACAACCTTTTTGAAATTTTCAATGTTACTCTTGAGAATACTAAGTGCTTGCTTACTCTTGCTTACAGAAGCTTTATATGGCAAATAGTCAATAAATTTTGAAACATTAGTTTTCTTAGTGGCAAAAGCTTGTCTCCATTTAATTCTTAGTTGTTCACATTCGAAAAATATTTGCTCACGAGTTTTCTGTGTTTGCGGTTTGAAAAGACCATAAAGACTGTTTTCATAAGCTTAATTATATGGTTTAACAAATTCTTTATTAACTTTTGGTCTACTCTCTTCTTCCAAATCGTGTGTCTCTTCACTATCGGGCCTAACAACAAGACAATCAAGATCGGTCCATTGGGACTCATCAAGATATAAGTGTTGATTCTCAGATTGAGCATGCTCAAGATACTTAGGATTTGCAAAACTAGGTATATCCTTGAAAAACGAACGAGGTGCCAACATTCTCATGGTTTGAATTGATTGTTTAGTTTTGTAAACAATTTTCTTGTAAAAATCAAGTTGAGTTTTAAGTTCCACCATTTTGTCGATGTCGTTCGCTTGTTTAGTTTTGAAATCCTTTTCCATTTTTTCAACCACTGCTTTCTTTTCATTAACAAGTTTAGTTTTATCCTCTTGAAGAAAACCATTTACTTGAGTTAGCTCATGGACTTTAGTGGTATCAAGATACGTTTTGTGACGTTCAGTACTCAAAGAGGTGTTATAATTACGTTTCTCTTGTTCAAGAAGCTTAAGAGTTTCGTTATATTTCTCTTGAAAATCATCCTTTTTAACATCAATTAAACACCCTTTGTATCCCTCAACCTCATTGGTCTTTTGAAGAAACTGAGCTCTATAGCTATCAATGGTCTCACTAGATTTAACTAGAGCAGCTTTGCATTCTTTAAAATTTTGAGTGAGCATGGCGTTTGCCTTCTTTAATTGCTTTTGAATCTTTCTAGTTTCTTTGACATCTTTTTGTAAAGAAGCAACTAAGTTAGCAAGCGCAATATGCTCCTCGTCATCATCATACTCATTTGCATGTTGATCATCCTCAGACTCATTATTGCACATGTCTGATGAATCAGGTGTGGTATTGCTATCAACCGTTTCCATCATACCTGTGTCATTAATGGCTTTGGGTAGCTCCATCTGCTCATGAATATTACCAAACACATTATATTCCTCTTCAGTGTGTACCTTATCGATTGGCTCAGTGTCAAAAATAGGACCATTGTCATCTTCAGTGACATTGAGAACTTCTTCAACCTTTGCCATGTACGAGTAATGTGCTTCAAGTTCTTGATCGGACGCTTCATCATTAGTATCATCAAGCATTGCTCCTTCCTCAGCCGACAATTTAACCCTAGCTTCCATCTTCTTGCAAAGCAACATCTTTTCCTTATGATAGCCAGAGTCTCTAACCCGTTTCGGCTTCCTACGTTCCTTTGCCATATGCCCATAGCCTTGACAATTAAAGCACTGAATCCCACTTTGTTGAACCACTTGAGTACCAACAGTTTCCCTATTGCCAGCAACAGTAGCAATCCTCTGAGCATCATACTTAGCAGTTTGTCGATCATACCGTGCAGAACCCTCAACATGTGTTGGATTACGTCGATCATATCTTGGAGTACTTTCATCACGTTGACGTGTATCATACCTTCGAGGACTCTCAACATATTGGTTCCTTGTATTTGATGATGTTCGAAGATTGTTGTTGGTGGGTTTGGAGATTTTCTTGTAGGTCTTCATAATGAAAGCAATTTGTTGCTTCATCTCCCTATCCTTCTGAGCTAGTTCTTCATCACTGTCCTCTTCAGATGATGACTCAGGTGATGGTGATGGTGCTCTTGGTTCTTTGTCTCGTGATCGTGTGGGAGCAGAATACTTAGATGAAGTGGAGTATCTTGGTGAGGAGGATGTAGTGGAGTACCTTGGTGAGGATGATGTTGTGGAGTATGACTTTGGAGCACGAGAGCGATGATCTTGAGTGTGTTTAGTGGTAGACACCAAAGCAAGTGGATTAGCAGTCTTTGCTATCCTTTCAGCTCGAAGTTCATTTGCCTCATTCTGAAATTATTTCAAAATGTCAAAGAGCGTGTGATAGTTGACCTCGTCTAACTTACTTTGTTGTTTCACCAAAGTTATAAATCGTGTCCACTCAGGTTGAAGTTGCTGTAGAAATTGCACATTGACTTACATGGTGGAGACTTGTAAATTGTTTCTTGTCATGTCATTCATCATCTTGTAGAACCTTGAGTAATATGAATCAATTGATTCCCCATCCAATGAAGTAAACTTACCAAAGTTCCAAAACAAGTTAGTTTTGACATCTTGCTTGTTAAGTGATTCACTTTGTTGCAAGCATTCAATGGCAAACCACATCTCTTTAGCAGTAGAGCATGCATCAACCATTGAGTAAATATCATCCCCAATCCCACTTAAAATCAAATAGATTGCTTCTTTTTCTGCATCAATCCAAGCACGTTTCTCTTTCGAAGTGTTGTCATATGTTTCTTCAATTGTTTGCTCATCGGAACCGGTCGTCGAGTCGGTTGCTGGAATTGCAGGAATGGTGATTGTAGTGGGAGTAGAAGGTCCTTCTTTGATGCAACGTCGAAGAACATCACCATTGGGTTTGGTGTCAAGATATCGAAGGAATCGTGATTGCCATTGTGCATATCTACCAGTTACAAGCATTGGTGGTCTCTCTTTGTTACCCGCCACCATGATGTTGTTATTAGTAACACGATATTTAGTAGTAGAATCCATCTCAAGAATGAAGTGAAGTGAATAGGATCTTAAGTAGACGTTGTTGTGAGTAGATTGTGGTTGAAACTTCAAGAAATGGTGTGAAAACCCCAAACAATGTCTTCGTATGAAGCCAAAAAATCTTAAGCGAAAAATCACACGAAAATCACGTTTTTGAAAATTTTAGAATAAGTCGGAATAAATCTTCAAAGAGTAGTTCGGAATCCAATGAACTCAACCTAATTCAGAATCCACGTTGCAAAGCTAATCCGGAATCCGTGAACCTATATATAATTCAGAATCACTGAGCTTGACCTTATTCGGAATACTGTTTTGCACGTAGTTCGGAATCCAAGATCCACACCTAATCCGGAATCCGATCTTCTACTAATTCGGAATCCAAGTTCTGCACTTAATCCGGAATCCAATAGTTCTGCACTTAATCCGGAATCCGTGATGCACACCTAGTTTGGAATATGTATCCAACACCTAGTTCGGAATATGTAATCCGCACCTAGTTCGGAATATGTAATCAACACCTAGTTCGGAATATGTAATCCACACCTATTTCGGAATATGTAATCCGCACCTAGTTCGGAATATATAATCAACACCTAGTTCGGAATATGTAAGCCGCACCTAGTTCGGAATATTAAGAAACACCACCTTATCCGGAATGTGAAGAAACCCAACCTTGTTCAGAATCCGAATTAACTATCAAGAGCTTAGTTCGGAATGTGAGATTTGCACATAAGTCAGAATACACACTATGACACACAAATCGGAATAACCTGTTTCCCACCTAATTCAGAATTCAGAGGATCACAACTTAATCCGGAATAAACTAGTTTGAACTAGTTCGGAATACCCCTATGCACACAAGTCGGAATCTTTCTAAACCCTAGTTTCTCGACTTAAAAAAACTCAAGTTCCGAATTGTTTAACCAAAAACTAAAAATGACGAATTTTTACCCAAAAATCAAGCCAAAACTTCCAATTTTTTCGTGGAAATCACCAAAATGAGGAACACAAATTCCTACCACAACTTTATAGACAATTTGTACGAAGATTTAGAGCTCGAAAACACAAAAAATTTGGATACGAGATGATTTTAAGATGAAAATCACACGAAATCAAAAATGATAACCACAAACTAAACACGAATCTACCCCATGGCGATTGATACCAATTGTTGTCCCTAATAATATGATGATAGATTAAAGAAATGAGATGGAAAAGATATGAATTTTAGAAAGAGAAAGTAGAGAGAAGGTAATGATTAACTTGTGAAATTAGATTAAGAAAATGAGAACTTCCACCCTCCTAACATGCTAGGAGGGTGCTTATATAGTCCACCACATGCGGGCTCTCTAATGCACTATATTGTTTTGGGTCGGGCTTGAATAAATGCTTAGTACCTTGAAAGAGGCCTTTTAAGCTAACCATCAAGCCCGTAATGTCACGACTATTTTAATTAACTATTACAACGTTCTAATAAATATTACAATATAAACCTATGACCGAATATTCTTGTTTGACTCAATATTTTGAGGCTAACAGACAAAAGTACATCTGATCTGGAGGAAGGACAGCTAAGCCCGGAACAACGGGATGGATCTCAAGAAATCCCAGAGACTCCCATGCAACAAGAGCCTAGGCAGGAGTCGAAATGAGGGAAACGCATAAGGAGTCGTCACAGCAAATCCAGACGGGGAAAGCAAACCCCAAGCGATGACTCATCTAGTTCTGACTCTGAGGACCATCAACATTTTTCTTTACTCTTTTTCGCTGCGGGTTGCTGCTTCTTCCCCGGCGACCGTCCTCTCTTCCTCGTCACAGCCACCTCGCCAACACCATTATCTACCACCGCCGTCACCGTCGCCGTTGTTCCGCCGTCAATCGGTTGACTTTGACTAGTTTCCATTGGTTAATTATCAGGACATCTAGTTACTTAATTTAACTGAATGAAATGAAACCCTAACTTTGTGTGTGTGTTTTTTTAAATTATGAAATACGAAATTGATTGGGGGATTTTTAGTTATTTGGTAAAAATGAGTGATTATTTGGATTTGGGTTTTTTTACTGAGTAGAAAAATAATTGAGTTTTGATCAGAGGTGATTTGTTTCCGACTGGCAACACGTGGATGGATGTATAAAGATGTTTTCTTTTTCTTCTTTTATAAAAGGAAGGAATTACTCTTATAAAAAGTTGTATAATAGTTGTATTTCTTTGATTTTATAAAAAGGAAAGTATATAAAGTTAGTATCATATTGTAGATCTATAAAAATGTGTGTTAATTTGTGAAAATATTTATTTTTTTTGCTTTTTAGCATCCGTCATTGTTCATTCTATAATTAGTAGTTTTGATAATTTTCCTGATACAAGAAGCATTAAGTGAAATAAATATGAATCGATAATTGAACCTTTGAACTTTAATTTATAAAAAAATAGTGTATTTATGAGTTTTTTGAAAACGGATAAAAACTAAGCTAAAGCATAAAGGTGTTTGATTACAACTTGCAAGAATTTTAGTTATTAGTTGTAAGTTATGTATTAATTAATAAATTGATAGTGATTTGGAATATTTAAGAGGTTTTTTGTTACGTTTGTATTTTGTAATGTAATTAAGGAGGTATCAAGACGTAGAGGTTGTGTGTGATTTTATGTGTGTGCGTTGAAGGTATTTTGAGAAAACTGTTGTAATAGATGAGAGACGCGTTTATGGTATTTTATATTTATTATTAAAGATTACGCAAAAAACGTCATTTAATACACTTTTTTTGTTACCACAACATCCTTTTATAGCCTTTTATCGATTGTAGAATGATGATGTTAAAATGTCTTGCGTAAAATAATTAATATCTAGTTGACGAGTTTATTGTATTGTACATTTACTCTTTAATAAAAATAAAATACATAAGCACCGTTCGTCTCTCTAAGACCAACTGTCATTTGATCATGTAGTTGTTCTTAAAGAGACAAAGTTGTTGTAATGGTGAACACTGTTCTTATTGTCGTGTTGACGTAGCTTTGTTTTCTCAAAAACCCACCGCATAATCAAATGACAATAATGGTGATTGGTGACGTATAGTGTCACACCCCACCATGGCGGAATATGGGGCGCGACGTATGGATATCATCACAATATGGCGTGTCTATAGAGATAACTAAATGAAATAATAAATGTCATAAAATGGTGACACAAATGTCATGACAATATCTCAACAATGCAGGAGTCTAGGTAAGTAGATAACAGTCCTACCACTTACCCGAGATAAACAATTAACATAAACAAAGCAAACATAAAGGTGCTTAGTAAGTGTGAAAACACTTATCCTTTTACCACTTATTTCTAATAATAACAAGACCAAAACGTGTATTTTATGTCATAAAGTCGGAATTATGCGTGGTTTGTGTTTTTATTGTGTTTTAGGACCAAAGATGAAAAACGAAGAAAACACGGACTTTCGCGGGCTTTTATCGAAGAAAACGAGAAAAGACGAAGTCAAGAGATCAAGAGTGCTTAAAGAACGGATGTCCAAGACCTATTCTGAAGATTTATCGAAGAAAAAGTCTAAATACGGAAGTTTAATGAAGTCAAAGAACTTAAGTCTAAATTAAAGAAGAAAATTATTAAGACAAGTTCAAATCCCGAGACGATGTCGAGAAAAGACAAAGAATTAAATCGAGTCGAGAAGAAAAGAAAGAAGGGAGCACCACACATGCACTTCCCACTTCCCTATATATACCCTCCTAATCACATTAGGAGGGTAGTTAGCTAGTTTTATTTTAAGTTATCTTTCTAGTTTTTAGAGAGAGAAAGTTCTAAACTTTCTCTCACTAAGTTTTTCATCTTTCCTTTCTTTTAAGCTTTCATTAATCTTTGTATTTGAGTTTCTTTAATCAAAAGTTTAAGTTTAAGCTTTGTGTTCTTTAATCTCCTTCTACAATTCTTGAAGTTGCTTATTTCTTAATCCGAAACCTTACTTTTGATACGAATCCTTTATGATCCGTGATTAAATGTGAGGTTGTATGATTAGAGGGTTCATTTCCTTTGTTCCTACATAAGCTCCTACACGTATAAGTTGTAAGCTCTTAATGCTTATTGGATTATTTCAAGTTTTAGCTTATTGGTTTTTGGATTTCACAAAGGTTTTAGTCATTTTAAAGTTCATTTCATAAAGTTATAATCTTTTATGTTTTACAAGTTGTCAAATTTAAGTTTTTTGAGTTGTTTGAGTTTCGGATGAGTTAGCTTATTGATTGTGCTTATTGAGTTTTAAGGTTTCCACCAATTTCGGATTAACATTGCTTCCATCGCAATCTTGGGGATTCTACACATTCTGACGGATCACTTGTTTTTTATCGCATTAACCCTTAAGGGTTTTACTTTGCGATCGGTTGGTCATTTCCCCCTTATTCCGATCTGGATTGCGATCGCTCATTGCGATCGGACATTCCGACGGGACTAAGGTCTTTATTAAGACGAAACTCTGCCCAAATTTAATTTACAACATTCCGATCAGAACCACATTGCGACAGAGGTGTTTCATTTATTCCGGTCTGAAACATTCCGATCTAGGACTTTCCGACAGACATCATTCCGATAGATTTGATCTTGATTATTCCGATGGGTATTCAAACTGATATTCCGATGGTTTGTTTTGATAATTATTCCGATGGTTATGACTTTGGTGCATTCCGATAGAGATGATTTGCAATATTCCGATAGAACATGTTTTTAAGTTTTAAAGTTTTACATAGAGTTTTTCTACTTTAGTTTAATTTGTAAACGCTTTAATTTCACTCAACGACATTTTCATTCTTGCTTTTAGTTTTAATTAGAAACCCAAACCAAAACATACTCTTGTTCACCAAAAGACAATTGAGTCGTACTTTAGACTGGAAATCAATTCGAAAAGATTTGGGACTTCGAAATTATTTTATACTAGGGTAAAACCTTGTATTAAATGGCGCCGCTGCCGGCTCTTTTCGTGAGCATTAACGGTTTCTAGTGAGAGACGCATTGAATTTTGGGATCCGTTCTTTGAACGTTATTTTCCTTGCTTCAAAAATTTTCAAAAACCCTAAAAAATATAAAATTCTTCAAAAATACAAAAACATTGAAAAATCATAAAAAGCAATTCTTTTCCAAAGGTTTGCACCAAAAAGATTATATAGATATTCTCTCTGTGTATTTTTCTTCTGCAGGTGTATGCGTACTAGATCTTCAAACTATTCTGAGCCCGAGACTCGTGAAGATTTAGATATGGCTGGTGTTCATAACAACAATAATAACCCACCTCTACCCAATTTGAATAACAATAACAACAACAACAATGTCCCCTTACCCGACCTACGAACCATGGAGGAGCTATGCCAACCTACGATGAACGGACGTAGAGGCCCGATTGTGCCGATGCATATCACGGCTCAGGAGTTTACGTTAAAGCATCACATGATCCAACAAGTGCAAACTAACCCATTTCACGAAATTCTGGATGATGATGCCAACAAACACCTCGACAAATTCATTACCATCACCCAAAGCATGAAGTCCCCCGGTGTTTCTATGGATGACCTTCGCCTCCAACTATTTCCACACTCGCTTTCTCACCATGCCGAAAAATGGTTTGACCGTCTCCCAAAGAACTCTATTCATACTTGGAACGACATGACTCAACGCTTTTTGTCGCGCTACTTCCCACCATCCATGGTCACGAGCCTTCGTAACCAAATTAGTGGATTCATGCAAGACAATGATGAATTGCTCTTTGATGCTTGGGAACGATACAATGATTTGATCGACCGCTGTCCAAATCACAACATGCTCCCCGTCACTCTCATTGATACTTTCTACAATGGTCTCACTTTTCGTGATCGTGACACGATCAACGCCGCCGTCGGTGGTACTTTTATGAAAAGGAGACCGGAGGAGTGTAGAGAGTTTATTGAAAACATGACTACTCACCACAAGAATTGGGATTCATCCGCATCCTCAAGATCTAACTCGAGAGTCAATGTTTCTTTTACTACTTCCAATCCCGAGATAACCGAACTTACCCAACAAATCGCAGAGATGAACAAGAATTTCATGACCATGGCCACAAACCACTTTCACCAAGCTAAAGCCGTTTCTATTTCTTGTGACACATGTGGTGGTCCCCATTCTTACAATGATTGTCCTTCTACTCAAGGCAATTTTTCTGAAAACGTTAACGCGACATACGGTACTTATCCCACGGGAAGCTATCAAGCTCGTCCTCAAGGAGACCGTAACTTGCTAAGTTATCGTTCAAACAACTATCTTGCTCCACCCGGTTTCCCTCCTCCAAACCAAAACCAACAACAAAGCTATAACCGAAACAACCAATCCCAACCTCGTGCTACCAATCAATATCAATCCCAAAGAAACCCATACCCAACTCAAGGAAATTCTCAAGCTTACCAAGCTCCACCTCTCAATCAACCGATGGCATTGAATCCAGACGTCGAGACGTTCATGAAGACTAATCGAGAGATGGTGACGAATCTTCAGAGTCAATTCGTCAACTTGAAGGGAGAAATGGCGAAACAAGGGAACGATATTCGAGCCGAGCTAAGGAATGACATGGCAAAACAAAGCAATGATATTCGTGCAGACATGAGAGACTTTTTCAGCACTCAAGCGCTTAACATACGTGATATGATCGGTTCGCTCTTCCAAGGTAATCAACCCTCTTCTTCGGGTACTCTTCCGAGTAACACCGTTGCGAATCCAAGAGGGGAGATGAAAGCAATCACCACTCGTAGTGGAAAAGGTTATACGGAACCCGAGCTTCCTACACCTCCACCCGTGATGGTGAACAAGGAAAAAGAGCAACTTTCCCCACCTCCTTTGCCTTCTACCCCCATTTCCCCACCACCCGTGGTTGTGAGTGATCCTACTCCCCTAAAGCCTTCTTCTTCATCCAATATACCTTATCCTTCAAGGTTGAGGAAAGAGAAGCAAAAGAGCAAGGATGATATTCAAGTTTCAAACTTTCTTAAAATGTTTAAACAATTTAATTTTAACATCTCCTTTGCCGAGGCTCTCGCTCACATGCCTAAGTACGCTAAGATGTTTAAAGATCTTCTAAGTGACAAGGAGAAGCTTCTTGACATTGCTCAGACCCAACTTAATGAGAATTGCTCCGCCGTTCTCTTAAGGAAATTGCCCACCAAACTTGGTGATCCGGGTCGCTTCTTGATTCCTTGCAACTTCCCGGGAGTAGAGAATTGCATGGCCCTAGCCGATCTAGGTGCCAGTATAAACTTAATGCCTTTAAGTGTTTGGAAGCAATTATCTCTCCCCGAGCTAGTCCCCACCAAAATGACTTTGGAATTAGCTAACCGTACGGTTGCTTATCCAGTGGGGATAGCCGAAGACGTCTTCGTTGGCGTTGACAAATTCACCTTCCCGGCGGATTTTGTTGTCGTTGACTACGAGATGGATCCTCGTGTTCTATTAATCGTTGGACGTCCCTTCTTGAGGACCGGTCGTACTCTCATTGATGTAGCCGCGGGCAAAATAATCATGAGAGTTGGTGACGATAAAATTGTCTTCAACATGGGTAAGATTTCTAAGCAACCTTATTCATATGAGAGTGTTAATGCTATTGATGTTCTCGATGAGGCTTGTGAAGAACATTTTCATGATGCTTGCAAAAGTACTCTTTCTTCTCTACCCAATGTTGAGACCGTTGCCTCAATTGCTCCGGCATTGACTCCTTTTGGAGAAAGTGACTTGGATGATTTTGAAGCTAGTTTGGGTCCTCTAGATCTTAAGTATGATGATTCTTCCACCGATTGGGATGAAGATATTCGTACTATTGAGAAACTTCTTAATGAAGACCCGTTTTCTCCTCCTTCTCCTAAAGAGGTGACTAATGATGATCCATCGTTAGTTACACCATCTATTGAGGATCTTCCTACTCTTGAGCTTAAGGACCTACCTCCTCATCTAGAGTACGTTTTCCTTGAAGACAACAAGAAGTTACCGGTCATCATCGCAAAGAACCTGAAAGAAGAAGAAAAATCCCGACTTATCGCCATCTTGAAGAAACATAAAAGAGCTATCGCTTGGAAAATCTCCGACATTCGCGGAATTGATCCTCACTTTTGCACACATAAAATTCTCATGGAGGACGACTTTAAGCCCACAATTCAAAGCCAACGAAGGGTGAATCCTAAGATACATGACGTTATCAAAAAAAGAGGTTATCAAACTTCTTGATGCGGGCATGATTTATCCTATCTCGGATTCACCATGGGTTAGTACAGTCCATTGTGTGCCTAAGAAAGGCGGAATCACCGTTGTGCCCAATCAAAACAACGAGTTGATTCCTACACGTCTCGTTACTGGGTGGAGAGTTTGTATAGACTACCACAAACTCAATGATGCCACGAGAAAGGATCATTTCCCTCTTCCCTTTATGGACCAAATGCTTGAACGTTTAGCGGGTAATGAATATTACTGCTTTCTTGATGGTTTCTCGGGTTATTTCCAAATACCCATCGATCCCCAAGATCAAGAGAAGACACCATTCACTTGTCCCTATGGCACATTTGCTTACAAAAGAATGCCTTTTGGCTTATGCAATGCCCCCGGGACTTTCCAAAGGTGCATGTTGGCTATCTTCCATGACATGGTTGAGCAAACCATGGAAGTCTTCATGGATGATTTCTCGGTCTTTGAGGATTCCTTCTCTTCTTGCCTTGCCAATTTGGAACGTATGCTTAAGCGGTGCGAAGACACTCGCCTTGTTCTGAATTGGGAAAAATGCCATTTTATGGTAAAAGAAGGCATTGTGCTAGGACACAAAATCTCTAAAGCCGGTCTTGAAGTCGACCGTGCTAAAGTTGATGTCATAGCCAAATTACCTCCACCTTCAACCGTGAAGGGTGTGAGAAGTTTTCTGGGTCATGCGGCCTTCTATCATCGATTCATTCAGGATTTCTCTAAAATCGCTCGCCCGATGACCCACCTCTTGGAAAAAGATACTCCTTTTATCTTTTCTAAAGAGTGTATCGAAGCCTTCAATCTTCTTAAGGATAAGCTAACTAAGGCACCGGTCTTGGTTACCCCTAATTGGGAGCTGCCTTTTGAGTTGATGTGCGATGCTAGCGACTTTGCTATTGGAGCGGTTTTGGGTCAAAGAGTGAATAAACACTTCCAACCAATCCACTATGCTAGCAAAACAATGACGGGGGCTCAACTGCATTATACGACAACCAAAAAAGAGCTTTTAGCTATTGTCTATGCTTTTGAAAAATTTCGCCCCTATCTTGTCCTTTCCACCACCATCGTGTATACCGACCATTCCGTGTTGAAGTACTTGTTAACTAAGCAAGATTCTAAGCCAAGACTTCTTCGTTGGGTTTTGCTCCTTCAAGAATTCAACATTGAAATTCGTGACAAAAAAGGAGCCGAAAACCTAGCAGCGGATCATCTGAGTAGACTTGAGGATCCGTATCAAGGGGATCATCTGAACCAAGAGATCAATGACTCTTTTCCCCTTGAGACCTTAATGTCTATTCAGTCCAATCTTGATGACACCCCGTGGTTTGCGGACATTGCAAACTACTTAGCGGGTGGTATTCTCATCAAAGGGTTAACATCCCAAGAAAAGAAGAAGTTCTTTAAAGATGTTAAGACTTACTTCTGAGATGACCCTTATCTATTCAAACAATGTGCTGATCTGATCATTCGTCGATGTGTTGATGGACCGGCAGCTTTGCAGATCCTTGATGCTTGCCATAAAGGACCCACCGGTGGTCACTTTGGTCCCAACTACACCGCTAAGAAAGTGTTTGACTCTGGATTCTATTGGCCCACCATTTATCGTGACGCTCACGAAATGGTTAAGCATTGTGATGCTTGTCAAAGACAAGGCAAGATCACACATAAAGATGAGATGCCTCAAAATTTCATACAAGAATGTGAAATCTTTGACGTATGGGGCATCGAATTTATGGGGCCATTTCCATCATCCAAAGGGAACAAGTACATCCTCGTCGCCGTTGACTACGTATCCAAATGGGTTGAAGCTAAGGCTCTTCCTACGAACGATGCGAGGGTGGTTGTGAACTTTTTAAAGCAGCTTTTCGCTCGATTCATTGTTCCTCGTGCTATAATCAGTGACCGCGGGACTCATTTCTGCAATGATCAATTTGCAAGAGTCATGGCTAAGTATGGTGTTAATCATCGTCTTTCCACCGCCTATCATCCCCAAACCAATGGTAAAGCCGAGATTTCCAACCGTGGATTGAAGCGAATTCTGGAACGTACTGTGGGAGAGCATCGTGCCGCGTGGGCCGATGAGTTAGATGATGCTCTGTGGGCTTTCCGTACAGCTTATAAGACCCCGATTGGTTGTACACCTTATCGTCTTGTGTACGAGAAAGCATTCCACCTCCCCATCGAACTGGAAAATAAGGCGTATTGGGCCTTGAAGTGGGCTAACTTCGACATCAACAAAGCCGGTGATCTTCGCAAGATTCAACTCAACGAGCTCAACGAACTGAGGAATGAAGCTTACGAGAACTCACTGATCTACAAGGAGAAGACCAAGATCATCCATGACGCAAGAATCAAGAACCGAGAGTTCAACGTTGGTGATCAAGTTTTACTCTTTAACTCTAGGTTAAAGATCTTCTCTGGCAAGTTGAAGAGCCGCTGGTCTGGTCCATTCACCGTCGCCAAAGTCTTTCCATATAGCACCATTGAGCTTTCTCAGCAAAATGGGCCCAATTTCAAGGTGAATGGCCAGCGTTTGAAGCTGTACTTTGGTGAGGACATCTCTCATGAGATGATTCCATCCCTCACCACGTTTCCCTTGAATTAGTTCTGGGTCGAGTCAGGCTCGTGACTCGGTTAACAAAAACAAGCGCTTCTCGGGAGGCAACCCGTTGATCTATCCTTTACCGTTTTCATAATAAGTGTAGGGGGAGCCCCGTATGTGTTTGTTGTCTTGTTTCTTATGATGTGCAGGGATTAAGGCTTCAAAGATCCACTTTTGATGACATTTGACGAACCGTGATCCCGTGTACCCATCTTCCCGGTTCTATCCTAAACTATCGTGATTCAATATTTCATATCTTTTATGTTACATTGAAATCACTATAGTTGTCCTTTCCTTAGCAAGATTTAAACAAAGTGCACAATGTCCTAAGTGTAAGGGAGTTTACTCCCACATGCTTAAACATTGAGGACAATGTTTATCTCAAGTGTAGGGGGACTTCTATCGAAGTAAGTGGGCTTTTCCATGAATTTGTCCTCATTTTAACCGGAAAACTTGATTTTTCGACATTTTTCAAAAATTTTAATCTATTTTGGCCTAGTTGTATAGTTGTATTTTCCTTTGTTATGATTATTTTCTTTCCTTGCTAGGATAAATTTTAATAAAGTGGTTTTATTTTTCATAGTCGTGAATATTTTGACTCAACCCGAGTTTACTTATCTAAGTTTACTCTAGCTAGTATCCTTAACGTGTTTAAGTCAAGTTTTGCTAGGCTTTTATGTAGGGAACTTTAAAACGCGAAAGTCTTAACTCTCACGGGTTAAGAACAAGAACTTTTCGCAAGTTCATATAATTGATCCTAGAGAGTTGTTTATCAAGGGAACTTTAAAATGCGATTTCTAAACTTGAAAAAGTCTAAGAATTTACAAGATCCTATAGATGACTCGAAAACCCAAAACTTTGATTTAATAGGCTAAGCATCCACGAGTCTCATTCCTTGAGATTTTAAACTGTGGAGAACGAGAGATGATAGAGTCAATTATAAGTTTGGTATTCTTTCGTGAATTTATGTGAGTTAATTATGAGCCTATTCTCCCATCGCTTGTTAATAAATTTATCTGCAATAAATAAGGTTATACGATTTGAAAAGTTACTTAGCTTCTAGCCCAAGATCGTTTAAAAGTTGCTCGGTATTAATTAGAGTTCATAGCCAAGGCATAACTTATTGAAGCGGGATGCGAAGATTGGCGAGTCCGAAAAGGCCCTAACAAGGCATGAGGGCTACAGTTTGTTGCTAAAGATCCAAAAGTGATGAGAAGAATCATTTGTCGAAAATCAATATGAAGGATCAAGACACACGACGAAAAGCAAAAACTCCCCAAAAGATCATGGAGAAGTCTATCCGAAAAGGCCCTAACAAGGTATGAGGATAAATAGATCCAAGTCCTAAAAGGAGGCGGATCGTTGTATATCAAAGTCCAAAATAAAGATTGGAGAAAAATGAAGAAGTCGTGGTCTAAAGATGAAGAATCTCTCAAAGCTTCAAATGAAGAAATTCCTATTATAAAGAGAAGACCATAATTTCAAGAACGTCTCTCAAAGATTTGAAGTATGAAGTCGCTACCAAATATCGGTCCGAGAAAGGTCTCAAATCATGAAGCGACTTATGCCAATATATGAACTTTATGAGGTCCCGAGAAGCAGTTTTAAAAGATTTTGTCCTTTAGCTAACTATTGATTAAATCGTCCACTTTATATTCGGCCTAAATAACTATCGAAATAAGTCGAACAATGAATCCTCGTGATCATTCAAGACAAAAATAAAATATAAGAGATACACCTAGGAATAAGGGAGTCTAAGTAAATAATTGGCCCACATGAATTCGTGATAGTTTGCTAACTTATAATAGCAATGATCTCGTTTTTAAGCTTGGTATGGGGAACGTGAAACTTGAGGATGAAAAACGTTCATGGCAGCCAAAACCCAATGTAAGTCTTTAATTTCTTAACTTGTTTTTATCTTTTTATTTAGTGTTGAATAAAGGCCAAGGTAGGTTATTTATGATGGAAAATGTTAACCGTGCTTTAAAATTAATGCATTGCATGAGGACATTGCAATGGTCAAGTGTAGGGGATTTAATAAGTGTGAAAACACTTATCCTTTTACCACTTATTTCCAATAATAACAAGACCAAAACGTGTATTTTATGTCATAAAGTCGGAATTATGCGTGGTTTGTGTTTTTATTGTGTTTTAGGACCAAAAGATGAAAAAGGAAGAAAACACGGACTTTCGCGGGCTTTTATCGAAGAAAACGAGAAAAGACGAAGTCAAGAGATCAAGAGTGCTTAAAGAACAGATGTCCAAGACCTATTCTGAAGATTTATCGAAGAAAAAGTCTAAAGACGGAAGTTTAATGAAGTCAAAGAACTTAAGTCTAAATTAAAGAAGAAAATTATTAAGACAAGTTCAAATACCGAGACGACGTCGAGAAAAGACAAAGAATTAAATCGAGTCGAGAAGAAAAGAAAGAAGGGAGCACCACACATGCACTTCCCACTTCCCTATAAATACACTCCTTATCACATTAGGAGGGTAGTTAGCTAGTTTTATTTTAAGTTATCTTTCTAGTTTTTAGAGAGAGAAAGTTCTAAACTTTCTCTCACTAAGTTTTTCATCTTTCCTTTCTTTTAAGCTTTCATTAATCTTTGTATTTGAGTTTCTTTAATCAAAAGTTTAAGTTTAAGCTTTGTGTTCTTTAATCTCCTTCTACAATTCTTGAAGTTGCTTATTTCTTAATCCGAAACCTTACTTTTGATACGAATCCTTTATGATCCGTGATTAAATGTGAGGTTGTATGGTTAGAGGGTTCATTTCCTTTGTTCCTACATAAGCTCCTACACGTATAAGTTGTAAGCTCTTAATGCTTATTGGCTTATTTCAAGTTTTAGCTTATTGGTTTTTGGATTTCACAAAGGTTTTAGTCATTTTAAAGTTCATTTCATAAAGTTATAATCTTTTATGTTTTACAAGTTGTCAAATTTAAGTTTTTTGAGTTGTTTGAGTTTCGGATGAGTTAGCTTATTGGTTGTGCTTATTGAGTTTTAAGGTTTCCACCAATTTCGGATTAACATTGCTTCCATCACAATATTGGGGATTCTACACATTCCGACGGATCACTTGTTTTTGATCGCAATAACCCTTAAGGGTTTTACTTTGCGATCGGTTGGTCATTTCCCCCTTATTCCGATCTGGATTACGATCGCTCATTGCGATCGCACATTCCGACGGGACTAAGGTCTTTGTTAAGACGAAACTCTGCCCAAATTTAATTTACAACATTCCGATTAGAACCACATTGCGACAGAGGTGTTTCATTTATTCCGATCTGAAACATTCCGATCCAGGACTTTCCGACAGACATCATTCCGATAGATTTGTTCTTGATTATTCCGATGGGTATTCAAACTGATATTCCGATGGTTTGTTTTGATAATTATTCCGATGGTTATGACTTTGGTGCATTCCGATAGAGATGATTTGCAATATTCCGATAGAACATGTTTTTAAGTTTTAAAGTTTTACATAGAGTTTTTCTAAATAACTTTTAGTTTAATTTGTAAATGCTTTAATTTCACTCAACGACATTTTCATTCTTGCTTTTAGTTTTAATTAGAAACCCAAACCAAAACATACTCTTGTTCACCAAAAGACAATTGAGTCGCACTTTAGACTGGAAATCAATTCGAAAAGATTTGGGACTTCGAAATTATTTTATACTAGGGTAAAACCTTGTATTAGTGCTCGTAGTATCACTTATTCAATCAAACAAAAGAAATCTATGAAGGGACGGGCATCTCCTTCTAAATGCATTCCTACGCGACTCCAATCCTAACCACTTATTTTCTCACGCTTAACCACATTAATACCTGAAAGAGACACTAAAACACGTCAACAATAATGTTGGTGAGAGTCATAGGTTTAGACTCGAACACAAAACAAATTTATAAGCTGTGAATAATAACCATCATCAAAATATATGGACAAAGTGATACAAATATGCATTAACAACTACCATTCAAGATCAATCATTCCAAACCAAATCCAAGGCTCCCAGCCTTACCAAACACCATGGTACCATAGGTGCCCATACACCTATGTACCAATCCCAATGCCCCGCCTTGTCATTATCCATTGGTCCCATAGATGCTCACACATCTATGTACCTCCCCAAGGCCCCGCCTTGTCAACATCCCCTTGGTACCAAGTCAAAACATAAAACAATCATGAATCAACTAGCAGTTAATCACATAAGTATGCACAAGTCCATCACCAAACACAAAACATTCACATCATAATTTATAAAAACAAGACAGTGTCTCTTCCATCCCATCTGGAAATCAAATCATAAAAAGACATGGGACTATGAAACTCACCTGATAGCACAACAAGCTAGCACTCCTGCAAACCTATAAAATCATACACAACACACTTAGCTCAGGTCCTAACACCCAAGTTAAGTAACAACCACGGAGATGAATCTAATCCCCCAATTCTCACTATCTAGTTCTCCCACTACAAGCTATTCTATACGTAAAAATTCAGTTTTTCCCGGTACAGTTTACTAGTCATTAAACGACCACACGAAGTGAACTTAACACCACACTTGGATTCTACCCTACTGGAGTTATGTTTTTATATGATATAAGAACTCCAAAAACCAACTTTACTTTCTACTTACATGTTTAACCCTTTCGTTTAGTCTCTACACCAAAAGTCGTTTTCATAAAGCTGATTTTCTGTACATGCTAAATGTTTGACACCAAAAGCCCGACCTAAACACCATAACTTTTATTGAAAACCTCCAGTCCTTTTATATACATTATAAAGAGTTCCCAAATCAAAAATCTTTGGCTATCTCATCCGTTTGGTTAGGTTTTGACTCAAATTCCTGAAATCCAAATTTACTCCTGAACAGCGTACTATTTTTATAAAAATTGTTTGACAACCTTCCCGAACTCCATTTTCGACCAAGCTTACATTTTTGAAAAGTAGACTCTCTGAACTTAATTTTTAAAAAAATAAACTCGACCAAAGGTGCTACCTACTGCCCGGAACAGTCGACACAAAACAGCCCTAAAAATCAGACTGTTTTACGCCTTTATGCACTAATTATTCTAAACATCATTAATTACCCCTAAATTATTAAACGAGAACCCTAAAATCATTAATGGATCTTAATTAGTATATTTTTCCAGAAAATTAATAAAACCCTAATCATCTCAATGATGGTTAATTAATATTACAATTATATTTAATTAATAAAAACATGAATTAAGTTAAGGTTTTAATTGATTACTTACCTTGAATCAAGAAAAATTTATGAAACCCTAAGAACCCTTAAGATGATCGACGTGTTTTTTTGTCTCCAGGGGTTTTATGAGATTTGCTTTTAGTTAAAATCCTTATATAGATTAGTTAAACAAATCCTAGCACAATTCAAAAAGCCTAGTAAAATTATTATTTTTTTCCTTTCTTTGCGTCACGACCAAAACACCCAAAATTTCGTTTTTTTATTAGTTTTTTTCTTTTATTATTAATTAAAGTATAATTAACATTACCTTAATTTACCTTAATTTATTTCAGCTCCTAAAGCCTCCAAAACCTTAAAACCGTAAAACTAGTCAGTTTTACGCGTATACCGTAAAAGACACTAAAATATACAGTTTTATAAAAACTCTTAGAATTTGAAATAAACTTTATATTTAAGTCCTGAATGACTTAAAACCATCCCGAAAAATATTCCCGTGACTAATTACCTTATCCGAGACCTCCAAATGCTAAACCCTAAATCACAAAAATACGATTTACTATAATACATATACGTACACATAAAACACCAAAATAACACCATTTCATTTCATAGTCACTAATTTGTGAGCTCATGAACATAAAATAACCGTTCCTCGATTTACTTATGAGTACTTTATACCCATAAACGATATCCACACCAACCTATTTCACGCAAAATAACATGTAAACACGCAAATCACATAGTCACACATAAATTAACCTTAAAATAAGACCAAGTGACGAACCTCAAAACCACGGTTGTCACATCACTCCCTCCTAATAGAAATATCGTCCCGAGATTTACTCCTTAGGATCGTCATTATCAATTAGCTGAGGATACTTGCTCCTCATAAATCCTTCCCGTTCCCACGTGAACTCTAGTCCACGTTCCAAATTCCATCTACCCATAACTACGGTATATTACCCTTTTTATCAAACGTCCTAGCTTCACGACCCAAAATCTCTATCGGCTCTTCGATAAAACAAAGACTCGTATCCATACTAATATCATCGAACGGTACTTGCAAGTCAGTTCTTGCTAAGCATTTCCTCAAGTTTGATACATGAAATACGTCATGCACACTACTCAATTCCTCCGGTAATCTCAACCTATACGCCACTAGCTCAATCCTTTCAAGGATTTCAAATGGACCCACAAATCTAGGTGCTAACTTCCCTTTTCTTTCCAAACCGCATCACCCCTTTCCATGGTGAAACCTTTAGCATAACTTTATCTCAAATCTCAACGGCTTACGCCTCTTGTCCGCATAGCTCTCTTGTCGGTTCTTTGCTATTTTCAACCTCTACTTAGTCACTGCCACCACCTCCATAGTTTTCCGATCCACCTCCGGTCCAATACGTTGGCCGCTTCTAACTTCATCCTACTGTAACGGTGATCCACCTCATCTCCTATGAATTAACTCCAACAGTTTCTACTACAATTCCTATCACCATACCTAACGGCTTCTATCCTCTACGGATTTTCCATCATTCGGAAGTTCTCCCAACCTTAAACACATCCAATGGTATATGTAGGATTGCATAACCAAAAGCTTCCCATAATATTCATAAGAAACATGTCATAACCACCACCTCATCCTTGCTTTCCCATGCTCGGCACCAAGTAACTAACCATCCTTCATACTAACATGTGTTACACCTTTTCTCTAGGTGGACGTTCCATTGTTCGTGACTACTAACCTCTTGCTCTAACGGTTTCTCTTCAATATCACCCTACTATCTTCACAACCTCTTGCTCCCTCGAATCATTCTTCCTCCATACTACTTTTCGCTTGTCTCTCCACAATCTTAATTTCCATACCATCTTATATCTCGTCTTCAACCTATAATTTAGGTGTTTCCTCCTTTATTCCTTACATCCTCGTCAATGGCGAATATGCCCCTCTCACCGATAACTCTCTCTTTTTAGTAGAATTCTTCCTAATATAATGCGTTCTCCAACTATCTCCAACTCTCACGCCAATGCTCTAGGCGTCTTCTCAATTACCCTATAGTATGCTCATACCAAACATTAGTCTATCAACGGTATACTACGCTTGCTTCCCATCGTTTCTTCCCTTGCCATAATCCTTCATAAGGGATTCCATACATATTAGGCTAACTTTTACGCAAAACCATCTATTCCATCACATCCGTACGCAATCCTTCTAACTTCTCAACTACGTGACTTCTCATTCCTCTTGAAATATGAGATGAATTAGTCAGTCTATCGACTATCACCCATCTCTCGTCGTACTTATTCCTCCACCCCATTATGTATCCCTTTCACCAACTTCGTCCTTACATCGCCCTTTCTAAGCTACTCCTATCTATGTAGGAAGTATAGTCTACGTCCCTTTTCTCCATATGATTGTCCAAGCCACGCAACATACATGTTGACGCGTTCTCTGCTTTAGACAACTCAACTCGTGCAACCTACATCCTTCATCCAAACCACCCTAATACGTCATCCATATAGTTCAAGTTCGTCTCAGCTTCACTTCATTCTTCTTATTCCATGTCTCATCAACCATGCTTGCCTTTCCCAGATGGTACTTGGCCTTGCAATTTTCTTTCATCACTTAACTCCACCCATTACCTTTTCCAAATGTTCAATCAAGATGATTAAATATGTGTTGGAGACGTTCATGATCTGTATAGATCATTCTCTACGTCTCGTACCCCAAATGCCTCTAGCATTCTAGGCAGATATAACAATCCAGCTCCACTAACTAAGTCTATCTAGTTCTTCCAAATCTTTAGTTCCCACAACGTATAAACAACCGCCTTTCTTTGTCGTTCTCGTATACATCCAAATCCTTGCTCCACGTATCGTCATGCTTCGCGAATTCATCAAGTCCTTCCGATAATTCCAAGATCTGCTCATTATCCAATCCACCTCTTCAGCCTCCAAAACACTTCCTCACCCTTCTTCACTTTGCCCTTTGCTGGTTCCACGATATGCCATCATCTCTGACTACTCGTCCTGGCCAACTTAATCCTAAAACTCACACTTGAAAATCTCACGTATAATTCCCTTTCCTAACAACTCCAAAACCAACTCATAATTCGCCTCACTCTCCTTCTTAGATTTGAGTAGATCAAGATGTCGTCGATGCTCCCGATGACAACTCGTTTATATATTGTCATGCACCCCCGATTCATTGACTCCATGAAAACTGCTAGCGCCTCGGCGAAGCCAAAATCATAACCGTAAACCCAAAGCGTTCATACAACATCCTTAGCAGTTTCAACTACGTCCTCCTTGCACCCTCTCTTAGAAGCAATACGAATAAATTTCTACCTCGTTCTACTCGCGAAATTCTACACACATTCTAAAAGATCTATACTCCTTCTTATCAACCCATCCAACCTCTTTCACATCACATTTACTACCAGGCAACTCAGCCTTTATCTTGCATTCCTTGCAATTTCTAACAACTCCTGTCTTTAAAATCATTCCATCAATAATTGCATTGGAAAGGCACTAACTACAACTCATCTTGCTCCTTCTACTGGCTCTGTTCATGGTTCTACTTCAAGATAATAGGTAAACCTACTAAATCTTAAGAAATTTTCGGAAAATTTTACATACCTAACGAATATCACAAGTACCTTTAAAATATCACATTCCCTTCCAACATTCTCTATGATGCGTTACTTGTTCCAATATCCATACTTTATACAAATCTCTATTCATCTCCCTTGGCACTCCTAAGAGACCTCATGACCACATTAGTTCGTCTTTCTACGAACTTCTAACTCTTTCCCCATCACAAAGGGCATTCCAGCTATTTTCTCATATGACTATATCAATGCTCTCAATCAATACAAAACCAAAACTACATCTGGAACCCACCAGACACGACCAACAAATCAAAACTACGTATAACTAACGACATTTCACGTGCACCAGTTAAAACAGACCAAAACCACGGAAACTCAAAAGGAAAACTCAACCCGAAACATGTACCAATTCAAATGACTCATGACAACGAAAAATGATCCAAGAAACACTTAATGGCAACCAAAACAACTTACGCCCCAAGACATATTATTTAAATCGTGCGCAAAATCGACTTTTCCCAAAAGAATATTTTTTTTTTCTTTCCTCACCACATCTATGTGACTTAAACAATCTACAAACAACCTTCTAGACGATCTCAAAACTCAACTCAAAGACTAGGTATCCCGTGCATCCCAAATCATAAAAAAAACTACTATTCAAAACTCAACCTTGAACCCGTCACTTGTACCAAAATTTCGATCAAGCTACTGACACCCCATGACTATACATACCAAATATTTGAAAAGTACATTCCGAGTACATAATTTTATTCTTTTGAATCACCCAAAAAGCTTTAAAAAAGAATAAGTTACGACCAAAACAATTTTATACTAGTTGTTTTAAAAACTAAAGAATCATCTTAGTGATTAATGTAACCCATTTAAATAATAAATAAAAATAATTGTATGTGAAATTTTCATGAACTCAGTTTAACCTTGTATAAATAATTATAAATGACGTAAATCAATTAAACTCAATTATATAAACTATTTATGTAGAAAGAAATTTTATTTCGCTTTATTTTATAGAGTCTTTTAGAATTTTGAAATAAATAAGTGTTGATTTAAATTCTTATGTTACATCTTATTTCAAACACGACTCCAACACCTTACCCTTATTTTACCGAATACAACTAACTATCCAACTCTATAGTAGATTTCCAAGTCTTTTCAATATATAACGACCAAAAGAAATGTAAGACTCAACACAAAAGATTCCATTATCTCAAAAGAAATCCCAAGTTATTTCAATAGACTTAAAACCAAAAACACCATTTTAAAACGGACACGTGAAATAGGAAACTCGAAGAATACGCTACAACGGAGGTTGAATATCTAAAAAGAAGCGAGCTAGCCACCCTCATAAGGATACAATAGATAATTGTAGGGGATCATACATACATATATAGGCATATTAGGATACATATACTCAAATCCGTCCAACATCTACTATACAAGCATGTATTAATCCTCTTTCATGCAATCATACTTAGGAATCCATTGAAGTTGTGGTACTTGTATAACTATGTTGGCCACCATACTTATACAATTACCCTTTCCCCAATGCACTCCCTCCTATGATGACACTTATAAGAATCAATACAACACATAACACATAAATCCATCAACTCACATAAGCTTATAACCACATAACCAAAAAAGAAAGTCCAAAACTCCATCCATTAAAATAACATAGTCAAACTCTTGAAATACATAAATCCATAGTCTAGCTTAAACAGCATAAACTAAACCCAAAACGAAAACATAATCAGTTATAAGTTATGTCGTCCATAAGAGTGGAAACAGCTTAAAATCCTTCAAATCCACCTACTCCTAATAACTCAAACCACCACATGATTATTAAGGAACATGACTTAAACATCAAAAGAAAAATACTATACCTCAGGTACATAAATAACCCAACAAAAGATAGAAACTACCATGTACCAAATTATGTACTATAATGTACAATTTAAGCAAAATACAACAATGACTAGCGTGGATGATTATGGTTCAACCAGCACTAGTCACAACCCGAAAAGAAAATAACATGTGGCTAAGTATGAACTACTATGGTTCAACCCATACTAGTCAAAACGTAACAAACATCGCAAGTAAAAACCAATAACATCCAGAAAAACTTCAATTAATATTAAATGCACACATACTCCTACGGCGCCTATATGCGAGGACCCTTAAGCTATAGACTAGGCTACGAGACTAGGTAACCTAATTCTCTATAACCATTGTCTCTGATACCATTCTGTCACACCCCACCATGGCGGAATATGGGACGCGACGTATGGATATCATCACAACATGGCGTGTCTATAGAGATAACTAAATGAAATAATAAATGTCATAAAAAGGTGACACAAATGTCATGATAATATCTCAACAATGCAGGAGTCCAGGTAAGTAGGTAACAGTCCTACCACTTACCCGAGATAAACAATTAACATAAACGAAGCAAACATAAAGGTGCTCGTAGTATCACTTATTCAATCAAACAAAAGAAATCTATGAAGGGACGGGGATCTCCTTCTAAATGCATTCCTACGCGACTCCAATCCTAACCACTTATGTTCTCACGCTTAACCACATTAATACCTGAAAGAGACACTAAAACACGTCAACAATAATGTTGGTGAGAGTCATAGGGTTTAGACTCGAACACAAAACAAATTTATAAGCTGTGAATAATAACCATCATCAAAACATATGGACAAAGTGATACAAATATGCATTAACAACTACCATTCAAGATCAATCATTCCAAACCAAATCCAAGGCTCCCAGCCTTACCAAACACCATGGTACCATAGGCGCCCATACACCTATGTACCAATCCCAAGGCCCCGCCTTATCATTATCCATTGGTCCCATAGATGCTCACACATCTATGTACCTCCCCAAGGCCCCGCCTTGTCAACATCCCCTTGGTACCAAGTCAAAACATAAAACAATCATGAATCAACTAGCATTTAATCACATAAGTATGCACAAGTCCATCACCAAACATAAAACATTCACATCATAATTTATAAAAACAAGACAGTGTCTCTTCAATCCCATCTGGAAATCAAATCATAAAAAGACATGGGACTATGAAACTCACCTGATAGCACAGCAAGCTAGCACTCATGTAAACCTATAAAATCATACACAACACACTTAGCTCAGGTCCTAACACCCAAGTTAAGTAACAACCACGGAGATGAATCTAATCCTCCAATTCTCACTATCTAGTTCTCCCACTACAAGCTATTCTATACGTAAAAATTCAGTTTTTCCCGGTACAGTTTACTAGTCATTAAACGACCACATGAAGTGAACTTAACACCACACTTGGATTCTACCCTACTGGATTTATGTTGTTATATGATATAAGAACTCCAAAAACCAATTTTACTTTCTACTTAGATGTTTAACCCTTTCGTTTAGTCTCTACACCAAAAGTCGTTTTCATAAAGCTGATTTTCTGTACATGCTAAATGTTTGACACCAAAAGCCCGACCTAAACACCATAACTTTTATTGAAAACCTCCAGTCCTTTTATATACATTATAAAGAGTTCCCAAATCAAAAATCTTTGGCTATCTCATCCGTTTGGTTAGGTTTTGACTTAAATTCCTGAAATCCAAATTTACTCCTGAACAGCGCACTGTTTTTGTAAAAACTGTTTGACGACCTTCCCAACTCCATTTTTGACCAACCTTACATTTTTAAAAAGTAGACTCTCTGAACTTAATTTTAAAAAAAATAAACTCGACAAAAGGTGCTACCTACTGCCCGGAACAGTCGACACAAAACAACCCTAAAAATCAGACTGTTTTACGCCGTTATGCACTAACCTTCTAAACATCATTAATTACCCCTAAATTATTAAACAAGAACCCTAAAATCATTAATGGATCTTAATTAGTATATTTTTCCAGAAAATTAATAAAACCCTAATCATCTCAATGATGGTTAATTAACATTATAATTATGATTAATTAATAAAAACATGAATTAAGTTAAGGTTTTAATTGATTACTTACCTTGAATCAAGAAAAATTTATGAAACCCTAAGAACCCTTAAGATGATCGACGTGAATTTTTTTCTCCAGGGGTTTTATGAGATTTGCTTTTAGTTAAAATCCTTATATACATTAGTTAAACAAATCCTAGCCCAATACAAAAAGCCTAGTTACCAAAATTAGTTTTCTTTCTTTTTTTTCCTTTCTTTGCGTCACATAAACGACCAAAACACCCAAAATTTCGTTTTTTATTAATTTTTTTCTTTTATTATTAATTAAATTATAATTAACATTACCTTAATTTACCTTAATTTATTTCAGCTCCTAAAGCCTCCAATACCTTAAACCGTAAAACTAGTCAGTTTTACGCGTATACCGTAAAAGACACTAAAATATACAGTTTTATAAAAACTCTTGGAATTTGAAATAAACTTTATATTTAAGTCCTAAATGACTTAAAAGCATCCTGAAAAATATTCCCGTGACTAATTACCTTATCCGAGGCCTCCAAATGCTAAACCCTAAATTACAAAAATACGATTTACTATAATACATATACGTACACATAAAACACCAAAATAACACCATTTCATTTCATAGTCACTAATTTGTGAGCTCATGAACATGAAATAACCGTTCCTCGATTTACTTATGAGTACTTTATATCCATAAACGATATCCACACCAACCTCGTTCACGCAAAATAACATGTAAACACGCAAATCACATAGTCACACATAAATTAACCTTAAAATAAGACCAAGTGACGAACCTCAAAACCACGGTTATCACATATAGTCCCTAGTGTAGCAGGACAGCTCGACCCACAGGTACTACCCGTATCCATTACATATGGATCATACACAAACAACGCGAAAGCTCACGAGACCCAATAAGACGTTGTCGCACACGGTTCTATATCAACCGTGTCATAGCCGCACACGGACTGGATCAGACAGGATCATAATCTAAATCAGATTATAATTCTCCTAAACTAAGAAGACATACACTATCCTTATTCATATGATAAGGATCCGGTTATATTTGGTGTTTATCTCTTGTTTAGGCCGCAAGAATAGGAAAGCCCAATTAGGGTTTTATCGGGTATAAAAGGAACCCCATATGTTCCACAAAGGTAAGACATTTACAATAATCTAAACCCTCACCTATCTCTAAACCGATTACTTACTCTCACGTCAGAGTCTAATCGTGGTACACGTGCCCACGGTAAGCCTAACGGTGTCTGGTATTTAGTGTGCAGGGTCTTCAAACAAGTTCACTTGGTGCAAGAGCCGAAGTCCTCAAGCACCCAAATTAAGCCTAATTAGGGTCAAGCGTGGTCCATCTAACTTTTATATCAACAAGTTGGCGCCATTCGTGGGACCCTACACTAAACTATGAGCATGACTAAGGGCGGTACGTACGTCTCACACCAAAAAGGGTGGCAAGAAGTCATCAACGATTGATGCCCATATCACATCCGTTGAACTTACCCCTGGATCAACCAGCAGGGTGAACATCAGGGACGTCACGAATCCTCCTCAGCGGGATTCAAGCCATTCCTTACTCTCATACCTGCCTCAGGGGAGAAGAGCCCTAATCAGGGATCATCATAACCCCCTCCTAATTAAAGACAAACAAAAATAACCCCTCATAGCAACAGACCACGACGAGGTCATCGCTACTAAAGCACGAGAGATGAAAGAATACGTCACCCAAAATCTGGACGCTCCCATTCCACTTATCACCGAGCGCGTGAGGGGCCAGCAAGTTAAGGATAATAGTACGGCTAATCTAGAGGAAGGATAGCTAAGCCTGGAACAACGAGATGGATTGCAAAAAAACCCAGAGACTCCCATGGAAAAATAGCGTAGGCAAGATTCGCAGGGAGAGAAACGCAGAAGAAGTCATCACAGCAAATCCAGATAGGAAAAGCAACCCCCAAGCGATAACTCGTCTAGTTCTGACTCTGAGGACCATCTTCCCCAGACGTCGCAGATCGAGGTATTCCTCTTCAGATACCTTAGACAACGATGTTGAAAATATAAAAGACTCTTATCGAGCATCTAGGCACGAGGATAGGGAATTTTCCCTACCGTGGAGACAAAGAAGGGCTAATGCCTTCACAAAGCGTATCCAACATTACTCGGAGAGCAAAAGACGACGCATGTCGTCAAATGTTGAGACATATGACGGTACCACAGATCCGGATGATCACTTAAAGGTCTTCAAGTCACAGGCAGGGATTGAGAAATGGCCAAAGCCTACGTGGTGCAACATGTTCAACTTCACCCGAGTGGCTAATGCCAGAAACTAGTTTGACAAACTCCCGCGTCGAACCATTGATGGATTTGAAGAACTACGAAAGGCTTTCAGAAGAAACTATACACAACAAAAGAATTGCGACAATAGCCTTGTATCACTCGCAAGAGTCAAGCAGAAGCAGGGAGAGTATCCGGAAAACTTAGTAGAACGCTTTAAAAGCGAGTGCAATCAGATCAAGGAATGTCCCGAAATTTTTAAAGTGTCCTGTTTCATGGCTGGGATAACTAACCAAGATCTAATATGAAAGCTGAATGAAAAAACTCTAGGAACTTTTGGTGGAGTAATGCGACGAGTCAGATCTTTCATACAAGGGGAGGTCGCAACTGCAGATGACAGGAGAACCACCCCCGAGCTATAGATCCTAGGACTCGGCCAAGAAGCAGTTTAACAGCCAAAGTAACGGCCGAAGTCTCGATTACCAGGGAAGTCATGTCCATACTATCGGTCTCTTTAATAGGAAGAAATCGCGCAGATTTTGTAAGACGGTCGACAATAACCTAGATGGTGTCATGTCCATTTGATGTCTTAGGTAATTTAGTCACAAAATCCACGTAATTCTTTCCCATTTCCATATTGGAATCTTGGGTTGTATCAACAGTCCGGATGGCTTTTGATACTCTGCTTTAACTCTTGCACACGTTAAACACTTACTAACGTATTATGCTATGATTGCCTTTATGTTAGGCTACCAATAGAGTTTCTTCAGATCTTGATACATCTTGTCGGAACCAGGATGTATAGAATACTGCGATTTATGAGACTCGTGCATAATCAAATCTTGTAAATTACCATGGGCAGGTAACCAACTACGATTTTTAATACAACGATTTCCATTTTGACGAATTTCAAATTCTTTATCCATTCCTCTCAACTTCTCAGCTTCTATATTTTTTACCTTAAGTGCTTCTTTTTGTGCTTCGAGAATTTGGGTAGGTAACTTCGAGAAAAAGTTATCATTAATGATCTAACTCGTAACGACTTAGCACGCTTCTTTCGACTTAAAGCATCAGCTACTTCATTGGCTTTACCTGGACGATAACGAATTTCATAATCGTAATCAGCAAGTAACTCTAACCAACGTCGTTGTCTCATATTCAATTCCTTCTGATGAAGAATATATTGAAGACTTTCATGATCAGTAAATACTACACACTTCGTACCATAAAGGTAATGTCTCCAGATTTTAAGAGCAAATATCACCGCTCCTAATTCTAGATTATGAGTAGTATAATTTTTCTCATTAGGTTGCCTTGATGCATAAGCAATAACTTTATTCCTTTGCATAAGCACTGTTGGGATTCCTTGAATAGATGCATTACAGTAAACGATAAAGTCATCGTTACCTTCTGGTAATGCTAGGATAGGTGCTTCACACAAATTTTGTTTCAATAATTGAAAAGCCGTCTCTTGACTATTTCCCCAGACAAACGGTTTGTTCTTCTGAGTCAATTCAGTCAAAGCTTTAGAAATTTTTGAAAAACCTTCGATAAATCTTCGGTAATACCCAGAAAGTCCAAAAAACTGTCTTATTTCCATAGGCATACTAGGCTTACTCCAATTCATTACCGCTTCAGTCTTTGCAGGATCCACACGAATACCTTGGCTATCAATGACATGTCCTAGGAATTAAACAACATTGATCCAAAATTCGCACTTCGAGAACTTAGCATACAACTCCTTCTTAAGTAATTCGAGAATTATACCAAGATGCTTGGCATGTTCTTCTCTATTATGAGAGTAGATAAGAATATCATCGATAAACACGATCACAAATTTATCCAAGAAAGGCTTACACACTCTGTTCATGAGGTCCATGAAAACAGCTGGTGCATTGGTTAAACCAAAAGGCATCACTTGAAATTCATAATGTCTGTATCGCATCCTGAAAGCAGTTTTAGGAATGTCGTCTTCCTAAACTCTCAGTTGATGATAACCTGAACGTAAATCAATCTTTGAATATACGCTTGATCCTTGAAGTTGATCATATAAATCGTCGATTCTGGGTAGTGGGTAACGATTCTTTATAGTAAGTTTGTTTAACTCATGATAATCGATACACATCCTAAAAGATCCATCTTTCTTTTCACAAATAAGACTGGAGCTCCCCACGGCGATATAATTGGTCTAATAAATCCTCAGTCAGTTAGCTCTTGGATTTGACTTAACAATTCTTGCATTTCTGAAGGTGCTAATAGATAAGGCGCTTTAGCAATCGGTGTTGCTCCTGGTATCAAATCGATTTCAAATTCAACTTGACGCACAGGTGGCAAACCTGGTAATTCCTCGGGAAATACGTTGGGAAATTCTCTAACTATCGAAATATCTTCTAATATCTTCTCTTCTTTCTCCTTTTCCACTACTTGAACTAAGAAAACTTGACCACCTCGGGATACGTACTTATTTATCTTAAAGCACGATATGAGATTTAGTTGAGTCTTACTTCGCTCACCATAGACAATCAAAACTTCACCGTTAATAGGAATATGAACGGCTTAATGAGTATAAGATCGATTTTAAAGGATTGGCGTAATAAAGTAATGATACATCCTTGAATAACAGTATTAGTGCTAATTATTTTTCCGTCGGCCATTTCTATATCATACTTACTATTCAAAGAAACAATTGGAATATCTAACTTAGCAGCAATTTTAACAGATATGAAACTTCTATCAGCTCCTGAGTCAAATATTACTTTAACCAGATGTTGATTTAGATGAAACATACCCGTAACCGTATTTTGATCTTGATGAGTATCGTTTAGCAAATAGGCTTTTCCTCGGCTATTGCTCTCTTTACGACACTCATTCATCATATGCCCTTTTTCTCCGCAGTTATGGCAAACTTTAGTTACAGGATTTTGGTTACTTCCAGTAGCTGGTCCTTTACTTCTGTAGTATCTTGTCTGATGTCTCATTTTTCCACAATTCTGACACTTGATAGTGCAATATCCTGTGTGATGTAGAGAACATCTCTGACATAGGGGAAGTCTTCCACTATAACCATTGCTTGAATTTACAACATAAACTTTAGAAACATCATTTCTTTTGTTATGTTGTTGACGATTATCGCCTTGATTATAGTTGCAAAAATTATTCTTCTAGAAATTACGATTAATAGGAAAGTTCTTCCTATCATCAAACTTCCTCTTATTATTAACTGCCACTTGTACAAGAGTATACCTTATCACTTGGTCCATTAATCTTTGAGTAATGGTGATAACTTCCTCTAAAGTTTGGGGTTTAGAGGCGGTAACATTCCCTTCAATACTTCTAGGCAAACCTCCAATAAAAGCTTCCATTAATTTTTCAGTATTAGGCACCATATTAGGACATAATAATGTTAATTCCTAAAATCTTCGGATGTAAACTTTGAGATTATTTTCCTTTACTAGTAGATTATAAAATTCTTCCTCCATTTTCCTAATCTCACTACGAGGAAAATACTTCTTGATTAGCATATTCTTGAATTCACTCCAGTGAGTCTGATAAGCTTGTTCTATCCCAATGGGTTGTGAATAAGCATTCCACCAAGACAAAGCTTCTTCTATCAGCGTACCCGTAGCAAATTGCACTTTACAATCTCCAAAATAGTCACTACGAACAAATACTGATTCAGTTCTCTCGAACCAACGAATAAGTCCAACAGCTCCTTCAGATCCTTTATAGTTAAAAGGATGATAGTTAATGAAATCCTTGTAAGTACATTTCTTTTCCATAGGAACTTCTCTCCTAGCAGTATTTCCATTACTCGTACTAGCTACATTGGCGGCTTGTGCTTGCAAAGCTGCAGTCACACTCTCAGCAACCAATTGCCTTATTTACTCAGGTGTCATATTCATTGTTGCATATTTTGTTGATCTCGTATGAGTCATTCTACCAACATTTACAAACACTATATAAGAATGACATTATTTTTGAATTTTCATACGTTGAGTGTGTAATCAATTTAATATATCATAGAATAACGATAGTTTCTAATTCTTTTGACAACTTCATATATGAGGATTCATAATATGAATGACAAAATTCCTAATTCTTCTAATGAATTCACATATGATGATTCATATTATGAATAATGATAAAGGCTTAAACAAAATGACAAGAGTTTTCGAGAATAAAAACACACTTTTTTATTTATGAACAACTTATCGTTTATATTTACACGGTAAGCATCCTTGTTACATAAAGAAAAACTGTACTTATCTTACAAACTGAAACTAGATTCCTAAGCTTAATTCCTCATTTTGATCTCCTCAATTCTGTCCAAAATATATCCGGAGTCAGATTGTTGAGTTATTTTAAGATCGTCGATTAGTAATTCTAAATTAAGCTCAACCCTCGTAAGTCTTTCTTTCAGTTCAGAATTCTCCTTCTCTAGTCTTGCCATATTCATTTCATAAGCATGCATTCTTCTACCCAGTCTAATATTATGGCCTCGAGTAACGTCCACTTTATATTCCAACTGACTAATATGCTCTTCAATCTCTTTCCTTCCTCTTACCAAATTCCTAATATTCTTCTCCACGATTCTAAAAGCTTCTAGGAATATTTCATCAAGATGACTAGCAAGTACGTACAATTGCTTGTCGTGCTTTTCCACAATCCGTGCTCTAGAGTCTTCCTTAGTTTCATAAGGCTCTTCACGACTTCGATTGGGAGACGAATAAAGATCCTCGGGTAATAGAAAACGAGATGTAGGTGAAGATACACTATTCATCACTTTAGTTTGACGTGAGAAATATTCTTGTACTTCAGGAGTATCGTGAAAAGATAAAGTTGGAACACGCACATCTGTGGGAGATGGGGTGAACATCAGAAAATCTCTTTCATCATCATCAGAAATGAGAATATAGGTGGATGTAGACATCCTTGTAATTTATATAATATAATATCATAAGATATTCTACTAAAAGAATAAAATCTTACACTGGCGCTAACGATGGCTGATGGTCTTGAATTTTAAGAATCTCTTAGTTATAGTTTAAGAAAAACCTTATTCTCTATAACTGTGAGCTCTAGATACCAATCTGTAACACCCCCATTTTTACCTTATAGCAGCGGACGCTAACTTGGGTATTACTATCAAATTACCATAGTTTTATAAATATTTACGTCATCATTCATTTATTATTCAGAGTTTAATAAAAACAACTGTACATAAATGTACATCACAGGTTTTCCCAAAGATCTAGTTCTATTCTCTAGAACGATAAATTTTCAAGACACCACCATCCGCAGCCCGACAGTCCTCGTTCACCTGAAATATAGGCCTTAAAGTCAACACAATGGTTGAGTGAATTCATAGGTTTTAAACAATATTTGAATACAAGTAAGACTCAAGGGCTACAATGTTATACATCCTAATTTTTAAATTCATCGATTCTTATTGCACTAGCTTGTGACCCCGCGATTAGACATTATCAGAAAAACCCAACAAATTTCCCTTAAGCAGGAAACTTGCCGGACTATCATGAGTTAGCAAAATAAAGCATATCTGTTTAGCCTAGGTGGGAACCATTAGCTGCTGACAAGAGCGACTTGCCCAAAGCGGAGATGTCAGATAGGTGTGAAAACACCCATCCTTTTACCACTTATTTCTTACTAAAACAAGACCAAAACGCGTGTTTAATATCATTTTTTTGGAATTATGCGTGGTTTTTGTGTTTATTGAGTTTTCAGAGTCAACCGGATGAATATTGAAGAAAACATGGGATTGCACGGGTTTTATCAAGGAAAAAGACTCAAGACAAAGTTTATTGTCCAAGAAATGCAAAAGATTTGAAGTCATTGGGCCTGTTTGAAGACTTATCGAAGAAAAGGACCAAAGATGGAAGATTTACATATGTCGAAGAAACTCAAGTCTATTAAACGAAGAAATTAAAAGACGAGTTGAATTTAATCGTTGACAAATCCCGAATCAGAATCGAAAACGTCAACTTTTCTGAAAAGATGAGAAGACAAGAAGAAAGGGAGAAAGCCCACTCACCAACCAACCACTTAGCCTAAAAAACGAAATCATCCCTCACAAATTTGAGCTAGTTTTTAGTTTCCAGTTTTCTTCTTTTCTTCCGTAGCAAGCCAACACCACTAAGGTGTTGGTGATCTTTCATTTTTGTTGAATCCCTCATTTTGTAAGCTTTTAATCTTTTTCCTTTGATTGTTTTAACCTTAATCATCAATTTAATCTTTTCATTCATCTTGTTCATCTTCTCTTTTTATTCAAAGTTTTAAAGTCCTTGTTTGGTTGATTTTGATCTTCAAAAGTTAATGGGTTTTGTGTTTTGATTGGGATTTGTTGTTTATGCTTAGTAGATGATTTGTGATTAGTTTGGTTCAAGATTTGGTTAAAAATTTGGTTGATTTTTGGATAAATTCGTGTTCCCCTGTTATTTCGGTTGTCTGTTCTTCATGCTCAGCATTATTCCGAATAGCTCAAAATATTCCGAGTAGTCTTAGTTAATTTATTCCGCATAGTCAATATATTCCGCATAGAGCAATATATTCCGCATAGTACTTTTATTCCGCATGGTCTCAATGTTCCGAATAGCCCTATATTCCGCATGGTCAATATATTCCGCATAGTACTTTTATTTCGCATGGTCTCAATATTCCGCATAGCTTGACTATTCCGCATAGGGTAAATTATTCCGCATAGCCTAGAGATTCCGAATAGCCCTTGTTTATTTCGGATAGAGTCTAATATTCCGAGTAGTAATTATTCCGAATAGCCCTTGTTTATTCCGCATGATCATTATTCCGAGTAACATCAATATTCCGCATAGCCTCAAGATTCCGAATAGCATGATTATTCCGCATAAGCTTCAACATTCCGCATAGCTTCAATATTCCGGATAGAGCATTTTAAGGTTATTTTCACGTTACTGTTTTATTTAACTTTTAATTCAAGTTTTATTTTTGTTAATTAATTGCTTCTAGTTTACTTTTAAATTACCTTACGCATTGACCTTTTTAGTAGAATAGAAAACCAAACCCACTTTTTGTCACCAAGAACAATTCATTCCACGTTTAGCTGTGATCAATTCGAGGAGATTCCGAGAAATTAATCTGAACCATAGCAAAACTCGAGTATCAAATGGCGCCGCTGCCGGCTCTTCTCGTTAATATTAACAGTTTTTTGTGAGAACTTGGATTTTGGGATCCGTTCACCGTGAACGTTACTTTTTCATAAAATTTTCAAAAAACCAAAAAAAAAGGAAAAAAAAAAATATATATATATAAAATTTTCAAAAATCCTAAAAATTAAATAACATAAAAAACCAAAAATATTTCTGCTTTGTTTTTGCCTTGTTAGTTCTTTTGCAGGTGCATGCGTACACGATCAACGTCTTATCAAGAGCCCGAGCCTCTCGAAGACTTAGACATGGCCGGTGTACAAAACAACAACAATAACCCACCTCTCAACAACAATAATAACAACAACAATAACAATCCACCTCTCAACAATGAGCCTCTACCAGACAATCGCCCGATGATTGAACTTCTGCAAGCACATGTAGACGGCAACAATGATCCAATTGTCATACCCGCGATTGCAGCCAACAACTTTGAGCTCAAATCCGGTTTTATCCAGATGGTCTCTGCTCAACCATTCTTAGGGCGTACCATTGATGATCCACATGACCACATCAAGAGATTCTTGCAACTCACTAATACGGTCAATTTCAATGGTGTTCCACAAGAGGTAATCCGTTTACAACTTTTCCCCTTTTCTTTAGAGGGACAAGCCCGACATTGGCTTGCAAAGGAACCGCCACAAAGTATTCTTACGTGGACGGATTTGGAGACCAAGTTCATAAACTACTTTTTCCCACCCTCTCGTACTACCGCTTTGCGGAATGAAATCATAATTTCGAACAAAAGTACGATGAGTCTTTTAGTGAATCTTGGGACCGTTTCAAAGATATTTTAAGAAAGTGCCCACAACATGGTTTTACCAAAGTGCACCAAATTAATACTTTCTATAATGGTTTAAGCATGAATGACCAAGATTCACTAAATAGTGCCTCGGGGGGTAATATTTTGGTTAAGACTTCCAATGCCGCTTGGGATATCATTGAGAATAAGTCTCATGTGCAAACCAAGAGTGTTAGGACCAATGCCGCTAGTGCTAGTACTAGTGACAGCGACAAGCGACTTGACAAAATTACTACGCTTCTTGAATCGCTTGTTACCCACACCGCTAACAACACCAACAACATCAACGCTAAAAATGCTCAAGACGCTCAAGTCAATGCTGTTAGCCAACCTTGTGAAATATGCGGGGGTCCTCATTCTTACACCACTTGTACCGCTACCCAAGACTACCCTTCTGAGAATGTGAATGCAGCATATGGTACCTATCCTCCGGCCGCTTATCAAGCTCGTCCTCAAGGTGACCACAACTTGCTTAGCTACCGCTCTAACAACTATCTCTCACCACCCGGTTTTGCTCCTAACAACCCAAACCAACAACAAAACCTCAATCGCCCTCCTCAACAACAACAACAACCTCGTGCACCATACATACCACCTCACAAACAGCCATATCCACCTCAAAGAAACAACCAAGTTTACCAACAACCTGCTTATCAACCACCCACATACAATGCTCCTCCCAACCCACCCACCGCATTACACCAAGATATTGGAACCTACATGAGGACTAATGATGTGATCATGGACAATCTCTAGCGGGAAGTGCTCAACTTGAAAGCAGACATGGTGAAACAAGGAAACGATCTGAGCGCTGATATGAGAAACACTTTGGCAAGTCAAACGAATGACTTAAAGAACATGATGGCTGGTTTCTTCCAAGGTAATCAATCCTCTTCTTCGGGTACTCTTCCGAGTAACACCGTTGCGAATCCAAGAGGGGAGATGAAAGCAATCACCACTCGCAGTGGCAAAGGTACCAAGGAACCCGAGCTTCCTATACCTCCACCCGTGATTGTGACTAAGGAGAACGAGTCACCTGCTCCTATTCCTCATCCTTCTACTTCACCCATTCCTCCACCTCTTACGTCTACCCCTCCTCCACCCAAGGATGTGAGTGATCCTATTCTCCAAACGCCTTCCTCTTCTTCCGATATACCTTATCCTTCAAGGTTGAGGAAAGAGAAGCTTAAAAGCAAGGACGATATTCAGGTTTCGAACTTTCTCAAAATGTTTAAACAATTGAATTTTAACATCTCCTTTGCTGAGGCTCTCGCTCACATGCCTAAATATACGAAAATGTTCAAAGATCTTCTTAGCGACAAGGAGAAGCTTCTTGATATTGCTAACACCCAACTTAATGAGAATTCCTCTGCAGTGCTCTTAAGGAAATTGCCAACCAAGCTTGGTGATCCGGGTCGTTTCTTAATCCCTTGAAACTTCCCGGGAGTAGAGAATTGCATGGCCCTAGCCGATCTAGGTGCCAGTATTAATCTAATGCCTTTAAGTGTTTGGAAGCAATTATCTCTCCCTGAGCTAGTCCCCACCAAAATGACTTTGGAATTAGCTAACCGTACGATTGCTTATCCAGTGGGGATAGCCGAAGACGTCTTTGTAGGAGTCGAAAAATTCACTTTTCCTGACGATTTCGTCGTTGTTGACTACGATATGGACCCTCGTGTGCCATTAATTGTTGGTCGTCCATTCTTGAGGACCGGTCGCACTCTCATCGATGTTGAAGCTGGTGAGCTTATCATAAGAGTGGGTGACGATAAAATCGTCTTCAACATGGGAAAGCTTTCTAAACAACCTTATTCATACGAGAGTGTTAATTGTATTGACGTTCTTGATGAGGCTTGTGAAGAACACTTCAAAGATGCTTGTAAAAGTATTCCTACCTCTCTTCCCAATGTTGAGACCGTTTCCTCTATTGATTCATCACTATCTCTATTTGGAGAAAGTGATTTCTCTTGGAAAGATTTGGAAGCCACCATGGGAGATGTGAATTTAGAACATGACGATTCTCCTACCGATTGGGATGAAGATCTTCGCCTCATTGAAAACCTTCTTAAAGAAGACAATCTTTCTCCACCATCTCCCACGGTTATTGCTATCGATGCTCCGACTTTGAATACGCCTCCCATCGAAAATCCTCCGGATTTAGAACTTAAGGAGTTGCCGCCCCATCTCGAGTACGTGTTCCTCGAAGAAGAGAAGAAGTCACCCGTCATCATCGCGAAGGACTTGAAAGAAGAAGAGAAATCTCGCCTCATAGCCGTGCTTAAAGATCATAAGAAGGCAATTGCTTGGAAAATTTCCGATATCCGCGGAATTGATCCAAACTTTTGTACTCACAAGATTCTCATGGAAGATGACTTTAAACCCGCAATCCAGAGCCAAAGAAGGGTTAATCCTCGCATTCATGAGGTCATCAAACAAGAGGTTATCAAACTTCTTGACGCCGGCTTGATTTACCCTATCTCGGATTCGCCTTGGGTAAGTCCCGTCCATTGTGTGCCTAAGAAGGGCGGAATAACCGTTGTTCCCAATGAACACAACGAGTTGATTCCCACTCGTCTCGTTACTGGGTGGAGAGTTTGTATTGACTATCGCAAGCTCAATGATGCCACGAGAAAAGATCACTTTCCTCTTCCTTTCATGGATCAAATGCTCGAGCGTCTAGCGGGTAATGACTATTACTGCTTTTTAGACGGTTTCTCCGGGTATTTTCAAATTCCCATCGATCCCAAGGACCAAGAAAAGACCACATTCACTTGTCCCTACGGAACATTTGCTTACAAACGCATGCCTTTTGGTTTATGTAATGCTCCTGGGACGTTCCAAAGGTGTATGATGGCTATCTTCCATGACATGGTGGAAGACACTATGGAAGTATTCATGGATGATTTCTCGGTTTATGGCGATTCTTTCTCTGCTTGCCTTGCCAATTTAGAACGTATGCTTAAGCGGTGTGAAGACACTCGCCTTGTTCTTAATTGGGAAAAATGCCATTTCATGGTAAAAGAGGGCATCGTGCTAGGACACAAGATCTCCAAAGCCGGTCTTGAAGTGGACCGTGCTAAAGTCGATGTTATTTCTAAGTTGCCTCCACCTTCAACCGTGAAGGGTGTGAGAAGTTTCCTCGGTCATGCGGGCTTCTACCGTCGTTTCATCAAAGATTTTTCTAAAATCGCTCGCCCGATGACCCACCTCTTGGAAAAAGATACTCCTTTTATCTTTTCCAAAGAGTGTATTGAAGCCTTCAACTTGCTTAAGGATAAGCTAACTAAGGCACCCGTCTTGGTTACCCCTAATTGGGAGTTGCCTTTCGAGTTGATGTACGATGCTAGCGACTTTGCTATTGGAGCGGTTTTGGGCCAAAGAGTGAATAAACACTTCCAACCAATCCACTACGCTAGCAAGACAATGACGGGGGCTCAATTGCATTACACGACAACCGAAAAAGAGCTATTAGCTGTTGTCTATGCCTTTGAAAAGTTCCGCCCCTATCTTGTCCTTTCCACCACAATCGTTTATACCGATCATTCCGTGTTGAAGTACTTGTTGACTAAGCAAGATTCCAAACCAAGACTTCTTCGCTGGGTTTTGCTACTCCAAGAATTTAAAATCGAAATTCGCGATACAAAAGGAGCCGAAAACCTAGCCGCGGATCATCTCAGTAGACTTGAGGATCCTTACCAAGGGGATCATCCGAACAAAGAAATCAATGATTCTTTCCCCCTGGAGACCTTAATGTCTATCAACTCGACTTCTGATGAAACCCCGTGGTTTGCGGACATTGCAAACTACTTGGCGGGTGGAATTCTCGTTGACGGGTTAACATCCCAGCAAAAGAAGAAGTTCTTCAAAGACATTAAGACTTACTTATGGGATGACCCGTATCTATTCAAACAATGTGCCGACTTGATTATTCGCCGATGTGTTGATGGACCGGCAGCTTTAGAAATCCTTGACGCTTGCCACAAAGGACCCACCGGTGGTCACTTTGGTCCCAACTACACCGCCAAAAAAGTGTTTGAATCGGGATTTTATTGGCCCACCATTTATCGTGATGCTCACGAGATGGTTAAACGTTGTGATGCTTGCCAAAAACAAGGCTGTGAAATCTTTGATGTTTGGGGTATCGACTTTATGGGACCATTCCCTTCCTCTAAAGGAAACAAATACATCCTTGTAGCCGTTGACTACGTTTCAAAGTGGGTTGAAGCCAAAGCTTTACCCACTAATGACGCAAGGGTGGTTTGTAACTTTTTGAAATCGCTATTCGCTAGATTCGGTGTGCCTCGTGCCATTATTAGTGATCGCGAGACTCATTTTTGCAATGACTAATTCGCAAGAGTCATGGCTAAGTATGGTGTAAATCATCTTCTTTCCACCACCTATCACCCACAAACTAATGGCCAGGCTGAAATATCCAACCGAGAATTAAAGCGAATTCTTGAAAGAACCGTGGGAGAGCATCGTGCCTCATGGGCCGATAAACTTGATGATGCTTTGTAGGCTTTTCGTACCGCATACAAGACTCCGATTGGTTGTACACCATATCGTCTCGTGTACGGAAAGGCGTGCCACCTCCCCATTGATTTGGAGCACAAGGCTTACTGGGCCTTGAAGTGGGCTAATTTCGATATCAACAAAGCCGGTGACCTACGCAAGATCCAACTCAATGAGCTCAATGAACTCCGTAATGAGGCTTATGAAAATTCTTTGATCTATAAGGAAAAGACTAAGCTCATTCACGACTCTAAGATTAAGAACCGAGAGTTCCAAGTTGGAGACAAAGTTTTACTCTTTAACTCTCGGTTGAAAATCTTTTCGGGCAAGTGATGAGACTGCTTTTATACATAGTCTCATCGTCCAAATTGGGCTTAAAATGCATTAAATATCATCAAAATACCCAAATATATGCTTGTGTTTGTTGCTTGTGTATTTTAGGTACGGATATTGAGAAAATGACAAAAGATCACAAGAATCATGCAAAAACGAACACGGGAAACGAAGCCGTACGATGAACCAAGCCCTAATGAAGAATTTTCCAAAGAAAACCCTTGAAGATTTAAAGAATATTGAAGATTGGTCCTCCAAGTTTGAAGAATTGACACTTTATACCCTTGTATCTTCATAATTACAAGTTTGGTCCCTAAAGTTTGTCAAAATTACAAAAAGGACCCTTAACTTTGAAGAATTGGCAAGTTTAGTCCCTCAACAAATCTAAATTGTCAATAATGGTCCTCCAAGAAGTCAACAAACAAGTCAAAGACCTTGAAGATTGAAGACATGTGCATGATTAGCCCTTGAAGAATGCATTAATTGCATAATTAATCCTTGATACAAGTTTTGAAAATTATTGTGCCAAAATTGACAAGTACTTGAAAGATTTTGCAAAGGGAAAAAGTGTTTGAGCTGATTTATTACAAAATGAATGAAACATAAGATTTGGGGGGCCTAATGTGACCAGACACCAAACTACCCTCCTCCACTTATATCCTGACACGTCACAACCCACTCACTAATCTTATTTAATCTGTTTTTTTAAACTTTAAATTACGTGGGAAACACAATTTTTTCCTCTTAATCAGATTAAACCAACACCTCTTTCCCCAAGAACCTTAATTGGGGTTTTTTCAATCCTTCCATAATTAAACCCCATCTCCTCCAGAACACTGATTAAACACCTTTAAAACCCATTCCCACCCACAAAACCTTGCCAGCTCACCAATGGTCCCCAAACCCCACTACCCTGCTCACGTCTCTTTCCCTCAAATTCAAAAAGGAGACAAGATTTACGGCTTAGATGATAATGCGTGCTCCCTAAGCTCAAATGAATGGCCAAGATCAAAAATCCAAGCTGTCACTCACATGCTTCCTGCAAAGTCACAAGATGCCTCTTTTGACCCATTTGGATATTCAAACCAGGAGGGTATTGATGGAAGGGTTTAGCTTTTTCTTTTTTCTTCTAGAATGATTGTAGTCCCTATATAAGGACACATAGGTTAAGTTTCAAAGGGTTCCAGTTTTATGTAAAATTTTTCGTTTATGAATTAATGAAAAAGCTTTTATCCTGCATATGACTGAGATCCATTTTACTTTCCAATATTTCAGTTTTAAAGTTTGTTTTTCCTGAATTCATTTTAAAGTCTTCAAGTTTGTTTTTAAGAATTTCACTTGTTTTCAAGAAGGTTTCTGAAATTTGGTAATTTCTTGGTAAGAATTTGTTTCAAAGTTTGTTTCATTTGGATTAATCAGTGTTGTTAAGTGGTTTTAAACATTGGAAAAGTTTGTGGAAAAGATTTTAAGAAAGAAAGAAAGAAAACAGAATATATATATTTTGCTTGTTCTTTTATTTTTCTTCTTAGCAGGATTAAAGGTGTTGATTTGTTAAAGGGTCTGCATACACCCGAGTGTATTGGAAGTGGCTATCTAGCCACTGTTGGTCTTGGATGTAAGACCAACAAGGTAAATTTCTTGTTTCCTTTTTCATTTATTCAGCCAATTGTATGCTTTTGGTGATTTTGCATGAAAAAGGTGTTGAATGTTGTTTAAGCTATTGGAAAGTGTTTAAATTAGGATGTTATGCATGTTAGAAGTATCTTAAACCAGTTTGGAGTAGTTTAGAATAGTTTTGGTTTGAAAAAGTTGGATTACAGTTTTTAAAGGTGTGTTTGGATAAGGGATTAAGCAGGGTTAAACTTCATTAAAATTGCTTAAAATCTGTTTAAATACATTCAGTAGGGTAAAGTTAGGTGTTTAGTGTGTTTGGTTTTCAAATGGGTAGGATAATGAAGCAGTTTGTGAGATAAAAAAAAAGGAATACATAGCAAAAATTTGCCAAGTCTCTTTTTCTGATTGTTTATGTGGATTTAAGCCATCAAAATCTTCAAATCTGTTAGAAATAGGTTGTCTAAGGATTGAGTATTGTTGATTTGTCATATCATTGGATTGTATGCAAAATTTGGGGGTTTGAAATTCATTATTGAGCAAGTAGGAAGCATAAGAACACCACCAGACCTTAAAAGGACATCAGCAACCTTAGCTTGATCTTTTTGTGCTATCTGTGTATTTTTATGCTTAGTGCTTGGTGTTTTTTTGCTTATTTGTGACTCCCTATACTCCAAAGAGTATAGGGGTGCCATTGTATCCAACAAACATCCACAATTCAGCAAGATCCAAGCCCTCTTGGTTCTACTTTCACAAGTGAAGAAAAGCACTTGTTCATCAGTTAACAAGTGCCTAACTGGGCATGTTTTTTGCTTAATCTTGCTTAATCTTTGATAAAACTGGACTTGAGATTGTGTTTTGAAGCTATAAGGGTCCCAGGTTTGAGTGTTAAAAGCTTAAAAAGAAAAAAAAAATAAAAGGAACAAAAAGGGGTTCATCCAGCCTCGAACCCCCGTCTCCACACTCACAACACACATCACATACCATTGCGCCCTAGGGTCTTTGACTGCTAGGGTTTGCAATTGAAATATACTTAAGGTGGTTTTGGTTTTGGCTTATTAAAATAAGTCGTAGCTTATTTAACCCTTTTCAGCTTATTTAAGTAACTTATTTAGCCTAGCTTATTTTTCTTAGGTTTATATTAGTAATTCAGACTTTTCTGTTTAAAAATATTATTTTTCTCTTTATTTAATTAATTATTAGGATTATTTTAAGTTTTATTTTTAGAAAGTCATTAAAAAAATAGTAAAAAGTGATTTAAAAATCTGGAAAAATAATTTTTAGATTTCTAATCATATTTTTGAGGTTTTCAGCTTATTAGGTTTTCAATTTAGCTTATTTTTAATTTTATAAGATTTTTGGATTTTTAAGCAACCTTAAAATTTAATATAAAATTATTTAATAGGTTTTAGAAAATTTGGTTTGCATTTTTGTGTTAGTTACATTATTTAGGATTTTGGTAATTTTTTAGAATTTATTTTTGAACTTTTTATTTTTGGGAATATTTTAATATTATTGTATTAAGAAAAATTCAAAGTTTTATTTTTAACTTTTTTTCATTTTTACTAGGTTATAGATATTAAAATAGGAACTTTGTCACTTTCCAATTAATTTTTAGGCTTTTCATTTATTTTCTAGAATTAATTTAAGATTTAATACATTTTAATAGTTTTTAAGTGTTTAAAAATAGTTTAATTTGGTTTTAAAATTTTTAAAAATAGTTTTTAGCTTAATTAGGATATTTTTTGAGGTTTACAAACTATAAAATCTTGTTTAGGGCTTTTTAATAATTAAAAGTGATTTTTAGGGATTTAATTAGCATTAAAAAGTCATTATTTAATTAATTAAAAGGTTTTAGCAAGTTTGTTTTTTTTGTAAACTCTTAGAATATTATTGGGGATTTTTAGTGATTTTTAGGAATTTTTAGGTTAAAATTTTAAATTTTGTAGTTTTACGGTTTTACGTTTACGCCTTTTTTGTCGTAGTTTAATTCATTTTCGTAACCGTCTTTCTCTTCTAATCCCATTTCTTTCTCAATCAATATAATCACAAACATATATCAACTCTCAACACAACGCACTTGCCTCCTTGGGAAACGAACTTGCTTGGTCACTAGTGCTCGGTTTTCCTAAACCGACACTTAATACTACCACTATTTGTACTTCCTTTTCCTAAAGGGTACAAAAACACTACATCATTTTGGCGCCGCTGCCGGGGAGGCGTGTTGTGTTTTGGTTGAACCATTGTTGTTTTTATATATAGCCATAAAAGTATTTGTATTAGTAGCACTCTACTAATACGTATTATCGTTTTTCGATTTTTGTGAATACTATTACTATATTGTATACGTAGAACAATAAATTTACAAGTACTCCAAATACGTGAGCAATCACAACCTTGATTCGGGATTTCATCACTCGATCATTGTATTCGAATCTCAAACCAAAGAAAAAGGCAAAAATAGATAAATACTTTCGTGAAGCTTAATTTTGATAATACAAACTATAAGGTGGGTATAAGGCGGATATTATAAAATATATCCTAAGGAAAAAGGCTCTTAAGTGCTTCGCGCCGCCTCGTTTCCCCGCTTGCTTGTGCGTATTTGATTTTGAGAGTGAATCGAGGGTTTTGCCGCCCAAAGTATTACTAAGTATCATATATATTTTCTTGGTTTCATTTGATTAAACCCTCTTGAACGATTTGGTGTTCCACCATCGTTCTAAAGTCATCGAAGGCGTTCACTTCACGTGATCGTTTTCATTCCTTGAGGCTTCTTTAATCGAGAGATTTGATTAAGGAGGAGATTTGTAGATTTTGGTCTACTTAATACATTCCAAAAATCCAAAAAAAAGTTAAAACAATCAAAAACCACAAAAAAAATTGAAAAAGTAAAAACACCAAAAAGAATCTTCTTTGCTCGCCTTCTCGTTGTACGTGACGTTTATGCAAACTCGCTCTAAAGCAAGACGTGCTCGTAAACGAAGAAACAAATCACTCACTCCTACTAGTGAGGACTCTCCTATTGACGAACCCATTGTAGTGAAAGAAGCACCCATGGCTAATCGAACTATGATGGAGTTGCTTCAAGTACCCACCGAGGGTTATGGAGAAGCGATTGTGATTCCCGCTATCCTTGCGGAGAATTTTGAGGTTAAGACGGGTTTGTTTTCCATGATTCAAAACAACAAGTTTCAAGGGGACGAAAAGGACAACCCTCATAACCACATTCGCCAATTTAATCGTCTCACCGCCACGTGCAAGTTTAAGGATGTTTCAAACGACTCGATTAAGATGATGCTTTTTCCGTATTCCTTAGCGGGGCCCGCAAAAATTTGGTTAGAGAAAGAGCCACCCAATTCTATATTGACGTGGAAGGATCTCGTTTCAAAATTCGTGAACCAATTTTTTCCGCCCTCTAAGACTACGCACTTGAAAAACGAGATTTCAAAGTTTTCGCAAGAGTATAATGAGAGTTTTTCAACGGCTTGGAATAGGTTTAAGGAAATGTTGCACGAATGTCCTCATCATGGTTTTTCCGACTTGCATCAAATAGACACGTTTTACAATGGCTTGAACGATCATGAGCGTGATTATCTTAATGCCGCCGCGGGTGGTAATTTTTTGTGTAAGACGGTCGAGGAAGCATTGTTAATCATTGAGAATAGGTCTAAGGTGTATAGTCCTCGTAGCACGTCGAGTGTTCGTAAGGCTTCGTCTTCATCTTCACCTAGTTTGTCACACACCGTTGATGCTTGCCAAGTCGAGGCTAATTTGGAAAACAAAATTTTTGATATAGTGAAAGGCTTGTTAGTTGAGTTTAAAGTCGGTGAACAACCCGCTCCCGCTACGATTAAAGCGGTTGAGGTTTCTTGTATGTATTGTGGTGGAGCTCACGATTATTCCGAGTGCATTACCAACGGTGGTAACACTTCGAGTGCCTTCGCGGCCGCGGGAACTTATAACCAAAACGGTCAAGTTCCTCGCACTAATCAATTGACTCCACCGGGTTTTTCACCAAATCAAAATGCTAACAATTATCGAAACAATCAAGTTGGTTACCAAAGCAATCAAAGGAACAATTACAAGGGTAATAACAACTATGGGAATCAAGGGAGTAGTAGTAGTAGCCAATTGCAAAATCAAAATCAAAACCGTAATTTTCAAAACACGAGTCAAGGTCTTCAAAATGCTCACACTAAAGAACTTCCAATGGACTTTTTGAATTACGCTACTTCAAATGATAAGATTTTGGAAAACATTCAAGAGCAATTGGCTAGTCAAGCTAGGGACACGGCTAAGAACGCAAAGGAGTTAGCTAATTTTGTTAAGGAAAATCTAGCCATGAGAAATGAATTGAAAAATGATTTTGCTAACCAAATTCGAGGTCAAAACAACAAGATAGAGCAAAGTCATGCTAGGCTTGAACAAAGAATTGACCAAAAAGCCGCTAGTCAAGATGTGAAGTTTAATAGTTTTGATGTTAAGCTTAATGCCATTTTAGAAGCCGTCATGGGGAACAAAGCCTCTACTTCGGGTAGTTTGCCTAGTAACACCGTTTCAAACCCGAAGGAAGAGATGAAAGTGATTACCACACGAAGTGGTAAGACACTTAAAGAACCGACTCCTCAACCAATTACTCCAACGGTGGAGGAAATTGAGGAAGAACCCGAGGTGGTGGTCGAAAAGGAGCATATTTCAAGCCCACAAAGTACCGCTCATACCACACCTACGGTTGACCCATCACCCATTTTGGAACCCGAGATTCCAAAGGCTATGCCTATGCCCCAACCCACACCACCCTTGCCTTACCCATCGAGACTTAGGAAGGAGAAACGACAAGAGCGCGACAACTACCAATTTGAGCTTTTTATGAAAATATTTCGTGATTTGCACTTTAATGTGAGTTTCGCCGATGCTTTGGTCATGATGCCTCGATTTGCCGCTAACTTTAAGAGTATGTTGAACAACAAGGAGAAATTACACCAAATTTCTAGTTGTTCGTCGGTTTATCTTAATCGCATACCTCAAAAAGTCGGTGATCCAGGTAAATTTTTGATCCCTTGTGCAATTCAAGATATGGAAGAATGCTATGCCTTGGCCGATCTTGGTGCTAGCATTAACTTGATGCCACTTGCAATCTTCAAGTCGCTCAATCTTCCTAATCTTACTCCTTCACGAATGTCTATTGAGTTGGCCGACCATTCCACGATTCTTGCATGTGGTTTGGCGGAAGACGTTTTTGTGAAAGTGGGGAAGTTCTACTATCCCGTAGACTTTATTGTTGTTGACATCCCCACGGATCCTCAAGTTCCTCTTATTTTAGGTCGTTCGTTTTTAGATACGTCTATGGCTTTGATTGATGTGCATGCTAGAAAGATCACCTTACGTTTCAACGACGAGGAACTTGTTATAAACGCAACTCAAAATTCTCAACTTTCTCATGTTTATTCCGTTGCTACCATAAACCTCGTTGACATGATCGACGTGGTTTGCGAGGAATTTTCACAAGAAGTTTTAGGGTTTGGTGATGAAGAAACTAGTGGCAATCCCACTATGTTAGATCCAATTCTTGATAATTCGACACCAACCTTCACTCCTTTCGAAGGTGGTGGTTTTACGTTGGAAGAATTCGATGTTCCACGTACTTGTGACGAAGACCTCGACAACGATGAGGACTTCTCGATTATCAAGGATTTTCTCAACGATTTCCCATTTCCTCCACCCAAGGAGGTTATGAGTATCGAGCCTAAATCTTCACTTGAGGAACCACCTATTCTCGAGTTGAAAGATTTACCTCCTCACCTCGAATATGTCTATTTGGAGGAGGACGATAAGTTGCCGGTTATTATTGCGAAGGATCTTTCGAATGATGAAAAAACCGCACTTGTCGATGTTCTTAAGGATCACAAAGGGGCGATTGCGTGGAAGTTATCCGACATTAAGGGAATCGATCCCAAGTTTTGTACACACAAAATCTTAATGGAGGAGGATTTCAAGCCAACAATCCAAAGTCAAAGGAGGGTGAACCCCAAAATTCACGACGTCATCAAAAAGGAGGTCCTTAAACTCCTTGACGCGGGAATGATTTACCCTATTTCCGATAGCCCTTGGGTGAGTCCTATTCATTGTGTCCCTAAAAAGGGAGGGATGACCGTTGTGCCAAACGATGCCAACGAGTTAATTCCCACTAGACTCGTGACCGGATGGAGAGTGTACATTGACTATCGTAAGTTGAATGAAGCCACTCAAAAAGACCATTTTCCCTTGCCCTTCATGGACCAAATGTTGGAGCGTCTTGCGGGAAACGATTTCTATTGCTTTCTAGATGGTTTTTCCGGTTACTTCCAAATTCCCATCGATCCTCGTGATCAAGAAAAAACTACGTTTACGTGTCCATATGGAACGTTTGCTTATCGTAGAATGCCATTCGGACTTTGTAATGCACCGGGAACTTTTCAACGATGCATGATGGCTATTTTTCATGATATGATCGAGAAGATGATGGAAGTCTTCATGGATGACTTTTCCGTGTTTGGTGATTCCTTTACTTCGTGTTTGTCGAACCTTGAGAGAATGTTGAAACGTTGTGAGGAAACCAACCTTGTGCTCAATTGGGAAAAGTGTCATTTTATGGTTAAGAGTGGAATCGTCTTAGGGCACAAGGACTCGAAAGCGGGGATTGAGGTAGATCAAGCTAAGGTAGACGTCATCGCCAAATTACCTCATCCCAAAACCGTCAAGGGAGTTAGGAGTTTCCTAGGCCACGCGGGCTTTTATCGACGATTCATCAAGGATTTCTCGAAGATTTCTCGACCCATTACACATATTCTTGAAAAAGAAGCACGTTTTGTCTTTGACGAAGATTGTGTACGAGCCTTTGAGATCCTTAAGAGGAAACTTACCGAAGCTCCCATTCTTGTTGCTCCCAATTGGAACCTCCCCTTTGAACTAATGTGTGATGCTAGTGATTACGCCATTGGGGCCGTTTTGGGGCAACGTCATGATAAGCACTTCTTGCCTATTCACTATGCTAGCAAGACGATGACCGAGGCTCAACTTAAATACACTACAACGGAAAAGGAGTTCCTTGCCGTGGTGTATGCATTTGAGAAATTCCGACCTTATCTCGTTTTGACGAAATGCATAGTGTATACGGACCACTCGGCTATTAAGTATCTCATGGCAAAGCAAGATGCTAAGCCGAGATTACTTCGTTGGATTCTCCTCCTTCAAGAATTTGATCACAAAATCGTTGACAAAAAAGGAGCCGAGAATCTAGCGGCCGATCATCTCTCTCGTTTGGAAGATCCTCACCAAAGTGTTTACGAGCCTAAGGAAATCACCGAAACATTTCCGCTCGAGACACTTGGTGTAGTGAATTCCAAACTTTATTCTTCTACCCCATGGTTTGCGGATTTTGCAAATTACCATGCGGGTAACTTCATCATTAAGGGTATGACAACTCAAGAAAAACGGAAATTCTTTCGTGATGTCAAGTTCTATTTTTGGAACGACCCTTACTTGTTTCGAACTTGTGCGGATCAAATCATCCGACGTTGTGTATTTGGCACCGAAGCTTCTAACATCCTTAGAGCTTGCCATGAGGGACCCACGGGTGGTCACCACGGTGTTAATCTCACGGCTAAGAAGGTGTTTGATGCCGGCTTCTTTTGGCCTACTATTTACCGAGATGCACAAGATCTTGTGAAGTCTTGTGATTCATGCCAACGACAAGGAAAAACCTCACAAAAAGATGAAATGCCACAAAATATCATTCAAGTATGTGAGATCTTTGACGTTTGGGGCATAGACTTTATGGGGCCGTTCCCATCATCTCGTGGTAATAAGTACATTCTCGTTGCGGTTGACTACCTTTCTAAGTGGGTGGAGGCGAAGGCCTTGCCCACCAATGATTCTCGTGTGGTAGTTAAGTTCTTGAAAAGTTTGTTTGCTAGGTTTGGAACCCCTCGTGCTATCATAAGCGATCGTGGAACCCATTTTTGTAATGACCAATTCGAAAGGGTTCTAAGGAAATATGGGGTTACACATCGTCTTTCTACGGCTTATCACCCACAAACAAGTGGGCAAGTCGAGGTTTCAAACCGAGCGTTGAAGAGGATCTTGGAAAGATCCGTTGGGGAAAACCGACAATCATGGTCGGATAAGTTAGACGATGCTTTATGGGCCTTTAGGACCGCTCATAAGACACCCATTGGGTGCACTCCCTATAAGCTTGTGTATGGAAAGAATTGTCATTTGCCTATCGAGTTAGAACACAAGGCTTATTGGGCCCTAAAGCATTGTAATGATGATATGGAGACCGCGGGAAAACACCGGAAAATGCAATTAAATGAATTGGATGAATTGAGAGACATTGCTTATGAAAATTCATTGATTTACAAAGAGAAAAGTAAAAAGTTGCATGATTCTAAAATTAAAAACCGGGTTTTTAACATTGGGGATCAAGTTTTACTTTTTAATTCAAGATTGAAAATATTTTCCGGTAAATTGAAATCCCGTTGGTCCGGTCCATTCACCGTGACTCAAGTGTTTCCGTATGGGACCATCGAGCTAGCTCAAGATGATGGTCCTAACTTCAAGGTGAATGGACATAGGTTGAAGCACTACTTTGGCGGGGAAGTTCCATCCTTGAACTACCTCGACCAAGTCACCTTCCCCAATGATAATTAATATTGAGGGGATCGAGTCGAGCTCATGACTCGGTAATCAAAAACGAGGTGCCTCGTGGGGGAGTCCCATGCTTATCCTATGTACATATTATCGCTTTCTTAGTCTAATGTAGCTTACGTGTGGGGATTCGTGCCCTTCCAACCTTTGTTCCGTGGTTGTTTGTGATATGTGGTTTTTAGATCATGATCTTCACGATTGGAGCCTCTCGTGTTCGTTTTATGGGAGCACTCGATCGTTTGCTTTGGAGACATTTCTCAATATCCATGATATATCCTTTTGATGTTCTAACCTTAGGTTATTAGCACACTTCATAAACGGCTATTAATTTATTGGTTACACCCTTTCCATGCTAGATTAGGCATTCGACTACGTCTCTAGTATGGGGGTGTTTGCACCCCTAGACTCGAAACATTGAGGACAATGTTTAACTTTAGTATGGGGGGGGGGGGGGTGAATAGATACTTTGCCTTTCCAAACCTTCACGCTTTCCAAAGTTTATCTTTTGTTTATCGTTTTGTTGCAAAATAAGGCTAAAAATGGCCAAATTTTAAAATGTTTCTCATGTTTTATAAGTGTTTGAAGACACGAATGTAGATTTTCCGATGGCGAGAATAAGAGTAATTTTTGACTCGACCGTGCGTGTAGAGAACTTAGCTTTGATTCCTTAACTACACATTAGGCTAAGTCTCTTAAATGAGGACGAGAAATGATAGAGTTAATTATAAGTTACTATGCTAAACGTAGAGTACTCGTATTCTTTCAAAAACTCATGTGTTCTCGTTGTTTGCTTATTCTCCCTTCGCATGTAAATATTTTTTGCTTAATAAATATTGACTTAGCGGTTTAGTTAGGATTGTTGGGTTTCTAGTCTTTTCTAGTAGCTTCCGTGTAATTAAATTGGGAAGACATTAAGGTATCGCCAGCGTCACGGTTTTGAAGTATTGGCACCCGAATAATCGAAAGCTTCACCCAATAATAAGATTTCAAGTGCTCACCTAAATCTAGCAAACAATTTGAAGCCCCACAAGGCCTAAAATCTATGCAAAAATTGAAAGTGAATCAAGCCTTAATCTTCGAAGCTTTAAAGATCCAAAATTCGCCTTAGCGTGAGGATATACGTCTTTGGCTAATAAAACCACCGATGAGGCGGATAATAAAAGGCAAGGCAAGACCGAAGTCATAATAAAAGCTTCATGGCGAAGTTGAATAAAAGATGGAGGTAAACCAAAGATAATAAGGCCCTTCCGTTAGGGGGCGTATAAAAGTCTTGGTAATAAGTCTCATGTTCAAAACCGTTATAAAACCGTGTTTATCGATTCTTCTTGTCAACTTAATTTTTTAACATCGTTGTCTATTAGGAGGGGTTATTGATTTGATGGTCTTAGTTACACCGTTAGGACTCTATTTTTAGACCTAAATCTCTATTATCGCATAAGTCAAACAATGTATCCTCGTGAAACATTCAAGACATAATAAAATATAAGAGATACAACTTAGGAAAATGGGAGGATAAGTACGTGATTAGAGCATATGAGTAGTGTTAGCATTACTAACTTATAATGACAATGATCTCGTTGCACGCTTGGCATGGAATTGAAGTGAAAATCGAGGACGATGAAATTATTTCTAACGAAGCATTCACGTGTTCTTATTCTATGAACCTAAACGTCCCATTTTGCGATGAAAATCATACATTATGTCTATAACACAAGTAGTAGTAATAGTAGTAGTGTAGCTAATTTATCATTTCAATAAAGTGAATAAAAATGAATTTTGGAGATGCTACGATACTTTATTCTAGCATTGCGTGAGGGCACGGCAATGGTTTAGTATGGGGGAGTGATGAGACTGCTTTTATACATAGTCTCATCGTCCAAATTGGGCTTAAAATGCATTAAATATCATCAAAATACCCAAATATATGCTTGTGTTTGTTGCTTGTGTATTTTAGGTACGGATATTGAGAAAATGACAAAAGATCACAAGAATCATGCAAAAACGAACACGGGAAACGAAGCCGTACGATGAACCAAGCCCTAATGAAGAATTTTCCAAAGAAAACCCTTGAAGATTTAAAGAATATTGAAGATTGGTCCTCCAAGTTTGAAGAATTGACACTTTATACCCTTGTATCTTCATAATTACAAGTTTGGTCCCTAAAGTTTGTCAAAATTACAAAAAGGACCCTTAACTTTGAAGAATTGGCAAATTTAGTCCCTCAACAAATCTAAATTGTCAATAATGGTCCTCCAAGAAGTCAACAAACAAGTCAAAGACCTTGAAGATTGAAGACATGTGCATGATTAGCCCTTGAAGAATGCATTAATTGCATAATTAATCCTTGATACAAGTTTTGAAAATTATTGTGCCAAAATTGACAAGTACTTGAAAGATTTTGCAAAGGGAAAAAGTGTTTGAGCTGATTTATTACAAAATGAATGAAACATAAGATTTGGGGGGCCTAATGTGACCAGACACCAAACTACCCTCCTCCACTTATATCCTGACACGTCACAACCCACTCACTAATCTTATTTAATCTGTTTTTTTTAAACTTTAAATTACGTGGGAAACACAATTTTTTCCTCTTAATCAGATTAAACCAACACCTCTTTCCCCAAGAACCCTAATTGGGGTTTTCTCAATCCTTCCATAATTAAACCCCATCTCCTCCAGAACACTGATTAAACACCTTTAAAACCCATTCCCACCCACAAAACCTTGCCAGCTCACCAATGGTCCCCAAACCCCACTACCCTGCTCACGTCTCTTTCCCTCAAATTCAAAAAGGAGACAAGATTTACGACTTAGATGATAATGCGTGCTCCCTAAGCTCAAATGAATGGCCAAGATCAAAAATCCAAGCTGTCACTCACATGCTTCCTGCAAAGTCACAAGATGCCTCTTTTGACCCATTTGGATATTCAAACCAGGAGAGTATTGATGGAAATTCGTTCCTTTAGGGTTTAGCTTTTTCTTTTTTCTTCTAGAATGATTGTAGTCCCTATATAAGGACACATAGGTTAAGTTTCAAAGGGTTCCAGTTTTATGTAAAATTTTTCTTTTATGAATTAATGAAAAAGTTTTTATCCTGCATATGACTGAGATCCATTTTACTTTCCAATATTTCAGTTTTAAAGTTTGTTTTTCCTGAATTCATTTTAAAGTCTTCAAGTTTGTTTTTAAGAATTTCACTTGTTTTCAAGAAGGTTTATGAAATTTGGTAATTTCTTGGTAATAATTTGTTTCAAAGTTTGTTTCATTTGGATTAATCAGTGTTGTTAAGTGGTTTTAAACATTGGAAAAGTTTGTGGAAAAGATTTTAAGAAAGAAAGAAAGAAAACAGAATATATATATTTTGCTTGTTCTTTTATTTTTCTTCTTAGCAGGATTAAAGGTGTTGATTTGTTAAAGGGTCTGCATACACCCGAGTGTATTGGAAGTGGCTATCTAGCCACTGTTGGTCTTGGATGTAAGACCAACAAGGTAAATTTCTTGTTTCCTTTTTCATTTATTCAGCCAATTGTATGCTATTGGTGATTTTGCATGAAAAAGGTGTTGAATGTTGTTTAAGCTATTGGAAAGTGTTTAAATTAGGATGTTATGCATGTTAGAAGTATCTTAAACCAGTTTGGAGTAGTTTAGAATAGTTTTGGTTTGAAAAAGTTGGATTACAGTTTTTAAAGGTGTGTTTGGATAAGGGATTAAGCAGGGTTAAACTTCATTAAAATTGCTTAAAATCTGTTTAAATACATTCAGTAGGGTAAAGTTAGGTGTTTAGTGTGTTTGGTTTTCAAATGGGTAGGATAATGAAGCAGTTTGTGAGATAAAAAAAAAGGAATACATAGCAAAAATTTGCCAAGTCTCTTTTTCTGATTGTTTATGTGGATTTAAGCCATCAAAATCTTCAAATCTGTTAGAAATAGGTTGTCTAAGGATTGAGTATTGTTGATTTGTCATATCATTGGATTGTATGCAAAATTTGGGGGTTTGAAATTCATTATTGAGCAAGTAGGAAGCATAAGAACACCACCAGACCTTAAAAGGACATCAGCAACCTTAGCTTGATCTTTTTGTGCTATCTGTGTATTTTTGTGCTTAGTGCTTGGTGTTTTTTTGCTTATTTGTGACTCCCTATACTCCAAAGAGTATAGGGGTGCCATTGTATACATTTTTTGCTTATTTCTAGAATTAATTTAAGATTTAATACATTTTAATAGTTTTTAAGTGTTTAAAAATAGTTTAATTTGGTTTTAAAATTTTTAAAAATAGTTTTTAGCTTAATTAGGATATTTTTTGAGGTTTACAAACTATAAAATCTTGTTTAGGGCTTTTTAATAATTAAAAGTGATTTTTAGGGCTTTAATTAGCATTAAAAAGTCATTATTTAATTAATTAAAAGGTTTTAGCAAGTTTGGTTTTTTTGTAAACTCTTAGAATATTATTGGAGATTTTTAGTGATTTTTAGGAATTTTTAGGTTAAAATTTTAAATTTTGTAGTTTTACGGTTTTACGTTTACGCCTTTTTTGTCGTAGTTTAATTCATTTTCGTAACCGTCTTTCTCTTCTAATCCCATTTCTTTCTCAATCAATATAATCACAAACATATATCAACTCTCAACACAACGCACTTGCCTCCTTGGGAAACGAACTTGCTTGGTCACTAGTGCTCGGTTTTCCTAAACCGACACTTAATACTACCACTATTTGTACTTCCTTTTCCTAAAGGGTACAAAAACACTACATCATTTTGGCGCCGCTGCCGGGGAGGCGTGTTGTGTTTTGGTTGAACCATTGTTGTTTTTATATATAGCCATAAAAGTATTTGTATTAGTAGCACTCTACTAATACGTATTATCGTTTTTCGATTTTTGTGAATACTATTACTATATTGTATACGTAGAACAATAAATTTACAAGTACTCCAAATACGTGAGCAATCACAACCTTGATTCGGGATTTCATCACTCGATCATTGTATTCGAATCTCAAACCAAAGAAAAAGGCAAAAATAGATAAATACTTTCGTGAAGCTTAATTTTGATAATACAAACTATAAGGTGGGTATAAGGCGGATATTATAAAATATATCCTAAGGAAAAAGGCTCTTAAGTGCTTCGCGCCGCCTCGTTTCCCCGCTTGCTTGTGCGTATTTGATTTTGAGAGTGAATCGAGGGTTTTGCCGCCCAAAGTATTACTAAGTATCATATATATTTTCTTGGTTTCATTTGATTAAACCCTCTTGAACGATTTGGTGTTCCACCATCGTTCTAAAGTCATCGAAGGCGTTCACTTCACGTGATCGTTTTCATTCCTTGAGGCTTCTTTAATCGAGAGATTTGATTAAGGAGGAGATTTGTAGATTTTGGTCTACTTAATACATTCCAAAAATCCAAAAAAAAGTTAAAACAATCAAAAACCACAAAAAAAATTGAAAAAGTAAAAACACCAAAAATAATCTTCTTTGCTCGCCTTATCGTTGTACGTGACGTTTATGCAAACTCGCTCTAAAGCAAGACGTGCTCGTAAACGAAGAAACAAATCACTCACTCCTACTAGTGAGGACTCTCCTATTGACGAACCCATTGTAGTGAAAGAAGCACCCATGGCTAATCGAACTATGATGGAGTTGCTTCAAGCACCCACCGAGGGTTATGGAGAAGCGATTGTGATTCCCGCTATCCTTGCGGAGAATTTTGAGGTTAAGACGGGTTTGTTTTCCATGATTCAAAACAACAAGTTTCGAGGGGACGAAAAGGACAACCCTCATAACCACATTCGCCAATTTAATCGTCTCACCGCCACGTGCAAGTTTAAGGATGTTTCAAACGACTCGATTAAGATGATGCTTTTTCTGTATTCCTTAGCGGGGCCCGCAAAAATTTGGTTAGAGAAAGGGCCACCCAATTCTATATTGACGTGGAAGGATCTCGTTTCAAAATACGTGAACCAATTTTTTCCGCCCTCTAAGACTACGCACTTGAAAAACGAGATTTCAAAGTTTTCGCAAGAGTATAATGAGAGTTTTTCAACGGCTTGGAATAGGTTTAAGGAAATGTTGCACGAATGTCCTCATCATGGTTTTTCCGACTTGCATCAAATAGACACGTTTTACAATGGCTTGAACGATCATGAGCGTGATTATCTTAATGCCGCCGCGGGTGGTAATTTTTTGTGTAAGACGGTCGAGGAAGCATTGTTAATCATTGAGAATAGGTCTAAGGTGTATAGTCCTCGTAGCACGTCGAGTGTTCGTAAGGCTTCGTCTTCATCTTCACCTAGTTTGTCACACACCGTTGATGCTTGCCAAGTCGAGGCTAATTTGGAAAACAAAATTTTTGATATAGTGAAAGGCTTGTTAGTTGAGTTTAAAGTTGGTGAACAACCCGCTCCCGCTACGATTAAAGCGGTTGAGGTTTCTTGTATGTATTGTGGTGGAGCTCACGATTATTCCGAGTGCATTACCAACGGTGGTAACACTTCGAGTGCCTTCGTGGCCGCGGGAACTTATAACCAAAACGGTCAAGTTCCTCGCACTAATCAATTGACTCCACCGGGTTTTTCACCAAATCAAAATGCTAACAATTATCGAAACAATCAAGTTGGTTACCAAAGCAATCAAAGGAACAATTACAAGGGTAATAACAACTATGGGAATCAAGGGAGTAGTAGTAGTAGCCAATTGCAAAATCAAAATCAAAACCGTAATTTTCAAAACACGAGTCAAGGTCTTCAAAATGCTCACACTAAAGAACTTCCAATGGACTTTTTGAATTACGCTACTTCAAATGATAAGATTTTGGAAAACATTCAAGAGCAATTGGCTAGTCAAGCTAGGGACACGGCTAAGAACGCAAAGGAGTTAGCTAATTTTGTTAAGGAAAATCTAGCCATGAGAAATGAATTAAAAAATGATTTTGCTAACCAAATTCGAGGTCAAAACAACAAGATAGAGCAAAGTCATGCTAGGCTTGAACAAAGAATTGACCAAAAAGCCGCTAGTCAAGATGTGAAGTTTAATAGTTTTGATGTTAAGCTTAATGCCATTTTAGAAGCCGTCATGAGGAACAAAGCCTCTACTTCGGGTAGTTTGCCTAGTAACACCGTTTCAAACCCGAAGGGAGAGATGAAAGTGATTACCACACGAAGTGGTAAGACACTTAAAGAACCGACTCCTCAACCAATTACTCCAACGGTGGAGGAAATTGAGGAAGAACCCGAGGTGGTGGTCGAAAAGGAGCATATTTCAAGCCCACAAAGTACCGCTCATACCACACCTACGGTTGACCCATCACCCATTTTGGAACCTGAGATTCCAAAGGCTATGCCTATGCCCCAACCCACACCACCCTTGCCTTACCCATCGAGACTTAGGAAGGAGAAACGACAAGAGCGCGACAACTACCAATTTGAGCTTTTTATGAAAATGTTTCGTGATTTGCACTTTAATGTGTGTTTCGCCGATGCTTTGGTCATGATGCCTCGATTTGCCGCTAACTTTAAGAGTATGTTGAACAACAAGGAGAAATTACACCAAATGTCTAGTTGTTCGTTGGTTTATCTTAATCGCATACCTCAAAAAGTCGGTGATCCCGGTAAATTTTTGATCCCTTGTGCAATTCAAGATATGGAAGAATGCTATGCCTTGGCCGATCTTGGTGCTAGCATTAACTTGATGCCACTTGCAATCTTCAAGTCGCTCAATCTTCCTAATCTTACTCCTTCACGAATGTCTATTGAGTTGGCCGACCATTCCACGATTCTTGCATGTGGTTTGGCGGAAGACGTTTTTGTGAAAGTGGGGAAGTTCTACTATCCCGTAGACTTTATTGTTGTTGACATCCCCACGGATCCTCAAGTTCCTCTTATTTTAGGTCGTTCGTTTTTAGATACGTCTATGGCTTTGATTGATGTGCATGCTAGAAAGATCACCTTACGTTTCAACGACGAGGAACTTGTTATAAACGCAACTCAAAATTCTCAACTTTCTCATGTTTATTCCGTTGCTACCATAAACCTCGTTGACATGATCGACGTGGTTTGCGAGGAATTTTCACAAGAAGTTTTAGGGTTTGGTGATGAAGAAACTAGTGGCAATCCCACTATGTTAGATCCAATTCTTGATAATTCGACACCAACCTTCACTCCTTTCGAAGGTGGTGGTTTTACGTTGGAAGAATTCGATGTTCCACGTACTTGTGACGAAGACCTTGACAACGATGAGGACTTCTCGATTATCAAGGATTTTCTCAACGATTTCCCATTTCCTCCACCCGAGGAGGTTATGAGTATCGAGCCTAAATCTTCACTTGAGGAACCACCTATTCTCGAGTTGAAAGATTTACCTCCTCACCTCGAATATGTCTATTTGGAGGAGGACGATAAGTTGCCGGTTATTATTGCGAAGGATCTTTCGAATGATGAAAAAACCGCACTTGTCGATGTTCTTAAGGATCACAAAGGGGCGATTGCGTGGAAGTTATCCGACATTAAGGGAATCGATCCCAAGTTTTGTACACACAAAATCTTAATGGAGGAGGATTTCAAGCCAACAATCCAAAGTCAAAGGAGGGTAAACCCCAAAATTCACGACGTCATCAAAAAGGAGGTCCTTAAACTCCTTGACGCGGGAATGATTTACCCTATTTCTGATAGCCCTTGGGTGAGTCCTATTCATTGTGTCCCTAAAAAGGGAGGGATGACCGTTGTGCCAAACGATGCCAACGAGTTAATTCCCACTAGACTCGTGACCGGATGGAGAGTGTGCATTGACTATCGTAAGTTGAATGAAGCCACTCAAAAAGACCATTTTCCCTTGCCCTTCATGGACCAAATGTTGGAGCGTCTTGCGGGAAACGATTTCTATTGCTTTCTAGATGGTTTTTCCGGTTACTTCCAAATTCCCATCGATCCTCGTGATCAAGAAAAAACTACGTTTACGTGTCCATATGGAACGTTTGCTTATCGTAGAATGCCATTCGGACTTTGTAATGCACCGGGAACTTTTCAACGATGCATGATGGCTATTTTTCATGATATGATCGAGAAGACGATGGAAGTCTTCATAGATGACTTTTCCGTGTTTGGTGATTCCTTTACTTCGTGTTTGTCGAACCTTGAGAGAATGTTGAAACGTTGTGAGGAAACCAACCTTGTGCTCAATTGGGAAAAGTGTCATTTTATGGTTAAGAGTGGAATCGTCTTAGGGCACAAGGTCTCGAAAGCGGGGATTGAGGTAGATCAAGCTAAGGTAGACGTCATCGCCAAATTACCTCATCCCAAAACCGTCAAGGGAATTAGGAGTTTCCTAGGCCACGCGGGCTTTTATCGACGATTCATCAAGGATTTCTCGAAGATTTCTCGACCCATTACACATCTTCTTGAAAAAGAAGCACGTTTTGTCTTTGACGAAGATTGTGTACGAGCCTTTGAGATCCTTAAGAGGAAACTTACCGAAGCTCCCATTCTTGTTGCTCCCAATTGGAACCTCCCCTTTGAACTAATGTGTGATGCTAGTGATTACACCATTGGGGCCGTTTTGGGGAAACGTCATGATAAGCACTTCTTTCCTATTCACTATGCTAGCAAGACGATGACCGAGGCTCAACTTAAATACACTACAACGGAAAAGGAGTTCCTTGCCGTGGTGTATGCATTTGAGAAATTCCGACCTTATCTCGTTTTGACGAAATGCATAGTGTATACGGACCACTCGGCTATTAAGTATCTCATGGCAAAGCAAGATGCTAAGCCGAGATTACTTCGTTGGATTCTCCTCCTTCAAGAATTTGATCACAAAATCGTTGACAAAAAAGGAGCCGAGAATCTAGCGGCCGATCATCTCTCTCGTTTGGAAGATCCTCACCAAAGTGTTTACGAGCCTAAGGAAATCACCGAAACATTTCCGCTCGAGACACTTGGTGTAGTGAATTCCAAACTTGATTCTTCTACCCCATGGTTTGCGGATTTTGCAAATTACCATGCGGGTAACTTCATCATTAAGGGTATGACAACTCAAGAAAAACGAAAATTCTTTCGTGATGTCAAGTTCTATTTTTGGAACGACCCTTACTTGTTTCGAACTTGTGCGGATCAAATCATCCGACGTTGTGTATTTGGCACCGAAGCTTCTAACATCCTTAGAGCTTGCCATGAGGGACCCACGGGTGGTCACCACGGTGCTAATCTCACGGCTAAGAAGGTGTTTGATGCCGGCTTCTTTTGGCCTACTATTTACCGAGATGCACAAGATCTTGTGAAGTCTTGTGATTCATGCCAACGACAAGGAAAAACCTCACAAAAAGATGAAATGCCACAAAATATCATTCAAGTATGTGAGATCTTTGACGTTTGGGGCATAGACTTTATGGGGCCGTTCCCATCATCTCGTGGTAATAAGTACATTCTCGTTGCGGTTGACTACCTTTCTAAGTGGGTGGAGGCGAAGGCCTTGCCCACCAATGATGCTCGTGTGGTAGTTAAGTTCTTGAAAAGTTTGTTTGCTAGGTTTGGAACCCCTCGTGCTATCATAAGCGATCGTGGAACCCATTTTTGTAATGACCAATTCGAAAGGGTTCTAAGGAAATATGGGGTTACACATCGTCTTTCTACGGCTTATCACCCACAAACGAGTGGGCAAGTCGAGGTTTCAAACCGAGCGTTGAAGAGGATCTTGGAAAGATCCGTTGGGGAAAACCGACAATCATGGTCGGATAAGTTAGACGATGCTTTATGGGCCTTTAGGACCGCTCATAAGACACCCATTGGGTGCACTCCCTATAAGCTTGTGTATGGAAAGAATTGTCATTTGCCTATCGAGTTAGAACACAAGGCTTATTGGGCCCTAAAGCATTGTAATGATGATATGGAGACCGCGGGAAAACACCGGAAAATGCAATTAAATGAATTGGATGAACTGAGAGACATTGCTTATGAAAATTCATTGATTTATAAAGAGAAAACTAAAAAGTAGCATGATTCTAAAATTAAAAACCGGGTTTTTAACATTGGGGATCAAGTTTTACTTTTTAATTCAAGATTGAAAATATTTTCCGGTAAATTGAAATCCCGTTGGTCCGGTCCATTCACCGTGACTCAAGTGTTTCCGTATGGGACCATCGAGCTAGCTCAAGATGATGGTCCTAACTTCAAGGTGAATGGACATAGGTTGAAGCACTACTTTGGCGGGGAAGTTCCATCCTTGAACTACCTCGACCAAGTCACCTTCCCCAATGATAATTAATATTGAGGGGATCGAGTCGAGCTCATGACTCGGTAATCAAAAACGAGGTGCCTCGTGGGGGAGTCCCATGCTTATCCTATGTACATATTATCGCTTTCTTAGTCTAATGTAGCTTACGTGTGGGGATTCGTGCCCTTCCAACCTTTGTTCCGTGGTTGTTTGTGATATGTGGTTTTTAGATCATGATCTTCATGATTGGAGCCTCTCGTGTTCGTTTTATGGGAGCACTCGATCGTTTGCTTTGGAGACATTTCTCAATATCCATGATATATCCTTTTGATGTTCTAACCTTAGGTTATTAGCACACTTCATAAACGGCTATTAATTTATTGGTTACACCCTTTCCATGCTAGATTAGGCATTCGACTACGTCTCTAGTATGGGGGTGTTTGCACCCCTAGACTCGAAACATTGAGGACAATGTTTAACTTTAGTATGGGGGGGTGAATAGATACTTTGCCTTTCCAAACCTTCACGCTTTCCAAAGTTTATCTTTCTGTTTATCGTTTTGTTGCAAAATAAGGCTAAAAATGGCCAAATTTTAAAATTTTTCTCATGTTTTATAAGTGTTTGAAGACACGAATGTAGATTTTCCGATGGCGAGAATAAGAGTAATTTTTGACTCGACCGTGCGTGTAGAGCACTTAGCTTTGATTCCTTAACTACACATTAGGCTAAGTCTCTTAAATGAGGACGAGAAATGATAGAGTTAATTATAAGTTACTATGCTAAACGTAGAGTACTCGTATTCTTTCAAAAACTCATGTGTTCTCGTTGTTTGCTTATTCTCCCTTCGCATGTAAATATTTTTTGCTTAATAAATATTGACTTAGCGGTTTAGTTAGGATTGTTGGGTTTCTAGTCTTTTCTAGTAGCTTCCGTGTAATTAAATTGGGAAGACATTAAGGTATCGCCAACGTCACGGTTTTGAAGTATTGGCACCCGAATAATCGAAAGCTTCACCCAATATTAAGATTTCAAGTGCTCACCTAAATCTAGCAAACAATTTGAAGCCCCACAAGGCCTAAAATCTATGCAAAAATTGAAAGTGAATCAAGCCTTAATCTTCGAAGCTTTAAAGATCCAAAATTCGCCTTAGCGTGAGGATATACGTCTTTGGCTAATAAAACCACCGATGAGGCGGATAATAAAAGGCAAGGCAAGACCGAAGTCATAATAAAAGCTTCATGGCGAAGTTGAATAAAAGATGGAGGTAAACCAAAGATAATAAGGCCCTTCCGTTAGGGGGCGTATAAAAGTCTTGGTAATAAGTCTCATGTTCAAAACCGTTATAAAACCGTGTTTATCGATTCTTCTTGTCAACTTAATTTTTTAACATCGTTGTCTATTAGGAGGGGTTATTGATTTGATGGTCTTAGTTACACCGTTAGGACTCTATTTTTAGACCTAAATCTCTATTATCGCATAAGTCAAACAATGTATCCTCGTGAAACATTCAAGACATAATAAAATATAAGAGATACAACTTAGGAAAATGGGAGGATAAGTACGTGATTAGGGCATATGAGTAGTGTTAGCATTACTAACTTATAATGACAATGATCTCGTTGCACGCTTGGCATGGAATTGAAGTGAAAATCGAGGACGATGAAATTATTTCTAACGAAGCATTCACGTGTTCTTATTCTATGAACCTAAACGTCCCATTTTGCGATGAAAATCATACATTATGTCTATAACACAAGTAGTAGTAATAGTAGTAGTGTAGCTAATTTATCATTTCAATAAAGTGAATAAAAATGAATTTTGGAGATGCTACGATACTTTATTCTAGCATTGCGTGAGGGCACGGCAATGGTTTAGTATGGGGGAGTGATGAGACTGCTTTTATACATAGTCTCATCGTCCAAATTGGGCTTAAAATGCATTAAATATCATCAAAATACCCAAATATATGCTTGTGTTTGTTGCTTGTGTATTTTAGGTACGGATATTGAGAAAATGACAAAAGATCACAAGAATCATGCAAAAACGAACACGGGAAACGAAGCCGTACGATGAACCAAGCCCTAATGAAGAATTTTCGAAAGAAAACCCTTGAAGATTTAAAGAATATTGAAGATTGGTCCTCCAAGTTTGAAGAATTGACACTTTATACCCTTGTATCTTCATAATTACAAGTTTGGTCCCTAAAGTTTGTCAAAATTACAAAAAGGACCCTTAACTTTGAAGAATTGGCAAATTTAGTCCCTCAACAAATCTAAATTGTCAATAATGGTCCTCCAAGAAGTCAATAAACAAGTCAAAGACCTTGAAGATTGAAGACATGTGCATGATTAGCCCTTGAAGAATGCATTAATTGCATAATTAATCCTTGATACAAGTTTTGAAAATTATTGTGCCAAAATTGACAAGTACTTGAAAGATTTTGCAAAGGGAAAAAGTGTTTGAGCTGATTTATTACAAAATGAATGAAACATAAGATTTGGGGGGCCTAATGTGACCAGACACCAAACTACCCTCCTCCACTTATATCCTGACACGTCACAACCCACTCACTAATCTTATTTAATCTGTTTTTTTTAAACTTTAAGTTACGTGGGAAACACAATTTTTTCCTCTTAATCAGATTAAACCAACACCTCTTTCCCCAAGAACCTTAATTGGGGTTTTCTCAATCCTTCCATAATTAAACCCCATCTCCTCCAGAACACTGATTAAACACCTTTAAAACCCATTCCCACCCACAAAACCTTGCCAGCTCACCAATGGTCCCCAAACCCCACTACCCTGCTCACGTCTCTTTCCCTCAAATTCAAAAAGGAGACAAGATTTACGGCTTAGATGATAATGCGTGCTCCCTAAGCTCAAATGAATGGCCAAGATCAAAAATCAAAGCTGTCACTCACATGCTTCCTGCAAAGTCACAAGATGCCTCTTTTGACCCATTTGGATATTCAAACCAGGAGGGTATTGATGGAAGGGTTTAGCTTTTTCTTTTTCTTCTAGAATGATTGTAGTCCCTATATAAGGACACATAGGTTAAGTTTCAAAGGGTTCCAGTTTTATGTAAAATTTTTCTTTTATGAATTAATGAAAAAGCTTTTATCCTGCATATGACTGAGATCCATTTTACTTTCCAATATTTCAGTTTTAAAGTTTGTTTTTCCTGAATTCATTTTAAAGTCTTCAAGTTTGTTTTTAAGAATTTCACTTGTTTTCAAGAAGGTTTCTGAAATTTGGTAATTTCTTGGTAAGAATTTGTTTCAAAGTTTGTTTCATTTGGATTAATCAGTGTTGTTAAGTGGTTTTAAACATTGGAAAAGTTTGTGGAAAAGATTTTAAGAAAGAAAGAAAGAAAACAGAATATATATATTTTGCTTGTTCTTTTATTTTTCTTCTTAGCAGGATTAAAGGTGTTGATTTGTTAAAGGGTCTGCATACACCCGAGTGTATTGGAAGTGGCTATCTAGCCACTGTTGGTCTTGGATGTAAGACCAACAAGGTAAATTTCTTGTTTCCTTTTTCATTTATTCAGCCAATTGTATGCTTTTGGTGATTTTGCATGAAAAAGGTGTTGAATGTTGTTTAAGCTATTGGAAAGTGTTTAAATTAGGATGTTATGCATGTTAGAAGTATCTTAAACCAGTTTGGAGTAGTTTAGAATAGTTTTGGTTTGAAAAAGTTGGATTACGGTTTTTAAAGGTGTGTTTGGATAAGGGATTAAGCAGGGTTAAACTTCATTAAAATTGCTTAAAATCTGTTTAAATACATTCAGTAGGGTAAAGTTAGGTGTTTAGTGTGTTTGGTTTTCAAATGGGTAGGATAATGAAGCAGTTTGTGAGATAAAAAAAAAGGAATACATAGCAAAAATTTGCCAAGTCTCTTTTTCTGATTGTTTATGTGGATTTAAGCCATCAAAATCTTCAAATCTGTTAGAAATAGGTTGTCTAAGGATTGAGTATTGTTGATTTGTCATATCATTGGATTGTATGCAAAATTTGGGGGTTTGAAATTCATTATTGAGCAAGTAGGAAGCATAAGAACACCACCAGACCTTAAAAGGACATCAGCAACCTTAGCTTGATCTTTTTGTGCTATCTGTGTATTTTTGTGCTTAGTTCTTGGTGTTTTTTTGCTTATTTGTGACTCCCTATACTCCAAAGAGTATAGGGGTGCCATTGTATCCAACAAACATAGACAATTCAGCAAGATCCAAGCCCTCTTGGTTCTACTTTCACAAGTGAAGAAAAGCACTTGTTCATCAGTTAACAAGTGCCTAACTGGGCACGTTTTTTGCTTAATCTTGCTTAATCTTTGATAAAACTGGACTTGAGATTGTGTTTTGAAGCTATAAGGGTCCCAGGTTTGAGTGTTAAAAGCTTAAAAAGAAAAAAAAATAAAAGGAACAAAAAGGGGTTCATCCAGCCTCGAACCCCCGTCTCCACACTCACAACACACATCACATACCATTGCGCCCTAGGGTCTTTGACTGCTAGGGTTTGCAATTGAAATATACTTAAGGTGGTTTTGGTTTTGGCTTATTAAAATAAGCCGTAGCTTATTTAACCCTTTTCAGCTTATTTAAGTAACTTATTTAGCCTAGCTTATTTTTCTTAGGTTTATATTAGTAATTCAGACTTTTCTGTTTAAAAATATTATTTTTCTCTTTTTTAATTAATTATTAGGATTATTTTAAGTTTTATTTTTAGAAAGTCATTAAAAAAATAGTAAAAAGTGATTTAAAAATCTGGAAAAATAATTTTTAGACTTCTAATCATATTTTTGAGGTTTTCATCTTATTAGGTTTTCAATTTAGCTTATTTTTAATTTTATAAGATTTTTGGATTTTTAAGCAACTTTAAAATTTAATATAAAATTATTTAATAGGTCTCAGAAAATTTGGTTTGCATTTTTGTGTTATTTACATTATTTAGGATTTTTGATAATTTTTTAGAATTTATTTTTGAACTTTTTATTTTTGGGAATATTTTAATATTATTTTATTAAGAAAAATTCAAAATTTTATTTTTAACTTTTTTTCATTTTTCCTAGGTTATAGATATTAAAATAGGAACTTTGTCACTTTCCAATTAATTTTTAGGCTTTTCATTTATTTTCTAGAATTAATTTAAGATTTAATACATTTTAATAGTTTTTAAGTGTTTAAAAATAGTTTAATTTGGTTTTAAAATTTTTAAAAATAGTTTTTAGCTTAATTAGGATATTTTTTGAGGTTTACAAACTATAAAATCTTGTTTAGGGCTTTTTAATAATTAAAAGTGATTTTTAGGGCTTTAATTTGCATTAAAAAGTCATTATTTAATTAATTAAAAGGTTTTAGCAAGTTTGGTTTTTTTGTAAACTCTTATAATATTATTGGGGATTTTTAGTGATTTTTAGGAATTTTTAGGTTAAAATTTTAAATTTTGTAGTTTTACGGTTTTACGTTTACGCCTTTTTTGTCGTAGTTTAATTCATTTTCGTAACCGTCTTTCTCTTCTAATCCCATTTCTTTCTCAATCAATATAATCACAAACATATATCAACTCTCAACACAACGCACTTGCCTCCTTGGGAAACGAACTTGCTTGGTCACTAGTGCTCGGTTTTCCTAAACCGACACTTAATACTACCACTATTTGTACTTCCTTTTCCTAAAGGGTACAGAAACACTACATCAGCAAGCTGAAATCTCGTTGGTCCGGCCCATTCACCATTGCCCAAATTTTTCCATATGGTACTCTCGAGCTCGCTCAACCTAATGGACCTAATTTTAAGGTGAATGGCCAACGAGTGAAGTTGTACTTTGGTGAGGACATCTCTCAGGAGATGATTCCATCCCTCACCACGTTTCCCATGAACTAATTTTGGGTCGAGTCAGGCTCGTGACTCGGTTATAAAAAACAAGCGCTCCTCGGGAGGCAACCCGAGTATCTATCCTTTTCCGTTTAACCTCCTAAGTGTAGGGGGACTTCTATCGGTTCTTTATGTTTGTGTGGTGATGTGTTACAGGGATGAATGCACTTTTGGAACCTTTGAAGAACCGTACTCCCGTGTTATCTGAAATCCGGTTCTATCTCTCAACTATCGTGATTCAATTTTCTTCACACTCACATTTGAAATTGATCACTTTAGTCGTCTCTCCCTTAGCTTGATTTAACCAACGTGCACAATGTCATAAGTATAGGGGAGACTTTTCCCACATGCTTAAACATTGAGGACAATGTTTATCTTAAGTGTAGGGGGGACTTCTATCGAAGTTTTAAGTGGACTTTTCCATGAAAATGCCTTCATTTAACCTGAAAATCATCTTTTTCAACATTTTTCAAATTTTTAATTAACTTTGGCCATTTAGTCGTAATTTTTATCGTTGCTTTCATATGTATATATCCCGCAATAAAGTCAAAAATATTAATAAAGTGGTGTAGCTAGTTTTGAAGTCTTTGACATATTAGGCCCGTTGCGATTATTTTGACTCAACCCGAATAGACTTGTCCAAGTTTGTTCTAGCTAGTATCCTTAACCATGTAGACGTTAATTGGTTTATTAGGCTAAGCATCCACGAGTCTCATTACTTGAGATTTTAAATTGTGGAGAACGAGAAATGATAGAGTCAATTATAAGTCGGTATTCTTGCACAAGCTCACTTGGTGTAATTATTTGCCTTTTCTCCCATCACTTCCTAATAATTTATCTGCAATAAGTAAGGTCGTACGATTTGAAAAGTTACTTAGCTTCTAGCCCAAGATCGTTTAAAAGTTGCTCGGTAATGATAAGAGTTCATAGCCAAGGCATAACTTATGAAGCGGGGCGCGAAGATTGGTGAGTCCGAAAAGGCCCTAACAAGGCATGAGGATTCAATCTTATTGCTAAAGATCCAAGGTGATGTGAAAAGCATTATTCCCAAAATCAATATGAAGGATCAAGACTCACGACGAAAAGCAATCAACTCCCATAAAGATCATGGAGAAGTCTATCCGAAAAGACCCTAACAAGGTATGAGGATAAATAGATCCAAGTCCGAAAAGGAGGCGGATCGTTGTATCTCAAAATCCCAATTAGAGAATGAAGAAATAATCATGAAGTCGTGGTCAACAAAGTTGGAGTACCCCTCAAAAGTCTCCAAGTGAAGAAACTCTATAACGAAGAGAAGACCATTATCTCAAGAACGTCTCTCGAAGATATGAAGTATGAAGTACATGCCAAATATCGGCCCGAGAAAGGTCTCAAATCGTGAACCGAGTTATGCCAAGATATGAACTTTTTGATATTCCGAGAAGCAGTTTTAAGAGATTTTGTCCTTTAGCTAACTATTGATCAAATCGTCCTACTTCGCTTTCAGCCTAAATAAACTATCGAAATAAGTCCAAAAATGCATCTTCATGATCATTCTAAGACAAAAATAAAATATAAGAGATACCTCTAGGAACAAGGGAGTTTAAGCATTTAATTAAGCCATGTGTGTAAGTGTTTGATATGCTAACTTATAATAACAATGATCTCGTTTTTAAGCTTAGTTTGGGGAACGTGAAACTTGAGGATGATAAATCTTCGCAGCACCAAAGCCCTAATGTAAGTCCTTGATCTCCTTGCAAGTTATTTCCATGTAACTATTTTCAAGTGAAAATGGTTTTCTATCCTTTTGTTTACTTTAAAGTTTTAATTCCTCTTAGTACTTTAATTTTTGTTTAGTAGTATGTTAATAAGGCCAAGGTTGATTGATTATAAGAAAAATGTAAATTTGCTTTATCACTAAGCATTGCATGAGGGCATGGCAATGGTTAAGTGTAGGGGATTTGATAGGTGTGAAAACATGATGAGATGGCATTTATACATGATCTCATCGTTCTTTTCGGGCTTTAAATGCATAAAAATGTCATAAAATACCATATATATGCTTGTGTTTGTTTACTTGTGTGTTTTAGGTATGGAATTCGTAAAAAAAGACAAAAGATCACAAGATACAAGGAAAAACGAACACGAGAAACGAAGCCGTACAATGAACCGGGCCCTAATCATGGAATTTTCAACAAATACCCTTGAAGACTTGAAGACAAAACAAGATTGATCCTCCATTAATGAAGAAATGACACTTAAAACCCTTGTATATTAATAATTACAAGTTTGGTCCCTTAAGTTTGTCAAAATTGCAAAAAGGTCCTTCAACTTTGAAGAAATGGCAAGATTAGTCCCTCAACAATTTCAAATTGCCAATAATGGTCCCTCATGAAGTGAAAGACACAATGAAGACCTTTGAAGATCATCAAAGTCCAAGAACAGCCCTTGAAATATCCTAAAATGTCAAAAATGATCCTTGAAACCTTTTTCCAAAAGGTTTGTGCCAAAAGTGTCAAAAGGAGAAACTTATTAACAAAGGAAACAAGGATTTAGGGCTGAAAACGGGAAATGCCAAAAATATCAAAAGTAAAGGATCAAAGGTGTCAAGTGAAACTTTCAAATGAAAGAAATGGCGCCTAACACCCACTGTACCCCCAAAATCGGATCAAAGTATTACTGTTCATCTTTTTTTACTCCCCAGAACTTACCCTCACTTAACCTTGGGTAAAACCCAATTAAACCTGCACATGAGTAATTCACACGTACCAAAACAAATCCCACACACCCAATCCCCATCCCACGCCTTGTGGTCCCCACCCCCAATTCCCCTCTCGTCCAATCAGAAAATTCCTTTGTCCCCAAGGCACATGACGTGTCCAAATTGAACGTCCAAGATGAAAGGCTTCCTCCCAACGCATAAATGGACAGTGGAGATCAAATTTGGACAGCCTATTCACCAAAAACGTCTAGAAGACTCAAAGGGCAAGATTGGGATTTCTAGTGATTAGGGTTATGTTTTTTATGATTCCAGATTGTTCATTAGGTTAGTATAAATAGAGGGTGAGCCTGTTCACTCCTCTTGTTCCAGTTTTCCTTCATAATTTTGTAACTCCTTTTTATTGAAATAAAAAGTTTGGTTTTTGTTTAAGAGCAATTTAATTCCTTTTTTATTTGTTAAAGTTGGTGTTGATTAGTGAAGGAGAACTGAGTTCCATCTTTTGTTTGGTGAAAGAATTTTGATTTTCAAAATTTTATAAGGGTTTTGAAAAACTTGAAATTCTTGTTAAGGAATTGTTTCAGGATTTGATGTTTAGAGGTTTTATTTGTTAGTGATATAGGGTTTTGAAAACGTTTTAAGAGGTCTTAAAAGGTTTTGGATAAGTTTTAAAAAAAGAAAGAAATAAAACAGAATAATATAATTTATTGTATTATTGTGTGTTTGCTTTGTTTTGTCTTCAACAGGTGTTGAAGGTTGGTTGATTTGTGTTCAGCACCAGCCCGGGCTGGTAGGAAGGAGGATTTACATCCTCTAGGGTTTTGGAAGTAAAACCCTAAGGTAATCCTTTTTCCTTTGAAAAAGTTCAGAAATAGAAGCAAGTATAGGTGATTTGGTTTGATTTGATGCTATAGTGTGCTTAAGCTGTTGATTTTGTGATCTTATATGTGTTTGAGCATGTTAGATGTGACTTGAAACAGTTTTGCTAAGTGTTAGAGTGTTTTGATTAGTAAAAGTTTGGTTTTAAAAATTAACAGGGTGTTTGGCTAAGAGATTTAGCAGGACACAACATCATTTAAATTGTTTAAAAAGGTGTTAGAGAGCTTCAATAGGATTGAGTTAGGTTTTTAGTTAGTGTTAAGTTGCTTTGGATCAAGTTTTGAGTTAATTTGTGTGCTAAAAAGTGAAAAAGGGTAAGAAAAATCTGCATGCTCACTTTTGCTTAATTTTTCATGCATTTTGGTGCTTAGATATTGAAATCAGTGAAGTGTTAGGGTGTATGAGTATTTGTTATTGCTTGATTACTGTTTGGTAAGTGTGTATGCTGAATTTTGGCCATTGAGAGTCACTAGGTTGCATGATATAAGCATATAAGCCCACTGACCTGCTATAATCTTAACAGAAACTTGCATAGGCCTTTAGGTGGTTTGTTTTTTTGATTCTTGGAGTGCTAGGTGATTGCTTTGTGTAGTTATTGACTTCTTGTGCTCAAAGGAGCACAAGAGTGCCCCCACTGTCCAAATAAAGCACCCAAATAAGCCACAAGGCCAAGTTCCTCTTGCCTTTTTAACTTGTGAAGCAAAATAACATAAGCTATCCTGCTTGTGTTAAAAGTTCATGTCTGTCACGTTTTGATCAATCATTTGAGCATAATCCAGTGTTAAAAAGAAGTTGGAATTGGTTTTCAAGCTTGTTACAAGTGTTAGTTTGGTTTTAAAAAGAAAAAAAATAAAAAAAAATAAATAGCAAAAAAAAACCACTAGCCTGGCTTCGAACCCCTGACCTCTCGTTGGAGGGTTCAAGGCTCTTACCAGTGTGCTAGCATTTATCTTGTGTATAGAAGGGAAAGGTTTAATACTTAAGGTCATTTGGTTTCTAGCTTATTTATTAAGCCGTAGCCTTTTCCCTCATTTCCAGCTTATTTATTAAGCAAATTTGGCTTTTCTTATTTTTCCTAGGAAAGTAGTAGCGTTGTTGATTTTCCTAGCTATTTTCATAATTTTTCCTTTAATAGATTATTTTTTATCATTTATTTATTATACGTTTTTATTAAATCATTAAAAAATACCAAAAAGATTTTAAATTTTTAGGAAAAATAATTTTTAGGTGTTAAAATAATAACTTGAGGTTTACATCTTATTTTGGTTTTATAAACTTTAATTTTTAATTTTATATTAATTTAAGGTTTTTTATAAACTTTAAAGATTTTTATAAAATTATTAAAAAAGGTTTAGGAGCTATAATTTGTGTTTTTCTCTGAATTATATTATTTAGGATTTTTAGAAATTTTTTATTTCAAATTTTAGAAACTTTTTATTTTTAGTATTATTTTATTATTATTTTATTATTAATTTTTCAAAACTTTATTTTTCTTTCTTTTTCATTTTTCTTAAGTTCTTTATCATTAATTAGGACTATTTCCATTTTTAGAATATTTTTATAACTTTTAGATTTATTTTTATAATTATTTTAAGTTTAATTAGTTTTTAATCATTTTAAATCATTTTTAGAGTTTTAAAAATAGTTTTAATAGCTTTTAATTTTTAGAAAATTACTTTTTAGTCTTCTAATAATATAAGTTAAGTGATTATTCAATAAAATCATATTTTAGACATTTGAATTAGTTAAATTTAATTTTAGGGCTTTAATTAGCATTTAAAATTAATTATTTAATTAATAAAAGGTTTTAAAATATCTTTATTGGATTTTTAACTTTATTTATATTATTTTAGACTTGTTTTAATCTTTTCTTGATTTTGTTTTTGGTTTTAGATAATTTTTAATTTGGGTAGTTTTTCACGGCTTTACGTTTTCGTCGTTGTTTAATTTTAACGTATCCGTCTTTCATCTTCTCATCCCCATTCTTCTCAATATTAATCTCAAATACATACAAGTTAATTCACAACACATATACCTCCTTGGGAAACGAACTTTCTTTCTCTCATTTTATTTGATTGTGGGTCATTTGTGCACGGTTTTCCTAAACCGTCGTACTTAATACTTTCCGCTATTTACGCTCTTTTCCTAAAGAGTAGTAAAACACTACAATCATTTTGGCGCCGCTGCCGGGGAGGTGTGTTGTGCTTTAATTTGGAAGCTTTTGTTTTTGATATTATCCATAAATAGTATTTGTGTTAAGTGGAACTCCCTTAACACGTATTATCGGTTTTCTTGGTTTTTCTTTGTGAATATTATTAATATATTGTATTAAGTATCACAACCAAAATACAATATCTCCAAAAGTGTGAAAACACAACCTTAATTGGGATTTGATCTCCTAATTATTGTATTCGAATCTCAAACAAAAAGAAAAGGCAAAAATAGATAAATACTTTCGTGAAGCTCGATTTTGAAAAAATACAAACTATAAGGTGGGTATAAGGCGGGTATTATAAAATATACCCTAAGGAAAAAGGCTCTTAAGTGCTTCGCGCCGCCTCGTTTCCCCGCTTGCTTGTGAGTATTTTGAAATTGAAGGCTAATCGAGGGTTTTGCCGCCCAAAGTATTAATACGTATACTATATTTGCTTGGTTTTCTTTGTGATTAAACCCTCGTGAACAATTTGGTTTTCACCAAAGTTCTAAAGTCATTAGAAGGCGTTCACTCCACGTGATCGTTTTCATTCCTTTGAGGCTTCTTTAATCAAGAGTTTGATTCGAGGAGAGATTTTGTAGATTGTTGTCTACGAAGATACACCAAAATCCAAAAAAATTAAATATCATCAAAAACACAAAAAAATTGAAAATCCACAAAACAACCAAAAAGAATCTTCTTTGCTCACCACCCATTCTTCGTGAAGTTTATGATCACTCGTAATCAAGCTAAACGAGCTCGTAAACGTCTCCAAAAGCAAGCAAATCAAGGATCGTTGATTGTTGAAGAACCTCCAATTGTTGAACCTATTATAGAACGAGAAGTCGTCATGGCTAATCGTACTATGATGGAGTTGCTACAAGCACCCACCGAGGGTTTTGGAGAGGCCATTGTTATTCCCGCCATCCTTGCGGAGAATTTCGAGATTAAGACGGGTTTAATGTCGATGCTACAAGCAAACAAATTTCGAGGTCACGAGAAAGACAACCCGCATTACCACATTAGGAATTTCAACCGTCTCACCGCTACTAGCAAATTCAAAGATGTTCCGCATGACGCCATTAAGATGATGTTGTTTCCATATTCGTTGGATGGACCCGCAAAAATTTGGCTCGAGAAAGAACCGCCAAATTCGATTTTGACATGGGCCGATCTCGTTTCTAAATTTGTGAACAAATTTTTTCCACCATCGAAAACAACACACTTAAAAAATGAGATTTCACGATTTGTACAACGTAACAATGAAAGTTTTTCAATGGCATGGGAACGATTTAAAGAGATGTTACATGAATGTCCTCATCATGATTTTTCGGAATTACATCAAGTGGATACTTTTTATAATGGGCTTAATGATCATGAACGAGATTATTTGAATGCCGCCGCGGGTGGTAATTTTTTGTGCAAGACGACAAATGAGGCTTTACAAATCATTGAAAATCGATCTAAGGTTTATAGCCCTCGTAACACACCGAGTGTTGCCAATATGGGTTCGTCATCGTCATCACAATCGTCTCGTAGCATTAACGCCTTACATGATGAAGCTAATGAGGAAAATCGGTTTTTTGATAGATTTGCTAATCTAATGTCCCATTGGAAGGCTCAAGAAGCTTCCAATTCCGCTTCGGTTAAAGCGGTTGCTAAGAGTTGTTTATCGTGTGGAGGAGCTCATGATCTTTCCGAGTGTATTACCGCGGATGGTAACACTTCGAGTGCTTATGTAGCAACGGGAACTTACAACCAAAACGGCCAAGGTTCCCGCCAAAATCAAGCTCCACCAAACCAAAATGCTAACAATTATCGAAACAACAACCAAGGTAATTACCAAGGCAACACACGCAATTATAACAAAGGGAATTATCAAAGTGGGAATGGACAAATCTCTAATCAAAACCAAAACCGTGATTTTCAAAACACTACACAAGGTTTTCAAAATGCTCACACGAAAAATTTGCAAGGAGAATTTTTAGATTATGCAAAAGCAAATTATGCTAAATTTGATAATATGCAACGTGAGATGATTAGCTTAAGGTCCGAGTTGAAAAACGAGCTTAAAAATGAACTTGCTAATGAACTTAAAACTCATGCAAACAAAATGGAAGGAAATGTCCAACGTCTTCAACAAAACCAACAAAAGATGGAATTAGGACAACATGAGATTAAGCAAGAGTTATTGAAAGCGGATGCTAGGCAATCAAAATTTGAGGACCGAATGGCTAAGATGTTTGAAGCTATCATGTGTAAGCCCTCTTCTTCGGGTGGTCTTCCTAGTGATACCATTGCAAACCCGAAGGGAGAAATGAAGGTTATTACTACACGAAGTGGTAAAACTTTCAAGGAACCAATCTCTCGTCTAAGTACTTCTACGGAGAAGGAAATCGAGAAAGAACCCGAGGTGATGGTCGAAAAGGAGCATATTGCAATCCCACGAAGTACCGCTCATACCACACCTACGGTTACACCAATACCAATTATGGAACCCGAGTTTCCAAGGCCGTTGCCTAATGACCAACCCACACCACCTTTACCCTACCCTTCAAGACGAAACAAAGAGAAAGCACAAGAACGGAACAATTATCAATTTGAGCTATTTATGAAAATGTTTCGTGATCTACATTTTAACATAAGTTTTGCCGATGCTTTAATCATGATGCCTCGATTCGCCGCAAACTTCAAAAGTATGCTTAACAACAAAGAGAAGTTACAACAAACGTCTAGTTGTTCATCGGTTTTTCTAAGCCGCATACCACAAAAAGTCGGTGATCCCGGTAAATTTTTGATTCCGTGTGCTATTCAAGATATGGAGGAATGCTACGCCTTGGCCGATCTTGGTGCTAGTATTAATTTAATGCCTCTTGAGATTTTTAAATCGCTTTCACTTCCGGCTCTTACTCCTTCGAACATGTCTATCGAGATGGCCGATCATTCTACGATCATGGCATGTGGAGTAGCCGAGGACGTTTTCGTTAAAGTCGGAAAGTTTTACTATCCCGTTGACTTTATCGTTGTAGACATTCCCATCGATCGAAAAGTTCCTCTCATTTTGGGTCGTTCATTTTTGGATACATCAAGAGCACTTATCGATGTTCATGCTCGAAAAATTACCCTTCGTTTCAATGAAGAAGAACTTGTCATCAATGCAACACAAAACTCCAATCTTTCTCATGTATATTCTATTGCAACTTTAAACCATGGTGACTCGACCAATGTCAATTGCAAAGAATTTTCACCAAGAGTTTTAGGGAATGTCTCCAAAAACAATTTACCATTTCCTCCGCCGGTGGAGGTTATGAGTGCTAAGCCTACAAAGAAGAAACCATCAATACTTGAATCAAAAAATCCTTCACCTCATCTCGAACATTCATTCTTGAAAAGTATTGATAAGTTGCCGGTTTCTACGGAAGATCTTTCGGATAATGAATATGTTGACCCCGATGGGGAGGTTTTCTTCGTCGATAAACGTTTTGAGAACTTGCCACCACCAAAACCAAAACGGTTTCAAAATGTGAGAATTTTTAGTGTAACTAACATCGTCTTAGAAACACCGAATATTTTCGACATAATCAAAAAGGGTTTTCATAAGGAGAGTTTAAAAGATAACAAAGGAAAAGATCTTAAATGTGATTTAATTGATTTTTCTACAAATCTAACTCCGTCATCACCACGTGATTTGAGTACTACAAGCTCGTCTACTCCTTTTGACGACGCTTTGTGTGGTTCTAGTATGGGGGAAGCCCCTTATGTTCCCTCATCCTTGTCCACCGAGGACGAGATATTCGATCCCGGAATTTCATGTAAAGGGAAATCTCGGTCTTCCACCGATGCAATAAATGGAAACTATATCTATTTGCTTGGTGCGAGTCTACCTCGAGTAGCTCAAAATTTTGTCTTACCAATTGTCCCACCCTTCTACTTCTCTTCTCTTTTCTTCAAACTCTTTGAGTTTATGGCACATGTTGAAGTGGCTTTGAATTGTTTTTCCAATGGAAACGAGAACGCAATCTTCGACCCCAGTATTTTGCATCATCTAAGGACTTAGTCCTTTATACCGGTTGCTTTTTGGGCCTTGTTTATCATGTAAGCCCCATTGACCATACCATGAATTTCCCTAAATGTTCACATTTTGAGGGGATCGAGTCGAGCTCATGACTCGGTAATCAAAAACGAGGTGCCTCATGGGGGAGATCCCATGCTTATCTTTTATATTCACTAATAAGGGGACTTGTACCTTTCCAACTCGTTGTCTCGTGGTTGTTTGTGATTGTGTTATCTAGATCATCATCATCATCTACGATTGAAGACTCTCGTGTTCGTTTACGTGAGCCTCCATCGTTCGTTTGAAGAAGTTTTTCACGAATCCATGACATATCCTTTATTGTTCTAACAATTATCTTTTAGCATAATTAATAAACGGCTTTAGATATATTGTTGATCACCCTTTCCATGCTAGATCCTAAGCATTCGATTCTTCGTCTCTAGTATGGGGGTGCTCCACCTTTAGACTCGAAACATTGAGGACAATGTTTACTTTTAGTATGGGGGGGTGAATAGGTACTTGCTTTGCTACGCCCTCACGTTTTCCAACTTTCAATGTTTTGCTAATAAGGCTAAAAATGGCCAAATTTTAAAATTTTTCTTAGTTTTCATAAGTGTTTTTAAGACACGAATGTATATTTTCCGATGGATAGAATAAGAGTTAATTTTTGACTTGATGGGCATTTGGAGCCATTTACATTCCTTAACCCGCTCAATTCAAGTTTTGCTAGACTTTTATATAGGGAGCTTTAAAACGCGAAAGTCTTAATTCATTCGAGTTAAGAACAAGAACTTTTCGCAAGTTCCTATAATTGATTCTAGAAAGTCACTTATCAAGGGAACTTTAAAACGCATTCTCTAAACTTGAAAAAGTCCAAAAAAGTGCAAGATCCTATAGGTGGCTTGAAAACCCAAAACTTTGATTTGATATAGTCTTAATGAAAGCTAATCCAAATTTGGCTTAATTTTGACTTGCATGGCTAAGTATTCACGAGTCTCTTTAATTAGAGGTCTTTAAATAGTGAAGAACGAGAAATGATAGAGTTAGACAAGTGATCATGCTAAACGTAGAACATGAAAGTGTTCTTTCAAAAACTCATATGTTTTTAATTGTGGCTTTTTTTTCCCATAAGATCAATGCATTAGGAATAAATCATAATTGCAATAAGTAAGGTCATACGATTTGAAAAGTTACTTAGCCTCTAGCGCAAGATCGTTTAAAAGTTGCTCGGGGTTGAATAGAGTTCATAGCCAAGGCATAACTTATTGAAGCGGGACGCGAAGATTGGCGATTATCCAAAAAGGCCCTAACAAGGCATGAGGAGCTCTATTTTTGCTAAAGATCCAAAAGATGATGTGAAGTATCATTGTTCCAAAATCAATATGAAGGATCGAGACACACGACGAGAAGCAATTACTCCCCTAAAGAATGGAGAAAGTCTATCCAAAAAGACCCTAACAAGGTATGAGGATAAATATATCCAAGTCCGAAAAGGAGGCGGATCGTTGTATATCAAAATCCAAAGTAAAGATTGAAGAAAAATGATGAAGTCGTGGTCCTATATGAAGAATCTCTCAAAAACGTCAAGTGAAGAAATTCCAAATATATGAAGAGAAGACCATAATTTCAAGAACGTCTTCCCAAGATTTGAAGTATGAAGTACATGCCAAATATCGGTCCGAGAAAGGTCTCAAATCGTGAAACGAGTTATGCCAAGATATGAACTTAAGGAGATACACGAGAAGCCGTTTTAAAAGATTTTGTCCTTCGGCTAACTATTGATCAAATCGTGCTACTTTGCTTTCGGACTAATAACTACTCAAATAAGTCAATATGAATCACTTGTGATCCATGACAAATAGATAAAAAATGCTAGTAACCCATTTCCTTTTATAATAACTAGGATTGCGGGGAGAAAAAGTATTACACAATTTGAACGTATGAGTAGTGTTAGCATTATGACTTGTACCAACAATGATCTTGTTTTTGCACTTAGCATGGAATGTATGACAATCAAGGATGACGAAGTTTACTCTAAGGGACATTAACTTGTTTCTATTCTTTGACCCTAAAAGTCACATTTTGGTGATGAAACTCATACATTATGTCTTTACACAATCTCGTAGTATGTTGCAAGTCTTTTACTCTTCAATAAAGGTTAATAAATTTGAACTTTGGTGATGCTTAGATACTTTATTCTAGCATTGCGTGAGGGCACGGCAATGGCTTAGTATGGGGGAGTGATGAGATGGCATTTATACATGATCTCATCGTTCTTTTCGGGCTTTAAATGCATAAAAATGTCATAAAATACCATATATATGCTTGTGTTTGTTTACTTGTGTGTTTTAGGTATGGAATTCGTAAAAAAAGACAAAAGATCACAAGATACAAGGAAAAACGAACACGAGAAACGAAGCCGTACAATGAACCGGGCCCTAATCATGGAATTTTCAACAAATACCCTTGAAGACTTGAAGACAAAACAAGATTGATCCTCCATTAATGAAGAAATGACACTTAAAACCCTTGTATATTAATAATTACAAGTTTGGTCCCTTAAGTTTGTCAAAATTGCAAAAAGGTCCTTCAACTTTGAAGAAATGGCAAGATTAGTCCCTCAACAATTTCAAATTGCCAATAATGGTCCCTCATGAAGTGAAAGACACAATGAAGACCTTTGAAGATCATCAAAGTCCAAGAACAGCCCTTGAAATATCCTAAAATGTCAAAAATGATCCTTGAAACCTTTTTCCAAAAGGTTTGTGCCAAAAGTGTCAAAAGGAGAAACTTATTAACAAAGGAAACAAGGATTTAGGGCTGAAAACGGGAAATGCCAAAAATATCAAAAGTAAAGGATCAAAGGTGTCAAGTGAAACTTTCAAATGAAAGAAATGGCGCCTAACACCCACTGTACCCCCAAAATCGGATCAAAGTATTACTGTTCATCTTTTTTTACTCCCCAGAACTTACCCTCACTTAACCTTGGGTAAAACCCAATTAAACCTGCACATGAGTAATTCACACGTACCAAAACAAATCCCACACACCCAATCCCCATCCCACGCCTTGTGGTCCCCACCCCCAATTCCCCTCTCGTCCAATCAGAAAATTCCTTTGTCCCCAAGGCACATGACGTGTCCAAATTGAACGTCCAAGATGAAAGGCTTCCTCCCAACGCATAAATGGACAGTGGAGATCAAATTTGGACAGCCTATTCACCAAAAACGTCTAGAAGACTCAAAGGGCAAGATTGGGATTTCTAGTGATTAGGGTTATGTTTTTTATGATTCCAGATTGTTCATTAGGTTAGTATAAATAGAGGGTGAGCCTGTTCACTCCTCTTGTTCCAGTTTTCCTTCATAATTTTGTAACTCCTTTTTATTGAAATAAAAAGTTTGGTTTTTGTTTAAGAGCAATTTAATTCCTTTTTTATTTGTTAAAGTTGGTGTTGATTAGTGAAGGAGAACTGAGTTCCATCTTTTGTTTGGTGAAAGAATTTTGATTTTCAAAATTTTATAAGGGTTTTGAAAAACTTGAAATTCTTGTTAAGGAATTGTTTCAGGATTTGATGTTTAGAGGTTTTATTTGTTAGTGATATAGGGTTTTGAAAACGTTTTAAGAGGTCTTAAAAGGTTTTGGATAAGTTTTAAAAAAAGAAAGAAATAAAACAGAATAATAAAATTTATTGTATTATTGTGTGTTTGCTTTGTTTTGTCTTCAACAGGTGTTGAAGGTTGGTTGATTTGTGTTCAGCACCAGCCCGGGCTGGTAGGGAGGAGGATTTACATCCTCTAGGGTTTTGGAAGTAAAACCCTAAGGTAATCCTTTTTCCTTTGAAAAAGTTCAGAAATAGAAGCAAGTATAGGTGATTTGGTTTGATTTGATGCTATAGTGTGCTTAAGCTGTTGATTTTGTGATCTTATATGTGTTTGAGCATGTTAGATGTGACTTGAAACAGTTTTGCTAAGTGTTAGAGTGTTTTGATTAGTAAAGTTTGGTTTTAAAAATTAACAGGGTGTTTGGCTAAGAGATTTAGCAGGACACAACATCATTTAAATTGTTTAAAAAGGTGTTAGAGAGCTTCAATAGGATTGAGTTAGGTTTTTAGTTAGTGTTAAGTTGCTTTGGATCAAGTTTTGAGTTAATTTGTGTGCTAAAAAGTGAAAAAGGGTAAGAAAAATCTGCATGCTCACTTTTGCTTAATTTTTCATGCATTTTGGTGCTTAGATATTGAAATCAGTGAAGTGTTAGGGTGTATGAGTATTTGTTATTGCTTGATTACTGTTTGGTAAGTGTGTATGCTGAATTTTGGCCATTGAGAGTCACTAGGTTGCATGATATAAGCATATAAGCCCACTGACCTGCTATAATCTTAACAGAAACTTGCATAGGCCTTTAGGTGGTTTGTTTTTTTGATTCTTGGAGTGCTAGGTGATTGCTTTGTGTAGTTATTGACTTCTTGTGCTCAAAGGAGCACAAGAGTGCCCCCACTGTCCAAATAAAGCACCCAAATAAGCCACAAGGCCAAGTTCCTCTTGCCTTTTTAACTTGTGAAGCAAAATAACATAAGCTATCCTGCTTGTGTTAAAAGTTCATGTCTGTCACGTTTTGATCAATCATTTGAGCATAATCCAGTGTTAAAAAGAAGTTGGAATTGGTTTTCAAGCTTGTTACAAGTGTTAGTTTGGTTTTAAAAAGAAAAAAAATAAAAAAAAAATAAATAGCAAAAAAAAAACCACTAGCCTGGCTTCGAACCCCTGACCTCTCGTTGGAGGGTTCAAGGCTCTTACCAGTGTGCTAGCATTTATCTTGTGTATAGAAGGGAAAGGTTTAATACTTAAGGTCATTTGGTTTCTAGCTTATTTATTAAGCCGTAGCCTTTTCCCTCATTTCCAGCTTATTTATTAAGCAAATTTGGCTTTTCTTATTTTTCCTAGGAAAGTAGTAGCGTTGTTGATTTTCCTAGCTATTTTCATAATTTTTCCTTTAATAGATTATTTTTTATCATTTATTTATTATACGTTTTTATTAAATCATTAAAAAATACCAAAAAGATTTTAAATTTTTAGGAAAAATAATTTTTAGGTGTTAAAATAATAACTTGAGGTTTACATCTTATTTTGGTTTTATAAACTTTAATTTTTAATTTTATATTAATTTAAGGTTTTTTATAAACTTTAAAGATTTTTATAAAATTATTAAAAAAGGTTTAGGAGCTATAATTTGTGTTTTTCTCTGAATTATATTATTTAGGATTTTTAGAAATTTTTTATTTCAAATTTTAGAAACTTTTTATTTTTAGTATTATTTTATTATTAATTTTTCAAAACTTTATTTTTCTTTCTTTTTCATTTTTCTTAAGTTCTTTATCATTAATTAGGACTATTTCCATTTTTAGAATATTTTTATAACTTTTAGATTTATTTTATAATTATTTTAAGTTTAATTAGTTTTCAATCATTTTAAATCATTTTTAGAGTTTTAAAAATAGTTTTAATAGCTTTTAATTTTTAGAAAATTACTTTTTAGTCTTCTAATAATATAAGTTAAGTGATTATTCAATAAAATCATATTTTAGACATTTGAATTAGTTAAATTTAATTTTAGGGCTTTAATTAGCATTTAAAATTAATTATTTAATTAATAAAAGGTTTTAAAATATCTTTATTAGATTTTTAACTTTATTTATATTATTTTAGACTTGTTTTAATCTTTTCTTGATTTTGTTTTTGGTTTTAGATAATTTTTAATTTGGGTAGTTTTTCACGGCTTTACGTTTTCGTCGTTGTTTAATTTTAACGTATCCGTCTTTCATCTTCTCATCCCCATTCTTCTCAATATTAATCTCAAATACATACAAGTTAATTCACAACACATATACCTCCTTGGGAAACGAACTTTCTTTCTCTCATTTTATTTGATTGTGGGTCATTTGTGCACGGTTTTCCTAAACCGTCGTACTTAATACTTTCCGCTATTTACGCTCTTTTCCTAAAGAGTAGTAAAACACTACAATCAAAACACCCATCCTTTTACCACTTATTTCTTACTAAAACAAGACCAAAACGCGTGTTTAATATCATTTTTTTGGAATTATGCGTGGTTTTTGTGTTTATTGAGTTTTCAGAGTCAACCGGATGAATATTGAAGAAAACATGGGATTGCACGGGTTTTATCAAGGAAAGACTCAAGACGAAGTCTATTGTCCAAGAAATGCAAAAGATTTGAAGTCATTGGGCCTGCTTGAAGACTTATCGAAGAAAAGGACCAAAGATGGAAGATTTACATATGTCGAAGAAACTCAAGTCTATTAAACGAAGAAATTAAAAGACGAGTTGAATTTAATCGTCGACAAATCCCGAATCAGAATCGAAAACGTCAACTTTTCTGAAAAGATGAGAAGACAAGAAGAAAGGGAGAAAGCCCACTCACCAACCAACCACTTAGCCTATAAAAGGAAATCATCCCTCACAAATTTGAGCTAGTTTTTAGTTTCCAGTTTTCTTCTTTTCTTTCGTAGCAAGCCAACACCACTAAGGTGTTGGTGATCTTTCATTTTTGTTGAATCCTTCATTTTGTAAGCTTTTAATCTTTTTCCTTTGATTGTTTTAACCTTAATCATCAATTTAATCTTTTCATTTATCTTGTTCATCTTCTCTTTTTATTCAAAGTTTTAAAGTCCTTGTTTGGTTGATTTTGATCTTCAAAAGTTAATGGGTTTTGTGTTTTTATGATTGGGTTTTGTTGTTTATGCTTAGTAGATGATTTGTGATTAGTTTGGTTCAAGATTTGGATAAAAACTTGGTTGATTTTTGGATAAATTCGTGTTCCCCTGTTATTTCAGTTGTCTGTTCTTCATGCTCAGCATTATTCCGAATAGCTCAAAATATTCCGAGTAGTCTTAGTTAATTTATTCCGCATAGTCAATATATTCCGCATAGAGCAATATATTCCGCATAGTACTTTTATTCCGCATGGTCTCAATGTTCCGAATAGCCCTATATTCCGCATGGTCAATATATTCCGCATAGTACTTTTATTCAGCATGGTCTCAATATTCCGCATAGCTTGACTATTCCGCATAGGGTAAATTATTCCGCATAGCCTAGAGATTCCGAATAGCCCTTGTTTATTCCGGATAGAGTCTAATATTCCGAGTAGTAATGATTCCGAATAGCCCTTGTTTATTCCACATGATCATTATTCCGAGTAACATCAATATTCCGCATAGCCTCAAGATTCCGAATAGCATGATTATTCCGCATAAGCTTCAACATTCCGCATAGCTTCAATATTCCGGATAGAGCATTTTAAGGTTATTTTCACGTTACTGTTTTATTTAACTTTTAATTCAAGTTTTATTTTTGTTAATTAATTGCTTCTAGTTTACTTTTAAATTACCTTACGCATTGACCTTTTTAGTAGAATAGAAAACCAAACCCACTTTTTGTCACCAAGAACAATTCATTCCACGTTTAGTTGTGATCAATTCGAGGAGATTCCGAGAAAATAATCTGAACCATAGCAAAACTCGAGTATCAATGTCAGTCTCCAATAGTACTATTCACAATATTAGCGTTCATTACATGATTAGCGGTCCATAATTAAAAAGGGACTTTAACGGCAACAAGTAAACGTAGTGTCATTAATCATATAGGCAGCATACAAAAACACTTGTATTCCAGTTTTAACATATATCCCCCTCACGGATTTTTAAATCATTTATAAAGCATTTAAAATTGAGGTTATGAACTCACCTTAGCTTAAAGAGTCTTGATTTATTCAGCTATAACCAATCACAACCTCCTCACAATATTTGAGTTGACACACAATATGTATATATATGTATATCAAGTCATAATCTCTGAGTTTAATCTTTTCTTATTTCATATATTTGTTCTTTAGTTCATATATTTTGTTATTATAGCATCATTGTTTCGGGCCATTCTACTCAAAAGTCATTCTATAAATGTTTGAGGAGCGAGGGCACTTTAAATCGTAAACCCAACCACTTAGTCAGAACGTAATATGGAGATGAAACATCTTTGTACAAAGTTCCTACTAACATGACACTTAGTATATTATTACACTTTATGTATTTAGTTTCAATATTGGCAAAATTAGTCCTTTTAGTTATATTTTGGCATAATTACACTTTTAACCCTTTAAGTATATAATTTCATTATTTGCAATTTAATCCCTCAATATTTAACCTTAGGGTCTCAAACTTTACAACATTTATTCTTATAGCTTTAACTTTCATAAATTGACGCTTTTGGGATAAAATGTTAAATAGTTTAAAAAATGACAGTTTTGGTCCCTATACTTGTAAAAATCACATAACTTCTTAAAAACTGTACCAAATGATCTAGCATTTTAAAACAAAGTTGCAAAACACATTTATAATAATAATAAAAACATTTTACCAGAATTATAGCTCTTGACATGTAGTAATTATTTCATGTAAAATACAAAACCAGGGTTTTAAGACATCTTTAGCTTATAACTTTCATTTAGATTGATCATATGACTTAATTCTTTTTGGATTATCTTTCTAACATAATTTTGGCATTATAAAAAGTCTTAGTATTCATTATAACAAGATCAAAGTTTTCTTAGCATACGAATTACCTAGGTAGCTCCAAAATGGCTCCTTTTGAGCACTACTTGCTATCAAAGCTTCAAAAGCTTTAATGGCTTCCTTCTAGACCTGGTTTTTGGTCTTGTGGGATGTCCTAGGACGTTTATATAAGTGAATATGAAGAATGGGTAGGAGATTATAAGAAAACGGGGTGCAAGTCTTCATGTTTGCTATTCGACCCTATTTATAGTATTGGCAACACTTAGGCTCCAAGGTAAGCTCCTAAACGTGTAACATAGATAGACTAATGACTAAGGATAGCTAGTAAATCTTTACACAAGTTTATAGACCTTAGCTTCAATCCAATCTTCACTTATGGCTTAGAATAGGTCACGCCATACTTAGGATGAGAATGGTGATGTGTAGCACACAAGTAGGTGATGCACCTACTTGTCACCACTTCTAAAATATCATAAAACATGTAGATACCTGGTTTTTAAACTTGGAATAGGAGGGAAAAGGTTTAATATTAGTTTTGGAGGGAAAATACAAAACTAGGTCTAATTTCTAGGGCTTGTAACTTATGGTTTGTAATTTTGGTGATTAGGGACTTAGGAAAGTGATTAGTGAATGATTAAGGATTAGTTAGGGTTTATAAATTCTATATAGAAGACTTGGGTCCTTGGTTTGTACTTTAACAAAGGTTTGATGTGAAAATGGGAAGTAATCTTATATAGATTAGGGTTTTCTAATGATCTAGGTTTAAATCTTAGTAAAAGTCATTATCCTCCTCTTAAATAATAATGTAAGCTTAATTTAGGTCCTAGACATTATTTTTTAAGTGTCCAATGAGTTTTCACAATTGGTTTGATAGCTTAGTTTAAGTAAACATATCTAAAGAGTGAAAATACCTATTTTGACCTAATTTACAAGTCATGCATTGAAATCTTGTACCATGTGCATTAGGATACTGGTACATTGTCTTAAAATAATATTATAACCTTAATGAAGTCCTATAAGTGATTTTAGACTTGTCCTAAGATACTAGGTAATGATTCCATGTAGATTTCTTAATATAAGGGTTTCTATATCATTAAGCCTAATGACTTTCTATCTTGGGTAATTAGTGTTTATATCTTATTAATGACTTTCTATCTTGGGTAATTAGTGTTTATATCTTAATGTAAGCTTATTCTAAGTCTTATATAGTATGTTTATGACTTCTAGATTTTCTACATTCTTAATTTAAGGGTTTATATAGGTTGATCATATCTTAGGGTTAATTAAATAAGCTTAAGGTCCTATGCTTTGAAAACTTGTACTTTATGCTTTAATAATTTGTAACTTAGTTTAAGATAAATGTATTAACTTATTATGATACTTAGTTGAGTTTTATAATTATTTGCAAAACATTAGACTTTAGATCATTATAGAATAGATTTTATATGATAATCTTGGTTTTAGGTCATTTTCTTGTAATTAGCTTGAGATTAGTGAATATTAGTGTTTTGTGATTATTTACTTCTCCTTTATATGATAGATTATAATTAGTAAAATGTATTTGATAGTAGTACATATATATTATGTAGTTATATTGCTTGAAACATTAGTTTATAAGGGATTTCTAAGGTTTCTAAGGATTTCTTAGGAATTTAAGGTATCTTTGTTATTTTTGAGTTGTTCTTATTCATTGTATACACATATAGTTACTTTTAAAACTCAGACTTAATATATACATAGTGTGTACAACATATAGACATATGTGAAAGTGATAATTGAGATAGTGAGAATCCATAACTTCAATAATTAAGTCACATACCATTATAAAATGCAAAAAATTCTTAGTAAAATCACCTCTTTATTTATAAACATAGATATTACATTAGTCAAAATTACTAGATGTTATAGTCATGCCCTCATGCAATGCCATATTTCAAAGCTACAGATTACACTTTTCTCATAATTAACCCATCTTGGCCATTTATTGATTTTCTATACTATACTACACTATTAAATTATTTTTGGAACTTTATTTAAAATGCCATAAAAAATACAACTATTATTTATATACACTTGAATTGTTTGATGGAAGAAACTCGCAAAGAAATCAATGACTTAGATTAGGGCTTTTGGTACCATGAATATTTATCACCCTCAAGTTTCACTTTCCCCATACCAAACGTAAAATAAGATCATTGTCATTCATAAGTAAAAGTGCCTGAACTCATCTATAAGAATTATTTGTGTTAACTATATACTCCCACTTATTTTGCCTCTAATCTGATTTTATTTGAGCAAATAGCTTTTGATCAAATTTCTCTTTATTGCGTGAAATATTTAATAAAATTCTAAAAATAAGGAAACACGATTTTTAACAATATTTAACCATCTCATCCATTACTTGAAAAACCACCCACAATTAATACAAGTCCACATCAAAGTTTTAAGTGATCACCTTATACATGCCAAGCTTATATCTTTCCTAATAAGTGGTTACACACAGTAAAACAACTCACACAATAAATTATATCCTCGATCTCTTTTACACTTTTTGGAATGTTTTATTACGACATTGGATTCTTAATCCCGCAGCTCGTCAAAGCATTGGATTAGAAAAGTTGATATTATGATCCCGCAACCCGTCAAGACAATATTGGACCATAAGAACCTTACACATCACTTGTCTATTTTGACTTATTTTTGTAAAACATTGTCCTTTTGGACTTATTTAATAAATTAATAAATTAACTCTTCCGCCACTTATTAAACAATATATAAACCCAACATATATAAAGTGGTCAACTTAAAACCCCAACATGTACTCATATTAAGCACAAATGATTAGTAAAAAATGCATAAGAGACTAATTTTGATACAAAAGTTGGATGGGCCTTGACTAACCCGAATTAGGCTTAATTCGGGTATCCGGGGCTCCGGCTCTTACACCAAGTGAGCTTCTGGTTGAGACCCTGCACACTAAAATACAACACGCTGTTAGGCTTACCGTGGGAGTTTCCCACGATTAGACTCCAGTGTGAGAGTAAGTAATCGGTTTTAGGCAATACAAATGGAAACTACAACCTTCTGCTGAAGATTGCCAGAGCTTCAAAGACAAGGCAACGTGCTATGGCTGCCTCTGTTAAACAGATTGCAAGGCACTTTCAAACACGTTCATCCAAACGTCTGAAGAGACAGGCTGAACGTGAGGGGGAGAAGGAAAAGGTACTTAACCTTGAATCTGCCAAACAGGGCTCAACATCTGCTGACAACACCATTTCTTCACCTGTCCCCCTCCAAGTCATCACACCTGTTATCATACCTGATGATGAGGATAACACTAAGGGGGAGCAACAGAATAATGATGGAGTTGATTCATCAAAGTCCATGACTTTGGTTAACACCAGCGAGTCTGGGGATGATGGTGAACCAGCTGCCAAGAAGCTAAAGTTCACTGTTAGCTCCCTTCCCAAAGCAATACAAACTTAAGCTCAGTCAGTGTTTATCAAAAGAGCTGAGGTATTGAAAAATATGAGTATGGAATCCTCTGTCTCGAAGAAAGGAAAGGAGATAGTTTTAGTTGACACAGATACAAAACTAAAGAAAATAGCTGCGATGCTAGAGACAGGAGGATCCACCACAGACCTTTCCCAATTTTCAACCTTTACACCTTCCAATGAGAATCCCTTAACTCCTGAAGAAATAGAGAAACAGGCTGAGGAATTCAAGAGACTAAATGAAATCAAGAAAGCCAAGGAGCTAAATGAGGCAACTATAAGGAAGATGACTCCACCTGAAAGGGAGAAGCAGAGACAAAGGTTGAGGGAAATGGAAGCTAAACGCGCAGAGGCACTAAGAAAAGTAAAAGCTGATTACGATGCCTGCGTTAACAACAGGTATGCACCTGGCAAGATAACCAAGTTCAAATACACAATTCACAAGTCCACCAACACACCACAGATGATTTTGTGGAGAGACAACCAACAGGGTAATATGAATGTATTTGAGGACTTCAGGCTAAAGAAACTTGGGTTATCTGAATGGTTTGAACTTGAAGCCTTGGCTACCAAAAGAACTGGTCAGGAAAATTTCTTTCTACTTAAAACTCTTAAGGCTAAGTTCACCTGGATCAAAGAAACAACAGCCAAACTCAAAATTGATCCCCCACCACAGCTGTTTGAACAAGAACCCCCAAAGTCTGGCAAGAAAAGAAGAAGGGTTTCTCAACTTGTTAAGGAAACCTTTGTCACAGATGATGTTCAAATGGAATTGTTGGCCCTGTTGATGGTCAGACTTACACAGAGCCTGAAATATCAAATGGAATCGTTGGCCCTGTTGATGGTCAGACTTACACAGAGCCTGAAAGAGGTATGGCATTCATGAACAGAGCTTGCCAGTATGCATTTCAAAGAGAAGATGAGCTTGGCTTAGCATCAACAATTCAGCTACTTTGTCTCAAAAAGGGACTCAAGATTAACTCAGAGTATTCCAAAGTTTTTGCAAAAGCTTTGCAGGCAGAATTAGATACTAGAACAAACGTAGCTGAAGCTGAAGAAAAGATCAAAAATGATGACTATTGAAGAAATTCACAGCTCAAATTTACCTTCACATTTTATTTCACTTTTGTAATGTACATGTAATTTTCTTTAAGTATGAATAAAATCATGAGGTATGTTTGTTTAGATCTGTTATGAGTAAGAAGAAGCTGCTATCTCACTTACCTTAACTTAGATAGATCTACCTATATTTATGTTTAAATAGGGGGAGATTGTTGGGAATCTAAGTTTGTTAGATTCCCTGATCATAGATTTAAACACAATTAAGCTGTTAGATATTCCATTGCCTGTGCCTAGGAGACAGGCAAGTATCGCAAGACTTACAGAGATCCAAGTCTCTGTGAGCAACCTCAGAGGAGTCTATGTCAGAGACATTGTCAAGGAAGTCAAAGATTACTTGAAGACATACTCATTGGCTGTGATGGATAACAACCAAGATGTGTTAGAGACTCTGAGGGGTTGAGGGTTAACAGGGGTGGCAATACCCTGTTAACACTCAGCACACTTTGGACATGCCATTTGTGTGTTCGAGACAATGAAGAAAAAGGAAACTGTTTCAAGATCTGTTTCCTTAAAGCATTATGGCAGACCACCAAGAATAGAAGAGCATCTTGTGACAGATGTCTGAAAAGTGAATGTCTTGTGTAGTCACCATCAACCAGTACTTAGGTCAACCTCGTATCACTATAAATAGGATGTGTATCCCAGCATTAATGTTGAACACTTTGAGAATATTCACACCATTAATGCTTAGAACTTATTGAATCAAACAGTTGTGACTGTATTCATAAGTTAGGGTTTATAGTTGTTCAAAGTGTGCACAACACATTGTCATCAAACGGTGTTATCCATAACACTTGTAATTCTTTATTATACAATAATAAGATTACGTTTGAAAAGTAATAACTTGTGTTGATTATTTAAGTTTAGTGTTTCTAGCTGAAGGTCTACGAAATCATTGGCCTATTCTATGTGATGGATTTGATGGATTAAGATGATTGATTGATTGATAAATAAAGAAGAAGATGAAGGAATGAGATGAGGGATTAGAGAGAGAAAGGAGAGAAGGGAGAAAGTTAGAGAGAGAAAGTGAAAATGGAATAATGATTAAGTGAGATGACAATCAACAACCCCTCCTAACATGCTAGGAGGGGATATATATAGCCCACCCTACATGTGGGCTATATGGACTATACACTAATTAAACAGATCACGAGCCCATTACATAATTATCGTTGGAGTGACCGATCCTTCATAAATACGTAAAAACGTATTTCTAACAATCTCCCCCTAAGGGAGGTCGCTCCAAGAAACAAAGTTCTAAATAGTCTATAACTCGTGATCTATGCTAACTAAGATGTGACCGAGACTTTATTGGGAAAAACGTATTTCCAACAATCTCCCCCTAAGGGAGGTCACATCTTTTTACAAAATCTTAAACCTAGCATCTATGCTCGAGTCTTCGATCTTGTTCTTGTGAATGTGCTTGATGTGATCTTTGACTTTAGTCTTGAGCATGTTTCCTTGCCTTGACCTTGTGCATTCTTCACTTGTGATATTTGCCTCTTTGTGACTTCATGTTACACATACTTATACTTTTAAATTCTTGAAAGCTTCAGAGTTTGATACAGCGGAAGACTTGACCTTCGGGCTTTCTTGAATTTGTTGAAGCACTAATTGTATGTAGTATAAGCATGTGGTGACGACTTCTTCTGGATTGTACACCGCAATGCCACCTTCTTGTTACGCTGCATAAGACAGTTAGCAACAAAACAATATACACGGATGAAATGGCCTTGAACATTTCATTCTAATTCGGTAGCATTTTACCTCCGGTCGGTGAAGACCGTTGGACGATATTAAATATCGTACTTGTGGCAGGTAGTTTCAATAAAGAACCTCCTTGACAAGATTTCGCGGGTAAACCCGTTCTCTTTACTCGACCGTCCAAAGCTGACTGCGAACATAAAGAGTGGATCATTTGGATAATATTATCCGCATGATTTGAAGCCGTCAATTCATGTTCCTGGAACAAGTGAAGTTCAATTAAGAACCGCACCATCGTTGCTTTCCAGTTGTCACTAGCTTGATTCATATAGAATCTTGCAAGTTACCTACCAAGTGCTGTTTGATGTTAACACTAGAAGGATTTCCACTCGTCACTGTGATCAAGAAAGAGTCACTCTGAGTGTTCTGGCAAGATCATATGATAATGCGTAGAGGCCTGGAACGTGTTTAAATTCATTTAAGAATTAAACCACTGTTGCTTTCCAGTTATCACAAGTTTGATTCATAAAGAATCGCACACGTCACCTACCATAAGCTTTTTGATATTCGCTCAAGAAGGATTTCCATCTTCATTGTAAATACTTTCGTATTACTCCGATGTTCAGGCAAGATCATGAAGATTTTGCGTAGGACTCTTAAGATCTTTCTTACTTTTCACAGTGTGTGAATAAGCAAGGAATAATGAAAGTGTGTCCTAATGAGATATTTGATGATCTCAAATGGCTCTAGACTCGATCGTGCATTTTGGATTTTTAGTGATCGGAGGCTGGAGAGGAGTGCCACCTTTTCAATACCAATTTATTCGGAGTGAATAAATCAATAGATAATGTGTTGATCTCCGTGTGATTAAAACAAATACCTTTTGAGAGATATTTGAGTTAGCTGGGAAGGGTTGTGCATTGCATCACTGGGTCCATGACGTCTTTCTTCAATATCGAGAATCATTAACAAAAATGACCTCAATAGCATATGTATTGACCCGGTTTCTGCCTAAAGTTGTAAGGAGGCCTTCTTTCTTTACACCCTTTATCTTTACATTTCTTTTTCATTCTTCAACCCCTTCAATCTTTACGTTCACAATCTTTCTCCATCTTTCCTAAGGACTACTATTTCTAGCTATGGAATGTCCTTGGGAAGATTCCTCCGGTTCTAGAGAAATCATTGGACTTTAACCTATCCTACCATCCTTATGTCACCACAATCTTCATCGTCATGAATAGAGATGTTTTGGGTAAGTGTATGTCACCATGAAATCCATTTTGAAGTGCAAATCCATTTTGCTCCCCCTTAACATATGCCATGATATCTGAAAACATTTTGCACATGTCGGGATGAGCTATCACGTTAAGTCAAACCATTTATGATTGATCATATCCCATATTAAATCACATTTTCTCCCCCATATTAAAAATATTAACCCAATCGATGTTTTTAATATCAATTGATTTAATAGCATTTTAAGAAAATTTTGGAAGAAAAATGCAAGTCCAATTATCTTCATGAATTACACAAGCTCCCCCTCAAATTAATGAGGGTGTGCTGAAACGTAAATTAAATACCTTTTAAACACAAGTGTAAGGTATTTATTACGTGCAAAGATCATATATGATAATGAATTCACAAGATTAGCAATTTACGAGGTTGGACCTGAATGATGGAGAACATCATATGAAAGATTCACATGGTTCTTGTTCACGAATGTTGGTCACCTCGTCACGTCCCCGAGAAAATTAATTCCCGTTGTTGAGTCAAAGCTTTCCGGTGAAATGCTTGACTTGATTATGAAAAGCGGGTTGCTATCTAAAATAATAGCAAACCATTTTGAGCATGTTTTAAAAGTTTGAACTTCTGCTCGAACTTTATTTACAACCCCGTGTCATTATTGAATGACATTTCTAGGTTCGTAAATATTATCGATTCCAGAAGACATGCTCTTTTTATCAAAACATTTTTGAACACACAATTTTGAAAGATTTAGAAAAACCTTTTGAGAAATTCTCGAAAAATTGTGTTCAAAGTTTTGAAAAACAATTACTTGAGCTTAAGATGTTGAATATCTTAAAAGCGAGCTCAAGTCCGAGAAGTTGTGAACTTCCCGTTGTTAAGGATAAGTTACCATCGGCGATAAACTTTCCTTTTATCTGAAGGACGAGTCCTAAGCTGACATTTACTTAGAAGTCGTGTTCATGAGCTTGAAAACTTTGACTGTTTTAACGGAAAGCTCATGACCGAGAAAGGTGAATTTCTCGTTACGAGGAAAAGTTCTCTTATTTAAAAGATACACTTTCCTTTCTGAGCTTCAAACTTCGAATGTTTTAATACAAGCTCATGACCGAGAAAGGTGAATTTCTCGTTAAGAGGATAAGTTATCATAAACGATAAGCTTTCCTTTATTTTAAGTTCGAGTTACAGTCTGACATTTAACTGTAAGTCATATACACGAGCTTAAAACCTTTGAATGGTTTTAATGTAAGCTCGTGTCCGAGAAAATTTAATTTCTCGTTGTAAGGATAAGTTTATCATCGACGATAAACTTTCCTTTATTTGAAGAACGGGTTACCATCTGATATTTAATGATAAACCACATACACGAGCTTAAAACCTTTGAATGGTTTTAGGGTAAGCTCGTGTCCAAGAAAAATTAATTTCTTGTTAAGAGGGTAAGTTATCGTTGCGTAGATAAACTTCCCTGTCTCTGAAGTCCGGGTCGTCGTCTGTCATTTAACGAGGAGCCATTGTGCATGAGCTTAAAAACTTGGAATGTTTTTTATATATAAGCTCATGCCCGAGAAAAATGAATTTCTCGTTGTTAGGATAAGTTTACCATCGGCGATAAACTTTCCTTTCTTTGAAGAGCGAGTTATAGTCTGTGATGTGACTATAAGTCCTAGTGCATGAGCTTAAAAAACGTGGAATGTTTTTAACATAAGCTCATGCCCGAGAAAAATGAATTTCTCGTTTTTAGGATAAGTCATCATCGGGATGAACTTTCCTGTCTTTGGAGATCGAGTTACAGTCTTTTATGTGACTGTAAGTCCTCTACAAGCTTTAACCATGAATCCCCTGAGATACTAGTTTCTCTGATATCTGTTTCTTCAGCAACCAAACTCTGAGAGTGTCCTTAGTTGAACGGTATACAATGATTGGACCGCTTCGTTCTTTTGGAACATCAACTTTGGTACCTGCATTCTCATTAGGAGTTTGTATACTTTTACATGGGTTAGAGATATCTATTTTAGAAGCACGTGGGGGTTCACGGTTTTCTTTTCTTGTGTCAGAGGTGGCCTGAGGGGATGATTCACTTGTCTTGGTTGGCAAACGTTTCCTTTTATAGAAAATCTTAAGTTCAGGCTTAAGTGATATATCATCCTTTGCAATTTCCTCCCTAGTAGTCTTCGTAGAATCAGAGACAATCCTAGTTAAAGGGCACTCGTTTCCTACAAGAGTGAAAGTTCTACCAGTGGGGCGCCACATTTTACCAAAGGGTTTGATTTTAGCGACCCACTGGGATTTAAATCTAGCACGGGAGTTCACCTCATTAAGTAGTTTCTTGATACAGGAGTCATGATTTGCCGTAAAGACACATTTTCTACATGTTTTACAAGTAGCATATTTAATGTCCGAGTAATTCCTAGATGATTGATCGATGCTCTTAGGAGACGTCATGCTACGGTTAGCAGTGTTGGGTAATCTAGAAGGCATCTGACTAGGTTGGACATTGTTATCTCTTACATGTGTCTTTTGAATAGCTTCCCTTTGACCAAAATCATGGCGCACATCAGTTGAACTAGTTCTAGACGTGTTCATTGAACTATTCTTAGAGAAACTAGGGGCAATCATGTGATGAGGTCTTGCTAAAACTGATTTAGTCACATTAGGCCTAGTTGGTGGAGTGACAGTTCTAGAAATATGACCCAAATCAACTTGGGAGGCAAACCGCGGTCTCGAGGATTGTGGTCGCTCGGATCTAAATGCAGTAGGTTGTCTGACAATCGGTTGTCTAACGAACTGAATTGTAGGCGGTTTCCCCAAGATTGATGGTTTTTCAAGCTTAGTATCCACACTAGGTCCTCTAGTTTTCCTTAACTCGTTTTTCAACGCGGCTATAGCAAAGACCTTTTCCTGTACTTGAGCCTTTAATGTCTCGTTCTCTTTAAGCAAGTTATCTTGGGATGCCAACTTAGATTCAAGCAGTTGAATTTGTTTCAAAAGATTATCCTTTTCAGCTTTAGAATCTAGAACAGTTTGATCCAATTTTCTTTCAAGAACAACGTTTGACTTTTCAAGTTTTTCAAAGTATGTTTCAAATTTATCCGTTTTCTTAGAAAATTCAAGTTTGGCATCCTCAAGATCTTTTGATTGCCGAGCTACTATCGTTTCGAGCTCTTTAATCTTGGAATCAGAAGCAGTCAATGAAGCAGTTATAGGATAATTATCATGATGTTTAGCATTCGGAACAATCTCTCCCCCATTATGACTTACATCGGATGAATCAGAAGTGGTATTGCTATCACTCTTTTCCATCCCATGTTTGTCATAATTAGGTTCAGAATGCTCAATATGCGGCATATCATCAGCATATACATCATAAACAACATTACATTGTACCATGTTTGCCGGCTCTTCGTCATAAACGGGTACGGTGTCAGCAAAAGAGATCTCGTGAACAGTTCCTGACGTGCCACTGGTATCATGTTGTCCTCCTGATTCCGTGCTCTTGGCATTGATAGGCTCCAAGTTTTCAACCGTATGACCAGTTTCCTCTTGCATCAAAGAGTCTTGCACTCCATTATCATACCCTTGCTGAAGTCGAGATCTTTCATAAATCAAAGACGAGACCGATGTCATGAGTTTTAAAATTGTATCACGGAAAACACGAAGCTCGGTATGTGTATCTCGAAGAAATGATTGGCAAATCACTGAACTTTCAGGCTTGATGATATTGAATTGGAGGAAAGGCGTGAGTTGTGTCACAAGAGCCTTATATGCAAGTGCCGATGCAGAGTTATTAAAGTTGTCACGGTTGAGTTGCTCGGCGAGTTCGGTCAAAGTGGTGAAAATAGAGTCGATGAATATATGACGATCTTGTCCAAAGATTGTCACAAATTCGCTCCCTCCTTGAAGCCGTGAAAGAGTAACTAGATGATATTGAAGCATTTGAAATGAATTTATACCACTTTCTCTAGCTTTGTCGTGCATTCGATGCAAGTCTCCCTCTTTAAGTGTCGAGTCCATTGAAAATCGAGGAAAAATGATGTGGATGTTGTAGTTTTCAGGATGTTACAATTCGATTCGGCTCAAAAGATGTTGTCGGCTCAAACGATTATGAATTAAACCTGATCAAAAATCCCGTGACGTTGACTCGTCACTTTGTCGTCAAATCCGGCCACAAAAAAACGTTTATCCCGACAAATATTTTTCCACGTTAACTTTTTTTTTTTTTTTTTTTTTAAATTACCCGCCTCGACACGATTTGCCAAAAATAAATAAACAAAATTTACTAAACCAAAAAAAGAAAACAAACGTTAAAATATATCAATATAAAAGGTTTATCTTAAAAAAAATTTTTTAACTAAAAAAATAGAAATACAAAATCTGAAATTTGAAAAGAAAAATAATAAAATAAAAAAAAAATAAAAAAATAAGAAAATAACTTTAACTAAAAAGAAAAATAAACTTTGAAAATAGAAAAAGATAAAAAAAATGAACTTTTAAAATATAAAGACGGTGATAAGGATATAAAACGTGTAGTATACAAAGTGACCACGTGTCTTCCCAAAAGTTAAAAAACTTTGTCAACTCCGTCTAACTTTATCTGCCCTTAAAATCTCTTTCTCTCTCAAACTAAGTCAACCCAAGCAAACTCATTCATTCCTTGTTTACTCCGCCCCCCACCAAGTCTCTCTCTCTCTCAATTTGTTTTCTCCGCTTCCTTTTAAATCACCATGCGAATAAGATGGTCTTCAAGGTTTTTCAAAAGAGAAGTCTCGGGTAGGTACTATTTATTTGTTTTATGTTTTGAGATTTGTCAAATCTTTCTACTGTCGAGTCTTTCTGTCTAGCGAGGAGGTCGTGTCGAGTGGTGAGTCGAGTCTTGAGTGTTGATTGTGAGTGTCTTTGGTGAGGATGAGGGTGGTATGTGTAGTCTTTGAGAGTCTAAGTTTTTGATGATGAGAGATGAGTCGAGAGTCTGTTTCAATCCATCGAGAGCCGAGAGTCTCAAACCGTCGAGAGTCTGTGAGTTTTAAAGTTAGGGTGTAATGAGTCGAGAGTTGTGGGTGTTGAGTTTTGGGTGGGTCGAGGGTGTAGTCGAGTTTGTAAGTTGGTGTCGAGTCTGGTGGTCGAGAGTCAGACGAGGGTTCGAGGGAGAGTTTCGAGAGGATGTGAGTTTGAGAGGGATTTGAGAGTCTGGTGTTTGTGAGTCTGTGAGTTGGGTTAACAGAGTTTAAAAAAGGATTTTGTTTGGCAGTGGAGGGTTTCGAGGGTGTTGGGGGGGGGGTGACCGAGAGAGATAAGGTGAAACGAGGGTGATTTGGTGAGAGACGAGAGTTATGTGCGAGGGTGTAAGGGGTGTCAAGTGTGTTGCGTTGAATGCGATTAGTAGGTTTTGGATCGAGTGTGACGTCCGAGAGTCTAGTGAGTCTAGGTCTAGAGTCTGGTTAGGGTGAGAGTCTGATGGGTCGAGAGTTGTGGATTGGTTTAGTTGTTTAAAAAAAAAAAGGTTCCCGTTATGTTTAAATTGTTTTCATTCGGAAGTGTCATTCATTCGGAAGTGTTTGGTTCGGAAGTGTTTGGTTCGGAAGTTTTGTTCATTCGGAAGTTTTGTTCATTCGGAAGTGTTTGGTTCGGAAGTGTTTGGTTCGGAAGTTTTGTTCATTCGGAAGTTTTGTTCATTCAGAAGTTTTGTTCATTCGGAAGATTTCTTTCACCCGGAAGTTTTGTGCACCCGTAACTTTTGTTCACCCGGAACTTGATGAGACTGACTGAGAAAATTGATGGGACAGAAACAATGGACCAGAGAGGATGAAAACTAAGAAACTTTGGACAGTTGGACAGTTGACCAAAAAGAAAAAACAGAAAACGATGAAAACTGATAAACTGAATATCTAAAATTGGATAAAACTGAAAATGGATAACCGAAAAATAAATAAATAAAAAATACAAACTTTAAAAGAAAAAAATTGATAAATTTGAGATTGGATAATGAAATTTTTGATTTTTGTAAAAAAAATTTGTGATTTTTATCTAAAAAGGTAAGTAAATCTAAAGATTTGACATGCTTTAATACATAAAAACACAAACTTTTTATAAAAAATACAAACCTTTTTAAAATTTAAGCATGATTAAATCAAAACCCACCAAAATCAAAAAGAAATAAAAGTAAGAATAAACCAATCAAACCTTGGCTCTTGATACCAATTGAAGGTCTACGTGATTATTGGCCTATTCTATGTGATGGATTTGATGGATTAAGATGGTTGATTAGATGAAAAATATAAAAGAGATGAACAAAGGAGATGATGGAGTAGAGAGAGAAAGGAGAGAAGGGAGAAAGTTAGAGAGAGAAAGTGAAAAATGGAATTATGATTCAGTGAAATGACAATCAACAACCCCTCCTAACATGCTAGGAGGGGATATATATAGCCCACCCTACATGTGGGCTATATGGACTATACATAAACTAAATGGATCACGAGCCCATTACATAATTATCGTTGGAGCGACCGATCCTTCATAAATACGTAAAACGTATTTCTAACACTAGCATTGATTAGGGACTTTCAATTAGTATCAGAGCGGTGTTTGATATTAAAACCTTCAAGAAACATCGTTCTCAGTTTTATAATCAAGATCCACCATGCCAGAAACTTCTAACCCACCACAATCACCTTCTAGAAACAACAACAATGCATCACCATCTTCACCAAGACTCACCCCTTCACCTCCTAATGACGATGATCTACCCCAACTTCTTGACTCAAGAGGCGGATCAAATGTCACCAGTGTACCAGTCTTTGATGAAGAAGATTTTGCCAGTTGGAAGAGTCAATTCCTTGTGTATCTCGATGGACTTGAACCATTTCTTCTAGAAATTTTAGAAAATGGTCTTTATGTTCCCATGGCGCTTACCTCCACTGAAGAAAACCCTCTTCCCAAACCTCTCAAACAATAGACTCCAGCTGATAGAAAATTGGCAAACCAAGATAAACGTCTCAAAAGCATCATCATATCCTGTCTTCCCAAACACATCATGAAGTCTGTCATTCAGTGTCCCACAACCAAGCAAATGTGGACAGACCTCATCCTTGGCCATGAAGGACCCTCTGAAACCAGAGAAACCAAGATTCAGGCACTCAGACTTCAGTTCAATGCCTTCAAGTCACTTGAAGGTGAAAAAGGTTCAACAAACCTATACAAGGCTGAAGATTCTTCTCAATGACCTAGCTATAAATGATGTCACAATTGGTCAAGCTGAGATTAATGCCACATTTGTCAACAGCCTTCCAAGAAAGTGGCTGAGTATGAATCAGACTCAGAGAGCCAATAACTCAATCAAGAATGACACCTTAGCTCAGCTTTATGGAAAGTATAATTATGAAGAAGGGCTGCTTGATACTATATACAAGTCAGAGACTGAAAGATTTGTAGTTCAAGGAGCAACTTCCAAAGCCTTGATCTCTACACCACATCCTCATGACAGCGACTCTGATGTTGAAGAAGACACCCGCAGCAGCCAAGAGTTCTTGACAAACCTTAATGCTGAGTTTCATGAAAGAGCCTTACTAGCCAATCAAAGAAGATTCTTCAAAAGATCAGGGAGAATAGGATCAACTAGTAAACAAACTCACAGATCAAAAGAAACTTATTTTGCCTGTGGAAAGCTTGGACACTTCCAAAAAGACTGTCCTTCCACCAAGACATCCTCACTTTCGTATCCGTCATCTTCCACCAAACCTTATAAGTTCAAACCACAACCTAACAACTCATCTCACCAATCCAACTCATCGGACAATGAGAAGAAGGATTACAAGAAGAAGTACAAGGCACTTAAAGCTGAGTTAGAACATATGAATTTGAAGCTTGAAGCTCTGTCTAAGAAGAAAGGAGGTGATAAAAAGATAGAGAAAGGGTTGGTAGCTGAAGCATATGATTGGAATGATGAGCCACTGACTTCAGATGAGGAAGATACTACTAGAGTCAGGGCTTTCATGACTATAGCTGAGGATGAACCAGCTGTTGGGAAAGGTGATGCAAGATCAGGACAATGGGTTGACATCACAATGAAAAAGGTACACATGCTTTTATCTATGTCTGATAGTGATGAACGCAAACATGTCCTTGATTACACCATTGTTGATTTGCACTTTGTTGAGTAACAAAGAAAGAACCTACTTGATAAGTTTCACTCTGTTAAAAATGAACTGTTGATTGCTAAATCTGAATGTGAAACTCTCAAACGAGTTAATTTAGAGAAAATATCCCTTCAAAATGAAGTCAGTAGGTTAACCTTGAAAAATAGTGCCTTAAATGATCAAGTATCTGAATTAAACAAGGTTATTGAAAAATGGATGTGTAGTAGGTTCACTATAGATCAATTGCTTTATGATGAACTGCCTGTTGACATTAAAAGGGATGTATCTGCTAAGAAAAATAAGCTGAAAATTCTCACCCAACCCAAAGAGATTGTTTTTAAATCTACAGAGACTATTCATATGTCAGATCCCATTTTGACTGATGACCCTGTCTCTGAAGATGTGGCTGAATTACCACCTTTACCCAAACTCTCTGGAGTTGAACCCAGCAGTTCCTCACGAGCAGCTAAGGGTGAACTTAAAACAGATGTTGAGAAACCACCAGCTAAAATATTTTCTGTACCTACTAAACAATCTGGTAAGCAAGTTGCATTTAAGCCTGTCTCAACAAAAGTTGTGAACAAAGTTGACTCCTCAACTGAAGAACGCTTGTTGTCTCTAATGAAAGAAGTGGAACTCTTAAAACAACACATTAAGCCTTCCGCTGAATGTTCTACTTCTCGTGAACCTAAGTCAGTCCTAGGTGAACCCAAGGGGGAAAGGTTAGTCAAACCTTATTGCAATATCTGTAAGAACTCTCACCACATGACCTTAGATCATGAGAGACAAATGGCTGTTAAGAGAGCTCAGACACCTTCTAGGGAAAGACAACAGGGTTCTAAAATACAACAAGGAAACTACAGACCTTATCCTCCTTGTAAATTCTGTGGATTCACAGACCATCACTCAGATGAGTATGGTGACTTCCCAGGTTGTGATATCTGTGGAAGTTTCACCCATGAGACAGCTAATTGTCCTTCCCATCGCCAAAAGTTCTACAGGAACATAAGAATTGCTAATCAGCAATTCAGGGAACCCACTGGAAAGTGGGTTCACCATAGGAACTAACTTGTTTCTATGTATCTGTGCAGAAACATCTTAAGGAATCGGCATGGTATCTAGACAGTGGTTGTTCTAGACACATGACAGGGATTCAACAATACCTGCACAGATACTTAAGGGAGCCAGGTCCTAAAGTGGTGTTTGGAGATAATTCTTCAGGTGACACAGAGGGATACGGCTCAGTGAATTGCAATGGGATAACTTTTACGAGGGTTGCATATGTGAATGGTCTTAAACACAATCTTATTAGCATCAGCCAATTGTGTGATGCTGACTACAAGGTTTTGTTTACTAAGACTCAAGGAACCATATTCAACAAAAACAATGATGTTGTGCTTATTGCACCTAGAAGGAGAGATGTTTATGTCATCAACATGGTTGTTTGCTCTGAAGACAGCTCAAATTGTTTTCTTGCTAAAGCCTCTGAAAGTGTCAATTGGCTGTGGCACAAAAGACTGTCTCATCTCAACTTTAAGAACATCAACAAGATAGCCACACAAAACCTGGTTGCTGGTCTACCTTCAGTGATGTTTTCTAAAGACAAGACTTGTTCTGCCTATGTCAAGGGAAAGCATCACAGGTCTTCATTCAAGACCAGGTAATCATTCTCTATTGACAAGTGCTTACATCTCCTTCACATGGATTTGTTTGGGCCTGTCAAACCTCAGACCATTAATCACAACAAATACACCTTGGTCATAGTTGATGATTTTCAAGGTATACATGGGTGTTCTTCCTCAGAAGGAAAAGTGATGCAGCTGATACCATCATGTCCTTCATCAGACAGGTTGAAAATAAGAATGATGTTAGAGTCAAAGCTCTAAGAAGTGATAATGGTACTGAATTCAAGAATCATCAACTTGAATCTTTTTGTGATGAAAATGGTATTTCACAAAACTTCTCTTCAGCTGGCACCCCTGAACAAAATGGTGTGGCTGAGAGAAGAAACATGACTTTGATTGAAGCAGCCAAAACTATGTTGAATGGTGCAGCCTTACCAAAGCAATTTTGGGGAGAAGCTGTTCACACTGCCTGCTACACACAAAATAGATTAATCATTGTCAAAAGACATGGTAAAACTTCCTATGAAGTTTTCAGAAACAGATCTCCAGATGTCAGCTATTTTCATGTTTTTGGATGCCCTGTGTTCATTTATAACTACAGGGATAAACTTGGAAAATTTGATGAAAAAGCTGATGATGGTTTCTTCTTGGGATACTCTCCAACAGCCAAAGCCTTTAGAGTATTTAACATCAGAAGACAAGAAGTAGCAGAAACCTTTCATGTCAGATTCAATGAAGATGATGATGTCATACAGAGAACTGGAACAGAGGGTGATGAAATTGATTTTAATGAAAATGTGTCTTTCCTAAGTGATGAATTCTCCGAACCTAGACCTGCCAGTCATCACCATCATCACTCCAACACTCTCACTCCTTATGTTCCTGCTTTTGACCCTCTGTTTACTCACACCATTGAAGTTCCTACCTCTTAGGAACTTGATGAAGAAGAACCACAGACTTCTTGTAGTCCTTCTTCCTCTACTGCTATTGATGACTCACCAATTCTTCAAATCCCTGAAGAATCTCCTGCTGATAATGAACGTGTACCCCTTGATATGGCTGAAGTAGACTCAGACACTGAAGTAGTCTTTGAAGAAAGCCCTCCTAGTCAGCAGGATGAAACTCAAATAGTACCAGCTATCCCCACAAGTGTTCTTGTCCATGATTGCCCAGCTCCTCAAACCAAGTGGTCAAGAGATCAACACATTCTTCTTGTTAACATCATTGGGGAACCTAATGCAGGGGTTACTACTAGACAGTGAATTCATGACTCAGAGTCTGCCTTAGCCAATGAATGTCTCTTTGCTGAATTTCTCTCTCTAATTGAACCTAAGAGAGTAGCTGAGGCTTTTGTAGAAGATGGGTGGGTAGCTGCTGTGCAGGAAGAAATCAATCAGTTCAAAAGGAACAAAGTATGGACACTAGTGCCAGCTCCACCTGGAAAGAATATCACAGGTACTAGATGGATCTATAGAAATAAGATAGATGAAATTGGAAATGTAACACCCCATTTTGGTAATGGAAATGTCACACGTAATTATGGCGTGTCATCAAAGCATACAAGGAAAAATGTCGAAACATTACATGACCATAAAAGGAAAATACCGGAATCAAACATCTGTAGTCCAAAAGTAAAGCTCATCACACACTAACATAAGTATAGTAAAGGAAAGGACTTGTAAAACCCGTAAAAATAAGGTCATTACTTAATTCTATCTTTCGAGTATTTTTGAAACATTTAATGGCGTTAAATACCATTATGTTTAACGGTTTAAGTTGAAACCGATATTTAATATTTTATTTTTATGTTTTGACGAGTGACGAGGACTATTAGTGATCGCGATACCGACGGATGTCCAAATTCATTTTATTATCGATAGTTTCGATATTTAATATTTTCAATTGTTGCCGTTTAATTTTTATTTTATTTTATTTTAAAAGTATTTTTTTGTAATTTACATTAAACATTTATGTGTCATTCGTTCATTCGACATATTAACTATTTTAAGTCATTTAATTATCAAAATATTAATGTTCTCTGAATGTCCAAGTTTTTATTTTATATTAACCGTTTATTTTTCGTATTTTAACGCATATCTTTTAAATCGCGTAAATTTTAAAATATCGAGTTTTAATAATACCCGCGTTAACAAATTGTAAGATAGTATTTAATTAATAAACATACTTATTTTGAACATTGAGCACATACATGATGTGTCAATTTAAGTGAGACACCTGGAACGACTAGTGTACATGAACACTCTTTTACTTGTGTAAATCATGAACTCATTCTTATCTTATAAACAAAAGAAGAAAAACGAAACTTGTTCTTTTGGCCTCTTTATTTTTGCCGAACAACAAATATATCAATCATCACCCATATAATTTTTGCTAGTTAAATTAACCAAATATTGATAGTTGTAATATAAGTTATAGTCTTTAGTTTTATATCATCACAAGCTCAATCAGATTACCATATTTTGTTGTTTTAAGGATGAGGTACAAAGAGTTCTTACAAATATTATAGACTTAGGTTCACTGGTCTAGTTGTATGCGTTTTCATATCAAGACTTCGGCATCATTTGTTGTTGTCCGCGTTCGGTTTTCGTTTTGATGTTGGTATTCGGATTGATTTCCATTCGTGGGGAGGTTATAGTTTGTGACTCGGAAGAGTCGAGGCACGTCTAGATTTAATTTACATCCGAGTTGTGGGTTTATAATTGCCGATATCAAAGTTTAGCCGGTTGATTTTGGTTCGTGTTCGAGTTAAGCTTTGGTTGGTGATCGGTAGATGTTCATGTTTCGAGTCTCTAGTCAATATAGCCAAATAATACGATGAGATCATATCCGCAAGGCGTTATGGTATAGTTCAATGAAGTTCGATGGTCAAAATCGAGTCTAAATTATTTAAGGTACATCTCGTGTCTAATTTATGCATCATGACATGCAAATAGCAAATTTGAAACATTGAAGAACAAGTCTTCATCTTCACGTCATTTTTATGCATTCCAAATGCATATTACATATTTGGTCCTTGATTTATAAAGCTAACTATAAATGAATATTATAGAATTTCAAAGTAACACATTTGACCTCGTTAATTTTATGTTTTTCAAACTTGGTTCTAAAATTGTAATTTGTTATTTATTTATAAAGTATTGTCTTTATTAAAACGATTTTAGTTATGTACGTTGTCGTTATATTTCTAAGACGCGCCATCTTTATTTTAGGTCGCCGTGAGAAGCTCGTGGTTCCTCGGCTTATCTTATTTCATCGTTTCGCTCCAGTCACTATTATCTGATCGTTATCCTCGTTCGATATTGTTATGACTAAGGTGAGTTTATAGCCTCGCTTTTATTATTTTAAATGTTTTGTTAAACCCGCGAGGGGGATACATGCTATTTTATAAAATGAACACAAGTTGTTTTCAGTATGCTGGACCCGAATGAGATGATAAATGCATAAGTACCATTGTCTTATGAAGTCCCTGAATTTCATGCACTGTTAATTACTCGAAAGGGTAAACGCTAATACATATGATAGATCTATTTGGTTTGACAGCCTTATCCTAGGGTTTGTATCCTTGTGAAGACCTGAGAGGGATATTATGTATAAGAGGTCGTTGGTATATGACAATATTACCTGTTAGTAGGGGCGCTGTAAGTGACTCGGTTTGACATGTTGGTTAACGTTCAGTGGCGTGAGCTTAATGCATTTATCTATATATATGACTTGTCTGTGTGATATGTTTGAGATGATTAAAAATTTTTGTGTTCAAATGATGATTTGTAAAACCTATAGACTTGCTCAACCTTTGTGTTGATGATTTTAAGCATGTATTTCAGGTAATCAAGGAGTGTGAAGCTTGGAGGTCACGGGAATGAAGTTGTGCACTGCTTTTGTTGTTTAAACTCTTTGAATGTTTATCGTTCCTTTCCTTAAAACAATATAAATCTTTTGTTTTAGTTGTACTTTGGTTACGATGTCTTGGGACTACGCTACTCTGATAAATGTTTTAGGAACGGTAAATTTGAAACGTCTCTTTTCAAGTCGTTCTTTATAAATTATGTGTTATTGTACCATTGTTTAGCACCCAAAGATATATTCCGCTGCGTGTAAATTTGGAGGGTGTTAAAGATTGGTATCAGAGCCATGAGTTATAGAGAACTAGGTCGTTTTCTGAAAACCTAAACTATAACTGTCAGTTTTATTTTTCAAAGAGTCGGTGCACATGACTTCGCGTGACTTCAGGTTCAAGCTACACATGGGATTATAAATTTAGTATGCGTTATTATGTATCCCTTATTGCCAAGTATTTATAAATAAATACTATAATCCTTGATCGATATATATTAATATCGTTAAACTTTTCGATAAAAGTTTATCATTTACTAATAATTTTTTTTAAATAAATTTTGTGAGATTTTCCTGTATTTTATATGAAGGATTTTCTATATTTATTTGAATTTTTAGAAATTATTCTATTTCATTTTATTATGATCCTATATCTATCTTACGAATTTATCACCGTCAAATTACGTCTTCGAGGAGGAGGAAGCAGGTTCCACTGCTGCGAGTGAGTCACAGTCAACTAAGCCATGTGGATCCCCACGTGATTAGTGTCTATTATTTTGCATCATTGTACTTTATGTATCTTTAAGATCATTCCTTGTTGATCTATGATGATGAAATTTCCGACGTGGATCCGAATACACTTGGGAGAGATAGGACTACTTTAAGAGCAAGTATCCATATTTATACGTAGATGGACCTAAGGAGAAGTAAGCCCCGGGACGGTGCTCTCCTAAGGTGGTGAGGATGTAAAACCCGTAAAAATAAGGTCATTACTTAATTCAATCTTTCGAGTATTTTTGAAACATTTAATGGCGTTAAATACCATTATGTTTAACGGTTTAAGTTGAAACTGATATTTAATATTTTATTTTTATGTTTTGACGAGTGACGAGGACTATTAGTGATCGCGATACCGACGGATGTCCAAAATTCATTTTATTATCGATATTTCGATATTTAATATTTTCAATTGTTGCCGTTTAATTTTTATTTTATTTTATTTTAAAAGTATTTTTTTGTAATTTACATTAAACATTTATGTATCATTCGTTCATTCGACATATTAACTATTTTAAGTCATTTAATTATCAAAATATTAATGTTCTCTGAATGTCCAAGTTTTTATTTAATATTAACCGTTTATTTTTCGTATTTTAACGCATATCTTTTAAATCGCGTAAATTTTAAAATATCGAGTTTTAATAATACCCGCGTTAACAAATTGTAAGATAGTATTTAATTAATAAACATACTTATTTTGAACATTGAGCACATACATGATGTGTCAATTTAAGTGAGACACCTGGAACCACTAGTGTACAGGAACACTCTTTTACTTGTGTAAATCATGAACTCATTCTTATCTTATAAACAAAAGAAGAAAAACGAAACTTGTTCTTTTGGCCTCTTTATTTTTGCCGAACAACAAATATATCAATCATCACCCATATAATTTTTGCTAGTTAAATTAACCAAATATTGATAGTTGTAATATAAGTTATAGTCTTTAGTTTTATATCATCACAAGCTCAATCAGATTACCATATTTTGTTGTTTTAAGGATGAGGACAAAGAGTTCTTACAAATATTGTAGACTTAGGTTCACTGGTCTAGTTGTATGCGTTTTCATATCAAGACTTCGGCATCATTTGTTGTTGTCCGCGTTCGGTTTTCGTTTTGATTTTGGTATTCGGCTTGATTTCCATTCGTCGGGGGGTTATAGTTTGTGACTCGGAAGAGTCGAGGCACGTCTAGATTTAATTTACATCCGAGTTGTGGGTTTATAATTGCCGATATCAAAGTTTAGCCGGTTGATTTTGGTTCGTGTTCGAGTTAAGCTTTGGTTGGTGATCGGTAGATGTTCATGTTTCGAGTCTCTAGTCAATAGAGCCAAATAATACGATGAGATCATATCCGCAAGGCGTTATGGTATAGTTCAATGAAGTTCGATGGTCAAAATCGAGTCTAAATTATTTAAGGTACATCTCGTGTCTAATTTATGCATCATGACATGCAAATAGCAAATTTGAAACATTGAAGAACAAGTCTTCATCTTCACGTCATTTTTATGCATTCCAAATGCATATTACATATTTGGTCCTTGATTTATAAAGCTAACTATAAATGAATATTATAGAATTTCAAAGTAACACATTTGACCTCGTTAATTTTATGTTTTTCAAACTTGGTTCTAAAATTATAATTTGTTATTTATTTATAAAGTATTGTCTTTATAAAAACGATTTTAATTATGTACGTTGTCGTTATATTTCTAAGACGCGTCATCTTTATTTTAGGTCGCCGTGAGAAGCTCATGGTTCCTCGGCTTATCTTATTTCATCGTTTCGCTCCAGTCACTATTATCTGATCGTTATCCTCGTTCGATATTGTTATGACTAAGGTGAGTTTATAGCCTCGCTTTTATTATTTTAAATGTTTTGTTAAACCCGCGAGGGGGATACATGCTATTTTATAAAATGAACACAAGTTGTTTTCAGTATGCTGGACCCGAATGAGATGATAAATGCATAAGTACCATTGTCTTATGAAGTCCCTGAATTTCATGCACTGTTAATTACTCGAAAGGGTAAACGCTAATACATATGATAGATCTATTTGGTTTGACAGCCTTATCCTAGGGTTTGTATCCTTGTGAACACCTGAGAGGGATATTATGTATAAGAGGTCGTTGGTATATGACAATATTACCTGTTAGTAGGGGCGCTGTAAGTGACTCGGTTTGACATGTTGGTTAACGTTCAGTGGCGTGAGCTTAATGCATTTATCTATATATATGACTTGTCTATGTGATAAGTTTGAGATGACTAAAAATTTTTGTGTTCAAATGATGATTTGTAAAACCTATAGACTTGCTCAACCTTTGTGTTGATGATTTTAAGCATGTATTTCAGGTAATCAAGGAGTGTGAAGCTTGGAGGTCACGGGAATGAAGTTGTGCACTGCTTTTGTTGTTTAAACTCTTTGAATGTTTATCGTTCCTTTCCTTAAACAATATAAATCTTTTGTTTTAGTTGTACTTTGGTTACGATGTCTTGGGACTACGCTACTCTGATAAATGTTTTAGGAACGGTAAATTTGAAACGTCTCTTTTCGAGTCGTTCTTTATAAATTATGTGTTATTGTACCATTGTTTAGCACCCAAAGATATATTCCGCTGCGTGTAAATTTGGGGGGTGTTAAAAGACTAAACAACATCCATAGCAAATGTATGAAAAGAAAGGTAATGCATAAAGTAAAGAAGGCTAGAAAGCTTCCAGTCCATATGCACGTACTCTTAAAGTCTACGAGCGTCCCTGAGTACCTGCCGTTTTGGGAACATAGAAAAGGAAAACGGCTGAGCAATACGCTCAGTGCACGAATGTACAATAAAGCATGAATAGGATAAGCATATAACATATAACAACGGAAGAAAACTAAGTCCCGAGTAACCTGGTTAAGTCTTGAAAAAACTGGTTTTATAGTTTGAAAAGCCTTATGTTTATCTTGTAAAAACTGTTTATCATATTTTACCATTAGCCAATATAGGTCACAAAAATCCACCGTGCATGAATACTTGGAGGGGTGACCTCATCATGCAAATTAGAGGGGCTGCCTCTAATTTAATATACTGGTTTTGGGTAGGAGGGATCAGCTCCTTGTGAAGGATGCAAGGCACACACCACATTCATCATGAAATCCTGACTGAAAACATGTAACTAGGATGCACCCATACGCCCCACATGATAAATATAATATAAATGGCCAAAAGCTGAAGGGACGCCACGAGCAATCACTCCGCCGTGGTGAAGTCATAACATCAGTGCCTCTAATGTTATGGTTATGGTACCTCCATAACTAGGTGAAACTGGTCATGCATGTATATGGCTATAGGTATTCTAAATTAAACATAAGCAAATCAAACACATGACTTATATTACGGGAAAACATTTGGCTGCATACGGGGAATCCTAATAAGGAAAGAATGTCCATACTGAAAGGACGGGAATCCGTACCTTATGTCCAGTGAACGAAGAAGACGAACTGAGAGGAATCCTACTTCCGTATCACTAATGCTACATAAATACATACATGAATAAGTATCTGCTTACTAATACGTAACTGGTTTTATGTCATGTCTTAGCTTATTTTATATGTTCTTATCATGTTTTACTGTTTTTAAGCCTTAAACTGTGTTTATCTTATATTCTGTTTACTCTAATTAAGTATTTCTGGTATTTCATGTATTATTATACTTACTGTGTAATAATAAGTAACTTTCCAAAAATAGCAGGTTTCCTAAAATAGAAAGTTTCCATAAATAGAAAGTTTCCAAAAATAGAAAGTTACCAAAAATAGAAAGTTTCAAAAAATAGAAAGTTTCCAAAAATAGAAAGTTTCCAAAAATAGAAAGTTTCCAAAAATAGAAAGTTTTCAAAAATAGAATTACTGCTTAAAATAGATAAGTTTCTAAAAATAGAAAGTTTCCATAAATAGATTAGTTGCCTTATTTAAATAAGTTTCCATAAATAGATTAGCTGCCTGAAATAAATAAGTTTCTAAAAATAGAAAGTTTCATAAATAGATTAGCTGCCTTATTTAAATAAGTTTCTAAAAATAGAAAGTTTCCATAATTAGATATAAGCTGGTTAAATAAGCTAAGTATATAAGCCTAAGTGTTTTCATGATTATTTTCTAAGTCATATGATATAATGTATAGTTTATTAATTATTTCATGTAATTAAAATAAACTATAGGTTAAAATATTTAATTAAAGTATATCATGTTTTTAATTAAATAAAGTTAAATACTTAGGTTAAAACAAGTATTATTATTTATTAATAATATAACCTAAGTCATGTTAATTAATTAATTATAACCATGGTTTTTAAATAATTAATTAATTATAAGTCTAAAAACATAAAATACTTAGGTTAATAATTTCATGATTTTAATAATTAAAATAACCTAAGTCATGTTATTAAATTAATCATGTCATGTTTATTAATTTAATTTTAACATAAGATCATAAAAATAAAAATCTTAACACACACCGTGAACCGGATCTTGACTAAGAACCATGAACCAGACATGAAATCGACACCATACCCCGAACCACTTCGGGGTTCCCCTTGTCTTGTTGCTGCCGTGGGACCCACACCAACCAACCGGGACCATATGGTCTCGGTGGTGGTCGAGTAGCCAAACCGAGACCCCCTCGGGTTCAGTTTAGGTGCCGGCCAAAAATAAACACCCCTAAAACACCCTTTTTGATTTATTCTAAAACCAATTCCATGTTAGATCTGTTAGAAATACGTTTTTACGTATTTAGGAAGATTCGATCACTCCGACAATATACTAAGTAGTAGCTCGTAGTCTAGACATCGTTATTTAACAAACAAGTCCAAGCCTAGCCTACAACATGTGTAGGCCGGCCCAAACGTGTAAGCCCAAGCCCATTACAAGGCTTGGGTATATAAACCCTCTCCTTAGATGGAGAGGGTGTGTGGTTAATCATTTTTCACATAGTTCACTCTTGTTTCTCTCTCTAGAATTGTGTGTATTCCACCATCTCTCTATTTCTTTCTCTCTCTGAAACATAAGCAAGATTTACACTTCTACAAATGGTATCAAGAGCCATGGGATGAATGTATTGTTTTTGTGTTTGTGTTCATAAAATTCGTGTGTTTTTGCTCCCTAAATCCCACGTCCAAAAAATTTTTGGTGTTTTTTTTGTGGTTTGATCTTCACCAATATCATCTTCATACACGTATTAGTGATTTGGGTTACTTGGATTGCTCAAAAACACAAAAATTTTTAGTGTTTGGATTCACTTTTGGCTTCAAGATTCGTCATTTTCAAGTACAATACAATTTCCTTGTTTTTCTCACAATTTCACAATAACTGATATAAATTCGCAATTGTTTGTTACATTGCGAAATTTTGCACTCTTGCATATTGCGGGTTCTTGGTTTTTGAAGTTGCGAAATCCTGCTGGATTGCGAAATGTTGTACTTGAAGTGAATTGCGAAATTGAATCCACCAAAGTATTGCAGAATTATCTCATTGCGAATTCTACTTCTGAAAATTGCGGAATCTTGGAACTTCGATAATTGCGGAATCTTGCAATTTATTGCGGAATCTTGCAAATTGACTAATTGCGGAATTGACATCACAGAATTGCAGAATTGAACTTTCCGTAGTATTGCGGAATTGTCTTTGTTTTGCATTGCGAATTTGAAGTTTTGAGGATTGCGTAATTATTCATTAATTGCGGATTTAGGAATTGCGAAATCTTTTGATAATTCAGGAATTGAATATAATTGAGGAATCTTCACACATTGCGAAATCTTTGGAATTTTTCAAGATTTTTCAAGATTTTCGAAAAACGTGATTTTGAAAATTTCGTTCGTGTGTAATTTTGTAGTGGAATTTTTGGTTTCTCAAGAAAACAATTTTAGGGGATTTTAACATAGTTTCTTGACTTCAACACACGACAACAAGCACATTTACTTTCTCTCATTGTTCGATCATTGTTTGTAAATCTTAACTTATCGAAATGGAGTACACATCTCTCACGGATAAGTCCATCCTATCGGGTACGGATAATCGTCCACCAATGTTGGAGAAGTCTATGTACGAGGATTGGACTTCCCGAATGGAACTTTATATGTTAAACAAAGAGAATGGACATCTCATTTGGGCATCGGTGCTCAATGATCATTAGATTATGGTACATTGACGGAAGGTACGACTACTCGTCCTCGCACAACGGGTGAGTTGACTGGAGATATGAAGATTCAAGACAAATGTGATAAGTATGCTACAAACATCATTCTCCAAGCTCTTCCTCCAGATGTCTACAAACTCGTCAGCAAACATGAAGTTGCCAAAGAGTTATGGGATAGAATTCGGGTTCTAATGCAAGGCACCTCGTTAACTAAACAAGAACGAGAGTGTAAGCTTTATGATACTTTTGATAAGTTTGCCTATGTGCCAGGGGAGACTCTCAATTATTACTATTTGAGATTTACCCTATTGTTGAATGAGCTTAATATCTATGGCATGGCAATTCCTACCTTTCAATTGAACACCAATGTAGATCAACTTCAAGCTTTTCTTCAACAACACGAATGCCATGTGATCGAGGCTCGGTCGTCTACACCTCAAGTTCATGATCCACTTGCAATGTATGATTCTCAATAAATCATGGCTTATACTTATCAACAACCATCATACTTGCAGCAACCACCACCACACACCTATCAGCAACCACAACAACCATCTTTTCAACCACTAATGATGCCACAGCAAGCATATCAACAAAGTGTTCATCAACAATCTTTTCCACATCAACCACCATATCAGACATCACCATCACAAGCCAACACTTCTCCAATGGGCTATACTCCTCAGCAAGGATATTTTCCAATAGAAGCACAACCAGCACAAGCTTTCTACTCTAATGAACTTCCACAAATCTAAGCACCGGTCTTTACTCCAAATGATACGCCACCTGATGTACTAAACCATCTCACCGCCTACTTGTCAAAACTTGTTGCAACTAGAGGATTTCCACCAACAAACAATCAGCTTCGCACCTCTTCAAATCCTCGACAACAAGCTACTATTCAAGATGGTCAAGTAACAGTGCAACCTATTCAGGGAAGGCAAAATTCATATGGACCTCCTACAAGGACTGGTAACAATCAAGCTGTGAATTCTCAAGCTAGTGGAAATGGGAGTCCTATTGGTCCTAGAAAGGTTGTGACTTGCTACAATTGCCGAGGACAAGGTCATATGGCTAGGGAATGCACTCAGCCGAAAAGGAGAAGGGATGATGCATGGTTTCGTGAGAAGATGTATTTGGTTGATGCTCAGTCTAAGGGGAAGATTTTGGATTCAGAGGAGTTAGCATTTCTTGCAGACACAGGGGTAGCAGATACTGAAGGCATTGCAGTCGTTTCTACTTCTAATGCAGCTTATCAAGCAGATGACCTTGACGTATATGATTCTGATTGTGATGACATTCACTCTGCCCAAGCTGCTCTCGTTGCTAATCTCTCTCACTACGGTTCTGATGTCGTCAGTGAGGTACCAACCACATCTAATAATATTGATGATAACCAACATCAAGTTGGGCATGAAAATGACAACCTCGAACAGCATTCGGGGACTAGTAACTCAAATGATGTGGTACCCAATTCTACACATTTGAGTGAACCTCAACCAAATGCTATGACGGGCATGGAATCTTATGCTCAACATGATTTGGTCATAGTGCCTAAACATATTATTGATCAAATGCATATGGCCCTCAGACAATCCGTAGATACGAATTCCACCCTAACTGCTGAGCTTGCATTGCATAAAGAAAAGGTCAAAACTTTTGAAATGGTCCCTCAAGCAGAGAAAATAACATGTTCTGAATTTGACCAATTTCGTTTTGAAAAGATTGAACACTTGAAAGAAATAGAATCACTAAAAGCTAATCTTTCCAATGAATTAAAAGCAAAAGAGTCGGTTGTCAATGATTTTCAGAAACTTAAAATGGATTTCGAAACTCTCGACTCTAAAAAGTTTGAATCGGAAATTAATGCTACCAAACTTCTTAAATTCAAAGAACAACAACTTTTAAAACAATACGCTTCCACAGAAAAGGTTCATCTTTTAACTAAATCATTTAAAGAACTCGAACTTAAGCGTTTTCAAGATTTACCACCTAATCCCGGTTATGCAAAACAAGCTCAGGAATATATTCCCGGTCTTTATGATATGACCATAATTGGCAAATCGAAAGAAGCACCTTTTGTTCGTAGTACTGAGGAGACACAGTCACTTGCGGATGAAACTCATTCTAAAATGCTTTCAAAATTCCATACAATTGATTATGATCAACATAACAAAGATCAATTTTCGAAAAAGACACGCATTCGCTTACAAAAGGAATGAGCAGAATTAACAGTTCTTGTGCCCCAAAGTTTGTCAAATGAAAACCTTCCTAGTACGTCTCCTACACTTGTCAAAACGGATTTAACAAAGTTAATTCCACCGGTAAGCAAGGCGTCCGTTAACTTAAATGTGGTTCACCAACACTTAGCCGATTTTGACAAGGTCATTTTGGAACGTACGACGGCTTCGGCCATAACGGAAGGTGAATGGAACTTTGAGCACACTAGAGCTGCGTTCCGAAATGAAATTATTCCGTTTGTAGACAATGTTAAGGCTTGTCTTCGTAATCTTGATCAAGATTTACTTTTGGAAATAGAAGAAGTTAGACGTGCTTTCAATGAAATGGATAATGCTTATGAAAACAGTTTACTTGAAATAGAACGGATTTCACGCCATAATGATCTGCTTCTGAATCAAGTGATGACTCATGATATAGTTTCTGTCTGTGTGAATACAAGTGTTGATAATGTTTCTATTGTGCATAATGTCGAATCTGTGGATAATGTGGTAGATAGTACTTGTCACGAATCTGACGCTTAATTTTTAAAGCTTCAAGATTCATATTCTTCGCTTTCAAAACGTTTTGATGAGATTCATACACATTGTATTTCGCTTGAATGCAAGCAATAATTTATTCAAGAAATCTTTGAAACGTCATTCGAAGATGTTAATATCGATGATGCAAACTTTGAAAAGAATTTTCGATTGAATTTACAATCAAAACAGCGTCAGCCAAGTGACAAAGTTGCTACATCGTTGCCGATAGAAATAGAGAAATATAAGGAGCTTAACTGTGTGAACGTACTTGAGGCCGCTGAGAATCTTAAACTTGATCTAGATAATCGAGTTTCCAAGATTTTGTCCAAAGTTGATAACTTAAAACAGAAAAATACACGACTCTTCGATTCAGTAAAGCCCGCATGTGCTAATACCACTGCACATAATCAATCATTGATTGAACAATTGAATCGAAAGTCGGTGGAAATATCTGATTTGAGGTAACAAATTTGTGATAAGAACTGGTCTTGGCTGAATTAAAGGAAACACTTCGTACTCTAAAAAGTAAGAATGTTGTGGATAACGCAGCCATTGTCTCAGCATCGTCCTCTAGTGCAATCAAAAGGAACCTCATAGCCGTCACACCATTTAATAAGGGCCCTAGGACTAAACCATCCCACACTTTGGTCACTAAAGATAAGGCGGAATCAAAACCAGCTTCTAATATTCCTGTGTCGCCTTCTACAGGAGTAAGCACCACTACTAAGGCTCAAAGATCTAAGCTTAAGCGAAACAAGAAGAATGATAGGATCTTGCCCCCATCTAGTAGTCAAGTGAAGAAGAAAGTAGAAGCCCATCCTAGGAATGTTATTTCTGTTTTGAATAAAAAGAATCATGTAGCTAAACCTAAAGGCTCTACGGTTGTGCAGCGTTCTAAGCCTACTGTGAATTCTAATTTAAAATGTTGGAATTGCAATGAATGTATGTTTTCTAGTCGTCATGATTCTTGCCTTATTGACCATGTGAATGAGATGCATGCCCGGAAAAATGGATTAGAATGGAAACCGACTGGGAAAGTGTTAACCCAAGTTGGTTGGATGTGGCGCCCCACTGGTAGAACTTTCACTATAGTAGGAAATATGTGCCCTTTGACTAGGATCACTCCCACTACAGCGAAGAAAACTTGCCCTTTAACTAGGAGTACCAAGGCTACCAAAACACAAGCGTGTCCTTTAACTAGGAACACTGACACTACCGTAGGAACCAAGTGCCCTTTAAATAGGTCTACTCCCACTGTAGTGCCCGGAAATAATCCAAAACCTAAGAAAGTTGGAACAGTAAAATCTGTTAGTGCTAAAACTCACATTAGAAAACGCAGGAAATCTAAGGGTCTCAAAAATGTTAGCAATTCTGATAATTCTATATCTATATCTGCTAACACTCAGGAACCAATAGTTTCCAATGCATTGTCTACTGTTGTTATTGAAAACAGGTGGTCCAAATTGTTCTCTGGTATTTGTACTCTGGTTGCTCCAAGCATATGACCGGAGATCGCTCTCAGCTCAGAAATTTCGTCAGCAAGTTTCTTGGTACGGTTCGATTTGGAAATGATCATATTGCAAAGATAATGGGTTATGGTGAATATCATATTGGGAATGTTATAATTTCGAGAGTGTATTACGTGGAAGGTCTTGGTCACAACTTATTTTCTGTGGGACAATTTTGTGATGCAAACCTAGAAGTTGCTTTTCGAGAGCATACCTGCTTCATTCGTAATTTGGAAGGGGTTGATTTATTGAAAGGTACTCGAGGGAATAATTTGTATACTTTGTCTCAACAAGACATGATGGCCGCTTCTCCCGTATGTCTTCTCTCCAAAGCATCAAAGACTAAGTCATGGTTATGGCATAGACGGTTATCTCATCTTAACTTTGACGCTATTAATCACTTGGCGAAAAACGAACTTGTTCGTGGTCTTCCTAAACTATCATTTCACAAGGATCATTTGTGTTCCGCGTGTACAATGGGGAAAAGCACTAAGAAGTCATACAAACCCAAGACTGAAGACACCAACCAACAGAAACTTTATCTTTTGCATATGGATCTTTGTGGACCAATGCATGTTGAAAGTCTTAGTGGCAAAAAGTACATCCTCGTCATTGTCGATGATTACTCTCGGTTTACATGGGTGAAATTTCTTAAAGCAAAAAATGAGGCACCTAAATTCATCATCGGATTTCTCAAGATGATTCAAGTGCGACTCAACACTACTGTCTGACGCATTCGTACAGATAATGGAACCGAATTTGTGAATCAAATCTTGCGTGATTATTATGAAGAAGTTGGCATATCTCATGAAACATCAGTTGCACGCACTCCACAACAAAACGGTGTCGTTGAAAGGCGAAATCTCACACTTATGGAAGCTGCTCGAACGATGTTAATTTACGCAAAGGCTCCATTGTTTTTATGGGCAGAAGCAGTATCTACCGCAGTGTACATCCAAAACCGGTCACTAATTCGTAAACGCCATGGTAAAACACCTTATGAGCTTCTCCATGGAAAAGTACCAGATTTATCATATCTTCATGTATTTGGTTCTCTTTGCTATCCAAATAATGATGGTGACAATTTGGGAAAACTTCAACCAAAGGCTGATATTGGTATTTTCATTGGTTACGCACCCGCAAAGAAGGCATACCGAATCTACAACCGTAACTCTCGCAAGATCCTCGAAACTATGAATGTTGATTTTGATGAGCTGACAGCAATGGCTTCTGAGCAAAGCAGCTCTGAACCCACACTTCATGAAATGGGACCCAGTAACATTAGTTCTGGTCTTGTCCCAAACAACCCTACTTCATCATCATTTACACCACCTTCTAGGACTGAATGGGATACGTTGTTTCAACCGTTCTTTGATGAATTCTTCACTCCTCCAAGTATTGTTGCTCTAGAACCTGAGGTTATAGCTCCGGTAACCGAAGTTGTCGCTCCAGCAACCGAAGCACAATCAGACACATCTGCACCTACAATTGGTCAAGATATACCTTCAACACGTAATTCTCAACCAACACATGTTTCAACTACCCATGTCATGCCTATTGATGATGAAGAGGATGATGATGATCACGATTTAGAATTCGCTCAAATGCGTGAACTTCCATTCTTTGGTGTACCAATTCCCGGCCCTAATCAAGCCGGGTCGTCCACCTCAGAGGAAGCTCCTTCTACAGTTTACTCCAATCCACGGATTCGTGAACATGACAGCAAGTGGACAAAGGATCATCCTATAGATTCTATTATTGGTGACCCTAATCGTCCGGTATCCACACGAAGTCAGTTACAAGAAAGTGAAATGTTTTGTCACTTTGATGCTTTTCTCACTGAAGTTAAACCTAAGACATGGCAACAAGCTTTCACTCAATCATGTTGGATAGAAGCTATGCAAGAAGAACTTAATGAATTTATACGTCTTGAAGTATGGGAACTTGTCCCATGCCCGGATCAAGTGTAGTTACTCACATTGAAATGGGTTTACAAGGTGAAACTCGATGAGTTAGGCGGAATATTGAAGAAAAAAGCTAGACTAGTAGCTCGTGGATACAAGCAATTATTGGGCATCGACTTTATGGAATCCTTTGCACCTGTTGCCCGTTTGTAAGCTATTCGACTATTCCTTGCTTATGCAGCCCATATGAATATGATCGTCTATCAGATGGATGTGAAGATGGCATTTCTTAATGGTGAACTCAAGGAAGAGGTCTATGTTCAACAGCCGGATGGTTTTGTGAATCCTAATTATCCTAATCATGTGTATAAGCTTAAGAAGGCTCTCTATGGGTTGAAGCAAGCTCCTCACGCATGGTACGATCTATTGTCACAATTCCTCATTACACAAAGCTTCGCAAAAGGCAAGGTGGATCCCACGCTGTTCATTCAGAAACGAGGTAAAGATATGATTATGGTACAAATATATGTTGATGATATTATATTTGCAGCCTCGACCCAAATATTATCAGATGAGTTTGGGACACTCATGTCTTCCAAGTTTAAGATGTCAATGATGGGCAAGGTATCATTCTTCTTAGGTCTTCAGATATCTCAGAGTCCCAGAGGCATCTTTATCAATCAATCCAAGTATGCCCTTGAATCGCTTAAGAAATATAAGATGGAATCTTGTGATCCCGTGGATACTCCAATGGTGGAACGAACTAAGCTTGATGCAGATCCACATGGAGTTGGCGTTGATCCGACACTGTATCGTGGAATGATCGGTACTCTTATGTATATTACAGCTAGTCGACCAGATCTTCAGTTTGCTATATGTATGTGTGCTCGGTATCAAACTCGACCTACTGAGTTACACTTGTCTACTGTGAAACGGATCTTTCGATATCTTAAGGAACCATTAATCGGGGAATTTGGTATTCGAAGGACTCTTCGATTGCACTTATGGTATATGTAGATGCGGATCACGCGGGTTGTCAAGATACAAGGCGTAACACGAGTGGAACTTTGCAACTACTATGAGATCGACTAATCAGTTGGGCATCGAAAAGGCAGAAAAGCGCTGCAATTTCAAGTACGGAAGCAGAATACATAGCTATGTCCGGTTTCTGTGCTCAAATTCTTTGGATGAGATCGCAATTAACCGACTATGGTCTAGGTTTCAATAAGATTCCGATGTATTGTGACAACAAAAGTGCAATTGCCTTATGCTGCAACAATGTTCAATTCTCCCGGTCGAAGCATATTGACATTCGCTACCACTTCATCAAGGAGCAAGTGGAAAATGGAGTAATCGAGCTTTACTTTGTCCGATCTGAGTATCAATTGGCGGATATTTTCACGAAGGCTTTAGATCGCGCTCGAATTGAATTTTTGGCCGACAAGCTAGGAATGAGAACCTTCCCGCCTGAGACTATAAAGGAATTGGCGGATGAAGCGAAAGAATAGTGATGGTAAACTATTCTCCGTATCCTTGGTGATCATCTGTATATATTGTTTATATTTTTATCCACAAAAGAAAAATATAAAAATATAAAACCATATAAAAACCATAAACATTGAAAAATCTAGAAAAATCCAAAAATATTTTTACTTTATTTTTCAAAGGCATGTCTTTTGGTACGATAATATTTACGGCCTTAGAAATGTTGATTAATATCGACACGGCGCCATAAATAGAGTTCGTACAAAAGTTGTAAATATTTCATAAAACATGCCTAAATGGCTTGTAGTTATTTCAGACTGCAATCCGGTTTTCACATTAAAGTCAAGTATTTCTTATGAAAGCTTTGGCTAACAACGGGAATTAATTTTCTCGGGCAAGGTTTACTTTAAAACCTTGTAAGGGATCAAGTTTACTTTATAACTTGGTCTAACACAAATCTATGTACGCCTCAGTGCATTTATTTGTTAAAACAAGAGAAGTCTTGTTTTTATGAAGCTATCATCTCTACAACCATAGCAATCTACAATTGGTATCTATATCCTCGACGATGCGACTACTCAACCAACGACTACAGCTCTTTCAATAGAACACGGGTCAACAATTGAGGGGGAGCAATTGTCAAGCATTCAGAATCTTCGATGCCAAAAGTGCCAAGTTCACAAATTGGTGTCAAGACAACAATACCAATCGTACACGTGGTGACAAGAGATGACTTCAGACGTGACGAGGCGACCAACATATGCTGATAAGAACCATTTGATCATATCATATGATGTTCTCATCTATCAGGTCCAACCTTGTCAATTCTTTTTAAATATGGTGAATATGTGATCATGTTACCAATCGATATCATATTTCATACATTTGGAATCATGAAGATTAAACGGGCTTGCATTTTTCTTCCCAAAACCTTTGTTAAAACTTCATTAAATCAATTGATATTAAAAACATCGATTGGGTTAATGTTTTTAATATGGGGGAGAAAATGTGATTTAATATGGGATATTATCACAAATGGTTTGACTTAATGTGCTGGCTCATCCCGACATGTGCGAAATGTTTTCGAATATCGTGGCATATGTTAAGGGGGAGCAAAATGGATTTGCATATCAAAATGAATTTTCATGGTGACATATACTTACCCAAAACCCATTTATTTCACGACGATGAAGATTGTGGTGACATAAGCTGTTAGATATTCCCTTGCATGTGCCTAGGAGACAGGCAAGTATCACAAGACTCACAGAGATCCAAGTCTCTGTAAGCAACCTCAGAGGAGTCCATGTCAGAGACATTGTCAAGGAAGCCAGAGATTACTTGAAGACATACTCATTGGCTGTGATGGATAACAGCCAAGATGTATCAGGTACTCTGAGGGGTTGAGGGTTAACAGGGGTGGCAATACCCTGTTAACACTCAGCACACTTTGGACATGCCATTTGTATGTTCGAGAAAATGAAGAAAATGGAAACTGTTTCAAGATCTGTTTCCTTAAAGCATTATGGCAGACTACCAAGAATAGAAGAGCATCTTGTGACAGATGTCTGAAAAGTGAATGTCTTGTGTAGTCACCATCAACCAGTACTTAGGTCAACCTCGTATCACTATAAATAGGATGTGTATCCCAGCATTAATGTTGAACACTTTGATAATATTCACACCATTAATGCTTAGAACTTATTGAATCAAACAGCTGTGACTGTATTCATAAGTTAGGGTTTATAGTTATTCAAAGTGTGCACAACACATTGTCATCAAACGGTGTTATCCATAACACTTGTAATTCTTTATTATACAATAATAAGATTACGTTTGAAAAGTAATAACTTGTGTTGATTAGTTAAGTTAAGTGTTTCTATCATTGATTAGGGACTTTCATGTAGCACACAAGTAGGTGAAGCACCTACTTGTCACCACTTCTAAAATATCCTAAAACATGTAGATATCTGGTTTTTAAACTTGGAATAGGAGGGAAAAGGTTTAATATTAGTTTTTGAGGGAAAATACAAAACTAGGTCTAATTTCTAGGGCTTGTAACTTATGGTTTGTAATTTTGGTGATTAGGGACTTAGGAAAGTGATTAGTGAATGATTAAGGATTAGTTAGGGTTTATACATTCTATATAGAATACTTGGGTCCTTGGTTTGTACTTTAACAAAGGTTTGATGTGAAAATGGGAAGTAATCTTATATAGATTAGGGTTTTCTAATGATCTAGGTTTAAATCTTAGTAAAAGTCATTATCCTCCTCTTAAATACTAATGTAAACTTAATTTAGGTCCTAGACATTATTTTTTAAGTGTCCAGTGAGTTTTCACACTTGGTTTGATAGCTTAGTTTAAGTAAACATATCTAAAGAGTGAAAATACCTATTTTGACCTAATTTACAAGTCATGCATTAAAATCTTGTACCATGTGCATTAGGATACTTGTACATTGTCTTAACATAATATTATAACCTTAATGAAGTCCTATAAGTGATTGTAGTCTTGTCCTAAAATACTAGGTAATGATTCCATGTAGATTTCTTAATATAAGGGTTTCTATATCATTAAGCCTAATGACTTTCTATCTTGGGTAATTAGTGTTTATATCTTAATGTAAGCTTATTCTAAGTCTTATATGCTTATGACTTCTAGATTTTATACATTCTTAATTTAAGGGTTTATATAGGTTGATCATATCTTAGGGTTAATTAAATAAGCTTAAGGTCCTATGCTTTGAAAACTTGTACTTTATGCTTTAATAATTTGTAACTTAGTTTAAGATAAATGTATTAACTTATTATGATACTTAGTTGAGTTTTATAATTAGTTGCAAAACATTAGACTTTAATACATTATAGAATAGATTTTATATGATAATCTTGGTTTTAGGTCATTTTCTTGTAATTAGCTTGAGATTAGTGAATATTAGTGTTTTGTGATTATTTACTTCTCCTTTATATGATAGATTATAATTGGTATAATGTATTTGATAGTAGTACATATATATATGTAGCTATAATGCTTGAAACATTAGTTTATAAGGGATTTCTAAGGTTTCTAAGGCTTTCTTAAGAATTTAAGGTATCTTTGTTATTTTTGAGTTGTTCTTATTCATTGTATACACATATAGTTACTTTTAGAACTCGGACTTAATATATACATATTGTGTACAACATACAGGCATATGTGGAAGTGATAATTGAGATAGTGAGAATCCATACATTGAATAATTCAGTCACATACCATTATAAAATGCAAAAATTTCTTAGTAAAATCACCTCTTTATTTATAAGCATAGATATTACATTAGTCAAAATTACTATATGTTATAGTCATGCCCTCATGCAATGCCATATTTCAAAGCTATAGATTACACTTTTCTCATAATTAACCCATCTTGGCCATTTATTGATTTTCTATACTATACTACACTATTAAATTATTTTTGGAACTTTATTTAAAATGCCATAAAAAATACAACTACAATTATTTATATACACTTTAATCGTTTGATGGAAGAAACTCGCAAAGAAATCAATGACTTAGATTAGGGCTTTTAGTACCATGAATATTTATCACCCTCAAGTTTTACTTTCCCCATACCAAGCGTAAAAATAAGATCATTGTCATTCATAAGTAAAAGTGCCTTGACTCATCTATAAGAATTATTTGTGTTAACTATATACTCCCACTTATTTTGCCTCTAATCTGATTTTATTTGAGCAAATAGCTTTTGAGAAAATTTCTCTTTATTGCGTGAAATATTTAATAAAATTCTAAAAATAAGGAAACACGGTTTTTAACAATATTAACCATCTCATCCATTACTTGAAAAACCACCCATAATTTAATACAAGTCCACATCAAAGTTTTAAGTGATCACCTTATGCATGCTAAGCTTATATCTTTCCTAATAAGTGGTTACACACACACAGTAAAACAACTCACACAATAAATTATATCCTCAATCTCTTTTACACTTTTTGGAATGTTTTATTACGACATTGGATTCTCAATCGCGCAGCTCGTCAAAGCAATATTGGATTAGAAAAGTTGATATTATGATCCCGCAACCCGTCAAGACAATATTGGACCATAAGAACCTTACACATCACTTGTCTATTTTGACTTATTTTTGCAAAACATTGTCCTTTTGGACTTATTTAATAAATTAATAAATTAACTCTTCCGCCACTTATTAAACAATATATAAACCCAACATATATAAAGTGGTCAACTTAAAACCCCAACATGTACTCATATTAACCACAAATGATTAGTCAAAATGCATAAGAGACTAATTTTGATACAAAAGTTGGATGGACCTTGACTAACCCGAATTAGGCTTAATTCGGGTATCCAGGGCTCCGGCTCATGCACCAAGTGAGCTTCTGGTTGAGACCCTGTACACTAAAAGACAACACGCTGTTAGGCTTACCGTGGGAGTTTCCCACGATTAGACTCCAGCGTGAGAGTAAGTAATCGGTTTTAGGGTTATTAATAGGTGAGAATTGTGAGTATGGTTTAGATCGTACCTTTGTGGAACCCTTGGGGGTTCCTTATATAGGCGACAAAATCCCTATTGGGCCTTACCGAATCTTGAGCCCTAAGCAAGAGATAATCCTTATCTTATAATTAAGGACAATGGATATCCTCCTGCTTTAGGTGAATCACAATCTTATTTATATTGTGATTTTGTCTAACCCTTACCGCGTGCGGCATGGACATGGCCCGTACGGCAGCTAGTGCGGCCATTACAGTACGACCATAAGCCCAAAGAAACATTGATCAAACCCATACATGCTAGATTGTATACGAGTAGTACCCGTGGACCAGGCCTTAGACCCGACTGGGGACTATACGTCATCATGTCCCCCCCCCCCCCCCAGTCTAGTTGTTACAGCCGTAGGCGTGAGTTCTAGACAAACAATTCGTCCATAGTCGTGCCGTAAAAGAATACAATAAGTCATTATGAAGTAAATGATCTACAAATCATAGTATGGCTGGAACTATTTTGATGAAAATATTAAATGCAAAATCCATGCAACGAAACAGTTCGCTTACGTAAGAGACTAGTAATCTGACACCTTTGAAAAAAGTGTGCCAAGTGATCCTCACCCTCAAGCCACACAACGCTGATCATGAAGTGACCTCGTGGGTCCCTCTTGTCAATTCAACTACACCCCACTCCCTGTCCATTGGATCGAGTTAGTGGATAACAGGTGTCAACAATCGAATGATGCACAAACCCTGAAGCAATACTATATATAGTTGAGTATGTGACTGTACACACATAGTTTCAAAAGCTTAATCTGTCATTGTTGTTTCTTCTCCTTCCTTCTACCTTCATCCTCACACGGACAGCCCAATTTACAAGTCAGCTCACCGCGCCCTTTTCCCTTTTTCCCTAAATCATGGTTAGGGACTACCCTACTATCACGTCCGTGGTGAATGAGTATCCAGAGGAGAAATTCACTGAATTTTGCTCCGAATACTTTATTCCATTTGAGATACACCCAACTTATCCCTGGGAGTCAGATGCAATAATTGATTGCCCACCGGGTAAAACTGGTTTATACACCTGGCTGTTTGATACGGCCAATTACTGTATCCCCTTCTCTAGGTTCCTCGTAGATCTCCTCACCTACTATGATTTTCATATCACCCAACTTCACGCCATAGGATCCTTTAAGATAAATCAATTTGAAATAAGTTTTGAAATGCTAAACGTTGCCCCCCACCTTGAGTTTATTAAGGGTCTTCCACACATCTCAAATGGTTAATGGCTGGCTTTCCTTCAAGAAACGGTCAGCGACTGCTCCCCAATGATATAACAAAGCCATGGATTCGCTAAAAAATTGGTACAATAAATTCTTTTTTGTAGATGACGTAGTATTTCCACAACCTTTCGAACTCAAATACCGTGTCCGTATAGATTACCCACCCGCGGCTGATACATATAGTACCAACAACGTTAGGATGCTAGACATACATCAAACTCATTTCCACAAAGGATTGCCCGAATCCTTCTTGTGCTTGATTGGTATCGGCCACAATTACTACGGAAGGCCGGATCAGTATCCCATATTCCTAAACAGCTGTAATGAGGGTGGGTTTAAATGTTCATGTTACTGCATACGGACTAGCATTTCTATTACCCAAACTAACATTTCTTCTGTCTGTTTCTTTGTGTTTGTAGAAATGAATCTATTTGGATTCCTTCGCCAAGGGAACCCACTAGAGGTTAGGGAGGGAACGCGCCCCCGACGAGAGGACGAACCACCGCTTCTTGAGTCCACCATGAACGTAACCATTCCCTTGGTCGTAAACCCCAAGAGACATTCAGACATGGGAGATTCCCAACTTCTAAAAACTCCATTAGATTTTTCTAATGAAGATGGCGAGAACCCGCTGCTTGAGAATAAAGCTACTTCCACCGTCAATAGAGCAACCACACAACAACATGTGAACCACTTACCGAAGAGGAAGAAGAGATCCTCATGTTGGACGAGGATTAAAGTAAGGACGAGGTGGCTGAGGGTGGTAACGGCAAAGAAATACCCGCCGTTCACCACTCAAGGAAGCGTAAGACCGTTAAAAGGAAGGTGCCGGTCAATGAGTATGATCAAGCTAACGCGCTGTTAAAAAGGATAATAAAGGATCACCGATTATACCAAGAGGGTACGTCCCAAACCGAGAATGCGAGAGGCGAAAAACCTGCTGTCATCTTGTGCCCCACACCCATGACTACCGTGTCGCCAACCTCTTCAAAACTGGCGCAAGATGATATGTAAGTAAATCATTACCCCTATTACGTCCACCTTGTGGATTTCAAACATAGATCCTCACACACATGTATTTTATTTTGTAGGACTGGTCAATCTGATGCCGCACCAAAAGAGAAAGGCGTGGGTAGGGAAAATTCACCCGAAATCGAGACACACACCCGGGTGCCTTCCCCTACCTTTGAGGATATCCCTAAGTCTCCCCCAATAGAGCATGCACAAGAGCCCATTATTGGTGAGCAAGCGTCAATTGCTTTTCACCCCGACTGGAATTTGACTGAAGGGGATAAGCTAGACACCGTTGAGTCTTGTAAGGACTTTATTGATCACTTGACTCCCCCCGCATATGCGACTGACCTCAACGAATTGTCGCATGATGATTGATAGAAGAGTTCAATGTGGCTACCGCGCATCAAATTGCCATTGGCGCGTCCATTTGCTCAAGGTTTGAGGAGGCACTACGCTGTTTAGAGAGTGCCAACAGGAAGCTGGGCCACCCGAAGAAGATCATTGAGGAGAATGGCCAGAAAATTGCCTCTCTCCAAGTTCAACTCTCTATTGCTGAGGCCACCATTCGAGAACAAGCAAACCATGCCACCCCCTGAATCCTTGGTCACAGACTTGCAATCTGAGGTGAAGTCGTCACACGACAAGGTATACACCTTACATGATTATTTTTCTCTCTTTTCCTTTTCTCCACAAGCGTACTCATTCCTTATTATGCGTTTTAATCCAAATTGTTCCTTGATAGGTAGCGGTTACGGACACAACTGTCCAGTCCTTGACCGATAAGGTAGAGACTCTCACCCGTGACCGTGACAATCTTCAAGTGCTAGCAAAGGGTGAGAAGCAACTAGCTGCGGAATTCTATCAGTACCGGGAAGCTAAGGAGAAAATCTTGGATGACCACTTGGAGGACATGGATCTATGCCTTGACGCCCTAGCTATTGACTTTGACGAGGAGCTTTACCCTCATATGCTTACGGCTATTGCTGGTAGAAGATGGATGATTGGGCATGGGTTACGGCTAGCTGTGATGAAGGTAGCCGAGTCTCTTGAGATGGTTCAGCCGTTCGCCAACGTCGTATCTGATGGGATAGATAGAGGCAAGAACGAGGGCCTACTAGTTGTTGCTAACCTTGCATATCAGAAGATGCCCAACAAGTGATGATGGCTTCCATGTTTGCTCTCAAGGATACACCGTATTCTTTGATAGGTGAGCTAGAAGCCTTAAAGGAGTCTTTGATTGATGAAATTATGGCCCGACTGCATCTTAATACTGACTTTGGCTCACAGAATACCCCCGAATGGTGGGTGGACATGCAACCCAATCATCAGCAGTTAAAGATCCATGTGTATGCGGACCATCTTCCTCCCAACAACCCATGGGCCATAAAGGGAGAAAAGACCTTGACTGGGGCCATAAATGCCAACCAGGTACGGGTAAGGGGAAAGAAAGAGAGTCGGGTTGTATGCAGAATTCCTACAGCTGGGTCCGTATCTTCTACGGTCCAGCGGTGTCGCCGTAGCAGCTCCTACTCAAGTCGGACTAGCCGTGATCTTAGAAGACCCTGTGGCGCCTGGCCGTACAAGCATAGCCTCGCTGAGTTAGTAAAAGGAATACATGTCCCATCGTGTGCCCCCTAGTGACTGTTTGTACTTTCTTTTCCTTATGTGATGTCAAACATACACTTGTGTTAATTATTATATTTGGTCGCGGATGTCCACGATATTTTGTCTTAAAACTTGTGTAATGTTTTATAATTTATACGATAATGTATATCTTGTTTGCGTAATATGGTACAACTTAAGAAGACAAAATATAGATGTTACTAGACGTGCACAGTGTGTCTTTGTCATGTCCGTCACTTATAAGTGCGGTATGTTCATACTTATTATAACATCTTACGAATAAGGTGTCTAGTAAGGATTCATGATCCGTGGTCGCTGGGGTTGCATCCCACTTATGCGACAAGTTGAATGATTAGGTTCACTCAATCCTATTGTTTCTCATAAAAATGGATGGTACATGTACGACTGATGATAATATATGAACAAGTAAATAGAACTAAATTACTCTAAGTGTATAAACAAAAATCTGAACGAAGAACGGGCCGTGGAGCTAGCTAGGCACCATGGCATTTTATTAATACTTCCATGTTTTTGAAACATAATGGAAAAACCTAAGACATAAAAAACCTAAAAAACAGTAACGACAAAATTACATGGATATTTATTGGAGCTGTCTATAGTTGAGTATCCATGCGGAGGTCGTGGCCCTATGGATAGCATCTTTTGTGATTGCGTATGTTCCATGTACGACCTAAGTCACGGCCGTTCATGTCGCGCAACCTTTACGCACCTTGTCCCAAGGCGTTTGTCACTTCGTACGGTCCTTCCCACTTTGGTCCAAGTTTTCCTATGTTTTCTGCGTGGCTTGCTTCGTTTGCACGATAAACGAAGTCGTCTGGTTTGAAAGATACACCTCTGACCTTAGCATCGTAATACCCTTTCATCTTTGACTTAGCCTTAGCCTCGTTGATTGCTGCCAATTCGACTTTTTTCTCTAACAAGTTTAAGTTGACCCGTAGCTCCTCGTCATTCGTGATGACATCTACTTCCGCCGTGCGGATTGTTGGTATCCCAACTCCGCTGGTATTACTGCTTCAGTGCCGTAGGCTAGGGCGAATGGAGTGTCTCCATTAGCTGTTTTTATCATTGTTTTATGCGCCCACAAGACATGTGGTAGCTCGTCTACCCATCTAGCACTTCTTTCATCTAGGCGTGCCTTAATAACTTCCCTCAAGCTTTTGTTGGCACGCTCCCCCAGGCCATTGGTATGCGGATGTTTAACGGATGCGAAGCGATGTATAATGTTCAACGTCGTACACTAGTCTTTGAACAGATTATCCGCGAATTGCTTCCCATTATCAGAGACTATCTCCCTTGGTAAGCCAAAATGACACACAATATATTCCCAAACAAACTTTTTTACCTGCTTGCCCATGATTGTTGCTACTGCTTTGGCTTCAGTCCACCTGGTGAAATAGTCTATAGCAACGATCAAGAACTTAACACCTCTGGCCGCCACGAGAAAAGGACCTGCAATGTCAATCCCCCACTTGTAGAACGACCACAGGGATGTAATGGGCGTTAGATCCTGTTGTGGATGACGTGGTACACGCCTGTGTACTTGACAATCATTATACTGTATCAGGTTCCGTGCGTCCTTGTGCATAGTGGGCCAATAGTACCATGTCCGCAAAGCTCTTGCCACGACCGACCTTGGGCCCGCGTGCATACTGCACGATCCTTCATTGTCACACCCCGTCTTGGCGGAAACACGGGGCGAGACGTATGGATATCATCACAACACATGGTGTCTATATAGAGAAATCTAAATGCAACATAATAATTAAGGAGACACAAGGTGTCATAACAATATCTAACATGTAGAAACTAGAAGGGGGGTTGAATAGTTTCTCTTCGGTTTATGTCCTATTTTTCCTTTCAATTAGGTTTGTCTCAAAACTACCTTTTACTTGGAAGCTAGTTGCATAATGATTAGATTCAATTCTAATGCATTAACAATGACCAATAGTAGATGTATGCAATGTAATATAGAAACTAAGTAAATAATAAGGAAAGAAGCAACCTAATAGGGAGACACCAAGATTTATTGTGGTTCGGAAACGAAGCTCTGTCTTCGTTCCTACTCCATTCCTCGAGTACGCATTACTCGAGATTTCCACTATATCCACAAGCTCCCTTCTTGGCGGAGAAAACATTACAACATCGCTTACATTATTTTCTGACACTAAGCTAAATGTCGAGACCTAATCTTAGCTAGGATCAATCTACACACGTTGCCTACTTCGCCGTTTTTCTACACAAGGCTAAATGTCGGGTTCTAATTCAAAGCTAGAACCAATCTTCACAACTCTTCAATTTGAAGCTAAGTGAGAATTCACAAGACACATACACACATCACTTTATAGTTTAGTGAGAACTAACACACAACACTTACAACTCCATAAGATATATCCAAGTACACACATGAAACTTAGACTCACACAAGACAAATCAAAGTATACACATATACAATAGATTTACATAACACTAATCCAAGTATTCACAAATACATTGGATCTTCACAACTCTAATCTAAGTATACACCTATACATTGGATCTACACAACTATAATCCAAGTATACACATATACATTAGATCTACACAACTATAATCCAAGTATACACATATACAATGGATTTACACAACTATAATCCAAGTATACACATATAACTTGGATCTACACAAGACAGAAATAAAAGTGATGAACATGACTAGATCTAAGGTAGGGTGATCTTCATCAAGGCTTCATCTTTAATCACATCACAAGTGTGTGAGTGATCTTTTCTTTGGACAAGGTAAAGAAGGGGATCAAGAGGATAATCATAAGTAAACATACTTAACGCATTAAGTGATCATTTACTACTGATTAGGATTTAGAAAAAAGAAATATGATAGAAAGAATGTCCAAAAAGGTTCTTGGAAGATGTAGATTTGATCCACTATTTATAGGAGACAAAAGCCGACGGATCTCTGACCGCGGTTCCTTAATTGTGCATGCGGTTCCTTATCACTAGGGAACCGATAGCCATTTGAGGAACCGTGGTTATAGACTCCGCTCTCTGAGGTAAGTTTTACCTTTAAAGGATATTCCTATGGCATTTGGAATATGCCATATTCAAATTTATATTTTCCATTTTAATAAAACATTTTCTTAAAAAGAAAGTTTATTAAAAATCTTTTGTCACATATGAAAAAATGTAAGTTTAGGACTAATCACTTTTATGATCACTAAACATGATTAAGATATGTTAGTGCAATACTTAAATGATTATTACCTTGATGATGGTGTTTGTTAAATAATTCGTCTTACGATTGTCTTTAATGATATTTTTTTTTAATTTGTCATGATCAAAACTAAGAAAGATAAGTTAACACTAATAATGTTTTTAGGCATCACTTGGAATAACAATCTCCCCCCGTTTTTATTACGACAAACTATAAACTCATTTATGTAATTAGTAACGAGTTTATCACTATCATTTCTCCCCCTTTGTCGAATAAAAAAGGTTAGCATAAGTCTTTGAAGAAGAGAATAATTGACTTTGCTAGTAGCCCCTCTTGGTGCTTACTCCCCCTAGCTTGGGGCACCAAGTGAATGAGCTAACGTGACATTCTACATACAAAGGTTAGTAGAGAGAAAAGAAACACCAATGTATATAATAGTCATTACCTACTATATAACTTGAGAGGGGAGAAGAGAAGAAATCTCAAATTAGAAGTAAGTATTTGCTAATTATGTCCAAGGAGGGTGTTTTGACAAAATCAAAGTGAAATTGGTGGAATAAAGGTAGAAAAGAAACATCCATACCAATTGAAGTGATAATATGTCAAAGGGTTAGAAACTTAGAATTGTTGGAATCACCAAAAAACAATTGTAAATTTTAACCATGATCAACTCTTAACAATATGTGTGATAAAGAATTAGCAGGAAAGGAAATAACACACATAACATTCATAAAACAAAAATATGAAAGAACATACAAGAGAAATATTCATACATACAATATGAATATTAAAACAACAAATAAGGAAAATAAACAACAAAAGCATAAACTACTCTAGTAGTGATAATCCTCCAAGATTGCTTAAGTTTTTTTATTTGATTCAAACAACTAAAACACAAAGTGTGCTTTAATTGGAAAAATAAGACGACGAGACATCATTCAAAGATTTGTTCACGGGAACAAATACTTTGAGAGGAGGTCGAGTGAGAAGAAATTTAAGAAAATTTAGCTTGTCATACACATGAACAAGTTCAATTTGTTGAAATCGACAACAAGCACACGAGCTTCCATGATATAAAACAAAGTCGTTTGATGGGAGAGGGCCATCAAAAAGAGAAGGTGGTGGTAGAGAGCGAGAAAGTGGATAAGAGATGTTTTCACAACGCCTAGTGAGATTGGGGAAAGAAGAGAGGTCATTGAGGTGACGTATGTTGCAAGGTTTAGTTGGTGGTGGAAGAGCTTCTCTTTCTCTGGTAATTGGATCGATAGAGAAAGTCTCATTCCAACACTCAATAGGAGAGAAAGAAGAAGTCTTGAAAGGTTTGGGAGAAGACGAGTCATTATGATCCTTGTTGTGACAACCCCGGTTTTTGAGGTTCGCCACCTAGTCTTATTTTTGGGGTATTTTGTGTGACTATGTGTTTTATGTGATTTATGCGTTTATATGTGTGATTTTGGGGATGAGAATGGACGAAATAAGGCACATGATTTGTAAATCATGGTACGGGTTGGAACTGAAATGAAATGAAATGAGTGGAGAAATGAACTGCGAGAAAGTTCGGATATCATTTTTACAAGGTTTCGTGTATGTATCATATGTTGTATGTATGTATTAAGTACATATTATATGGTTAGGATAAGTTTTAGAGATACTTTCCATAATTAGAAACTTTTGGAAATGACGGTTAGTTCGGAAATCGCGTAGAAAGTCGAAAAAATTAACGTAAGGCTTTAGGGTTTTGGCTCGGAAGTAACCCGAATGTGAGTTTTAGTTTAAGAATGATAAAAGTTATAAAATAAGGTTAAAAACCAGATCCTTAGGTGCTTTGGGCTTGGTTTGGGCAGCCGTAAGAAAAGGAAGGAAGAAAATAACAAAAAGCCCAAAAACAGGCCCAATGGACTTGTAATTGGGTTAGGAGGCCTTTAGGAGTACATTAAACCCATACCATAACCTAAAACATCAGATTTTTACTCACCATGATCTCTCCTAGTCGAATTCCATCAATGGTGGAATTAGGTTTCATCAAAAACAATTTCTTCCTTTGATTTCTAAGGTAAATCTTCAAAACTCTTGTTTAATGTATGATTTTAATTAATCTAATCATGTAATTAATTCATAGATGATGGATCTAGGGTTAGGTTAAACATAAATTCTGTATTTTAATGATATAAACATGTTTAGATTAATTAGGGTTAATAATTATACATGATGTGGATAATTAATTAGACTAGTTGTGTTAAATTCGTTTTTAAAAACTGGGTCGTTGTTTTGATAATATATAGAGTTCTACAAACACTTAATTTTCGAATCTTATGTCCCTGGAAAGGTAATTGAATTGGCTTTCAAATTCAAGAAACTAGAACTGAATGGGAGGTCGGGAAGTGGGTCAAAAAAGGTTACAACAGTCGGATGTCAAAACAGTTTTGAAACCAGTCGGGTTTATTAATGTTTTAAGATGGTTAGGGTACTTAGGAGTACAATTGGACTTTAAAACAAACATGATAGTTATTTTATATGTTATATAAAAGATCCGGAGGAGGTCTAAACAAATGGGTTAGGGTAAAACCCTCTGATCATAACAAACTTTTCATAGGTTCAAAATCAGTAAATTCTGGATAGGTAAAAGTATATATATATATATATATATATATATATATATATATATATATATATATATATATATATATATATATATATATATATATATATATATATAAGGAGGTCTTAACAGTAGCTTTAAGGTTGCGGCCAAAGGGGAGAGTTATCTAACACATGTAAGGGTATATGGTTTCTTTTACATGGCGTGTTATTTTTGTTAAGGGGGTGTTCGACCCATAGTTTGAAGTATGAAAAACGGGACTGTTTTGGGTTAAATGTTAACGAGACGAGTTATGAACTAAACTAAGTTAAGGGCTTTATACAGGAGTGTAATGAGATTCATATTGCATATTAATAGGGTTAAGTTGTAGGAGAAGGTTAGATATCCATCATAGATTGATGAGCCATTTTAGTACGTGGTTCATGTCTTGATTGTATACGATTGTGTGTTTAGATTTGTGCTAGAGAGTGGGTACTTGGAGAAGCTTGTTCAGGTGAGTTTCATAGTCCCATGTCTTTTTATGATTTGACTTCTAGATGGGATGGAAGAGACACTGTATGGTTTTGTAACTAATGTTGTAAATGTTTTAATGGTTTGTGATGGACTTGTATGTACACTTATGTGATTAACTGCTATGTGGTTCTTGATTGTTATTGTGGTTTGATTTGGTACCAAGGGGATGTTGACAAGGCGGGGCCTTGGGATTGGTTCATAGGTGTATGGGCGTCTATGGGGCCATGGTGATTGGTAAGGCTTGGAGCCTTGGAATTTTGGTTATTGGTAAGGCTTGGAGCCTTGGATTTGTGGTGATTGGTTAATACTGAATGCTAGTTGTTAATACATAATTGTAGCACATTGTCCATGTAACACCCCACTTGGATAAGTGGACCGTTACGTGTATTTATGGCGTGTCATCAAAGCATAAGGTAAATGTCCTAAAACATTAACTGACCATAACGGAAATACCGGAATCAAACTTCGGCAATCCAAACATAAGCCCAAAACATGAAAAATAAAATACTGAATGAAAGGACTAAACAATGTCCGAATAAGCAGAATACTGTAAGAAATGCAAAATGTAAGAAGTCTGGATAGCTTCCATCCAAATGCACATGCGCTTAGAATCCTAAAAGCGTCCCGGTGTACCTGCCGTTAGAACATGAAAGGAACTACGGCTGAGCATAACGCTCAGTGAACGGATATAAAACATGATAAGAATATATTGAATGAAACAAGCGATAGAATACTGAAACTGTAAGACTGATATGTAACATGAGGTAGAACTCTGCATAAAATCTGCGAAACCTGGTTCATATATACTGATACTGAAATATAATTATTAATTCTGAAAACATGCATTTACTGTATTTTATTTGCCAGAGCTTATATAGGTCACGTGCTGTAACAACCGTGCATGAATAACTGGAGGGGTGACCTCGTCATGCTGTAGAGGGGTGACCTCTAAATAACTGTGCTGGGTGGAGGGATCAGCTCCAATGTGAAGGATGTAGAGCACACACCACATTCACCCTGATAAACATGAAACACTATTAAGCCTAGGATGCATCCATACGCCCCACTAAAAATATACTGATAAAATGGCCAAGCTGAGCTGAGTGGGACGATGCAGGATATCACTCTCCTGCATGTGAGTCACGACACCGGTGCCTCTAGTGCCGTGGTTACGGTACCTCCGTAACTAGTACATAAACTGGTCGTGCTTGTATATAATGCTCAGGCAATTCATTTAGTTATTAACATGATTTCTGATAAACTTAAACATATACTGGGGAAAACATTTGGCTGCAGACGGGAAATCCTAATCATGCATAGGAAAGGAAATCCTTACTGAAAGGACGGGAAATCCGTACCTCGTGTCCAGAAATGAAATAAGACAGAAAGCTGAAAGATCGACTCTGACTTCACGGATACTACATAAATACGGACGGAAAATAAGTCGTCTAAATACCGTTTGCTGTTACTGATTCTTATATGTTCTAGTTTTAATTTAATTTATTCTTGTATTACTATTTATGTATAATCTGATAAATCTGATAGTCCGGTGTATTTCTGATAATCTGACTGGTCTTTAAATATTTGCTAAATAACGTATAACCTGTGTTCCTGAATACTGTATATTGTACTGAAGCATGTTATTATACTATTACTATAATTAGTAACTTGCCATAACTAGAAAGTTTCCCGAATTAGAAAGTTTCCCGAAATAGAACGTTTTCAAAATAGTTCCTTTAATTTAAACCCTTGATAAATCCTATGTTTTAAACAATTAACATGACAAAACGATATCGATATAATTTTATTAATAAGATAATAAAATCGACAATTAAATTTCTTTATTTATAAATCCCTTTTAAAATGATTTAAAGCATTTAAATAATCCCGTGCAATAATTATTATAAGCGATTCCAAAAACTCGTGCTAAGTTTTAAGATAAGTCTAGCCAAACAGTCCCTTATTGTCTTTTAAACTGTTAACCAAACACCCCTAAATCTGTCCTTAAACCCACTGCCAAACGCACCCATAACTGTCCTTAAACCCACTGCCAAACGCCCCTTTACTGCCAGTTTTCCCACTGGCAGTCGGGATTTCCCCCAGTCTATGATCCGTTTCCCTTGCTAATTATAATGATCCCACCGAGACCACCCAGGTCTCGGTTCCCACTGTTAGTGCAAAACCGGCCAGCACCCTTAATTGGGTTGCGGCTGGTGGAAAATCGATTACCACCGAGACCTTTAAGGTCTCGGTTTGTGTGCGAAAAGAACCCAGCAAAAGCCAAACGAAAACCCCTCTCATATATAACATGATTTTAGATTATTTATCATTGATTTGTGATTTATTAATCAAAAGAACACGTGATCATCTTACCTTGTTTCTGCTCAAACGCATTCTTGTTTTTGGTAGATCAAAGACACGACATGTTTTCCATATCTTGGTGATGAACCGTCGGCAGATAGGAGCAAGGGAGTAAGTGGCAGCTGTATTGAGTTCTAGGGTTTTGTTTGAGTGGTGTTGTGTCGGCATAAACATAAAACAAGGAACCCCTTTCTTTTTTTTTTTTTGTTATACCCGGCCAAGAAACAAAGCATTTGGGCCTTGAGCCCAAATCCTCCATAGTTGCGGCGCAAGTCACAAGAGTTGTGGCGCAATTGAAGGGGCTACAGATCATGGTGCTGCGGATCACGAGTTGCGGCGCAAGACACATGAGTTGCGGCGCAACAGATGCTGCTGGCAGTTACGAAATTGTGTCTTTATTTAATAACACTTGTAATAAATAGTACTTTGTAATAAATTTCTCGCGTTTGTTTAAAATTTTCCACGTGTACGTTTTAAGGAAAAATATCCCGCGTAAAATAATAATAAACCGCGTATTTATAAATTCTCGATTTAAAATACGGGTTTTACAATTCTTCCCCTCTAAAAATAATAATTCGTCCCCGAATTAAAGATACGACTATACCGGGTTTTACAATTCTTCCCCTCTAAAAAGGAGAAATTCGTCCTCGAATTAAAGATGATAAACTGATGAAGTTATAAGAACTGAAAGAACACGTAGACTGAAAGACAATTAAGCTGAAGGATAAATTGTCTTCTAATTAAGACATAATGCTGCTGATAGGTATAAACCTGACATGACTGAAATGATCATGTAACGTGACATGGCTGAAGATAACATGGAACGTGACATGACCGAAAGAACATAACTGAATTTATTGAAGAAGATAATGAGAGGTCCAGATGGACTCTTGTTTCGAGTGGCCTCCCGCTCGAAACGATTCCTTCAAAGGTCTAACATAATAATAACATCATGGTCCTGATGACCTTGTCCTGATGATGCTGAATAGTTTCTGGTTCCATATTTAAGATGGATTTGCTAAATCTGATAGACTGAATAACTATAGCATGTATGATACATGAAACGATACGTGTAAAATATTCTGAAAAGGTAATATTTATATCTCAGAGAAAGCTGCTGAGAGTATATATAGGGACGAACTACGTGAACAATTGTGAACATGCTAAGTGAGCAATTGTGAACGGGGTTCATAATTATATGAGGAGCGCTGGCATGGAATTAGAATATGATAAGTGAATCATACTGTGAACGTGATACTAGAACATATCCTGAACGTATGCTGACTGAGGAATGAATGCCAAATGATACGGCCTGAGATGTGAAACGTCTGCCTGGTTATGGAGTAGTTGTGCTAAACTTGAGTCTAATTTCTCAAGCTTTCTGTAACCGTACTCGGTAATAAACTGAGAAACGTGTATCGTGAAATGGCACACGAACTTGAACGTGAACAACGTTATGAACGCTAACGTGAGCTTAAATCAGGAGATAGCATAGAAGATGAACTGATCAGCATCATACTGCGAATGAGACTTAAACGTGAAAGTGAGAATAAACATGAAATTAAAGTGGACGTAAACATACACTTGATCGTGAACATGTATTCTGTTTGATATGATGGTCGATGGAATGCCTTGAATTCGTACGATTTACTGCTGAATTTCAAAGTTTTCTGCAGACCTGCTACTGCATGATCCCTTCAGATAAAAGAAACGCGCAGGCTGATTACATGGTTGACAATAACTTAGATAGTATCATACTTTCTCTGAGCCTGTGGTAGCTGATAGCAATTCCATGGAATTTCGTCTCATTACTGTTCAAAAATTTCTAAGGGTTGTAGTAACTCACTAACATGACGGCGTTCTATCTTGAACCTGCGGTATGTCAGGCATCTAGATATGAACATAGCTGTATCAATGTGTGATATGGTTTCTATCAAAATTCTGCCTAGGCTTATGGGACATTCTGGTGGGAATCTGGTTGAATAGTCATAGAAGAATTTCTGCGTTAGCAGTCAATTGAGTTCTAGAAAAATTTGTACTTCGTTCACAGGCGTCGGTCGGGACCATCAGGTGATGGCCTTCACCTGCGCAGGATTGTCTGAAATCTCTTTCTGTTAAGGTAGGATGGTTCAGAAGTGCCACTTGGTTCAATTGGAATTCATATCTGGAAAGCGGTGTATAAAAATAATTCCTATCGAAGATTCTATACAACTGTGGGAAGATGACTCTCGTATTCTTCTCTAGAATTTAGTAGACCAAAATGTGATCAATGAATACGCTGACGATTTTGTCTGAGAATCATAAAAAAAATTTATTCATAACTTCCATAATATAGCTGAAGCATTTGGGAGTTCATGAGTATAAAATTCAAAATCTTTAGAGAGATTATAATATGTGTAACAGCAGTCTGGAAAACATCATGTTCTTTCTCTCACCATTGATGGTAGTATGATCGGAAATTGTTCTGGAAAATATTTAAGATGTCGTAGCAGGTCAGATAAACCTTCTATACATGGAATGAATATCGATTAAGAATGGTGATCTGGTAAATTTTCCGGTGGTCGATACATGATCTCATGATAGCGGCCTTCTTTCTGATGAACAGAAACGATACACCTCCTGGTGGTGCGTTAGGGCGAATAAAGCCCCGTTCCGGTAATTCTTGCAGCAATTGCTGCAACTCTTTTAACTTAGCTGAAGCCCTGTGATCAAGAATTCTGAAAAACAGGTTCTGTTCTTGAGACTAGCTTGATGTTTAAATTTCTGTCTCGCGGTTAGAAAGGAATTTCTAGAGAACTTTCTGAAATTATATCAGAGCACTCTGGAATGAGCTGCTGATCATGAATTTTAAGAAATCTCAGAAGTGAATTTATAACTGGTAGCTAAAAGTCTTCGTAGCTATGGACTGATAAGTCACGCACTTGTAAGGCAGAAATAAATTGTACTGATATTTCTGGCAGCAAGTATAATGAATATATTTGGGATTTAGTAAGACGGATCTCGTCGTTAACACCAAATAAGACTTTAATAAACATGGTGATACTGTTGAGTCCTTTATGGCTGAGAGGCAGGTAACTACCTGATTTGGGATAAGGCTGACATAGGGATACATGAAGTGGACATGGAGACTTTTCACTGAATGGGTTCGTCTGTAACCTCACAGAGTGAATACTGCGTGTTATACCTGAGTAATAATCTAGTGGTGGTAACTGAATTTTAATGGTCTGATTTTTATGCGTGGCATAACAGAATGAGTATACCCTTTTCTGAAAGATACCCTGAATTACTGAGGGTCTTGCTTGGAACATACTGGAATTAGGAGCTCTGACTCGTACATCTGAGAAGATATTCGTATGACGTGTATCATGACGGGTGCCCTGATATGTGTCTTCCGAAATGATACCTGAGAACTATGTCTTGACTGATGTCTTGGCACGTGTTTTAATGGGTGAGTCTGAATAAGATTAAGAATTTATGGTAACTGCTAGGGTCGGCGGACCGGTTAGACCACTGACCTCTTGTATTGTTGGTCATGTCCGTTCCGGAGTTCCGATGGTTACTGACTGATTAATTATAAGCACGATGATTGTCACCACTGCTTTGTCTGTCAATTTATGACGGTCATTATCATGACCGTGATTCATGTGACTATTCTGCTGAGTGGCCGGCGGGGTTCCGGTTCCCACTCTTCTGAATGAAAGTTGGCTGGGTGAAGTGTGACATCTAACTGAGAAGGTAACAGCATAAAATCGAATGGTAGCGTCTGCTGGTTGAATTTATTCTTGTCAGAAATTTCAAGTTTATAGTTTTCGTCCTCGTTCCGCGGCGTCAGCATCTTGAGAAATCTCCAAGGTTCAGCAGCATCAGCATCAGTGTGGTCTTCAGAGTGTTAGCAGCATCAGCATCTGGTAAAATCTTCAACTCACGAGCAGCATCAGCACCTGGTAGAATATCGACAAGTGGGAACGTCCGCGATGTTTAAGGATCGATTAGTAATATCTATGGAGTAGGGTACCTGAAGTACACCTGGACTACTGTACATGAAGTACACAATGAATACTGCACATGGAACATATATGAGACACTGTACGTGGAGTACACGTGAAATACTGTACATGGAGTATAATTGAGACACTGTACATGGGGTACATATGGAATACTGTACATGAAGCTGGTGGAAATTTTATGGGATGATCGATACTGGTGTCGATTTTCTGACATTCTCAACGGAAAATAATTTGATTTAACTGGTTAGCAACTGAACTGAAACAGTTACTATGATGGCTGAAAATTTCTGCATGGACTTAATGCTGGTTGTATAGAGGCTGAAAGTATGATTAAACAGAGTTTCATCAATGTTCAGTATGAAGACAGAAGACATGATTGATAAAGACCAAAACATGATTTATCATGAAATAGGATTTTACTATAATCCTTCTGTATCTTAGCACGAAACAGTATTACTTTTCTGAAAACATAATCCTCGTAAGGAGACTTGAAACTGAATCATCCTGTAGATGACATCAACGTGAGGGTATGAAAATTTAATTGTTACAAGGAACACAAAAAAAAAATCAAATCAACTGAGGTGTAATATCAACTGATGTGGACGGCTATGGTTCAATCCACGTACTTCAAGGAAGGAACCATGAGACTAAGTATGGGTTATTCTGATTCGATCCATACTTGTCAAAATTTTTCTGAGAACTGTCATGTATGGAAATTTATAATCTGGTATTAAATATGGATGGCTGAAGTCCAATCCATACTTGTCAAAATTTATAGAATGTCATGATATGACCAAGGTGAACAACTGTGGATCGGTTCACAAAACATCATTCGACTGAAAAGCATGAAATTTGACTTGAGAAATGGTGAACGTTTATGGTTGGTTCACCAAGTGATATTTGACTGAAAACATGAATCTGTCATAAGTAAGGGTAAACGCCTATGGTCAGTTTACCAATACAAGATCTGAACGGACAAGGGTGAACGCCTATGGTCAGTTCACCAAAACGAAGACTCGCTAAAAGCACATGCGACTAAATATGGCTAGTTATGTACTAACCTTTTACTTAGACAAAACTTTAAGAAAACGGACTGATAAATGAAGAAAAACTGACTGAATAATCCATGAGAAACATGAAAGATAACAACGCCAAAATCTGGGAAGTTCCTGGTGACTACCCACTAGTCACAGGTCAAGTTTTAGAGCCTACAGGTCGAACCTTGGTCTCTGATACCATAATTGTAACACCCCACTTGGATAAGTGGACCGTTACGTGTATTTATGGCGTGTCATCAAAGCATAAGGTAAATGTCCTAAAACATTAACTGACCATAACGGAAATACCGGAATCAAACTTCGGCAATCCAAACATAAGCCCAAAACATGAAAAATAAAATACTGAATGAAAGGACTAAACAATGTCCGAATAAGCAGAATACTGTAAGAAATGCAAAATGTAAGAAGTCTGGATAGCTTCCATCCAAATGCACATGCGCTTAGAATCCTAAAAGCGTCCCGGTGTACCTGCCGTTAGAACATGAAAGGAACTACGGCTGAGCATAACGCTCAGTGAACGGATATAAAACATGATAAGAATATATTGAATGAAACAAGCGATAGAATACTGAAACTGTAAGACTGATATGTAACATGAGGTAGAACTCTGCATAAAATCTGCGAAACCTGGTTCATATATACTGATACTGAAATATAATTATTAATTCTGAAAACATGCATTTACTGTATTTTATTTGCCAGAGCTTATATAGGTCACGTGCTGTAACAACCGTGCATGAATAACTGGAGGGGTGACCTCGTCATGCTGTAGAGGGGTGACCTCTAAATAACTGTGCTGGGTGGAGGGATCAGCTCCAATGTGAAGGATGTAGAGCACACACCACATTCACCCTGATAAACATGAAACACTATTAAGCCTAGGATGCATCCATACGCCCCACTAAAAATATACTGATAAAATGGCCAAGCTGAGCTGAGTGGGACGATGCAGGATATCACTCTCCTGCATGTGAGTCACGACACCGGTGCCTCTAGTGCCGTGGTTACGGTACCTCCGTAACTAGTACATAAACTGGTCGTGCTTGTATATAATGCTCAGGCAATTCATTTAGTTATTAACATGATTTCTGATAAACTTAAACATATACTGGGGAAAACATTTGGCTGCAGACGGGAAATCCTAATCATGCATAGGAAAGGAAATCCTTACTGAAAGGACGGGAAATCCGTACCTCGTGTCCAGAAATGAAATAAGACAGAAAGCTGAAAGATCGACTCTGACTTCACGGATACTACATAAATACGGACAGAAAATAAGTCGTCTAAATACCGTTTGCTGTTACTGATTCTTATATGTTCTAGTTTTAATTTAATTTATTCTTGTATTACTATTTATGTATAATCTGATAAATCTGATAGTCCGGTGTATTTCTGATAATCTGACTGGTCTTTAAATATTTGCTAAATAACGTATAACCTGTGTTCCTGAATACTGTATATTGTACTGAAGCATGTTATTATACTATTACTATAATTAGTAACTTGCCATAACTAGAAAGTTTCCCGAATTAGAAAGTTTCCCGAAATAGAACGTTTTCAAAATAGTTCCTTTAATTTAAACCCTTGATAAATCCTATGTTTTAAACAATTAACATGACAAAACGATATCGATATAATTTTATTAATAAGATAATAAAATCGACAATTAAATTTCTTTATTTATAAATCCCTTTTAAAATGATTTAAAGCATTTAAATAATCCCGTGCAATAATTATTATAAGCGATTCCAAAAACTCGTGCTAAGTTTTAAGATAAGTCTAGCCAAACAGTCCCTTATTGTCTTTTAAACTGTTAACCAAACACCCCTAAATCTGTCCTTAAACCCACTGCCAAACGCACCCATAACTGTCCTTAAACCCACTGCCAAACGCCCCTTTACTGCCAGTTTTCCCACTGGCAGTCGGGATTTCCCCCTGTCTATGATCCGTTTCCCTTGCTAATTATAATGATCCCACCGAGACCACCCAGGTCTCGGTTCCCACTGTTAGTGCAAAACCGGCCAGCACCCTTAATTGGGTTGCGGCTGGTGGAAAATCGATTACCACCGAGACCTTTAAGGTCTCGGTTTGTGTGCGAAAAGAACCCAGCAAAAGCCAAACGAAAACCCCTCTCATATATAACATGATTTTAGATTATTTATCATTGATTTGTGATTTATTAATCAAAAGAACACGTGATCATCTTACCTTGTTTCTGCTCAAACGCATTCTTGTTTTTGGTAGATCAAAGACACGACATGTTTTCCATATCTTGGTGATGAACCGTCGGCAGATAGGAGCAAGGGAGTAAGTGGCGGCTGTATTGAGTTCTAGGGTTTTGTTTGAGTGGTGTTGTGTCGGCATAAACATAAAACAAGGAACCCCTTTCTTTTTTTTTTTTTTTTGTTATACCCGGCCAAGAAACAAAGCATTTGGGCCTTGAGCCCAAATCCTCCATAGTTGCGGCGCAAGTCACAAGAGTTGCGGCGCAATTGAAGGGGCTACAGATCATGGTGCTGCGGATCACGAGTTGCGGCGCAAGACACATGAGTTGCGGCGCAACAGATGCTGCTGGCAGTTACGAAATTGTGTCTTTATTTAATAACACTTGTAATAAATAGTACTTTGTAATAAATTTCTCGCGTTTGTTTAAAATTTTCCACGTGTACGTTTTAAGGAAAAATATCCCGCGTAAAATAATAATAAACCGCGTATTTATAAATTCTCGATTTAAAATACGGGTTTTACAGTCCATATGTTCTTTTGTTAATGGTTGTTATTCACAGCTTATAACTGATTTGGCGTTGGAGTCTAAACCTATGACTCTCACCAACTTTATGTTAACGTGTTTTAGTGTCTTTTTCAGGTGAGAATGTGGTTAAGCGTGAGAATAGGAGTGGCTAGCTGGAAGGCTTAGGATTGCATTTGGAGGAGCCCCCTTTCCTCTTAGTCTTTATTTATGTTTGAATAAGTGATACTTTATATACACCTATATGTTTGTTATTTGTTAATTGTATGTCTTTGGTAAGAGGTAGACGTTTTACCTACTTACCTAGACGCCTGCATTGTTTGAGATATCTTCATGAAATTGTGTCACCATTTATGATATTTCCATTTCATTCAGTTATCTCTATAGACACGCTATTGTTGTGATGATATCCATACGTCGCGCCCTATATTCCGCCATGGTGGGGTGTGACAGAATGGTATCAGAGACAATGGTTATAGAGAATTAGGTTGCCTAGCCTAGTCTATAGCTTAAGGATCCCTGCATATAGGCGTCATAGGATTACATGTGGTCTTGATTGTATTTTCCTAAATTTTATTTTTTGTGAATTTTGACTAGTATGAGTTGAACTGTAGTTTCCCATACTTAGTTACCTGTTAATTTTTGTTTTGCTTTTGATATATAAATTAATTTCACCATAGTAAGTTATTTGGTGTACCTAATGTATAGAATTTTTCTTTTGATGTTTAAGTCATGTTCCCTAAGAATCATGTGGTGATTCGAGTTACTAGGAGTAGGTGGATAGGAAGGATTTTAAGTTGTTTCCACTCTTATGGGCGACATGACTTATAACTGATTATGATGTTGTGTTGGAGTTTATCTATGCTGTTTTAGCTAGACTATGGATTTATGTATTCCAAGAGTTTGACTATATTATTTTAATAGATGGAGTTTTGGACCTTATTGTTTATGTGGTTATGAGCTTATGTGAGTAGATGGATTTATGTGTTATATGTTGTATTGATTCTTATAAGTGTCATCATAGGAGGGAGTGCATTGAGGAAAGGGTAATTGTATAAGTATGGTGACCAACATAGTTATACAAGTACCACAACTTCAATGGGTTCTCAAGTATGATTGCATGAAAGAGGGTTAGTACATGCTTGTATATGATGAGAGGTGGATTTTTGGGTATATGTATAATATATGGGTTTATGTAACGGCTGTCTACCATATGGATATTTTTGAGTGTGTTATATGTTTTGGGTTATACTCATGTTGTGTGATTATGGGGTCACACGATATGGACTTGTTTTAGTAATGGGTTTTATGCCTTGTGGTAAGATGGTGATTACTCGTATGGAAAAACGAGTGTATGACGTGATTGATTGATCTGACATGTATGGTAACGAGTATGTTCTGGCTGATTTAATAGGTATATATGCGGATGTATATATACTAGTATGTGTTAAGTTATGATATATGGTCGTTCAGTAGTTATTATAACTTGAACGTACCTTGTGTTTGCTCGTGTTTTATGGTGCTGGAATTTGATGGAGTTCCAACGATGTTTTGAGTCTTTTGATGTGTGTCTACATTCGGGTATGTATTTTAATTAATGAGAACTACTAAATTTTCTTACAAATAAGTGTGGCTAATTATAGGAAAACGGTTTGAAAATAATTTGTAAGTGTATGGTATGATATCGTGACTTACATATTTTTTTAAGTTTGTGGTAATAAGCTATAAAAAAAATTTGTCTTGAAAATAATTGGATTAGTTTTCTATGTAACATGTGATAATACATTTTAAAGGGGTAAAGAAATTTTACAAAAAATTTCTTAAGTGGAGTTAAAATTTTAGAAGTATTTAACTAGACGGAAAGAGTAAAAAGGGAGATTTTATTATAGTAATGATAATAATAACACCACACCTTGTAAACGTGTAGTAGTTTAGTTATAACCAGCCTAAATGGATTTAAAAAAATAATAATAATAATAATATAGAATAAAATGAAAAAAAAACATTGTATTTTATAAATATGTATTGGTTTCATAATAATAAGTGAGATACGTTTAATACAGGTAAACAAGATAATGGTTAGAATAAGATTGTAGTATACTAACTAGTTGATATCTTTGATAAAATAATGAAGATAAAAGATGAGTTTATTGTTCAAAACGAGTATGACTGATTTTAGTAGTATTGAAGTTTGGTTCTTATGAGGAGTAACTAAATGGGGCGAAAGTTTAAAATTTTCTGAGGTATCGAAATTTGGTAATACTAACCGTGACGAGTCTAATTTTTCGTTGTTGGCACACTCCATTGAATCTTTTGGATTACATTGTTTCGTTTTCAGTTGTTTTGGCTAGGGTTCATTATGGTTGATCTTTCGGTTTACCCTATATTTATTATGGGACGCGATGGTTGGAATTCTTTTGGTACACGTCATGGTTGATTTAGTTATGCGGTTGTGGAAACGTTAGGATGAGAGGATAGAGTTGGGTAGTATTACTTATGGTTAGATATTAGAATCCAGATATGTGTTTTGGTTTAAAGGTTGCGTTGAAGGAATGATTAAGATTTGTGGAGTTTTGAAACTTAGATTGGTTACGGGAATAAGGGAGTAAGTAAAGTTAGTTGACTGGTCGTGGGAACGAGATGTCATGCTATAAGAAGTTGGTTGAAGTACCATTAGGAGATTGATGAAAGTACCAGCGGATGTGAGGGCAGATTCGAAATTTTCTACTAATGGAAAGATTGGGCAAATAACACGCAAGGGAATTGGTATAGTTATGGAGGCGAGGTAGTAGTAGACACGTGAAGTAAAACATGGATGTGAAAGAATAATTGGTAGGAGGCTGATTAATGGTGATTACAACAAGTAAGGAAGAGTGAGCCATTAAGGGGTTGAAGTACCTTTAGAAATATTGTGGTAGATGAGTTGAAGTTAGAGGCTATTGGGTAGTGTGAAGTTCCTAGGTAACATTATAGAGACGAGAAGGAGTGCGTGAAGAGCTACATCGTGAATCAAGGAGCTGAAAGGACTACGTGTCGGCTGCTAGAAGGAAGAAAGAGATTTCGAAGGAGTCACAGAAGTTGCAAGGACTGGAAAGGTGACAAGCACTATGATGGGAATCTCCGTATGGTTCGTGACAAAGAAGGACAGATCGAGTACCGGAGTAGAGTTACAAAGAGCTGAACTAGTGGATCGTGATGAATTGAATACATAACATGGGAGATTAAGAACTCGTGGAGGTAACAAGGGGAGTCGAGTGACTACGCGGATAGAATTTTTGTGGGAATCAATACTGAGGGATGAGTAGTGAAGCTGAGCTGAATAAGTTCATGGAGAAGTGATTAGAGAGCCGGTTTTGTGAAGGTGTTATGAAAGATCTTTGGAAGAGACAGTTATGCATTATCCAATGCACTAGCGATTTCTATAGATTTGATGAATGAAGTATGGAATTTCTGTTGGATGGGATAGTCTAGGAATTAGGGAGAACCATGGAAGGAGAGAACCAAGTATTCCTAGAAGATGATGATTGAAAGTACCTCATGTTGGGTTCAAGATAAAAATAGAAGTATGAGATTTGAATAAGAATTTAAAATATGGCTTAGTTTAGACAAATAGGAACTAATATGGGTATAAGATAAGAGTGTGATCCGCATGGGATCACATAAAACTCTAGTATGTCCATATTAGGAGGGAGTAGGAGAACTGATCGTGAGGAAAAACAAGTGAAGCTACTTGGAAAATTTTTGAGGTATAGATGACTTGAAAGACGGGAAGCATAACATCGTGATGTATGTCATGAGCTGAGGAAGAAGAAGGAAGTGTGGATAGATGCGAATCATGAATGAAATATGTCGAGATAGGAACCAAAGGTAAAACTTTGGTATAGCCTAATGAGTAGACTAAGGCACTAAGCATGCTAATATTGTTGTAGTGTGGAAAGGAAATGGTACTGACCTATATTGTTCGATTGGAAGGCTTAGTATCGATAATCGAATGGTTGAGGAGCTATAGATGTGATGTGTCATGAGAGACGAAGGGCTTGGTCTAACTGAGACAATATGAGGAGCACTAGACCTTGAAGGTAAGACATTGTGTAGGTATAAAGGAAGTGTTGAGTATCAAGGAAAAAAATCTTTCATGGAGAAAAGTGAGAAAGAAGTGTATAGGTGCTACTAATGATCTATCCAAATTTTATGGAAGTAGTCGTAGCATGGGTTTGGATGGCAGTTGATAGACTAACTGAGATAACCGTCCTTTTGGTGATGTGTATAGATAATAAGTTGATTTGGATTGGAAGATCCTCGTTGTGATAAACTAATCAATATGTGAATATCGTCATAGGTCACTTGTGTAAGGAAATTGGAATTTTTAAGTAGTTTGCAGTATGGACTAAAGGGAGTTGATGGACATGATTGGATATGAGTATATCCAGCTAATTGGAAAATGATGGTCGAAGTGGGAAATTGATACAAGTATAGGAGTCGTGTTGAGAGCTTGGGTGAATGATTTAGAGGGATGTGAGAAACTCGTTAGTGATGTCTGAGTTTTCATATAATGATAGTTATCATATTAGAAGTCGATGAATGCCATTTGAGGCACTATATGGAAGGATAGGGTGAGTTGTCCTTATGGAGGACTAAAATTCGTGAAAGAGACTACTAATGTGAAATGTTGTTTGTGGAAAGGATGAGAGTAACAAGAGATGATATGTTGAAAAAGAGAAAATCACTAGAGTTTAGTGACAAAGTTATATAGGAAGTTTCACCTATAGTTGGGTGGCATGTTTTGGTAAAAGGGAAAAGTTGATGACGAGTTTTGTAGGTCCATTTATGATATTTGGAAAGAAGTGACGTGGTTTGGGATGAAAGGGAAGTTAACACCTAGAATCGTGGGTCCATTAAAAATCTTTGAAAGGATTGGACTAGTAGCTTAGAGGTTGAGGAATTACTGGGAGAATTGAGTAGTGTGCATGATGTATTTCGTGTATCAAGCTTGAGGAAATTCTTAGCAAGAACCGACTTGCAAGTACCGTTAGATGATATTAGTATGGATACGAGTCTTCGTTTCATCGAAGAACCGGTAGAGATTTTAGGTCATGAAGCTAAGACGTTGGAAAAAAAGGGTAATATACCGTAATTATGGTTAGATGGAATTTGGAACGTGGACTAGAGTTCATGTGGGAACAGGAAGGATTTATGAGGAACAAGTATCCTTAGATATTTGCTAATGATGATCCTAAGGAGTAAATCTCGGGACGAGATTTCTATTAGGAGGGAGTGATGTGACAACCCCGGTTTTTGAGGTTCGCCACTTAGTCTTATTTTGGGGGTATTTTGTGTTACTATGTGTTTTATGTGATTTATGTGTTTATATGTGTGATTCTGGTGATGAGAATGGACTAAATGAGGCACATGATTTGTAAATCATGGTACCGGTTGGAAATGAAATGAAATGAAATGAGTTTATAAATGAACTGCGGGAAAGTTTGGATATCGTTTTTACAAGTTTTCGTGTATGTATCGTATGTTGTATGTATGTATTAAGTACATATTATATGGTTAGGATAAGTTTTAGAGATACTTTCGATAATTAGAAACTTTTGGAAATGACGGTTAGTTCGGAAATTGCGTAGAAAGTCGAAAAAATTAACGTAAGGCTTTAGGGTTTTGGCTCGGAAGTAACCCGAATGTGAGTTTTAGTTTAAGAATGATAAAATTTATAAAATAAGGTTAAAAACCAGATCCTTAGGTGCTTTGGGCTTGGTTTGGGCAGCCACAAGAAAAGGAAGGAAGAAAATAACCAAAAAGCCCCAAAACAGGCCCAATGGACTTGTAATTGGGTTAGGAGGCCTTTAGGAGTACATTAAACCCATACCATAACCTAAAACATCAGATTTTTACTCACTATGATCTCTCCTAGTCGAATTCCATTAATGGTGGAATTAGGTTTTATCAAAAACAATTTCTTCCTTTGATTTCTAAGGTAAAATCTTCAAAACTCTTCTTTAATGTATGATTTTAATTAATCTAATCATGTAATTAATCAATAGATGATGGATCTAGGGTTAGGTTAAACATAAATTCTGTATTTTAATGATGTAAACATGTTTAGATTAATTAGGGTTAATAATTATACATGATGTGGATAATTAATTAGACTAGTTGTGTTAAATTCGTTTTTAAAATCTTGACAGAATTTTTGGTCCATTGTTTTGATCATATCTAGAGTTCTACAAACTTTTAATTTTCGTATCTTATGTCCCTCGAAAAGTAATTGAATTGGCTTTCATATTCAAGAAACTAGAACTGAATTGGAGGTCGGGAAGTGCGTCAAAAACAGGTTACAACAGTCGAAGGTCAAAAAAGTTTAGAAATCAGTCGGGTTTAATTTAATATTTTAATATGGTTAGGGTACTTAGGAGTACAATTGGACTTTAAAACGAACATGAGAGTTATTTTATATGTTATATAAAAGATCTGGAGGAGGTATAAACAAATGGGTTAGGGTAAGACCCTCTGATCATAACAAATTTTTCATATGTTCAAAATCAGTAATTCTAGATAGGTAAAAGTATATATATATATATATATATATATATATATATATATATATATATATATATATATATATATATATATATATATATATATATATATATATATATATATATATATATATATATATATATATATATATATATATATATATATATATATATATATATAAGGAGGTCTTAAAAGTAGCTTTAAGGTTGCGGCCAAAGGGGAGAGTTATCTAACACATGTAAGGGTATATGGTTTCTTTTACAGGGCATGTTATTTTTGTTAAGGGGGTGTTCGACCCATAGTTTGAAGTATGAAAAACGGGACTACTTTGGGTAAATGTTAACGAGACGAGTTATGAACTAAACTAAGTTAAGGGCTTTATACAGGGGTGTAATGAGATTCATATGGCATATTAATGGGGTTAAGTTGTAGGAGAAGGTTAGATATCCATCATAGATTGATGAGCCATTTTGGTACGTGGTTCATGTCTTGATTGTATACATTTGTGTGTTTAGATTTGTACTAGAGAGCGGGTACTCAGAGAAGCTTGTTCAGGTGAGTTTCATAGTCCCATGTCTTTTTATGATTTGACTTCTAGATGGGATGGAAGAGACACTATATGGTTTTGTAACTAATGCTATGAATGTTTTAATGGTTTGTGATGGACTTGTATGTACACTTATGTGATTAACTACTATGTGGTTCTTGATTGTTATTTTGGTTTGACTTGGTACCAAGGGGATGTTGACAAGGCGGGGCCTTGGGATTGGTTCATAGGTGTATGGGCGCCTATGGGACCATGGTGATTGGTAAGGCTTGGAGCCTTGGAATTTTGGTCATTGGTAAGGCTTGGAGCCTTGGATTTGTGGTGATTGGTTAATCTTGAATGCTAGTTGTTAATACATAATTATAGCACATTGTACAAATGTTCTTTTGTTAATGGTTGCTATTCACAGCTTATAACTGATTTGGCATTGGAGTCTAAACCTATGACTCTCACCAACTTTATGTTGACGTGTTTTAGTATCTTTTTCATGTGAGAATGTGGTTAAGCATGAGAATATGAGTGGCTAGCTGGAAGGCTTAGGATTGCATTTGGAGGAACCCCCTTTCCTCTTAGTCTTTATTTACGTTTGAATAAGTGATACTTTGTAGACACCTATATGTTTGTTATTTGTTAATTGTATGTCTTTGGTAAGAGGTAGACCTGTTACCTACTTACCTAGACGCCTGCATTGTTTGAGATATCTTCATGACATTGTGTCACCATTTATGATATTTCCATTTCATTTAGTTATCTCTATAGACACGCTATTGTTGTGATGATATCCATACGTCGCGCCCCATATTCCGCCATGGTGGGGTGTGACACTTGTTCTTCTTGATCTAAATGGGTCGAACCGAGATTTTCGATTTCTTAGAAATCTTGGAAGAAGAAACTTTAGGTTTAGAAGATTGTTACAAAGAGATGTTAAGGTTGTGATTGGAAGAGTTAGACATTCTGAGGGATGAGAAGAAGAACTCCCAAAACAAGAGGATTTAAAGAAAGTAGACAAGATAAATATTTGAAATGAAACAAAAGGTTTTAAGGAATGTTTAGCCAAAATTAGCAAACAAAGAATCTTGAAAAAGACTGTGGTCAAAGAAGAAAGACCAAAAACGAGCCAAAAATGGCTTGATGTCCGCGGCTCCTTAAATGAACTTGTGGTTCTTTAATTATAAAGAACCGTGCGACATTTACCAAGCCGCATACAGTGGACTTGAAAGTTCAATTTTAGAGTTTTGAGAAAAAAAGACTCTTTCAAAATTTTGCAAATCTTTGATTTTTACCTCTATTTGCACTAGATTGTGCTTTGGTTGCACAAAAGGCAACACACTCACAAAGAGTGTCTTGACAAAGGGTGACAAAATATTTAGATAACATTTTGATCCAATTTTAGTCAAGTTTTAGAGGTTGTGATATATTTTAAATAAATTGAAGTTGATTAGTGTGAGCACATAGGTTGAAACATACAAAGACTTAATCAATAAAACATCCTCATGAAAAACTCATGAAGGAAAAGGAAATACAATAAATGAAATAACAACTAACTATTACAAAGTTAACTAAACTAAATCTTGATATGGTAGACTTCCTTGGCTTGATTTTCATTGAAACACATTTTTAGAAAATCATTATTCATCTCCTTGGAGGTGGATGATTAGAAAATAACTTTAACAAAAAGATTTGCAACTTAAGGTGAGCCCTAATCATCTTCAACCTAAGGATATCAATGAGGTATAAATTGTTTAAGCAACAAGGACAATTGGTTCCATTATGCATGAAAAAATCAAATATGTGTTGATCACCCAAGAGGTTAGCAAGAGGAACACCCAAAAGTGGAGTGTTAGAAGGAGGAGGAAGAGGCATAATGTCCAATGGTGAGATGGTGAATTTGGTAGAGTGAAAGGTGAGGTAACTAATGGCTCAACAAGGTCATTCTCAAAGGGAATGCTTTGAAGAGGTTGAGGGTTCACATCCAAGAGAGGACTTGGAGTGAAGGGTGAGGACAACTCATTCATCCTAGATTGGAATGAAGAAGAGGTATAACCATGTGAATGGTTAATACCATGAGTTGAGCTAGTCTTGCATGGAGCAAGAGGTGGTGAAGGTGATGAAGAAACGAGAATTGGAGAAATCTCATTCTTGGGTGTAAGAAAAGATGAAGAGCCAAGTTTAGGTAACTTGATCTTAATCTTAAGGTTTGTTTGGATGAGGATTGTTTGGAAGATTCTGATGATTTAGTGGACACCATGGTTGTGTGTCTAGGTTTAGAAGAAGGCTTAGAGGATGAAGGAGACGAATAACCAAGGGAGGTTTAAGAAGGAGAAGGGATGATCCAAACTAGTAATGGGTTAAAGTTTATTTTGACGAATAATGAAATTAGATAGGCTAAAATGGAAAAAGATGGTTTTTAGCAAAAATTTCATCAATGTCTACAAAGATTTAGAGAAAACAGTGTAAAGCAAAGATTCTGCCAAATCTAGAGCATGTGGTTCCTTAAATAAGGTCGCGGTTCTTTATTGATAAAGAACCGCCCAGATTTAAAGAACCGTGGGCAGAGGGCTCAAAATGGTGGACTTCCATCAACTTTTAACAACCTAGGTTTTAGAAAAGGATTTATCAAGCCAAAGCAGACTACTAACCAAAATCTAGAAAGCTAACTAACACATAAATTGCACAAAGTCATGTGAATCGAAACATCGATCACACGAACACCTTAGGATTAAAATATATAGTAATCTAAACACAAAATATTAGTTAAATAAATCCAAGTCTAAAAGAAGAGACAAGAAACAAAGTCTGAGTTACAATCGTGGCAACAACCAAGAGCAATACTTCAACTCACTTTCTTTCATGAATATTTCTCTATTGCCTTGATCTTTTCCTTAGGTTCTCTAGAAGACAATGCTTAAGATAGAATTGATAGTCGGAATAAATTTCTAGAGATGACAATTGAGAAATAGTGGATGACAAAGGGTCATTAGAGTTGAGAGAAGAGTCATCAATGATATGAGAATCCAATTGATGAACATTTCCACCTTCATTTGAATCATACTTAGGCTCAAGTGGAAGGTTCCTTCAACGGAAGCATAACATGATCAACGAAGCAAAATGATGATGCATTTAAAGGTGGAAAGTCAAGAAGAACTTTTCTAAGAAGGCGAGAGAGAATCATAGCAAAATGAAGACTTGAATGAGACTCAAAGAGAAAAAGTTAATTCTTCTAACTATGAAAAATGCAAGGTTGTATGGGGTGGAAGTTGCAACACAATACAACATATGTACAAGACAAGCGGGCACAAAGTTGCGATTACCACCGAGACACATTGCATTTTCCCTAATGATTTCGGCCCAAGGGATCATAAAATCATTATGATCGCTAGTGAGTAATTCCCAATGAGTGAGAGCACGAATTTCTTCTTCAGTTTACCAAGAAGAGGATGTTCACGAGGTTTGGCAATGGCACAATAAATGACCGAAGGAGAAGGTAGCTTGGTCACATAATGCACATCAATAGAGTCCGATTCTAAAGAGTTGATACTTCAAGCATCGGTGAACCTACATTGGCCATTGTATGGAACCTTGAGAATTTCTCCAAATTCTTCAAGAGTGTATACAAAGGTTTTCCCCTTGATGGAAAATCTTATTGATAAACCATTATTGATGCACATTAATGTAAATGAACTAAAGAACTCCAAGAGAAAGAAAGGAAATATTGGCTCATCAATGTCAAGTAAGCAATCAAAGCCAGTGGATTTGAACCTGAATCGAATGAAGTCAAGTCCATAGAAGTTAGAAGGGACAATGCGTCCTTCATGAAAACTATGAGATTCTAGAGACCGAAGAGTATTTTTGAGAGAACGAGATTGACACGAGGTAGAAAGAGTAGGCACGTATTCTCTAGTTTCCTCATGATCTTTTCGAGTTTCCAAAGGCATGATTAAGTACCTAAATGCAACAAGAAAAAATAATGTTCCAATCACTCTTATGTTATATAATGAACAAAGATCAAATACAAGAGAATGTGTTCAATCAATTGCTTGATGAACAAAAGGATTACTCCTTTTCATTCCCATGTTCACAATGTACCAAATTCATCACTGACTAGAACATATGAACTATGTAAAATCAATCATGAACTTGAACATTGGTTTATCAAAAATTCGATTTTAGGTAAGCATTAACAATGCAATTACTAATTTGTTCATGGGTTCATATCAATTCCATCATTTAACCAGAATAACTTAGTCAAAAGTCGGATTGTTCTACAAGTGGGTTTTAGTAAAATCGTAATAAATTCGGGCCAAAGGAATCACAGTAATATAACTATGTCAACCCACATTCCTAGTAAGGTTCTAATTCAATATTAATTTTTAAAATTTCCAATTATGAAAATAAGAACCCTAGAACAAATTGATTGAAATTGAATGAATGTACTTATAATTAATTGATGTTTGAAGAGGGATGAGTGAAACCCACTACTTGAAATCAACTAATCTTGAGTGATTGAAGCTTTTTGGAAGATACAAAATGGTGGAAAAGTATGAAACCCGTCGCCTCTATGGAGAAGAAAGGGTGGGTTTTTTTTTGAAAAGTGATTTTTAATAAAATCTGTGTAATTTAGTCACTAGTGGGGCGCGTTTCTTTATCGATTAAGAACCGTGCCTTTGAGCCGTGACAATTAAAGAACCGCCTACAGTGGGTGGTTTTTAACTAAGAAAATCAATGAAATTTTCAAAACCAAGTTTTTTCTAAAATACTTAAAATATATCTCAAGCCTTTTGGAAATCATTGGACCACTTCAATACTAGGTGATAATGCCTTAATGAAGGATTACGAGTTAAATCAAAACTGAAAAAGATCGAAACGAAGAACGACTACTCGTGTTAGCCTTAAAATATTGAGTCAAACAAGAATGATCAGTCATACGTTTATTATGTATCGTTTATTAGAACGTTGTAATAGGTACTAAGTTAGTCGTATCAATACGGGCTTGATGGCTAGCTTAAAAGGCCTCTGTCAAGGTACTAAGCATTTATTCAAGACAGACCCAACCTATATAGCCCATGAAAGCCTGCATGTGGGTGGACTATATAAACTCTCCTCCTAGCATGTTAGGAGGGTTGGTAGTTCATTTTTCTCACACTTCTCAATCTAATATTCCCCAAGTTCTAACTACTTTCTCTCTCTAGATCTAGATCTCATCTCATCTATTTTCATATAGCATTTCTTCTTTATTTCTTAGATCCATCATCATAAATCATGGGAAAACAATTGGTATCAAATCCACGGGGTAGATTAGTGATTTAGTTGTGTTTTATTAAATTTCGTGGATTTTTCTAGGATCAACAACCTTGATCTCAAAAAAATTCGTGTTTTTGTGGTCTAAATCTTCATAGGAATCAACTACATAGTTGTGGTAGTAATTTGAATCATTTGGTTTGATAAAAAACACGAAAACTTGGGGCGTTTGGCTCGATTTTAGAAAAAAAAACACGTCTTTTTATCGTATTGTGGAATCTTTACCTTGTAATCTCGCAATATTAAGGGTTCAGAAATTACGTTTTTGCGAGATCTTGTGAATTATTGCGGAATCTTTTGATTATTGCGGAATCTTTGATTATTGCGGAATTTGATTATTGCGGATTTTTTTGATTATTGCAGGATTTTGGACATTGCGAAATTATTATTCCGAGATTATTATTGCGAGATCCTTATTCATATATTATTTATTGTGAGATTATTGAAGAATTTTATTGCGAGATTATTGATACATTTTTATTGCGAGATTGTTGATAGATTTTTATTGCGAGATTAAAAAAAAAAAAAGTTTTTTGGCGGGAAAACCCAAGTAAAATTTATTTTTTCTAGACCAATTTTAGGCCATTTAAGCTTCGATTTCAAATTTTGGCGATATGGAGAAATTTTCGACCAAAATTCAAATTTTTAGTCAAAATTTCATATTTTTCGGTTTTATTTTTCGTCAAAATTTTCACTTTTCAAATTTTTTCCTACTAGTTTTTGGCTATTTATAAACTCGATTTCAAATTTTTTTTGGTCTACCGTTATATCGGACTGGAGAATTTATTGTCGGATTGAGAAAAAATCGCAATTTCAAAATTTAAACTACAACCTTATCACACCACGTCTAATTAAGATTCGAAGTCACTTCATCAAACGAGACACCCATCATGGATATGGATATGTGTAGAAACTAAAAGGGGGTTGAATAGTTTCTAGTTCATTTTCAAAACATTTCGCATAACCCACTGTGCGCGGTTCTTTAAACATGTTCGCGGTTCGTTATCACTAAAGAACCGCGTGTCCTTTTAAGGAACCGCCGACAGTGAAGTAGGCTATTTATTACATGTTAAGCTTTAACAATCCTTTGTATCAAATTCCCGATCAAGCTTGACTAGATATGAGATGTGTTTGATTGAAAGATAAATACTACAAGTAAGAAAACACACAAACACATCAAATCAAAAGTACATCAAGCAATAGTCTAAACACTAAGCACACACGTACTAAGCATAAGCTTTTCCGCAACAAAGATGTTTAGACTAAGTGATGTACACTTGACCATAATCTAAACATGAAGCACACACATACTAAGCCTTAACTTTTCCGTAACTTAGATGTTTAGATTATGAGATGCACACAACACACAACAACATATAGATGCATCAATAAGAGTAAAGACATAAATGTAAAGGAAAGTACCGACACGATGATTTATAGCGGTTCGGTCACGAAGCTCCTCTTCGCCCTAATCCACTCCTCGAGTACACCTTACTCGAGAGTTACTTCACTAGTCAACAAACTCCTTGAGGTGGAGAAACCATACACAACGCTGCTTATCCAATTTTCGACTCTAAGCTAAAAGTCAAGTCCTAATCTTAGGTAGGACCAATCTACACACGTCGCCTACTTCACCATTTTCTGACACAAGGCTAGATGTCGAGTCCTAATCTTAGGTAGGACCAATCTACACCCATCTACACAACTTCTAAATTGACACACCAATTTGGACCTACACAACTACACAACTAGCTAACTCTTCACAACTACACCACTCTTCACAACTACACCACTCTTCACAACTACACAACTACACAACTCTTCACCCTAGTTATGTTTTATGGCCCAACATAACAAACCTTGTCTTTTTTGTGGCCTAAACACATAAACCATATAGATCTAAGCACGCAACACTTAGATCTATGACTCTAACACTATATCTAAGTATTAACAAACTTGGATCTACACAACTAACACCTAATCCAAGGATACTCATCACTTGGATATTCTACCCTTACAAACATATCCAAGTGAACCCAACACTTGGATCTTCTACATATACATAGTAGGAAAACAATGACTTGATCTAGAAGGAGAGATCTTCATCATGTTATGAACCCAACACTTCATGGTAATGAAAGTGTTCTTCTATTTGCACTTGAGAGGATGAGGAGATTGAAGGAGAGAATCACATCTTAAACAAGATTAATCGAAACTAACTAATTAAGGGTTTAAAGATGTTTTTGAAGAAACTGTGCAAAAAGGGTTGAAAGAAAAGCTGGAAATGATCCACTATTTATAGGGCAACAATGCAACTGCTATAAAGACCCGCGGTTCCTTCAATTCCCCCGTGGTTCCTTATCAATAAGGAACCGCGGGTTCCTTTAAGGAACCTCCGGCTTGGAGACCGTGCATTTTTCTCCTTTAGTGGGGAAATACCATTTATACCCTCAAAGGATATTCCTTTGGCATTTGGAATATGCCAAATTCAAAATAAATAATATTCTTTGGAATATACCTTAGAGAATATTCTTTGTAATATTCCAAATTCAAATTTCCATTTTCTTTTTAACAGAACATTTTCTTAAAAATAAAGTTTATTAAAATCTTTTGTCACATTTGATTAAATGTGAGTTTTAAGAAAATATTAATCCTTGATCACTTAGTTTGGTTAATGACATGTTTATTCATATCTTGAGTGAAATGTGATCTTGGAGGTTTCGAGAGAAGTGTACAAATGTATTCTTGAGTGATTACGAGAACCTTAACATTTTACATAATGTATTGCGAGATATACGTTTGTCATCAACAAATCCACAAAACATCGTAATGTTTGCACTAACAATCTCCCCCTTTTTGATGATGACAAATAAGTAAACCATAACACATATTAAAATGTATAAGTTACTCATTTACACTTACTTCTCCCCCTTTTGTCGAATCAAAAAGGTAGTCAACGTCTTTGAAGAAGATAAGAACCAACATCGAGAGAACACACGCCCAAAGTGGTAGTCATCGATAACACGTCATTTGAAGAAGAGAAGAATTGACGTCACGAGAGCTTGCATCCGAAAGGTAGTCTTCATTAGTAGAAGAGGAGGATCGACTTTGAGAGAACATGCATTCAAAAAGTTAATCATCCCTTGTGGTTGTCGGTTGAGAAGAGAGAATCCAAACCGTAGACCCATCATCCAAATATATCGAGCTTGCGTCATCCTAGTGAAGTCTTCAATCACCATAGGTTAACCAACTCCATGCATAATAATATGCTAATCTTCGAGATCCCATAAATCATTACTTGAAAGATGCTCGATGAATGCAATTTAAGTGAGTGAACGATCGCAAATGTAATGAGTTTAACTCTTAAAAATGCCCCCCCCCCCCCTTGCTTGAGGCACCAATGAAGCAATGACAGTGACAAGCTACAAAGAAGGGTTAGAAAATTCCTACAAAACAAAGTTAGTGGACAAGAGCATATATGTATAGCAATGTCACCCAAACGGAATTAGCTTTTAACAACCCGAGTACAAAGAGAGGGACTCAAGCGAAAGCTAAAACAATCTTAACTTTTTAGAAGTGTCAAGTTAAGAAAAACAATTGGGCTATTAGATAGAAAAGAGAACACAACTTATTTTGGTGACACCAAAGAAAATATATAAAGAGGACATACTCCACTTTAGTATCATGGCAAAAATACCAAACTAAAGAGAGTATGACATGGATAATAAAACAATTCCACATAGTCGAAAAGAGAGAAAGAATGACTATGATGGAAAAAGAAAATGAGGATGATAAACAAGTCGTTTGCACAAACAATGACAAGCATTGAAGAAAGAAGTGTGCACGCGATGCTATCAATAAAAAAACAAGACAAAGGAGAGGATCTTGACAAGATCAATTCACAATTGTTGGAATAGAGGTAGAGAAGAAACATCCATAAACCAATTGTAATGATAATATGTTAAAAGGTAAAAAACTTAGAAATTTTGGAATCACCCAAGAAAACTCAAGATTTAACCAAAATCCTCTCAAAAGGTTAAAAACTTAGAATTGTTGGAATCACCCAATCCAATTTTAAATTTTAACCGCAATTAACTCTCAACAACGAGAAAGACAAAAAAATCAAACCAAAGACATTTTTTGACCTTAAAAATAATTCCTTTAGAAAGCTCCAAAAGCTTTAAGTCGGGAATCAAGGTACAAAAATAAAGAAAAACCAAAAGCGAGGATAAATCGACGCTTAAGAAAAATACTGGATATAAGACATTATAGGCAAGGATGCTTATGAATGTCGAAACCAAAAAGATGACTCAATGATATATAGAAAGAGACCAAATTAGCCAAAGAATAGAAAGACCAAGATGGATGGTGTTTAGCATACGATAAACTACATGCTCAAAGTTTCGTAGCTCTTCTCAATCATTATGAATATTCGAAGAACAATTACATGACGAGGAAAGGGTGAGGCTCGACTCGACTTAGTTTAGAAAGGGTAGAAGAGAAAGACTCAACTTAGAGAGGCATGATTAAAATAAATCGAAAGAGACTCAACAAAGTTAAGGATAACTTCACAAAATAATTCAAGAATACTATACCTTATTAGGTGATAGTGAAGTCTTGAAGGAAAACGAGAGAAGAAACTCAAAAAAGAAAAGAAGGAATCTTCAAGAAAACTCGTCAAAGATAGTTATAGACCAAAAACGAACAAAGGGACTCATTGACCGCGGTTCGTTAAATAGGTCCGCGGTTCATTATCAATAATGAGCCGCTAGGTTATTTGAGGAACCGTGGACACGTCCAAAAACGATTATCGACTCAAAAGAAAATCACTTGGTCAAACAATTTAACAAAAGTTGCTAAATGGCTTGAGAGTCAGTGCTTCGGATATGACTTTTAACAATTTCAACTTGCAAGTTAAAATTACTTGAATATTTCGAAAGAAATATTTATATTGTCAATCTTACTAGGATAGGAATTAGATTAAGATCTAACCTTCCTTGACAATCAAGTGAGAAAATAAAGAAGAAAAATAAGATCACAAGGAAAACGAGATCCACGACCCAAAGACAAATCATGCTGAAAAACATGAAAGGAAATACAAGAAAATAAAGATCATACAAAGATATATGAAACACAAGCCTACAACTTAAGCATGATTTTAATCTTAGTTACACTAGAATTCTAAGATTTGATTAAATTGGATGTCTTAGCAATAAGCAATCCACATGCTTAAATGAAAGACAAGGTGGTGGTGGAATTTGGTGGAGAAGGCTTGGTGATAATCTTGTAATTCAACTCATCATAGATATAAGACAAGATAAGATGTAGATGTTGACAACAAAGACAATACGTTCCATGATGCATGACATGATCATGTGATGAAGGAAGAACACAAAAGGGAAGTGGTGAAAAGGAGAGTTTCCAAAATCAATTTTCTTAAAATGAGAAAAGATTTGATAATGTGTGTTTTTTGGTGAATTTGGGTTGAAAGAGATTTGAGAAAATTATGGATAATCAAGGCTTTCATTTTGTGAAAAATACATTTTGATTTGGGAAAGAAATACAAAATGCTTAGGGTTAAGTGGAGAAAGCACAAAATATTTTGGGAGTGATCAAAGGTTTGAAACAAAGATTCCAAAGTGTGTTGGAACAATTGGGAAGTTTTAGAAAACCCGTTTTTGGTTGCTTCTGCCCGTGGTTCTTTATCTCAACCTACGGTTCGATAGTGATATGGAACCGTGGGTTATTTAAAGAACTGCCCACAGAGGGTGGTTTTTGGGGGATAAGGGAATTTTTCCAATTCATCAAATCCTAATGTTCTAGTCTAACTTATCATAAAGTCATGCTTAAAACTAACAAAAACTAGAACACACACAAGGGAAAAACACATAGGTTCAATTAGCACATAGGAAGAAGGCTAAGAAAAACCTAATGGCTACAAAAGAAAAAGACGCCTAACGACATGCAAAGCTTATCAAAGTAAACTATCATTAGTCAAATTTAGGAAGAGCCATTTAGCCAATTTAGAGAATGAGTATGAGACTATCACTAGAGGTGCTCAATTTAGGCTAAGCACGACCGTTTTTACGAGTTAAATTCCCACATGGAAGTAATTCAACCATTAGGTCAAATTAAGATTCTAGTGCAATAATTTCTCTAGTAGTCATTCTCAAGTTAGACAAAATGCAATTCCTACATTTGCCTAATGTAGTGTAGCAAGGATGAAAAGTGTATGACGACACAATGCACAACCTAATGTGGGTACAAAATACACCATTGCATATCTTGTCAAATAAGTCTAGTTAAGGTTATTTACCTTAATATAACTTGAGGCCAATAACTTTGAAGTGTATAAACAATGTTTACACAAAACAAAGGAAAACTTTTGATTGGTTTTTCAGAAATGACACATTTACAAATTGCATTCCAATGTAAATTACTTGAGTATTTCGGATGAAACATCCAAGTTGTCAAACCGACTCCAGTGTGCATTATAAGCAATTATTAAACAAATATGTCTAATAATTTGAACAAGTAGATTCAATATACCATCATCAACACAAGTGTGAGTTATGATCCGATGTATATTATTAATATACCACATTTATGCCTACACTTAAAAACAGGTCAATTAGATTCGATAATGATACCAATCATAGTTTGAATAATGAATTGATATTTAATCGAAATCTTTCTTGATTCCCACAAACACTCCTTTAAGAGAAAATAGCTAAGATTTTCAAAGGGTGTTTCATGTTTTATAGTGAGACATTAATCTACTTGAACTAATAACACAATGATCGAGTAAGACGACCCACATCAATAGATTTTATAAGCTCCCAAAGCTTTCAAACCTAAAAGTGTTAAAGAACATGCCAAGGTGTACAAAATGTTTATCTAACGTTTGTAAACCAAGAGATGTTAATCCTATATGCAATGCACACATAAATAGACAACTCAGTAACACTACTACCTATAGTAATGATCACTTAAGAATGTCCAAAGACAAAAGAAAAAGCACAAAAGCATTCGTCTTTGTGTTGAGTGTTAGATATACCAAGGTATACATAGCTTGATTTTATTTGAAAATAGTTTTCGACCCATTTCAAAATTTAATTAAGTTCAACACTTTATAAATATATCAATTTACAAAGATATATCAACAAGAGATGTCCAACTTAATATAAAAGAGTAAAACACAAGTTCTACGACAAACTGACGCTCAATACTTTTGACAAAGTATGGAACTTAGAAAACAAACAAATTTTAAAGTTTGAATAAAGGTTTGGAAGCATTTTTTAGAAAGTAAATTCAATTACGTTCGAAACGATGGGTGGCACGACTTCTACGGACTTACGGTTGATTTAATAAGATTTTTCAAAGATTGCAAAAATCTGCGTCGGACTGACTGCGGTTCCTTATTGATAAGGAACCTCGAGGAACAGATAAAGAATCGCCGTCAGTAGGAAAAAATTGAGTTTTTGGCCAAAATCATTTGGAAACTTTTTGGAAGGACTTAGTACTCTAAAAAATCATTATAGACACATAGAACTCGGATTTTAGAGTTAATTATGACACAAAAAATTTTTATACTTCCAAACATGAAAAGATTTAATTCAAGCTATTATACAACGTTTATTTAACACCAAAACTTGTACGAATGAAACAACAAAACACATTTCATAAGTAATCACTCTTCATGAACAATTTGATACAAAGATCTCCTCTATTTTTAAAAATCGTTTTCATTTTTAAAACCATTTGTTTTAAAAAAGAGAGAAAAGATCGATCCAAGCTTTAAAGTACAGTATACTTCAAAAATTGAATAACCACGCTCTGATACCAATTGTAGAAACTAGAAGGAGGGGTTGTATAGTTTCTAGTTCATTTTCAAAACATTTCGCATAACCCACTGTGCGCGGTTCTTTAAACATGTACGCGGTTCGTTATCACTAAAGCACCGCATGTCCCTTTAAGGAACCGCCGACAGTGAACTAGGCTATTTATTACATGTTCAACTTTAACAATCCTTTGTATCAAATTCCCGATCAAGCTTGACTAGATATGAGATGTGTTTGATATTAAGATAAATACTACAAGTAAGAAAACACACAAACACATCAAATCAAGAGTACATCAAGCAATAGTCTAAACACTAAGCACACGTACTAAGCATAAGCTTTTCCGCAACTAATATGTTTAGACTAAGTGATGTACACTTGACCATAATCTAAACATGAAGCACACACGCACTAAGCCTTAACTTTTCCGCAACTTAGATGTTTAGTTTAGATTATGAGATGCACACAACACACAACAACATATAAATGCATCAATAAGAATAAAGACATAAATGTAAAGGAAAGTACCGACACGATGATTTATAGTGGTTCAGTCACGAAGCTCCTCTTCGCCCTACTCCACTCCTCGAGTACACCTTACTCGAGAGTTACTTCACTAGTCAACAAACTCCTTAAGGTGGAGAAACCATACACAACGTCGCATATCCAATTTCCTACTCTAAGCTAAAAGTCGAGTCCTAATCTTAGGTAGGACCAATCTACACACGTCGCCTATTCACCATTTTCCGACACAAGGCTAGATGTCGAGTCCTAATCTTAGGTAGGACCAATCTACACCCATCTATACAACTTCCAAATTGACACACCAATTTGGATCTACACAGCTACACAACTCTTCACAACTACCCAACTCTTCACAACTACACAACTACACCACTCTTCATAACTACACAACTACACCACTCTTCACAACTACACAACTACACAACTCTTTACCCTAGTTATGTTTTATGGCCCAACATAACAAACCTTGTGTTTTATGGCCTAAACACATAAACCATATAGATCTAAGCACACAACACTTAGATCTATGACTCTAACACTATATCAAAGTATTAATAAACTTGGATCTACACAACTAACACCTAATCCAAGGATATTCATCACTTGGATCTTCTACCCTTAAAAACACATCTAAGTGAACCCAACATTTGGATCTTCTACATATACATAGTAGGAAAACAATGACTTGGTCTAGAAGGAGAGATCTTCATCATGTTATGAACCCAACACTTCATGGTAATGAAAGTGTTCTTCTCTTTGCACTTGAGAGGATGAGGAGATTGAAGGAGAGAATCACATCTTAAACAAGATTAATCTAAACTAACTAATCAAGGGTTTAAAGATGTTTTTAAAGAAACTGTGCAAAAAGGGTTGAAAGAAAAGCTGGAAATGATCTACTATTTATAGAGCAACAATACAACGGCTATAAAGACCCGCGGTTCCTTAAATGCCCGACGGTTCCTTTAAGGAACTTCCGGCTTGGAGACTGTGCATTTTTGTCCTTTGGTGGGGAAATACCATTTATACCCTCAAAGGATATTCTTTTAGCATTTGGAATATGCCAAATTTAAATTAAAGAATATTCTTTGGAATATACCTTAGAGAATATTCTTTGGAATATTCCAAATTCAAATTTCCATTTTCTTTTTATTAAAACATTTTCTTAAAAATAAAGTTTATTAAAATCTTTTGTCACATTTGATTAAATGTGAGTTTTAAGAAAATATTAATCCTTGATCACTCAGTTAGGTTAATGACATGTTTATTCATACCTTGAGTGATTCATGCCAAATGTGATCTTGGAGGTAACGAGAGAAGTATACAAATATATTCTTGAGTGATTACGAGAACCTTAACATTTTACATAATATATTGCGAGTTATACGTTTGTCATCAACAAAACACAAAGAGATTATATCGACAAAACATCGTAATGTTTGCACTAACAATATGGATATCGTATTTAATTCGATCTACGAAGAATATTTCAGTGGATCAACTCATGTTGAGTCAAAAACATACAAAGCTGATGTTCTGAATACTACGGAACAAGTATCTATAAGCTCTAGAACAGATTCTTCACCAACGTCTATTAATGAAAAGACGATACAGACTAACGAAGTTTAGAGAAGTATCAAGTCTGTAGTCGATAAACCGTTCACGACAAGCAGCTTGAATTCAGTCACACAAGATGTGCATGCACTCAAATACAAGATATCGAAAGCAAAAGAACAATGCATGGCACATTTTATATCACTCCAATCACACCTTCATATTCTTTTAAATGACGATTTAAGAGGCACTCGCGTCGAACTTGGATTCAAACGGGTATTCATGTCCCTAATTGGTCAAGATTTTGACACATTTAAAAGCACAATGCTACTCAATGCAGATCACATTGAACAACAACTTGAAAACGATGAATTTCAAGTGGTTGAATCCATAGATGCCCTTTTGGTTATCGAAAATCAGTTTCAAAAATTCATTGATACAAAGATCTCTGTACACTATGATCGAGAATTCATAAAAAATAATTCTTTGAATATACTCAGTTAGGCGTTCAAGAATTAAAGGAGACATTTCTTCAACACATGAGTAATGTAAGGAAGTCCATTGCTGCAAGAACACGTCAAAAACTACAAGTTGAAAGAAAGGTGAATAAAAGACTGATGCAGAAGAACGAGAGCAATGCCGATGATGGTCAAATATTGGATACTTGTTTGATTGTCACAGAAAGCAGCGGGACAGAATCAGAAAAGCAACATACCAACAATGATGCGGCTATCAGACCCATTTATGATTAGAGCCAATGGCTGAGGCACAATTAACTGCTGTGTATGATGATCATCAACAAACTGAGCAATCTGAACCCATTTTTGACACAAACCTGTTGGAAAAGGTTTATAGTAATACCACACCTGATTCATCAGATATAAGTAATGATGGAGGAGACTGCCCAGGATGTTGATTCTAAGATTCATGAGCTCGAAACTATGTTAGCTCAAAAGACAAAAGATTTTGAGGATGCCAAACTCGATATTTCAAAGAAAAATGACAAATTTGAGGCTTATTTTGAAAAACTTGAAAAAGCAAACATTGTTCTTGAACAAAAACTGGATCGTAAGATTTAAGATTCTAATGCGGAAAAAGAACATTTTGTAAAACAAATAATTTGTTAGAATCAAAGTTGACTTCTCAATATCCAAGTCCTCCGCCTGCTTCATTAAGTGAAATATCTGTGCAACCTATCGACATTGTAGATAGTAACGACGCGAATGCTGATAACAACATATTTGATAATATGAACATTAAGTTAGAACAACGTGTCGCTCAATTACTTCTACAAAATAAACAATTAAAACATCAGATTCAGCAAAAGGTTTTTGTACTGACAGCGGTGAAAAATGAATTAAGGAAACTAAAAGGAAATAGTGTCGATACTAAGTTAGCAAAATAGTCAATCTTGGGGAAACCTCTTTCTCAACCATTAAGAAACCGCTCAATTTCTAGACAACCGAATGCGTTTAAATCTGAACGAACCAAAATGTCGAACCCGAGGTTTGCATCCCAAGTTGACGTGCGTAGCAATTTGTCAAAAACAATCACTCCACAATTTAGATCCTCCTTAAGAAACTCTGCCTATGCAAAACCCGATCACATGAATGCTTTAATCAACTCTATAAATAGCTCCAAGAACATGCCTATGCATAGTTCAAATGACACGAGTCATAAAAGCTATATAGAGGATGCTAAGATAAAGACACAAGCAAGAGATACGACCAAACCTAAACCTAGGAGCGTTATTCACACAACTAGGAATTCTAGACCCTTCTCAGATGTGCTCAAATCCGCCAACCCTCGGGAACACTAGATCCTTCTCAGATGCTAAGCACTTTGTTTGCACGAACTATAACAAATTCGTGTTTAATTCCATTCATGATGATTGCATCACAAAAGTCCTGAACAAGTTGAACCAAAAAGCTAGAGCATCTCAAAGACGGAACCATACAAGAAATTGATTTTCTCCAATTAAGTCTTCCGCTGTGCATGAGAAAACTATGTTTCCTAGACCTTGTCTTAAGTGGATACCAACGGGTAGAATCTTCAAAACAATTGGTGTTTGATGGGTTCCTACTAGAAAAATATTTCCCTCTAGCACGACAAAGGTTCACTGTGAACCCCCACATGGTTCTTACAAAGATATCACTAACCAATATGCTAGCATACAAACTACTCATGAAAGTGCAGGTACTAAAGTCAAGGCTCAACAAGCACCCAAAGCTCCAATATTTGAATACCGTTTAACAAAATACACACTCTAAGTTTGGTTACTGAAGAAGCAGATATCTGAGAAACAAGTGTCTCAGTGGTTTCACAACTAAGCTTGAAATGATTTACAATTACCTCAGATTGTGACTCGTACTTCAAAGAAAGGAAAGTTGATCATGATTGATATCTTATCCTCAACAATGGGAAAATTAAATTTCTTGGTTATGAGCTTTCAAAACAAATATTCAAAATTTTTAAGCTCATGTAAACGACTTACAGTTAACCGTCAGACTGTAACACGAACCTCAAATAAAGGAAAGTGTACCTTTAAATATAAATTATCCTAACAACGGGTAGAGCAATCTATCACGGGTTGAGCTTGTCACAAAACATTCCAAATTTTGAGCTCAACACAATGGCTTGTAATCACTTTCAGATTGCAACCCGGGTTGATATTCACGGGGGAGTGTACGATTTAGTGCGCTTACCCTCAGCAAAAGAAGATAAATCTTCTTACACTTGAGTGGATTCGTCAAGACATTCATAGTCTATGAACTCAAGTTTATGCTTTTGAAAAGAAATTTCTTCAAAAATTTAGAATGTTGTTATTTTTCAAAAAGCGTTGAACACAATTTTTTTCAAGATTTTTTCAATGATTATTCAAAATCTTTCAAAAATTATGTGTTCAACAACTCCTATCCTCAATAAGAGAAATATGGATCACATCCTCACAATGATAATTCAGTTGGATCAATTTTTGAGGGGGAGCGTTCTAAAGAATTTCATGCTTATAAGACACATTCTTCTCCTAAAGATTTTCAAGACTATTTTCCGCGATATATTTTAATCAAATTTGGTATCTCTAATATCAAAAGACTTATATATTAGAGATATGGGAGAAAATGTGATTAAAATGTGATCTGAATATATGAAACGAACATATAAGACTCGAGCACTTTAACTCTTACCCACATGTGCGAAACACTTTCGATTATCGATGCACATGTGAAGGGGGAGCTTTTTTGAAACGACAAAACTATCAATGTGTTAAAATGTTTTTCAAACACTTTTATAGACTTTCAAGTGGTTTTATAGTTACGATCTCATACCCACAACATCTTTAATTCACGACGTTATTGGTTTCAAAAGGGTGGTTAGGCATAAGTCCTATGATCCAACCAGGACGGGATGGATCTTCCCAGGGATAATCCAATATATTGTTAGAAGTCCTTAGGAAAGATGGAGTGGAATATGAACGTAGCTGAATGCCGACTAAGTACTTAAGCTAGCACTGGAAAAATCACAACAAGGTGCTAGTGATGATGTCTTGGTAAGCATTGAAGGGGTTGAAGAATGAAAAAATAAATGTAAGGATAAAGGGTGTAAAGAAATTAGCCCTCCATACAACTTAGGCAAAAACCGAGTCAACACATCATGAAGACAACACATCATGAACCCAGTGATGTAATGCACAACCCTTCCCAAGTTGACTCAGGCTTCTCTCAAAAGAAGTTTTTTTTATTGTCATGGAGATCAACACGACTTCTATTGACTTTATCACTCCGAGATAGTTGATATTGAATAGGTGGCATCTGCTCCAGCCTCCGACCACTAAAAGTGCACAAATCGAGTCTAGAGCCTAGAGATCAATCAAATCTCGTTAGGATACACGAAATGACGAAGAAGAGAGTCATATGCCATATCCTTGCGATATTGCTAGAACACTCAGAATGATACTACCCAATATTTACAATGATGAGTGGAAACCCTTCCAATGTTAACATCAAACAACACTGCGGTAGGTCATGTGTAAGATTCTTTATGAATTGAATATGTGTAAACTGAAAAGCAACAATGGTTTGATTCTTAACTTATTCAAACTCGTTACACGTTTCTACGCAATATATTTATGGTCTTGCCAGAACATTCAGAGTGATATTCATTAATATTCACAGTGACGAATGGAATTCCTTCTAGCGTCAACCTCAAACAGCGCTACGGTAGGTAACTTGCGAGATTCTTTATGAATCAAGATTGTGTCAACAGGAAAGCAACAATGGTAAGATTCTCCATGAATCAAACTTGTTCTAGGAATTTAAATTGACGACTTTAATCAAGCGGATATTCATCCAATTGATATACTCTTTATGTTCGTAGTCTTGCTTTGAGACGGTCGAGTAAAGAGAATGGTTAGTACAACCACGAAACCCTATCAAGGAGGTTCTTAATTGAAACTACCTATCACGAGTACAGTATTTAATATTGTCTAACGGTCGTCACCGATCGGAGGTAAAACGCTTCCGATTTAGGACAAATGTCAAAGCCATTCAGTCCGTGTCTATGTTTTGTCTCGAGAAGGTGGCGTTACAGTATACTCAGCAAAGTCGAAGATTAAAAATCACATACTCATGCCCAAAGACATATTCAACAATCAAGAAAGCGAAAGTCTTTTGAAACTCTGATGTTTAGAATCTTCCTTAACAATTAAAGTAGAGGAATGACCTCTCTTCAAAGGAGACTATTAGCAAGCTTTCAAGATGATGTATAGTGTGAGAATGTGGAATAAGACACAAGATCGCAAGATGGCAAAGACAAGTCAAGGATGGTGACCAACAAGAATGAAGCAGTGATTTTGAAGATCTCAATACTAAAGATTAATTATCTACATAAATACTCGCATGTCGTAGAGGAATGAGCTCTCAGTGAGTGAGGTGTTAGTCTCAAAATATTCTATCATCAAGAATGATTCGGTCACAGATTTGAAGATCTCAAGATTAAAGACAAAGTCGAAAGACAACGACAAAGGCTCAAAGATCACAACATGAAGGAACAAGACTACTATTACAAGTTCAAGACTCATTTATAGCGAGATTAGTAATCTATATAAATATCCACATGTCGAAGAGGAGTGACCTCTCATTGGGGGAGATTGTTAGCCTCAAAATATTAAGTCAAACAAGAATGATCGGTCATAGGATTATTATGTACCGTTTATTAGAACATTGTAATAGGTAGTAAGTTAGTTGTATCAATACGGGCTTGATGGCTAGCTTAAAAGGCCTCTTTCAAGGTACTAAGCATTTTAATAAGTGTGAAAACACTTATCTTTTTACCACTTATTTCCAATAATAACAAGACCAAAACGTGTGATTTATGTCGTAAAAGTCGGAATTATGCGTGGTTTGTGTTTTTATTGTGTTTTAGGACCAAAAGATGAAAAAGGAAGAAAACACGGGCTTTCACGGGCTTTTATCGAAGAAAACGGGAAAAGACGGAGTCAAAAGATCAAGAGTGCAAAAAGAACGGAAGTCCAAGGCCTATTCTGAAGATTTATCGAAGAAAAAGTCTAAAGACGGAAGTTTAGTGAAGTCGAAGAACTCAAGTCTAAATTAAAGAACAAAATTAACAAGACAAGTTCAAATCCCGAGACGACGTCGAGAAAAGACAAAGAATTAAATCGAGTCGAGAAGACGTAAAGAAAGAAAGAAGAGGCAACACATGCACTCCTTCCATTTTTCCCTATAAATACCCTCCTAATACACATTAGGAGAGTAGTTAGTCTTTAGTTTTAGTTTTCATTTTTTCACTTTTCTTTCTAGTTTTAGAGAGAGAAAGTTCTCCACTTTCTATCACTAAGTTTTCATCTTTTCTTCCTTTTAATCTTTCAAGATTAAACCTTTTGTATTGTTGATTTCATTAATCAAGTTCTAGTTAAGCTTTTAATCTTTCATCTCTTTCTACCTTTCTTGATTTTAGTTAACTTTTGGTGCGTAATACATTAAATCCGTGTTGATCTTGATGTTTTTGTGCTTAAAAAGTTAATCTTTTTCTTCCTACATAAGTTGTCATTCGATTAAGCTTTAAGATTCTTGTGCTTATTGGCTTATTCGCTTCTTTTAGCTTATTTACTTTTAAAAGTTTTCTTAAAAAGTTCATCTTTTTATTGTTTGATTTAAAAGTTTGCTTATTTTAAGTTAGTAAAAGTAGTTATTAGTGCTTATTTAATCCGTTTCATATTAGATTCGTTCTAGTTTTGGTGATTAGCTTATCATTATAGCTTATTACCTAGCTTATTCTCGAACCCCATATAAATCGGAAAGGTTAAACCCCTTTCCGATCAAGCATTCCGACCAGCACCCTTTTTCCGATCACCAAATCGGAAAAGGGTTTAGTATATTCCGATTTGGCAACCTCTGTATTCCGATCACCTTGGATCGGAATAGGGTTTCATATTCCGACTGTGGCCTTGTTAGTTTTTCCGATTGGCATTGTTTTGTTGAACATTCTGATTTGACTCATGACTAATACATTCCGATTGCATTAGTTGGCAGCATTCTGAACTGGAACCTTTTGTTAGCATTCCGATTGAATGTTTTTTATAAACATTCCGATTTGACCCTTGTTTGCATATTCCGATTAGAGCTGTTTGTCCCATTATTCCGATTGGCTTTCTTTTCAAACATTCCGATTGAAGTATTCCGACGAGTCTTGTTTGCTTATTCCGATTAGAGCTTTTTCCAAGTATATTCTGATTAGGGTTTCGATTAGTTTCGTGTTTCTACTAAGTTTTCAAGTGTTAGATTTATTAAGTGTTTAAGTATTTTTCTAATTTTGTCCTTAAGTTTTCATTCATTTATTTTTAACTCGTTATTTTTAGTTTAATCTTTAAACTTCTATTTTACTCAATGACATTTACATTTATTTGCTATTAGTTTAAAATAGATAATCAACCAAACCATTTTCATTTCCACCAAGAACAATTGAGTCGCACTTTCTACCAATAGTCAATTCGAAAAGATTCGGAACTACGAACTTTCATACTTGGTGTAAAAGCCGAGTATTAAATGGCGCCGCTGCCGGCTCTTTTTGTTAAGATTAAAGGTTTTTAGTGAGAGACGCATTGGATTTTGGGATCCGTTCATCTTTGAACGTTATTTTCCTTGCTTTCAAATTTTAAAAAAAAAAACCTAAAAAAATATAAAATCTTCAAAAATACAAAAAATTAAAAACCATAAAAACCAAAAATATTTCCTTTCTATTTTTCGAATCCTTTTGTAGGTGTGCATGCGTACTCGTGCTCGTAAGAAGAGAGTAGCTCAAGCCGAAGTCATTACTCAACCAATTGTCACCATGGACAATCAACCAATGATCGAGCTTTTGCAATCGCACGTAGAAGGCAACACCGATGCAACTGTCATCCCTGAGATTGGAGCCAATAACTTTGAACTCAAATCTGGCTTTATACAAATGGTCTCTGCTCAACCCTTCTTGGGACGCTCACTTGATGATCCTCATGACCACATTAAAAGGTTTCTTCAACTTACCAATACGGTTAAGTACAATGGGGTATCACAAGAAGTGATTCGATTGCAACTTTTTCCTTTCTCCTTAGAGGGACAAGCCCGTAATTGGCTTGATAAGGAACCGCCACAAAGTATTCTTACGTGGACGGATTTAGAGACCAAGTTTATCAACTACTTTTTCCCACCCTCACGTACTACCGCTTTGCGGAATGAAATTATTACCTTTGAACAAAAGTACGGTGAGTCTTTTAGTGAGTATTGGGACCGTTTTAAGGAACTTTTAAGAAAGTGTCCACAACATGGTTTAACAAAAGTACATCAAATCAATACTTTTTACAATGGTTTAAGCATGAACGACCAAGATTCACTAAACAGTGCTTCAGGGGGTAATATTTTGGTTAAGTCTTCTAATGCTGCTTGGGATATTATTGAGAACAAATCTAGAGTACAAACCAAGAATTTTAAACTAATGTAGCAAGTGCTAGTACTAGTGATGTCGATAAAAGAATTGATAAGCTTACTTCGCTTGTGGAATCGCTTGCTTTACAAACTGCCAACAACGCCAAATAATTCAATGCCCAAGCTAATGTTTTGAGCCAATCATGTGATATATGCGGGGGATCTCACTCATACACCGATTGTCCTTCGACTCACGACAATCCGGAAAATGTGTATGCCGCGAACGGTACCTATGCTACAGGAGGCTATCAAGCACGTCCTCAAGGTGACCGCAACTTGCTCAGCTATCGCTCAAACAACTTTGTTTCACCACCTGGTTTCCCCCCACAAAACCCAAACAACCTCAATCGCAACAATCAAAACCAACCACGTGCTCCAACTCCATATCCAAACCAAAGAAACCCATATCCACCTCAAAGAAACAACCAAGTTTACCAACAACCTGCTTATCAACCACCCGCCTACCATGCTCCTCCTCTCAACCAACCAACAGCCTTACACCAAGATGTTGAAACCTACATGAGGACTAATGATGTGATCGTGCAAAATCTTCAGCGGGAAATGGCCAACATGAAAGCAGATATGGTTAAGCAAGGGAATGATCTTTGGGCTGATATGTGAAACACTTTGGCAAGTCAAACGAATGACTTGAGGAATACGATGGCTAGTTTTTTCCCTAGTAATCAAGCCTCTGGATCAGGTTCTCTTCCGAGTAACACCGTTGCTAATCCAAGAGGGGAGATGAAAGCAATCACCACTCGCAGTGGAAAAGGTTTAAAGGAACCCGAGCTTCCTACACCTACACCGGTGATTGTGACAAAGGAAAACGAGTCTCCTTCTCCGAATCCTCCATCTTCTATTCCTCCAACTTCTACTTCTCCAATTCCACCACCTTCTACTTCTACCCATCCTCCACCCAAGGATGTGAGTGAGAATTCTATCCCAAAGCCTTCATCTCAACCCAATATACCTTATCCTTCGAGGTTGAGGAAAGAGAAATTGAAGAACAAGGATGATATTCAAGTTTCGAATTTCCTTAAAATGTTCAAACAACTGAATTTCAATATCTCCTTTGTTGAGGCTCTCGCTCATATGCCAAAATACGCTAAAATGTTTAAAGATATTCTCAGTGATAAGGAGAAACTTCTCGATATTGCTCAGACCCAACTTAATGAGAACTGCTCCGCAGTGCTCTTAAGGAAATTGCCCACCAAACTTGGTGATCCGGGTCGCTTCTTGATTCCTTGCAACTTCCCGGGAGTAGAGAATTGCATGGCCTTAGCCGATCTAGGTGCCAGTATTAACTTAATGCCATTAAGTGTTTGGAAGCAATTATCTCTCCCCGAGCTAGTCCCCACACGAATGACTTTGGAATTAGCCAACCGTACGGTTGCTTATCCAGTGGGGATAGCCGAAGACGTCTTCGTTGGTGTTGACAAATTCACCTTCCCGGCGGATTTTGTAGTCGTTGACTACGAGATGGACCCCCGTGTTCCATTAATCGTTGGACGTCCATTCTTGAGGACCGGTCGCACTCTCGTCGATGTAGCCGCTGGCGAATTAATCATGAGAGTTGGTGACGATAAAATCGTCTTCAACATGGGTAAACTTTTTAAGCAGCCTTCGGAAAACGAGAGTGTTAATTTCATTGATGTTCTTGATGAGGCTTGTGAAGAACATTTCAAAGACGCTTGTAAAAGTGGTTCCTCTTCTCTACCCAATGTTGAGACCGTTGCCTCAATTGCTCCGTCATTGACTCCTTTTGGAGAAAGTGACTTAGATGATTTTGAAGCTAGCTTGGGTCCTCTTGATCTTAAGTATGATGGTGCTCCCACCGATTGGGATGAAGACATTCGTACCATTGAGAAACTTCTCAATGAGGACCAAACTTCTCCACCATCTCCTAAGGATATCTCTACTGATGATCCGAAGTTGACTACGCCGTCCATCAAAAATCCTCCGGATTTAGAGCTTAAGGATCTTCCGTCTCATCTCGAGTACGTTTTCCTTGAAGACAACAAGACGTTACCGGTCATCATCGCTAAGGACTTGAAAGAAGAAGAAAAATCCCGACTTATCGCCGTGTTGAAGAATCACAAGAGAGCTATTGCTTGGAAGATCTCCGATATTCGTGGAATTGATCCTCACTTCTGCACACACAAAATTCTCATGGAGGACGACTTTAAACCCACTATTCAAAGCCAACGAAGGGTGAATCCTAAGATCCATGACGTAATCAAAAAAGAGGTTATCAAACTTCTTGATGCGGGAATGATCTATCCTATCTCGGATTCACCGTGGGTTAGTCTCGTCCATTGTGTACCTAAGAAAGGCGGAATCACCGTTGTTCCCAATAAAAACAACGAGTTGATTCCTACTCGTCTCGTTACAGGGTGGAGAGTTTGTATAGACTACCGCAAACTCAATGATGCTACGAGAAAGGATCATTTTCCCCTTCCTTTCATGGGCCAAATGCTTGAACGTCTAGCGGGTAATGACTATTACTGCTTTTTAGACGGTTTCTCTGGGTATTTTCAAATCCATCGATCCCAAAGACCAAGAGAAAACCACATTCACTTGTCCTTACGGAACATTTGCCTACAAAAGAATGCCTTTCGGCTTATGCAATGCTCCTGGGACGTTCCAAAGGTGTATGATGGCTATCTTCCATGACATGGTTGAAGAAACTATGGAAGTCTTCATGGATGATTTCTCGGTTTATGGTGATTCTTTCTCTGCTTGCCTTGCCAATTTAGAACGTATGCTTAAGCGGTGTGAAGACACTCGCCTTGTTCTAAATTGGGAAAAATGCCATTTCATGGTAAAAGAGGGCATCGTGCTAGGACACAAAATCTCCAAAGCCGGTCTTGAAGTGGACCGTGCTAAAGTCGATGTTACCGCTAAATTGCCTCCACCTTCAACCGTGAAGGGTGTGAGAAGTTTCCTCGGTCATGCGGGCTTCTACCGTCGTTTCATTAAGGATTTTTCTAAAATCGCTCGCCCGATGACCCACCTCTTGGAAAAAGATACTCCTTTCATCTTTTCCAAAGAGTGTCTTGAATCCTTCAATCTTCTTAAGGATAAGCTAACTAAGGCACCGGTCTTGGTTACCCCTAATTGGGAGCTACCTTTTGAGTTGATGTATGATGCTAGCGACTTTGCTATTGGAGCGGTTTTGGGCCAAAGAGTGAACAAACACTTCCAACCGATCCACTATGCTAGCAAGACAATGACGGGGGCTCAATTGCATTATACGACAACCGAAAAAGAGCTTTTAGCTGTTGTCTATGCTTTTGAAAAATTTCGCCCCTATCTTGTCCTTTCTACCACCATCGTGTATACCGATCATTCCGCGTTGAAGTACTTAATGACTAAGCAAGATGCTAAGCCAAGACTTCTTCGTTGGGTTTTGCTCCTTCAAGAATTCAACATTGAAATTCGTGACAAGAAGGGAGCAGAAAACCTGGACGCGGATCATCGCAGTAGACTTGAGGATCCTTATCAAGGGGATCATCCGAACAAAGAGATCAATGACTCTTTTCCCCTTGAGGCCTTAATGTCTATCAATTCTAATCTCGATGACACCCCGTGGTTTGCAGACATTGCAAACTACTTAGCAGGTGGGATTCTCAAGGAAGGGGTCACGTCCCAACAAAAGAAAAAGTTCTTTAAAGATATTGAACATTATTTCTGGGACGACCCTTACCTTTTCAAACAATGTGCGGATCTGATTATTCGTCGATGTGTTGATGGGCCGGCAGCGGTACAAATCCTTGACGCTTGCCATAAAGGACCCACCGGTGGTCACTTTCGTCCCAATTACACCGTGAAGAAAGTATTCGACTCTGGATTCTATTGGCCCACCATTTATCGTGACGCTCACGATATGGTTAAACATTGTGATGCTTGCCAAAGACAAGGCAAGATCACACATAAAGATGAGATGCCTCAAAATTTCATACAAGAATGTGAAATCTTTGATGTATGGGGCATCGACTTTATGGGGCCATTTCCATCATCCAAAGGGAACAAGTACATCCTCGTAGCCGTTGACTACGTTTCTAAATGGGTGGAAGCTAAGGCTCTCCCTACAAACGATGCGAGGGTGGTTGTGAACTTTTTAAAGCAGCTCTTTTCTCGATTCGGCGTTCCTCGTGCTATCATCAGTGACCGCGGGACTCATTTTTGCAATGATCAATTTGCAAGAGTCATGGCTAAGTATGGTGTTAATCATCGTCTTTCCACCTCCTATCATCCCCAAACCAACGGTCAAGCCGATATTTCCAACCGTGGACTGAAGAGAATTCTGGAGCGTACTGTGGGAGAGCATCGCGCCGCGTGGGCCAATAAGTTAGATGATGCTCTGTGGGCTTTCCGTACTGCTTATAAGATCCCGATCGGTTGTACACCTTATCGTCTTGTGTACGGGAAAGCATGCCACCTCCCTATCGAGCTGGAACACAAGGCGTACTGGGCCTTGAAGTGGGCTAACTTCGACATCAACAAAGCCGGTGATCATCGCAAGATTCAACTCAACGAGCTAAATGAACTGAGGAATGAAGCTTATGAGAGCTCGCTGATCTACAAGGAGAAGACCAAGATCATTCATGACGCAAGGATTAAGAACCGAGAGTTCCACGTTGGTGATCAAGTCTTACTTTTTAACTCTCGGTTGAAGATCTTCTCTGGAAAGTTGAAGAGCCGCTGGTCTGGTCCATTCACCGTCGCCAAAGTCTTTTCTTATGGGACCATTGAGCTTTCTTAGCCAAATGGGCCAAATTTCAAGGTGAATGGCCAGCGTTTGAAGCTGTACTTTGGTGAGGACATCTCTCATGAGATGATTCCATCCCTCACCACGTTTCCCATGAACTAAATTTGGGTCGAGTCAGGCTCGTGACTCGGTGAACAAAAACAAGTGCTTCTCGGGAGGCAACCCGTGATCTATCCTTTACTGCTTTCATAATAAGTGTAGGGGGAGCCCCGTATGTGTTTGTTGTCTTGTTTCTTATTCTGTGCATGGATTAAGGCTTCAAAGAGCATCTTGATGACTTTTGTCGAACCGTGATACCGTGTTCCCATCTTCCCGGTTCTATCCTAAACTCTCGTGATTCAATATTTCATATTTTATATGTTCACATTGAATTCACTTTAGTTGTCCTTTCCTTAGAAAGATTTAAACAAAGTGCACAATGTCCTAAGTGTAGGGGAGTTTACTCCCACATGCTTAAACATTGAGGACAATGTTTATATCAAGTGTAGGGGGGACTTCTATCGAAGTAAGTGGTCTTTTCCTTGCATTTGTCCTCATTTTAACCGGAAAATTTGATTTTTCGACATTTTTCAAAAAATTTTAATCTATTTTGGCCTAGTTGTATAGTTGTAGTTTCCTTTGTTATGGTTATTTTCGTTCCTTGTTTAAATAAAGTGGTTTTAAATTTTTCAAAGTCGTTAATATTTTGACTCAACCCGAGTTTAATTATCTAAGTTTACTCTAGCTAGTATCCTTAATGTGTTTAAGTCAAGTTTTGCTAGGCTTTTATATAGGGAGCTATAAAACGCGAAAGTCTTAACTCTCACGGGTTAAGAACAAGAACTTTTCGCAAGTTCCTATAATTGATCCTAGAGAGTCGTTTATCAAGGGAACTTTAAAATGCGATTTCTAAACTTGAAAAAGTCTAAGAATTTGCAAGATCCTATAGATGACTCGAAAACCCAAAACTTTAATTTAATAGGCTAAACATCCACGAGTCTCATTCCTTGAGATTTTAAACTGTGGAGAACGAGAGATGATAGAGTCAGTTATAAGTTTGGTATTCTTTCGTGAGTTTATGTGAGTTAATTATGAGCCTATTCTCCCATCGCTTGTTAATAAATTTATCTGCAAAAAATAAGGTTGTACGATTTAAAAGGTTACTTAGCTTCTAGCCCAAGATCGTTTAAAAGTTGCTCGGTATGGATTAGAGTTCATAGCCAAGGCATAACTTATTGAAGCGGGATGCGAAGATTGGAGAGTCCGAAAAGGCCCTAACAAGTCATGAGGGCTACATTTTGTTGCTAAAGATCCAAAAGTGATGTGAAGAATCATTTATCGAAAATCAATATGAAGGATCGAGACACACGACGAAAAGCAAATACTCCCCAAAAGATCATGGAGAAGTCTATCCAAAAAGGCCCTAACAAGGTATGAGGATAAATAGATCCAAGTCCTAAAAGGAGGTGGATCGTTGTATATCAAAGTCCAAAATAAAGATTGGAGAAAAATGAAGAAGTCATGGTCCAAAGATGAAGAATCTCTCAAAACTTCAAGTGAAGAAATTCCTATTATGAAGAGAAGACCATAATTTCAAGAACGTCTCTCAAAGATTTGAAGTTTGAAGTCGCTGCCAAATATCGGTCCGAGAAAGGTCTCAAATCGTGAAGCGAGTTATGCCAAGATATGAACTTTATGAGGTCCCGAGAAGCAGTTTTAAAAGATTTTGTCCTTTAGCTAACTATTGATTAAATCGTGCACTTTATTTTTGGCCTAAATAACTATCGAAATAAGTCAAACAATGCATCCTCGTGATCATTCAAGACAAAGATAAAATATAAGAGATACACCTAGGAATAAGGGAGTCTAAGTGAATAATTGTCCCACATGAATTCGTGTTAGTTTGCTAACTTATAATAACAATGATCTCGTTTTTAAGCTTTGTATGGGGAACGTGAAACTTGAGGATGATAAACATTCATGGCTGCCAAAACCCAATGTAAGTCTTTAATTTCTTTACTTGTTTTTATCTTCTTATGTTTAGCATTTAATAAAGGCCAAGGTGGGTTATTCATGATGGAAAATGTAAACCGTGCTTTAAAATTAATGCATTGCATGAGGGCATTGCAATGGTCAAGTGTAGGGGATTTAATAAGTGTGAAAACACTTATCCTTTTACCACTTATTTCCAATAATAACAAGACCAAAACGTGTGATTTATGTCGTAAAAGTCGGAATTATGCGTGGTTTGTGTTTTTATTGTGTTTTAGGACCAAAAGATGAAAAAGGAAGAAAACATGGGCTTTCACGGGCTTTTATCGAAGAAAACGGGAAAAGACAAAGTCAAAAGATCAAGAGTGCAAAAAGAACGGAAGTCCAAGGCCTATTTTGAAGATTTATCGAAGAAAAATTCTAAAGACGGAAGTTTAGTGAAGTCGAAGAACTCAAGTCTAAATTAAAGAAGAAAATTAACAAGACAAGTTCAAATCCCGAGACGACGTCGAGAAAAGACAAAGAATTAAATCGAGTCGAGAAGACGTAAAGAAAGAAAGAAGAGGCAACACATGCACTCCTTCCATTTTTTCCCTATAAATACCCTCCTAATACACATTAGGAGAGTAGTTAGTCTTTAGTTTTAGTTTTCATTTTTTTCACTTTTCTTTCTAGTTTTAGAGAGAGAAAGTTCTCCACTTCCTCTCACTAAGTTTTCATCTTTTCTTTCTTTTAATCTTTCAAGATTAAACCTTTTGTATTGTTGATTTCATTAATCAAGTTCTAGTTAAGCTTTTAATCTTTCATCTCTTTCTACCTTTCTTGATTTTAGTTAACTTTTGGTGCGTAATACATTAAATCCGTGTTGATATTGATGTTTTTGTGCTTAAAAATTTAATCTTTTTGTTCCTACATAAGCTTTCATTCGATTAAGCTTAAAGATTCTTGTGCTTATTGGCTTATTCGCTTCTTTTAGCTTATTTACTTTTAAAAGTTTTCTTAAAAAGTTCATCTTTTTATTGTTTGATTTAAAATTTTGCTTATTTTAAGTTAGTAAAAGTAGTTATTAGTGCTTATTTAATCTGTTTCATATTAGATTCGTTCTAGTTTTGGTGATTAGCTTATCATTATAGCTTATTACCTAACTTTTTCTCGAATCCCATATAAATCGGAAAGGGTAAACCCCTTTCCGATCAAGCATTCCGACCAGCACGCTTTTTTCGATCACCAAATCGAAAAAGGGTTTAGTATATTCCGATTTGGCAACCTCTGCATTCCGATCACCTTGGATCGGAATAGGGTTTCATATTACGACTGTGGCCTTGTTAGTTTTTCCGATTGGCATTGTTTTGTTAAACATTCCGATTTGACTCATGACTAATACATTCTGATTGCATTAGTTGGCAGCATTCCGAACTGGAACCTTATGTTAGCATTCCGATTGAATGTTTTTTCTAAACATTCCGATTTGACCCTTGTTTGCATATTCCGATTAGAGCTGTTTGTCCCATTATTCCGATTGGCTTTCTTTTCAAACATTCCGATTGAAGTATTCCGACGAGTCTTGTTTGCTTATTCCGATTAGAGCTTTTTCCAAGTATATTCTGATTAGGGTTTCGATTAGTTTCGTGTTTCTACTAAGTTTTCAAGTGTTAGATTTATTAAGTGTTTAAGTATTTTTCTAATTTTGTCCTTAAGTTTTCATTCATTTATTTTTAACTCGTTATTTTTAGTTTAATCTTTAAACTTCTATTTTACTCAACGACATTCACATTTATTTGCTATTAGTTTAAAATAGATAATCAACCAAACCATTTTCATTTCCACCAAGAACAATTGAGTCGCACTTTCTACCAATAGTCAATTCGAAAAGATTCGGAACTACGAACTTTCATACTTGGTGTAAAAGACGAGTATTACATTTATATAAGCCCGACCCAACCTATATAGCCCATGAAAGACCGCATGTGGGTGGACTATATAAACTCCCCTCCTAGCATGTTAGGAGGCTTGGTTGTTCATTTTTCTCATTGTAAAACCCGCATGCTTTTACCATGAACAGTACACTTATGAACGTACGTACAGGATTAAAACTTTCCTTATATAATATGAATACGTTTCACGAATATTAATTACAAGAATTATGTACGTGTTATTACACGATAATTGTTAACTAAGATGAATTAATCACGAACATATAATCACGAACATCTAACATGATTATCGCGTATATTAAATAGACGCGACGATTAATTACGTATATTAATTTCGTACGGTAAATAATTACGTATGTTATGATTATTATTAATCTACGACATGAATCGACGTATAATAATTAAAACCGCAAGATAGTAAATCACGTTATTAAATCACGAACTAAATATTTTACGTAGTCATTTAAACACAACAAGTATTACGTAAATTAATATTACGTATAGCATGTGAAATTACTACAAAGATAATTCACGACATAAAATACACGAACCGAATACGTATTTAATTAAACGCGTATTATTAAAGAAATGTGTTACGTTTTGGTTGTTGGGCCGTTTAGACAAAGAGACAAGAAGTAAGACTTGGGCTCAAGGCCCAAGTTTGTAGGTTCGGCTTAAAAGGAAACAAACACACGCCTGTATCTTTAATTTGTAAAAACTGTAAAATACAGAAAACCCTAAAAACATGGTGGCCGCCGTCCTTTTTCTTTCTTTTGGTGTCCTCTCCCTGTCGACGGTATAAACAACAAGAACAGGAACAACAGTCGTGGGTTTCAGATTCAAGGAATCAAGATGGTTCATGCTTTGTTATTCCTAAAACCCTAAATCACATGTAATTAACCGTAATCTTGTTTTTATTTTATTTTCTTGTGTTGATTAATCAAGAATCCGAGTAATAAGAATTAATAACATGTTAATAACGAGTTAAAGAATTAAGGGGGGGTATAGTTTGGTGTCGTTGTGTTCAATTGGCACACAAACCGAGACAATTCATGGTCTCGGTGGTAAAAACCAGTCACCAGCCGCAACCCTAATTGGGTGTTGGCTGGGTTTCGTTAAGACAGGGGCATCGGCAGCCCAACAGGGGAAACCACTAGCTGCGGCCAGTGGTGGGTTTGGTCTGTTAGTGGGAACCCCAAAAGGGGTGTGTTTGTGCAGGCAGTGGGAACCGAGACCTTGTTGGTCTCGGTGGGAATCTATGTCAAGCAGGGGGGAAAAGACCACTGCCAATGGGATTTCAGGCCAGGCAGTGGCAGCAGCAGAAACACAAAGGGGTGTTTGGCTGGGGGGTTTTTGTCAGGGTGTTTGGTTTTTGATTTAAGACATCGTAAGGGACTGTTTGGCTATGGGTTTAATAAATAGGTTAAGGGGCTGTTTGGTTTGGCTTACATGTAAACACAACAAGGGTTTCACGGGTTTTCATGGGTTCGGGTTACGACACATTTTCATAAAATAAAACACGGGTACGGGTTATTATTTTTACAAGCTTAATTAGCTTTACATGTATATTAATTTACAAGTTAATTAAATTAATTTAACATGACATGTAACTAATTTAATTAAAACATGGACTTAGGTTTATTATTATTTATTAATAATACATGATTTTAACCTAAGTATTTTATTATTTAATTTAGACTCGTAATTAATTAATTATTAAACATGACTTACAATTAATTAATTATCATGACTTAGGTTATATTAATAGTAATATTAATACATGTTTTAACCTAAGTATTTTATACACTTAATTTAATTAAATCATGTTATATTTAATTAAATTCTATAACCTATAGTTTATGTAAATTACATGTATTAATTAATAAACTATATTACTAATCACATGACTTAGCATATTTAATCAATAAAACTAAGCTTATATTATTTGGATTATTAATCCAACTTACTTTTAAATATGGAAACTTTCTATTTTTAAAAACTTATTTATTTTAAGCAGTTAATCTATTTATGGAAACTTTCTATTTTTAGAAACTTATTTATTTTAAGCAGTTAATCTATTTTTGGAAACTTTCTGTTTTAGGAAACCTGCTATTTTTAGAACGTTACTTATTATTACACAACAAGTATAATAATACAAGAAATACAAGTAATACTTAATCAGAATAGACAGAATACATGATAAACGCAGTATAAAGCTAAAATCAGTAAAACATGACATGAACATATAAAACAAGCTAAGACATGATATAAAATCAGTTACGTACTCGGTAATCAGAATACTTATACACGTATATTATCTATGTAGCAGTAGTGAGATCGAAGTAGGACTCTCTTCCGTTCGTCTTCTTCGTTCACTGGACACAAGGTACGGATTCTCCGTCCTTTCAGTATGGACATTCTTCCTTTGTAGGATTCCCCGTATGCAACCAACTGTTTTCCCAGTATATGTTTTATATGTTTTGATTGCTTATGTTTAATTAGATACCTAAAGCCATATACATGCATGACCAGTTTCACCTAGTTATGGAGGTACCATAACCATAGCACTGGAGGCACCAGTGTTATGACTCCACCACGACGGAGTGATAGCTCGTGGCGTCCCTTCAGCTTTTGGCCATATCATTATTATTATCATGTGGGGCGTATGGGTGCATCCTAGTTTACATGTTTTCAGCAGATTATTCAGGTGAATGTGGTGTGTGCCTTGCATCCTTCACAAGGAGCTGATCCCTCCTACCCAAGCAGTATATTAAATTACAGGCAGCCCCTCTAATTTGCATGACGAGGTCACCCCTCCAAGTATTTATGCACGTTGATATTTCATGACATATATTGGCTAATGGTAAACATGTTAAACAGTTTTTATAAGATAAACATAAGGATTTTCAAACTATAAAACCAGTTTTACTAAGTTATACCAGGTTTTCCAGGACTTATACATTTCCGTTGCTATTAAGTCTTTGTTATATTTCAGTCATTCATAATATGTCTATATCCGTGCACTGAGCGTTATGCTCAGCCGTTACTTTCATTTCCATGTCCCAAAACGGCAGGTACCCAAGGACAGACTCGAGCATTTGGAGGACGTACATAGGATGGAAGCTGCCATAGACTTCTTTTCCTTTTGCCTTCATATATTTATGCTTGTTTAGTCTTTCATTCATTCCATTTACTTTATTATGTTTTGGGCTTATGTTTGGGAACCGATGTTTGATTCCGCTTTTCCCTATGGTCATGTATGTTTTACTACATATTATCTTGCATGCTTTGATTACACGCCATAATTACGCGTGACATTCCATTTATCAAAATGAGGTGTTACAATTATGGTATCAGAGCCAAAGGCTTCGACCTGTAGGCTCTAAAACTTGACTTGTGACTAGTGGGTAGTCACCAGGAGCTTCCTAAACCAACGCTTGTTATTCCACCTATTGATGTGTTCAGCGCGTTGTTTTAACCATGATGTTTTCAGCACCTTGATGTTTTCATCGATATTATTTTACTAATATGGATGGACAACCGTCATTCATATTTAGTTATGTGTCGTTGTTTCATGCATGATGTTCTTCGTGAACTGTGACTATGTGGACTGAACCCCAGTAGTTCATAATTAGTCACATAAAAAATTTTCTGATAAGTGTTGGACAGGTGATTTTTACTTATTTATGTTTCATGTATTATTGCTGTAGGAATTTTGACTAAGTAATGGTTGGTACAGGCTTGGTTTAAAAATGCGTGCATCATTGCGCAAATTACACGCATCAATGCGTTGCATTCAAAATTTCGCATCAAGGTGCCTAATGCAGTGTCATCCCAAAATGCGTTCGCGTTAAACCGCAATTTATCGCAATTGTGTATTGCTAGCAACGGTAGCAATTGTCGCAATCTAGTAATTAGGCCATTTTTGTCAAATTTAACTATTTAAAAGAGACCTACATATTTTTTATGGCTTTTTAAAGATAATACTTGCTAGAAAAACATTTAAAACAAACACAATAACGAAAATGTCGTTTGTTGCATTTTGCTAAGTGTTTTTTGTCAAACTTTACTGTCGATTTATCTGTTTTACAAGGGATTATAGGCCTAATTTTATGCTGGTAACTTATTTTATAACTTTACAACATTTATTTGGTATTTGAATATTTTATTAATTTTTTATACTAAACGCAATGCGTCTAAATTGCGCTCGTAATCGCATCACGCATCACGCAATGAATTTTGGGACCTTTAGCGCAATGGATCGCAAAACGCATTTTTAAACCAAGGGTACAGGACTGGCCGTATTTAGTCGCATGTGCTTTTATCGAAACTTTTAACTTTGGGACCGACCCATAGGCGTCCCCTCGTCATGTCTTTTGTTTTGGGACCGACCCATAGGCGTCCCATCGCACATTTAAAGGTTTTTATAAACTACATCATGTATTCATGCACTGTTTTCATGCATAAAATTTTTCTCATGATTTATAAGCATAAATTTTTTTTCATGTCCCCTCATAAGTTACGATGTTTTTTATGGCAAGTATGCTTTCATACTATCATGGTTAACTTCGTTTTCATGCTAATGATGTCGTATACTCGTTCATGTTAAATTATTTCATGTTTCTTCATGATAATTCCGTCTTCATGTTGATTACGTGTTACGCCTCTTTTGTTATTTATGCTTTCATGCAAGACATTGTTAGATTCCAGTAAATCCTGTTTTATGATAGTCATGGTTGGTTTTCATTAATCATGCTTTCATGCTTATCATTATTGAACTTCGTTTCACCGACCTTCTGGGTGTTTTAACTATGTAACCAGAATGATGTCTATGCTGATATTGCTAGGATATCATAATGATCAGTCCAGTTTGGTCTACAAGCCGTTTAACTAATTATTTCCTGTAAAATCATGTCAGATGATCGACCCATATCGATCATTTCATGTGCATCCCATGTGTATTGCACGTACCATAATCCATGTGTACTTCACTTACAATCCTCCATGAGTATTCACTAGGCGATTCTAAATCATCTCATGCGTTTTCCACTTGTTGATGTTCTACAAGATGCTGATGCCGCTCATAACTTGGAGTTGTTACTAAAGGTTGATGCTGCTGATTAGTTGGAGACACTACGAGATGCTGATGATGTTCACAACCTGGAGATCCTACAAGACGAAGACAAAGGCGTCAGAGCAAAGCAATTGGACGAGAAGATGCTTCACCATCAGATGATGTTCATCAATCATTGTCCCTAATTCTTAGTTACATATCACACGTCATTCAGTTGTCGTTTCAGTCGTATGAGTGCAAACTGGTACCAACCGGCCACTCAGCTGAATAGTTACATGAATCACAGTCATGAGAATGACCGTCATGGAACTGACAGACAAGACGATAGTAACCACTACTATGACATCAACTATCCTAGCAATCGCAACCGAAGCTCCAGCCGCGGATGCGATCAGAAATACAAAGGATTAGTAGTCCAACCAATCCGCCAATTCTAGCATAATAACCTAATATGTGTAGATCTATTTGTTTCGCATCTTGAGACACATGTCAAGACACCAGTCAAGACACATGTCATTCTTACATTTCCCAAGACACGAGACAAGACACATGACTCGCGTCCAATCATGGAACATCCTTAAGAAATTCAGGGTACCCTCCAAGGGTATATCCATTTTGTTGTGCCATGTATTAATCAGGCCACAAGAATTTCAGTACCATTACCGGCGCATCACTGTCACGTTGCTCGATGACACTCTCATTTCTTGTACCCATATCTCATATATTCATGACCATGAAGGACGCCATTCGTATCACTCATGTATACGAAGGTCTTCTTTCAGCCTATTGATAAGATCCAAGTTGCTAACGCATTTCCTCGGACAGATGCGAGTTGAATTTAATCCTAATTATGGACTACGAACAGCAGACCCTGCTACGATTCATGATTTTGTACAGTAATGTTCAGGCTCCTGAATACATTCAGCTTGATTTTCCATCAGGAAAATCTGTACAAATTATCTATGCTTTCCAAGCACGTGCTTTGTTAGCCATGACTGCTAAATTTTCTAGTTGTCAGTTAAGACATGACCACCGAAGTTCCTTGTGCATAACCAGACGATTATTCCAAAATCTTCCCATACATTCCAAAAGAACCTTAAAAGAGAAGGACGGTAACATGAGATTATGTGTCGACTACCGTCGATTTTAAACAAATCACCATTCATAACCGTTATCCTCCTCCATGTATTGACAACATGTCCAATCGACTTTTGGGTGTCAAACACTTTTCCAGGATCGGATTCATGATCATGCTGCCAACAGTGACGAGTGAAAGAGCAGGACATTTCCATGACTGATATTCGTTCACGACTCGGTCATGCTAGATTCATGATTTGTGTTAGTCTCATAAATGCCCAACAGCATTACAGACTTAATAAATTGAGTTTCCATAAACTCATAAACAAATTAATCAGTGTTTTTATTGAGGGAAAAACCTGATTTCCTGTAAGTCTAGAGAAGAACAGGAAGACCATATTTGCACCATGTTGCAGATTTTGCGACAGGAGAAATTTCACCCTGAAATTTTTCAATATAAATTCTGGTTGATTACAGTGACACGCTGAATCACATGGATTCTCACGGTTTATCTTAACATGATTCAGCTTATGCGTAAAGGTGAGAACCCTACGCTACGTTAGGATTTCAACGAAAATCTTATGCTAAGAGAAGTCTAATTTCGGAGACTTATAGTTCCGCAAATTTCTACGTATCAAGTTTCTACGAAGCAAGATATAGTTACGTTCATATCTAAGTACCTGACATACCAACATGCTAAGATAGAACACCAACTGACTAGGATGTTTTCTATCATCGGGAAAAGGTGAACAGAAATGGGACAAGATCCCCACGGATTTTGGTTACCAGATTAACGCAAACTCAGAAGAAATAAGATTCTATCTAGGTTATTGCAACAGTTTGATCAAGTCTGCAGAATTCTTACATCCGCAAGGATTTAAGAACCAACAGATTGATCGGACATGTTCCAGCCAAGGCTCATCTGAGCACTTGGTAATCCGTCAGATATCAGGTCAGACAAAGGTTCACATTTGTGCTCCTTATTTACATTCACGTCCTTATTCTAATTCCATGACTTGCTTTCCCGCTCATGTTCATGACACTATTCACGTTCATGATCGTATCCTGGCTTACGATTTTACATTCATTTTCGTTCCGGGAAGTTTTGCAAGAACTTGAGAGATCAGACTCAAGTCTAGTATAACTCTCTATGCTCAGACAGACGTTTCACGTCACATTACACGTCTCATCTTATAGCGTTTGGCGTTACCGCAGTTGTATTCCATGTTCACGATATGTTTCACATGTCATGTTCATTCCACGTCTCTCATATCACATTCACGATATGTTACACGTATCATGGATCACGATATGTTTGTTCATACTAGACTCACCATATCTCCACGTATCACGTTCAAAAAAATTTCACGTATCACGTACTACGTTTCAATATGTCTCGCGCATCGTTGCTAATTATCAGTTAGGTTAGATTATTTTGTATAGTAATGTTTCAGTTCCCCTTGCATGTTATTTCTGTCTATCTTATGTAGATGACAATGCATTCTTCGTGTTTTCAAGTCAAGGTCAGGAGGACCAAGATTTATCATTGTGTCAAGATCTTGAGAAGGAACCGTTCCAAGAGGGAAGCCACTTGGAAACAGACAAGTTCATCCGGACTTCTTATCCGTTTTCTTTTATCGATTAGATACGTCCTTTCAGTCACGTCACGTTCCATGTCTTTTTTTAGCCATGTCACGTTCCACATTCCCTTCTACCACGTCACCTTCATTTCCTTTTATCTAGCATACCCTTCCAGTTTGAGTCGGGTATGTTACGCTTCCAGTTACGTTATCTATAACTCGGGGACGAATTATTCTTTTTAGGGGGAAGAGTTGTAAAACCCGCATGCTTTTACCATAAACAGTACACTTATGATCGTACGTACAGGATTAAAACTTTCCTTATATAACATGAATATGTATCACGAATATTAATTACAAGAATTATGTACGTGTTATTACACGATAATTATTAACTAAGATGAATTGATCACGAACATATAATCACGAACATCTAACATGATTATCGCGTATATTAAATAGACGCGACGAGTAATTACGTATATTAATTTCGTACGGTAAATAATTACGTATGTTATGATTATTATTAATCTACGACATGAATCGACGTATAATAAGTAAAACCGCAAGATAGTAAATCACGTTATTAAATCACGAACTACACGAATATTTTACGTAGTCATTTAAACAGAACAAGTATTACGTAAATTAATATTACGTATAGCATGTGAAATTACTACAAAGATAATTCACGGCATAAAATACACGAACCGAATACGTATTTAATTAAACGCGTATTATTAAACAAATGTGTTACGTTTTGGTTGTTGGGCTGTTTAGACAAAGAGACAAGAAGTAAGACTTGGGCTCAAGGCCCAAGTGTGTAGGTTCGGCTTAAAAGGAAATAAACACACGCCTGTATCTTTAATTTGTAAAAACAGTAAAATACAGAAAACCCTAAAAACATGGTGGCCGCCGTCCTTTTTCTTTCTTTTGGTGTCCTCTCCCTGCCGACGGTATAGCAACAAGAACAGGAACAACAGTCGTGGGTTTCAGATTCAAGGAATCAAGATGGTTCATGCTTTGTTATTTCTAAAACCCTAAATCACATGTAAGAAACCCTAATCTTGTTTTTATTTTATTTTCTTGTGTTGATTAATCAAGAATCCGAGTAATAAGAATTAATAACATGTTAATAACGAGTTAAAGAATTAAGGGGGGATCGTTTGGTGTCGTTGTGTTCAATCGGCACACAAACCGAGACCATTCATGGTCTCGGTGGTAAAAACCAGTCACCAGCCGCAACCCTAATTGGGTGTTGGCTGGGTTTCGTTCAGACGGGGGCATCGGCAGCCCAACAGGGGAAACCACTGGTTGCGGCCAGTGGTGGGTTTGGTCTGTTAGTGGGAACCCCAAAAGGGGTGTGTTTGTGCAGGCAGTGGGAACCGAGACCTTGTTGGTCTCGGTGGGAATCTATGTCAAGTAGGGGGAAAAGACCACTGCCGGTGGGATTTCAGGCCAGGCAGTGGCAGCAGCAGAAACACAGAGGGGTGTTTGGCTGGGGGTTTTTGTCAGGGTGTTTGGTTTTTGATTTAAGACAGCATAAGGGACTGTTTGGCTATGGGTTTAATAAACAGGTTAAGGGGTTGTTTGGTTCGGCTTACATGTAAACACAACAAGGGTTTCACGGGTTCGGGTTACGACACGTTTTCATAAAATAATACACGGGTACAGGTTATTAGTTTTACAAGCTTAATTAGCTTTACATGTATATTAATTTACAAGTTAATTAAATTAATTTAATGATGTTGAGTAAAATTACCCCTTTAGGAAAAGAAGGCAATAAAATAGGGCAAGTGTGCACGACGATTTAGGAAAACCGTGTGTGAATGACCCTAGGTGAGTTCGTTCTCGAGGAGGCTAGTGCGTTGTGTTGAGAGTTGATTTTGTTTGTGATTATATTGATTGAGAAAGAAATGGGATTAGAAGAGAAAGACGGTTACGAAAATGAATTAAACTACGACGAAAAAGGCGTAAACGTAAAACCGTAAATAATGCCAAAATTAAAATTTTAACCTAAAAATTCCTAAAAATTACTAAAAATCCCAAATAATATTCTAAGAGTTTACAAAAAATCCAAACTTGCTAAAACCTTTTAATTAATTTAATAATGACTTTTTAATGCTAATTAAAGCCCTAAAAATCACTTTTAAATATTAAAAAGCCCTAAACAAGTTTTAATAGTTTGTAAACCTCAAAAATGACTTAATTAAGCTAAAAACTATTTTTAAAAATTTTAAAACCAAATTAAACTATTTTTAAACTCCTAAAAACTATTAAAATCTATTAAATCTTAAATTAATTCTAAAAATTAATTGAAAAGCCTAAAAATTAATTGGAAAGTGAAAAAGTTCCTAATTTAATGTCTAGAATCTAGGAAAAATGAAAAAAAGTTAAAAATAAAACTTTGAATTTTTTCTAATAAAATAATATTAAAATAATCTAAAAAATAAAAAGTTCTTAAATAAATTCTAAAAAATTCTCAAAAATCCTAAATATTCTAACTAAGAAGAAAATGTAAATTAAAGTTCCTAAAACCTCTTAATTAATTTTATATTAATTTTTAAAGTTGTCTAAAAACCCTAAAATTAAATAAAATTAAAAACTAAAGTTTTTGAAAACTTTTTGATATGTAAACCTCAAAAATATAAATTAAAACCTAAAAACTATTTTTTGGATTTTTAAAATACTGTTTACTATTTTTAATACACTTTCTAAGATTTAATTTAAAAATAATCCTAATAATTAAAAGAATAATAGGAAAAATAATATTTTTAAACAGAAAAATCCTAAACCTCAATTAAACCCTAGGAAAAATACTAGTGACTAAATAAGTTACTTAAATAAGCTGGAATAAACAAAATAAGCTACGGCTTATTTAAATAAGCCAAAACCAAAACGTGTTTAAGTAACTAATGAAATGAAACTTGAATGTAAAAACTCATCTAGATCACTGGTTAACACGTTTACTCCCCCAGCGAGGGGTCGCGTGTTCGAGTCCAGGCAGGGTGAAGTTTTTACAAAATTTTCTTTTTATTTTTTTTTTACTTTTAAAACTTAATCAGTAACCTTTAATAAACACAAAAACACAAACACAATCTAATTTCAACAAAGATTAAGCTAAATGAAGCCAAAAATGTGCCCAGTTAGGCACTTGTTTTCTGATGAACAAGTGAACTTTGTTCACTTGTAAAGTAGACCAAGAGGGCTTGGTTGTGCTTGTTTTGTGGTGAATTTTGTGGATAATCAGGGCACCCCTACACTCTTTGGAGTGTAGGGAGTCAAAAGAACACAGAGAACACAAACACTTAGCACACAAACTTCAAAACAATGCACACCCAAGCAATTAAAAGTGGTTGTAATGAAATACTAGGTCTGGTGGTGATTAGATGCAATCTACAAGCTCAAAAACCAAATTCAAACTTCCAAATTTTGCACACAGGTGTATTAGCTAGCATACAAACATACTTCAACCCTATTACACCCTATCTTCTAACAGATTTTAAGATCTAAGCACAAAATTCCTTCAAATCAAGCAGAAATTTGATCATGCAATTTTTTTACTATGTTTTTCACTTTTTAACATACAACTTGCTTCTAATCTATTTCAAACTTGTAACTAAACACACTAGACACCTAACTCTACCCTAATTAGCACATCTAAACAGCTTACACTACACAAATCTCTCACAAATACACTATAAAACTTAAATCCAAACACCCCTTTATAAATTTTAAAACAAATTTTTCACTTCAAATCTACTTCAAACTTCACCAAACTGATTAAAAACAGTGCTAGCATGCATATGAGAGCATAATAACTCAATTCAAAACAACTTATCATGCAATACAACAACTTGCACAAAATTCACATAAAACTTCACTTTTCTGAAAATTTCAAAAAGGAAAAAGATTTTTACCTTAGAGCCCTACATCCAGGGCTCTTTGTGACAGCTTTGTCACCTCCTTATAGACCCGGGCCTATGCAGATCTTTGGTCAATCAATAAACAGGAAGAAGAGAAAAGAGTGGTGGTCACTGTTGACTCACACACCTTAATATCTTCAAAATGAAATGGTTTTTTTGGATCCTGCTAAGAGAAGAGAAAAGCAATGTTTCTGTATCACACAACAAATAAGCCTCAAATAAGCTTATCAATTAAGCTGACTTTGGCTTATTTGAGAAAAAAAAAATGAAAACTGATATATATTTTTTAGAAACTTTTTTCTCCAAACCAAATCAACAAAAACTTTACTCTTCACATAAGCTTGATAATCAATTGGATTATCAGGCTTATGATATTTAGCTTAAAGCTTTTGGACAGTTTTAAAAACTTAACAAATTTAGTAACCAACTGAACTTAAAACTTGAAAATTAAACTTGAAAATGTAAATTGCATAAATGTAAATGTGGTCCTTTTTGCTTCTCATCAACAATACAACACCATTTTCATTTCATAAGAAAAGTGGATTTACAGGTTTGTGACAAAACGGAGAAAAAAAAGAACAACTAAACTGCTAAGCCCTACATGCCTTTAAATAGGCTTACAATCTTTCTAGAAAGCTGAAAACAAAAGCTAAACCCTAATGCTGAACTTCCTCTTTTGCCCTTGGATGATTCCTGGAATATGCCAATAAGATGCTTAATTTTGAATTCGTCCCATGTGAATTCCTTGGAGTTTTGTGTATGCCAGCAGGTACAAGTGATCATGGACGTATATCATAACCTTTGGGAACACGAAATCAACTAGGGGCGTTGATTTGCTGTCATGCCTTGTCTTGGAGTAGCAGGGGAGCCACGTGGGGGGTCCATAGTGAGCTGGAGGGAATATTGTTGGGTGGGTTTTGTTTAGGTTGGAGGGGATTAATGATCTGGAAAGTTTGAAAGAAAAACCCCTTGATTTGAAAAAGTAATTAGGACGGGTCTATTAGGGTTTATGATGGGGAGGGTGGATAAACAGGGTTGTTTGATTAAGTTTAGGGGTGGATTTATTTAAAAAAAATGTTTACCCCCACTTAATAAACTGTTTTAAAAATCAGTTTAAAAAGAAAGAAGTGGGAAGTGACGTGGGTGATTGGTGAGATTTGATTGGGTGATGGGTGAGTGGGGCTGATGTGTCATGAGGTGAATGGCTGGGACAAGTTTGGTTGTCTCCCCAGGAAAGCCCCCTCAAGTCTCATATAGTCTTCAAGTTGTAAATAATCAGCAAAAAACAAGTTTCCTTTGTTAAATACTTTGGCAGCTTGTCAAATTTGGCACATAACTTTTCAAAACTTGTTTCAAGGATTAACTATGCAATTAATGCATTCTTCAAGGGCCATTCTTGTAATGTCTTCAAACTTCAAGGTCTTTGATTTGTTTGTTGACTTTTTGGAGGACCATTATTGACAATTTAGATTTGTTGAGGGACTAAAATTGCCAATTCTTCAAAGTTAAGGGTCCTTTTTGTAATTTTGACAAACTTTAGGGACCAATCTTGTAATTATGAAGATACAAGGGTATAAAGTGTCAATTCTTCAAACTTGGAGGACCAATCTTCAATATTCTTCAAATCTTCTAGGGTTTTCTTTGGAAGATTCTTCATTAGGGCTTGGTTCATCGTGCGGCTTCGTTTCCCGTGTTCGTTTTTGCCTGATTCTTGTGATCTTTTGTCATTTTCTCAATATCCGTACCTAAAATACACAAGCAACAAACACAAGCATATATTTGGGTATTTTGATGATATTTAATGCATTTTAAGCCCTAATTGGACGATGAGACTATGTATAAAAGCCGTCTCATCACTCCCCCATACTAAACCATTGCCGTGACCTCACGCAATGCTAGAATAAAGTATCGTAGCATCTCCAAAATTCATTTTTATTCACTTTATTGGAATGATAAACTAGCTATACTACTACTATTACTACTACTTGTGTTATAGACATAATGTATGATTTTCATCGCAAAATGGGACGTTTAGGTTCATAGAATAAGAACACGTGAATGCTTCGTTAGAAATAATTTCATCGTCCTCGATTTTCACTTCAATTCCATGCTAAGCATGCAACGAGATCATTGTCATTATAAGTTAGTAATGCTAACACTACTCATATGCCCTAATCACGTACTTATTCTCCCATTATTCCTAAGTTGTATCTCTTATATTTTATTTTGTCTTGAATGTTTCACGAGGATACATTGTTTGACTTATGCGATAATAGAGATTTAGGTCTAAAAATAGAGTCCTAACGGTGTAACTAAGACTATCAAATTAATAACCCCTCCTAATAGACGACGATGTTAAAAAATTAAGTTGACAAGAAGAATCGATAAACACGGTTTTATAACGGTTTTGAACATGAGACTTATTACCAAGACTTTTATACGCCCCCTAACGGAAGGGCCTTATTATCTTTGGTTTACCTCCATCTTTTATTCAACTTCGCCATGAAGCTTTTATTATGACTTCGGTCTTGCCTTGCCTTTTATTATCCGCCTCATCGGTGGTTTTATTAGCCAAAGACGTATATCCTCACGCTAAAGCGAATTTTGGATCTTTAAAGCTTCGAAGATTAAGGCTTGATTCACTTTCAATTTTTGCATAGATTTTTCGGCCTTGTGGGGCTTCAAATTGTTTGCTAGATTTAGGTGAGCACTTGAAATCTTATTATTAGGTGAAGCTTTCGATTATTTGGGTGCCAATACTTCAAAACCGTGACGCTGGCGATACCTTAATGTCTTCCCAATTTAATTACACGGAAGCTACTAGAAAAGACTAGAAACCCAACAATCCTAACTAAACCGCTAAGTCAATATTTATTAAGCAAAAAATATTTACATGCGAAGGGAGAATAAGCAAACAACGAGAACACATGAGTTTTTGAAAGAATACGAGTACTCTACGTTTAGCATAGTAACTTAGAATTAACTCTATCATTTCTCGTCCTCATTTAAGAGACTTAGCCTAATGTGTAGTTAAGGAATCAAAGCTAAGTGCTCAACACGCACGGTCGAGTCAAAAATTACTCTTATTCTCGCCATCGGAAAATCTACATTCGTGTCTTCAAACACTTATAAAACATGAGAAAAATTTTAAAATTTGGCCATTTTTAGCCTTATTTTGCAACAAAAACGATAAACAAAACAATAAACTTTGGAAAGCGTGAAGGTTTGGCAAGGCAAGTATCTATTCACCCCCCCATACTAAAGTTAAACATTGTCCTCAATGTTTCGAGTCTAGGGGTGCAAACACCCCCATACTAGAGACGTAGTCGAATGCCTAATCTAGCATGGAAAGGGTGTAACCATTAAATAAATAGCCGTTTATGAAGTGTGCTAATAACCTAAGGTTAGAACATCAAAAGGATATCATGGATATTGAGAAATGTCTCCAAAGCAAACGATCGAGTGCTCCCATAAAACGAACACGAGAGGCTCCAATCGTGAAGATCATGATCTAAAAACCACATATCACAAACAACCACGGAACAAAGGTTGAAAGGGCACAAATCCCCACACGTAAGCTACATTAGAAAGCGATAATATGTACATAGGATAAGCATGGGACTCCCCCACGAGGCACCTCGTTTTTGATTACCGAGTCATGAGCTCGACTCGATCCCCTCAATACTAATTATCATTGGGGAAGGTGACTTGGTCGAGGTAGTTCAAGGATGGAACTTCCCCACCAAAGTAGTGCTTCAACCTATGTCCATTCACCTTGAAGTTAGGACCATCATCTTGAGCTAGCTCGATGGTCCCATACGGAAATACTTGAGTCACGGTGAATGGACCGGACCAACGGGATTTCAATTTACCGGAAAATATTTTCAATCTTGAATTAAAAAGTAAAACTTGATCCCCAATGTTAAAAACCCGGTTTTTAATTTTAGAATCATGCAACTTTTTAGTTTTCTCTTTGTAAATCAATGAATTTTCATAAGCAATATACCTTAATTCATCCAATTCATTTAATTGCATTTTCCGGTGTTTTCCCGCGGTCTCCATGTCATCATTACAATGCTTTAGGGCCCAATAAGCCTTGTGTTCTAACTCGATAGGCAAATGACAATTCTTTCCATACACAAGCTTATAGGGAGTGCACCCAATGGGCGTCTTATGAGCGGTCCTAAAGGCCCATAAAGCATCGTGTAACTTATCCGACCAAGATTGTCGGTTTTCCCCCACGGATCTCTCCAAGATCCTCTTCAAAGCTCGGTTTGAAACCTCGACTTGCCCACTCGTTTGTGGGTGATAAGCCGTAGAAAGACGATGTGTAACCCCATATTTCCTTAGAACCCTTTCGAATTGGTCATTACAAAAATGGGTTCCACGATCGCTTATGATAGCACGAGGGGTTCCAAACCTAGCAAACAAACTTTTCAAGAACTTAACTACCACACGAGCATCATTGGTGGGCAAGGCCTTCGCCTCCACCCACTTAGAAAGGTAGTCAACCGCAACGAGAATGTACTTATTACCACGAGATGATGGGAACGGCCCCATAAAGTCTATGCCCCAAACGTCAAAGATCTCACACACTTGAATGATGTTTTGTGGCATTTCATCCTTTTGTGAGGTTTTTCCTTGTCGTTGGCATGAATCACAAGACTTCACAAGATCTTGTGCATCTCGGTAAATAGTAGGCCAAAAGAACCCGGCATCAAACACCTTTTTAGCCGTGAGATTAGCACCGTGGTGACCACCCGTGGGTCCCTCATGGCAAGCTCTAAGGATTTTAGAAGCTTCGGTGCCAAATACACAACGGCGGATGATTTGATCCGCACAAGTTCGAAACAAGTAAGGGTCGTTCCAAAAATAGAACTTGACATCACGAAAGAATTTTCGTTTTTCTTGAGTTGTCATACCCTTAATGATGAAGTTACCCGCATGGTAATTTGCAAAATCCGCAAACCATGGGGTAGAAGAATCAAGTTTGGAATTCACTACACCAAGTGTCTCGAGCGGAAATGTTTCGGTGATTTCCTTAGGCTCGTAAACACTTTGGTGAGGATCTTCCAAACGAGAGAGATGATCGGCTGCTAGATTCTCGGCTCCTTTTTTGTCAACGATTTTGTGATCAAATTCTTGAAGGAGGAGAATCCAACGAAGTAATCTCGGCTTTGCGTCTTGTTTAGCCATGAGATACTTGATAGCCGAATGGTCCGTATACACTATGCATTTCGTCAAGACGAGATAAGGTCGGAATTTCTCAAATGCATACACCACGGCAAGGAACTCCTTTTCCGTTGTAGTGTATTTAAGTTGAGCCTCGGTCATCGTCTTGCTAGCATAGTGAATAGGCAAGAAGTGCTTATCATGACGTTGCCCCAAAACGGCCCCTATAGCGTAATCACTTGCATCACACATAAGCTCAAAGGGGAGGTTCTAATTTGGAGCAACAAGAATGGGAGCTTCGGTAAGTTTCCTCTTAAGGATCTCAAAGGCTCGTACACAATCTTCGTCAAAGACAAAACGTGCTTCTTTTTCAAGAAGATGTGTAATGGGTCGAGAAATCTTCGAGAAATCCTTGATGAATCGTCGATAAAAGCCCGCGTGGCCTAGGAAACTCCTAACTCCCTTGACGGTTTTGGGATGAGGTAATTTGGCGATGACGTCTACCTTAGCTTGATCTACCTCAATCCCCGCTTTCGAGACCTTGTGCCCTAAGACGATTCCACTCTTAACCATAAAATGACACTTTTCCCAATTGAGAACAAGGTTGGTTTCCTCACAACGTTTTAACATTCTCTCAAGGTTCGACAAACACGAAGTAAAGGAATCACCAAACACGGAAAAGTCATCCATGAAGACTTCCATCGTCTTCTCGATCATATCATGAAAAATAGCCATCATGCATCGTTGAAAAGTTCCCGGTGCATTACAAAGTCCGAAGGGCATTCTACGATAAGCAAACGTTCCATATGGACACGTAAACGTAGTTTTTTCTTGATCACGAGGATCGATGGGAATTTGGAAGTAACCGGAAAAACCATCTAAAAAGCAATAGAAATCGTTTCCCGCAAGACGCTCCAACATTTGGTCCATGAAGGGCAAGGGAAAATGGTCTTTTCGAGTGGCTTCATTCAACTTTCGATAGTCAATGCACACTCTCCATCCGGTCACGAGTCTAGTGGGAATCAACTCGTTGGCATCGTTTGGCACCACGGTCATCCCTCCCTTTTTAGGGACACAATGAATAGGACTCACCCAAGGGCTATCGGAAATAGGGTAAATCATTCCCGCGTCAAGGAGTTTAAGGACCTCCTTTTTGATGACGTCGTGAATTTTGGGGTTCACCCTCCTTTGACTTTGGATTGTTGGCTTGAAATCCTCCTCCATTAATATTTTGTGTGTACAAAACTTGGGATCGATTCCCTTAATGTCGGATAACTTCCACGCAATCGCCCCTTTGTGGTCCTTAAGAACATCGACAAGTGCGGTTTTTTCATCATCCGAAAGTTCCTTCGCAATAATAACCGGCAACTTGTCGTCCTCCTCCAAATAGACATATTCGAGGTGAGGAGGTAAATCTTTCAACTCGAGAATAGGTGGTTCCTCAAGTGAAGATGTGGGCTCGATACTCATAACCTCCTCGGGTGGAGGAAATGGGAAATCGTTGAGAAAATCCTTGATAATCGAGAAGTCCTCATCGTTGTCGAGGTCTTCGTCACAAGTACGTGGAACATCGAATTCTTCCAACGTAAAACCACCACCTTCGAAAGGTGTGAAGGTTGGTGTCGAATTATCAAGAATTGGATCTAACATAGTGGGATTGCCACTAGTTTCTTCATCACCAAACCCTAAAACTTCTTGTGAAAATTCCTCGCAAACCACGTCGATCATATCAACGAGGTTTATGGTAGCAACGGAATAAACATGAGAAAGTTGAGAATTTTGAGTTGCGTTTATAACAAGTTCCTCGTCGTTGAAACGTAAGGTGATCTTTCTAGCATGCACATCAATCAAAGCCATAGACGTATCTAAAAACGAACGACCTAAAATAAGAGGAACTTGAGGATCCGTGGGGATGTCAACAACAATAAAGTCTACGGGATAGTAGAACTTCCCCACTTTCACAAAAACGTCTTCCGCCAAACCACATGCAAGAATCGTGGAATGGTCGGCCAACTCAATAGACATTCGTGAAGGAGTAAGCTTAGGAAGATTGAGCGACTTGTAGATTGCAAGTGGCATCAAGTTAATGCTAGCACCAAAATCGGCCAAGGCATAGCATTCTTCCATATCTTGAATGGCACAAGGGATCAAAAATTTACCGGGATCACCGACCTTTTGAGGTATGCGATTAAGATAAACCGACGAACAACTAGACATTTGGTGTAATTTCTCCTTGTTGTTCAACATACTCTTAAAGTTAGCGGCAAATCGAGGCATCATGACCAAAGCATCGGCGAAACTCACATTAAAATGCAAATCACGAAACATTTTCATAAAAATCTCAAATTGATAGTTATCGCGCTCTTGTCGTTTCTCCTTCCTAAGTCTCGATGGGTAAGGCAAGGGTGGTGTGGGTTGGGGCATAGGCATAGCCTTTGGAATCTCGGGTTCCAATATGGGTGATGGGTCAACCGTAGGTGTGGCATGAGCGGTACTTTGTGGGATTGAAATATGCTCCTCTTCGACCACCACCTCGGGTTCTTCCTCAATTTCCTCCACCGTTGGAGTAATTGGTTGAGGAGTCGGTTCTTTAAGTGTCTTACCACTTCGTGTGGTAATCACTTTCATCTCTCCCTTCGGGTTTGAAACGGTGTTACTAGGCAAACTACCCGAAGTAGAGGCTTTGTTTCCCATTACGGCTTCTAAAATTGCATTAAGCTTAGCATCAAAATTATTAAACTTCACATCTTGGCTAGCGGCTTTTTGGTCAATTCTTTGTTCAAGCCTAGCATGACTTTGCTCTATCTTGTTGTTTTGACCTCGAATTTGGTTAGCAAAATCATTTTTCAATTCATTTCTCATGGCTAGATTTTCCTTAATGAAATTAGCTAACTCCTTTGCGTTCTTAGCCGTGTCCCTAGCTTGAGTAGCCATTTGCTCTTGAATGTTTTCCAAAATCTTATCATTTGAAGTAGCGTAATTCAAAAAGTCCATTGGAAGTTCTTTAGTATTTTGAAGACCTTGACTCGTGTTTTGAAAATTACGTTTTGATTTTGATTTTGCAATTGGCTACTACTACTCCCTTGATTCCCATAGTTGTTATTACCCTTGTAATTGTTCATTTGATTGCTTTGGTAACCAACTTGATTGTTTCGATAATTGTTAGCATTTTGATTTGGTGAAAAACCCGGGTGGAGTCAATTGATTAGTGCGAGGAACTTGACCGTTTTGGTTATAAGTTCCCGCGGCCGCGAAGGCACTCGAAGTGTTACCATCGTTGGTAATGCACTCGGAATAATCGTGAGCTCCACCACAATACATACAAGAAACCTCAACCGCTTTAATCGTAGCGGGAGCGGGTTGTTCACCAACTTTAAACTCAACTAACAAGCCTTTCACTATATCAAAAATTTTGTTTTCCAAATTAGCCTCGACTTGGCAAGCATCAACGGTGTGTGTGACAAACTAGGTGAAGATGAAGACGAAGCCTTACGAACACTCGACGTGCTACGAGGACTATACACCTAGACCTATTCTCAATGATTAACAAAGCTTCCTCGACCGTTTTACACAAGAAATTACCACCCGCGGCGGCATTAAGATAATCACGCTCATGATCGTTCAAGCCATTGTAAAACGTGTCTATTTGATAGTAAGTCGGAAAAACCATGATGAGGACATTCGTGCAACATTTCTTAAACCTATTCCAAGCCGTTGAAAAACTCTCATTATACTCTTGTGAAAAACTTTGAAATCTCGTTTTCAAGTGTGTAGTCTTAGAGGGCGGAAAAAATTGGTTCACGAATTTTGAAACGAGATCCTTCCACGTCAATATAGAATTGGGTGGCTCTTTCTCTACCAAATTTTTGCGGGCCCCGCTAAGGAATACGGAAAAAGCATCATCTTAATCGAGTCGTTTGAAACATCCTTAAACTTGCACGTGGCGGTGAGACGATTAAATTGGCGAATGTGGTTATGCGGGTTGTCCTTTTCGTCCCCTCGAAACTTGTTGTTTTGAATCATGGAAAACAAACCCGTCTTAACCTCAAAATTCTCCGCAAGGATAGCGGGAATCACAATCGCTTCTCCATAACCCTCGGTGGGTGCTTGAAGCAACTCCATCATAGTTCGATTAGCCATGGGTGCTTCTTTCACTACAATGGGTTCGTCAATAGGAGAGTCCTCACTAGTAGGAGTGAGTGATTTGTTTCTTCGTTTACGAGCACGTCTTGCTTTAGAGCGAGTTTGCATAAACGTCACGTACAACGAGAAGGCGAGCAAAGAAGATTCTTTTTGGTGTTTTTTATTTTTTCAATTTTTTGTGGTTTTTGATTGTTTTTAACTTTTTTGGATTTTTGGAATGTATTAAGTAGACCAAAATCTACAAATCTCCTCCTTAATCAAATCTCTCGATTAAAAAGGCCTCAAGGAATGAAAACGATCACGTGAAGTGAACGTCTTCGATGACTTTAGAACGATGGTGGAACACCAAATCGTTCAAGAGGGTTTAATCAATAGAAACCAAGAAAATATATATGATATGTAATAATACTTTGGGCGGCAAAACCCTCGATTCACTCTCAAAATCAAATACGCACAAGCAAGCGGGGAAACGAGGCGGCGCGAAGCACTTAAGAGCCTTTTTCCTTAGGATATATTTTATAATATCCGCCTTATACCCACCTTATAGTTTGTATTTTCAAAATCGAGCTTCACGAAAGTATTTATCTATTTTTTTGCCTTTTTCTTTGGTTTGAGATTCGAATACAATGATCGAGTGATGAAATCCCGAATCAAGGTTGTGATTGCTCACGTATTTGGAGTACTTGTGAATTTATTGTTCTACGTATACAATATAGTAATAGTATTCACAAAAATCGAAAAATGATAATACGTATTAATAGAGTGCTATTAATACAATTACTTTTATGGCTATATATAAAAACAACAATGGTTCAATCAAAACACAACACGCCTCCCCGGCAGCGGCGTCAAAATGATGTTGAGTAAAATTACCCCTTTAGGAAAAGAAGGCAATAAAATAGGGCAAGTGTGCACGACGATTTAGGAAAACCGTGTGTCAATGACCCTAGGTGAGTTCGTTCTCGAGGAGGCTAGTGCGTTGTGTTGAGAGTTTATTTTGTTTGTGATTATATTGATTGAGAAAGAAATGGGATTAGAAGAGAAAGACGGTTACGAAAATGAATTAAACTACGACGAAAAAGGCGTAAACGTAAAACCGTAAATAATGCCAAAATTAAAATTTTAACCTAAAAATTCCTAAAAATTCCTAAAAATTACTAAAAATCCCAAATAATATTCTAAGAGTTTACAAAAAATCCAAACTTGCTAAAACCTTTTAATTAATTTAATAATGACTTTTTAATGCTAATTAAAGCCCTAAAAATCACTTTTAAATATTAAAAAGCCCTAAACAAGGTTTAATAGTTTGTAAACCTCAAAAATGACTTAATTAAGCTAAAAACTATTTTTAAAAATTTTAAAACCAAATTAAACTATTTTTAAACTCCTAAAAACTATTAAAATCTATTAAATCTTAAATTAATTCTAAAAAATAATTGAAAAGCCTAAAAATTAATTGGAAAGTGACAAAGTTCCTAATTTAATGTCTAGAATCTAGGAAAAATGAAAAAAAGTTAAAAATAAAACTTTGAATTTTTTCTAATAAAATAATATTAAAATAATCTAAAAAATAAAAAGTTCTTAAATAAATTCTAAAAAATTCTCAAAAATCCTAAATATTCTAACTAAGAAGAAAATGTAAATTAAAGTTCCTAAAACCTCTTAATTAATTTTATATTAATTTTTAAAGTTGTCTAAAAACCCTAAAATTAAATAAAATTAAAAATTAAAGTTTTTGAAAACTTTTTGATATGTAAACCTCAAAAATATCAATTAAAACCTAAAAACTATTTTTTTGGATTTTTAAAATACTGTTTACTATTTTTAATACACTTTCTAAGATTTAATCTAAAAATAATCCTAATAATTAAAAGAATAATGGGAAAAATAATATTTTTAAACAGAAAAATCCTAAACCTCAATTAAACCCTAGGAAAAATACTAGTGACTAAATAAGTTACTTAAATAAGCTGGAATAAACAAAATAAGCTACGGCTTATTTAAATAAGCCAAAACCAAAACGTGTTTAAGTAACTAATGAAATGAAACTTGAATGTAAAAACTCATCTAGATCACTGGTTAACACGTTTACTCCCCCAGCGAGGGGTCGCGTGTTCGAGTCCAGGCAGGGTGAAGTTTTTACAAAATTTTCTTTTTATTTTTTTTTTACTTTTAAAACTTAATCAGTAACCTTTAATAAACACAAAAACACAAACATAATCTAATTTCAACAAAGATTAAGCTAAATGAAGCCAAAAATGTGCCCAGTTAGGCACTTGTTTTCTGATGAACAAGTGAACTTTGTTCACTTGTAAAGTAGACCAAGAGGGCTTGGTTGTGCTTGTTTTGTGGTGAATTTTGTGGATAATCAGGGCACCCCTACACTCTTTGGAGTGTAGGGAGTCAAAAGAACACAGAGAACACAAACACTTAGCACACAAACTTCAAAACAATGCACACCCAAGCAATTAAAAGTTGCTGTAATGAAATACTAGGTCTGGTGGTGATTAGATGCAATCTACAAGCTCAAAAACCAAATTCAAACTTCCAAATTTTGCACACAGGTGTATTAGCTAGCATACAAACATACTTCAACCCTATTACACCCTATCTTCTAACAGATTTTAAGATCTAAGCACAAAATTCCTTCAAATCAAGCAGAAATTTGATCATGCAATTTTTTTACTATGTTTTTCACTTTTTAACATACAAGTTGCTTCTAATCTATTTCAAACTTGTAACTAAACACACTAGACACCTAACTCTACCCTAATTAGCACATCTAAACAGCTTACACTGCACAAATCTCTCACAAATACAATATAAAACTTAAATCCAAACACCCCTTTATAAATTTTAAAACAAATTTTTCACTTCAAATCTACTTCAAACTTCACCAAACTGATTAAAAACAGTGCTAGCATGCATATGAGAGCATAATAACTCAATTCAAAACAACTTATCATGCAATACAACAACTTGCACAAAATTCACATAAAACTTCACTTTTCTGAAAATTTCAAAAAGGAAAAAGATTTTTACCTTAGAGCCCTACATCCAGGGCTCTTTTTGACAGCTTTGTCACCTCCTTATAGACCCGGGCCTATGCAGATCTTTGGTCAATCAATAAACAGGAAGAAGAGAAAAGAGTGGTGGTCACTGTTGACTCACACACCTTAATATCTTCAAAATGAAATGGTTTTTTTTGGATCCTGCTAAGAGAAGAGAAAAGAAATGTTTCTGTATCACACAACAAATAAGCCTCAAACAAGCTTATCAATTAAGCTGACTTTGGCTTATTTGAGAAAAAAAAAATGAAAACTGATATATATTTTTTAGAAACTTTTTTCTCCAAACCAAATCAACAAAAACTTTACTCTTCACATAAGCTTGATAATCAATTGGATTATCAGGCTTATGATATTTAGCTTAAAGCTTTTGGACAGTTTTAAAAACTTAACAAATTTAGTAACCAACTGAACTTAAAACTTGAAAATTAAACTTGAAAATGTAAATTGCATAAATGTAAATGTGGTCCTTTTTGCTTCTCATCAACAATACAACACCATTTTCATTTCATAAGAAAAGTGGATTTACAGGTTTGTGACAAAACGGAGAAAAAAAAGAACAACTAAACTGCTAAGCCCTACATGCCTTTAAATAGGCTTACAATCTTTCTAGAAAGCTGAAAACAAAAGCTAAACCCTAATGCTGAACTTCCTCTTTTGCCCTTGGATGATTCCTGGAATATGCCAATAAGATGCTTAATTTTGAATTCGTCCCATGTGAATTCCTTGGAGTTTTGTGTATGCCAGCAGGTACAAGTGATCATGGACGTATATCATAACCTTTGGGAACACGAAATCAACTAGGGGCGTTGATTTGCTGTCATGCCTTGTCTTGGAGTAGCAGGGGAGCCACGTGGGGGGTCCATAGTGAGCTGGAGGGAATATTGTTGGGTGGGTTTTGTTTAGGTTGGAGGGGATTAATGATCTGGAAAGTTTGAAAGAAAAACCCCTTGATTTGAAAAAGTAATTAGGACGGGTCTATTAGGGTTTATGATGGGGAGGGTGGATAAACAGGGTTGTTTGATTAAGTTTAGGGGTGGATTTATTTAAAAAAAATGTTTACCCCCACTTAATAAACTGTTTTAAAAATCAGTTTAAAAAGAAAGAAGTGGGAAGTGACGTGGGTGATTGGTGAGATTTGATTGGGTGATGGGTGAGTGGGGCTGATGTGTCATGAGGTGAATGGCTGGGACAAGTTTGGTTGTCTCCCCAGGAAAGCCCCCTCAAGTCTCATATAGTCTTCAAGTTGTAAATAATCAGCAAAAAACAAGTTTCCTTTGTTAAATACTTTGGCAGCTTGTCAAATTTGGCACATAACTTTTCAAAACTTGTTTCAAGGATTAACTATGCAATTAATGCATTCTTCAAGGGCCATTCTTGTAATGTCTTCAAACTTCAAGGTCTTTGATTTGTTTGTTGACTTTTTGGAGGACCATTATTGACAATTTAGATTTGTTGAGGGACTAAAATTGCCAATTCTTCAAAGTTAAGGGTCCTTTTTGTAATTTTGACAAACTTTAGGGACCAATCTTGTAATTATGAAGATACAAGGGTATAAAGTGTCAATTCTTCAAACTTGGAGGACCAATCTTCAATATTATTCAAATCTTCTAGGGTTTTCTTTGGAAGATTCTTCATTAGGGCTTGGTTCATCGTGCGGCTTCGTTTCACGTGTTCGTTTTTGCCTGATTCTTGTGATCTTTTGTCATTTTCTCAATATCCGTACCTAAAATACACAAGCAACAAACACAAGCATATATTTGGGTATTTTGATGATATTTAATGCATTTTAAGCCCTAATTGGACGATGAGACTATGTATAAAAGCCGTCTCATCATTTAACATGAAATATAATTAATTTAATTAAAACATGGACTTAGGTTTATTATTATTAACTAATAATACATGAGTTTAACCTAAGTATTTTATTATTTAATTTAGACTATAGTAATTAATTAATTATTAAACATGACTTATAATTAATTAATTATCATGACTTAGGTTATATTAATATTAATATTAATACATGTTTTAACCTAAGTATTTTATACACTTAATTTAATTAAATCATGTCATATTTAATTAAATTCTATAACCTATAGTTTATGTAAATTACATGTATTAATTAATAAAATATATTACTAATCACATGACTTAGCATATTTAATCAGTAAAACTAAGCTTATATTATTTGGATTATTAATCCAGCTAATTTCTAAATATGGAAACTTTATATTTTTAGAAACTTATTTATTTTAAGCAGTTAATCTATTTATGGAAACTTTCTATTTTTAGAAACTTATTTATTTTAAGCAGTTAATCTATTTTTGGAAACTTTGTATTTTAGGAAACCTGCTATTTTTAGAAAGTTACTTATTATTACACAACAAGTATAATAATACAAGAAATACAAGTAATACTTAATCAGAATAGACAAAATACATGATAAACGCAGTATAAAGCTAAAATTAGTAAAAAATGACATGAACATATAAAACAAGCTAAGACATGATATAAAATCAGTTACGTACTCGGTAATCAGAATAGTTATACACGTATATTATCTATTTAGCAGTAGTGAGATCGAAGTAGGACTCTCTTCCGTTCGTCTTCTTCGTTCACTGGACACAAGGTACAGATTCTCTGTCCTTTCAGTATGGACATTCTTCCTTATTAGGATTCCCCGTATGCTGCCAACTGTTTTCCCAGTATATGTTTTATATGTTTTGATTGCTTATGTTTAATTAGATACCTAAAGTCATATACATGCATGACCAGTTTCACCTAGTTATGGAGGTACCATAACCATAGCACTGGAGGCACCAGTGTTATGACTCCACCACGACGGAGTGCTAGCTCGTGACGTCCCTTCAGCTTTTGGCCATATCATTATTATTATCATGTGGGGCGTATGGGTGCATCCTAGTTTACATGTTTTCATCAGATTATTCAGGTGAATGTGGTGTGTGCCTTGCATCCTTCACAAGGAGCTGATCCCTCCTACCCAAACAGTATATTAATTTATAGGTAGCCCCTCTAATTTGCATGACGAGGTCACCCCTCTAAGTATTCATGCACGTTGATATTTCATGACCTATATTGGCTAATGGTAAACATGTTAAACAGTTTTTATAAGATAAACATAAGGCTTTTCAAACTATAAAACTAGTTTTACTAAGTTATACCAGGTTTTCCAGGACTTATACATTTCCGCTGCTATTAAGTCTTTGTTATGTTTCAGTCATTCATACTATGTCTATATCCGTGCACTGAGCGTTATGCTCAGCCGTTACTTTCCTTTCCATGTCCCAAAACGGCAGGTACCCAAGGACAGACTCGAGCATTTGGAGGACGTGCATAGGATGGAAGCTGCCATAGACTTCTTTTCCTTTTGCCTTCATATATTTATGCTTGTTTAGTCTTTCATTCATTTCATTTACTTTATTATGTTTTGGGCTTATGTTTGGGAACCGATGTTTGATTCCGGTTTTCCCTATGGTCATGTATGTTTTACTACATATTACCTTGCATGCTTTGATGACACGTCATAATTACGCGTGACATTTCATTTATCAAAATGGGGTGTTACACTCATACTTCTCAATCTAATATTCCCCAAGTTCCAATCACTTTCTCTCTCTACTTTCTCTCTCTAGATCTAGATCTCATCTCATCTCTTTTCATCTATCATTTCTTTTTTATTTCTTAGATCCATCATCATAAATCATGGGACAACAACTTGTATGAAATAAGCAAAGAAGAGAGAAACCAAAGGGAGTGAATCAAGATCAAGTTCAATGCTCAAGAGACAAGTAACAATCTTCAAGTTGTAGAAACGAAGAGCTTGTGTCATTTATAGTGGTTTAAAACTTGCCTTTACGGCGTATGTCTAAACGGCGTTGGCAATGAACTATACCAAGCAATTTTGATAAATAGAGTAAGATAACTTTCAAGAATAGTCTTAAGCTATTTCAAAATATGAGCAAAATATAGATTCACTTTCTCTCCCACTTGATCAGACAATTATTATTGCTAGGGTTTACAATAACAATATCCTTGGAATATTTTAATTCTAAATGTGTAATATCCTAACTACAATTTATAGAGTAGTTTGGTATCTCAAGGGGTTAATCAATCATCCTAGAGATGAGCTCAATTGCACATATTACACATGATATAGAGCCTACTAACCGTATGGGTGCAAACCATGGAGATCATGCTTGATACTTTAAGCTACTACTAACTCACTTTACATCACCCAAGTGAGTGAAGTATCCAAGCAATAAAGGCTTGAGAAGGTATAAGAATAGAATCACATACCACAATCAAATGTCAAGGCAAGGATGCCAAGAACAAGCACATAGTAAAGTAATAATCAAAGGAATGATCAACAGAGCGTGTGGAGGGACGAAAACGTATCTTAGCCGCAAAATGCATTCCAAGTTTTCTAAGAAACAATGCAATGCCCAATCATGACTAAAGGGACTATTAAGTCTTCAAAACTAGTACCATTCTTATCCATCTTGATATCATTATTCAATGATGTTGGGAATCAAATAAAATGAGTCTTCTACAAGTGTAAGCAACTCAATCCATAATCAATAAATTGATTAATCTTCATGAGTACCTACACATAACAAGATACAAACTAGTAGATACATTTCAAGAGTAAATCTAAAATGTATAAAAACTATTAATCTAGATGAGATGCTATATTACCAATTAAAAGGCCTATTTTCAATGAAAAATAGTTTTGACCAAAGAGAAATTTTAGTACAACGAAACCTTCTAATTTTAGGAGACAATGTATTGATCCAAGTTTTAAAGTACAATATACTTCAAAGACCTTGAGTGACCATCACTCTGATACCAATTATAGAAACTAGAAGGGGGGGGGAGGTTGAATAGTTTCTCTTCGGTTTATGTCCTAGTTAGAATTCCTTTCAATTAGGTTTGTCTAAAAACTACCTTTTACTTGAAAGCTAGTTGCATAATGATTAGATTCAATTATAATGCATTAACAATGACCAATAGTAGATGTATGCAATGTAATATAGAAACTAATTAAATAATAAGGAAAGAAGCAACCTAATAGGGAGACACCAAGATTTATTGTGGTTCGGAAACAAAGCTCTTTCTTCGTTCCTACTTCATTCCTCGAGTACGCATTACTCGATATTTCCACTATATCCACAAGCTCCCTTCTTGGCGGAGAAAATATTACAATGCCGCTTACATTATTTTCTGACGCTAAGCTAAATGTCGAGACCTAATCTTAGCTAGGACCAATCTGCACACGTTGCCTACTTCGCCATTTTTCGACACAAGGCTAAATGTCGGGTTCTAATCCAAAGCTAGAACCAATCTTCACAACTCTTCACTTTGAAGATAAGTGAGAACTCACAAGACACATACACACATCACTTTATAGTTTAGTGAGAACTAACACACAACACTTACAAATCAATAAGATATATCCAAGTACACACATGAAACTTAGACTCACACAAGACAAATCAAAGTATACACATATACAATGGATTTACATAACACTAATCCAAGTATTCACAAATACATTGGATCTTCACAACTCTAATCTAATTATACACATATACATTGGATCTACACACCTATAATCCAAGTATACACATATACATTGGATCTACACAACTATAATCCAAGTATACACATATACAATGGATTTACACAACTATAATCCAAGTATACACATATAACTTGGATCTACACAAGACACAAATAAAAGTGATGAACATGACTAGATCTAAGGTAGGTTGATCTTCATTAAGGCTTCATCTTTAATCACATCACAAGTGTGTGAGTGAACTTCTCTTTGGACAAGGTAAAGAAGGGGATCAAGAGGATAATCATAAGTAAACATACTTACCACATTAAGTGATCATTTACTACTGATTAGGATTTAGAAAAAAGAAAGATGACAGAAAGAATGTCCAAAAAGGTTCTTGGAAGATGTAGATTTGATCCACTATTTATAGGAGACAAAAGCCGACGGATCTCTGACCGCGGTTCCTTAATTGTGCATGCGGTTCCTTGTCACTAGGGAACCGCATAGCCATTTGAGGAACCGTGGTTATAGACTCCGCTCCTTTTTATCCTTTAGTGGGGTAGTAATATCTGAGGTAAGTTTTACCTTTAAAGGATATTCCTATGGCATTTGGAATATTCCATATTCAAATTTACATTTTCCATTTTAATAATACATTTTCTTAAAAAAGAAAGTTTATTAAAAATATTTTGTCACATTTGACAAAATGTAAGTTTAGGACTAATCACTTTTATGATCACTAAACATGATTAAAATATGTTAGTGTAATACTTAAATGATTATTACCTTGATGATAGTGTTTGTTAAATAATTCGTCTTACTATTGTCTTTGACGATAAATGTCTTTTTAATTTGTCGTGATCAAAACTAAGAAAGATTGTTTTAGGCATCACTTGCATTAATATAACACAAAAGGAGTCTAAACAAATGAGTGCAATGTCTCACTCTAAAGTTAAAGACAACAAACCAAACAAACAGGTATCACAGAGTACATGTATAAAAGTAAAAAGGAAATAAACTAGAAGGAAGTGGATTCTCCGGAATGCATCCTAACAGCTTCTAGACTCTAGCCACTTCTAACCTCATCCTTCTCAACAACCTCACCTGAAAATGATACTAAAATCTGTCAACATAAAGTTGGTGAGAACATTGGTTTAAACTATCTAAAACATCATAAGAAACCTTGACAACCGCTGTAAATAAGTTGAAGAAAACAAGTTAAAGCAATGGACCATAATGTGATAATCATGCTACATGCAACTACAAACAAAACTCAATTCAAATACCAATCACATCTACAATTCACAAAGCACACTATAACAATCAAGAACGTACAAAAAGAACAATGCACCACACTATCCGGATCTTTCCCACACCACTTGTGGAAGATGAACCATATCCCCGTCAAGATATCTTGCCTCTGAGGAAATGATCACAAGAACTCAGGACGGACCGTACCCCACGCTCCACACACATCACAACTGGTCCCATAGACGCCTATACATCTATGTACCAGACCCAATCATAACCCAAACAAGATTCACATATCAGAACACATATCATAACGCATAATAGAACACATAACATAAACATATAAGCACGCATGTCGCACATTAGCACATCTACGTCCACACATTTTTTAAAACATAGTACAAAGACTTTTTAATAATACCACAAGTGTCATCTACATCCGATACTAGAAGAAAATATTTAAAAACTCAGTAAACATGGGACTATGAACTCACCTGAAAGAGCTTCTCTAAAATCCAGCACTAACACAATCTAAAAACAATGCATACAATCAAGACATGAACCAAAAGTAACCCATAATGGCTCATTAATCTATGATGGATGCCTAACTCTCTTATACATTTTAACCTCATTTTAATGCTTTAAGTATCCCATTACACCCCTCTATAAGTCCCATAACTATGTTAAGTTCATAACCTAACCCGTTATTATTTTACTCAAAACAATCCCGTTTTTCATGCTCCACACTATGGAACGAACTCCCCCTTAAACAAAATAACATCTTTTGTAAAGAAAACCTTATGACCTTACATGCGTTAGCTTTATCTCATAATTTTCTCTAACCTCAAAGCTACTGTTAAGGCCCCGATATATATATATATATATATATATATATATATATATATATATATATATATATATATATATATATATATATATATATATATATATATATATATATATATATATATATATATATACTTTAACATATCCAGAATTTCCTGATTTTTAACATGTCAAAAGTTTGTTATGACCAGAGGGTCTTTACCTATTCCAATCTCTTAGCCCTTTACTAGAACTTTTATTTAACATATAAAAAAGGTCTCATGTTCATATGAATGTCCCATCTCATCCCTAAGTACCCTAACCAACCCAAAACATTATTTGTAAACAGGCTGTTCCAAAAACAGTTTTGACCTACGACTGCTGTAACCCACTTTTGACCCACTTTCCGACCTCCATTTTAGCTCTCGTTTCTTTTTTTCAAACCCTTATTCAAATACCTTTAAGTGAGTACCAAATTCGACTTCAGAAAGTTTACCAAACTCTATATATGATCAAAACAAGTGACACAAAATTCTGCCCAGTTTTTAAAAATGAATTTACCACAACTAGTCAAATTAATTACCCATAACATGTGTAATTCTAAACACTAATTAATCTTAACATGTTTAAATAATTAAATTACAAAATTAATATTAAATCTAACCCTAAATCCATCATCTATTGATAAAAAGACGATTAAATAATAATTAAATAACAAAGATGAACAAGGGTTTTACCTTAGAATTTTTGGAAGATAAATTTTTTTATGAAAACCCTAAATCTCTTAGTTTGATAGCAGCTTTTAATCCCATGGATAGTTTTATGTGTTTTATTTTTTTTTTACCAAAACCTTATATAGTTAACGAGAAACAAATCATAGCCCAACACAAATGCCCACTTTCCTTTTTTTCTTTTCCAATAGTATGTCTGCCGACTTTTTCCTTTTTTTTATTATATATTATATTACTGAAATTACCTTAAACTACCTTAATTTATTTCAGCCGCTAAAGTCTCCAAAACATTAAAACCGTAAAACTAGCCAATTTTACGCGATTACCGTAAAATACGTAAAATACATATTTTTATGAAAAATCTTAAAATAAATTAGTGACTTAATAACTAAGTCTAGAATAACTTAAAACTAACCCGTAAATTATTTCTGACACTAAATCCTTAGTTCGAGACCTCTAATCGCTAAACCATCGCATCGTAAATATACGATTAATTATATAAATACACATAACTATTTACATACACATAAAATAACCTCATAAAATATCATATCCTTTCATAGTCACATCCATGTGGACTCATGAGCACGAACCAACCCCATCGTATCATCATATAATGTACTACATACTACATATACGATGTCTAACATCATGGTAAAGTCTCAAATATGAGCACATAGCACATAAACGCACACCAAGCATATAATCATCGTTAAACAACCACAAGTGACAATCCTCCAAATTTAGGGTTGTCACATTCATGAATCTCACTGATCACATAGATGGCCTACTTTGGCCCCACACATCGCAGTCAGGGTTGTAAGAACGATCTCTTGTATAGGATCCCATCACGGACCTCAAACTGGTGCGACTTCCTCCGGATATGGCGTGCTTCAGTTTCATCGTCAGGGAGAGTCTCGCTTGTTAAGTAGTCGATGATTGGGGTCATCCACGTGGGGCCCTCCTCGTCAACGATTGCTAAGACTTCTTCCCCTGAGATTGATTTGTCTTTAAGAATTTCCACCAACACCTGCTTTGATAGGTGAGCGAAGCTCGTAGATGCATATTTACTCAAGGCATCTGCCTTCTTATTCTCACCCCTCGGGACTTGTTTTATGGTGAACTTACTGAATCCTGCGATGAGTGATCTTATCTTCTCAAGATATTGGCCCATGTTGTCATCTTTAGCCTTATACTCTCCAAGGATATGATTTGCTACCAACCATGAGTCAACGTATGCCTCTAGGTTTCGCACCCCCATTCGAGCAGCTATTCTCAAGCCAGTGTCACACCCCACCAATGGCGGAATATGGGGCGCGACGTATGGATATCATCACAACAAATGGTGTCTCTATAGAGAAGACTAAAATGCAAATATAATGTCATAAATGGCGACACAAATGTCATGACAATATCTCAACAATGCGGGAGTCTAGGTAAGTAGGTAACAATCCTACCACTTACCCAAGACAAACAATAAACATAAACCAAACAAACATATAGGTAAACTAAGAAGGAACGGGGATCTCCTTCTATATGCAATCCTAAGGCATCCAAGTCTAGCCACTTCTATCCTCAAGCTTAACCACATTCTCACCTGAAAGAGACACTAAAACACGTCAACATAAAGTTGGTGAGAGTCATAGGTTTAGACTCCAACGCTAAATCAGTTACAAGCTGTGAATAACAATCATCAACAATAGAACATATGGACAATGTGTTACAATTATGTATTAACAACTATCAATCAAGACCAATCATACCAAACCAATCCAAGGCTCCTACCTTGCCAAACAACATCATGGTACCTTAGATGATCACCCTATGTACCTATCCCAAGGCCACTACCTTGGCAAACCACAAGGCCACTACCTTGTCAAACCACAAGGCCACTACCTTGTCAAACCACAATAACATATCAAAAATCGCATAGCAGTTAATCACATAAGTGTACACACAAGTCCATGACAACCATAAAACATTCACAGGAACAATTTAGAAATAACTCAACACAGTGTCTCTTCAATCCCATCTGAAAGTCAAAAACAAAAATAAACATGGGACTATGAACACTCACCTGATAGCTCCTTCACACGTCCTTGCACTAGCAACAAGCTAACAAACCAAAAACACGAAATCAATAAATGAACCAATCACTAAGATGGCTCATTAACCTATGATGGACATCTAACCCATTCTCACATATTTACCTCATTAATAAGCTCTAATTACCCCATTACCCTTCCTTAACAAGTCCTTAACTTGGTTAAGTTTAACAACTAACCCGTTCGTATTTTACCCAAAACAGTCCCAGTTTTTAGGTCTCAAAACTTTACGTCAAACGCCCACTTAAACCTACCCATGGTTTCTTTAAAAGGAATATTCACACCCTTACATATGTTGGCTAACACCTCCCACTTGCCCTAACCTTAAAGCTACTGTTAAGGCCCCGATATATATATATATCTACTTTCGTCATTCCAGATCTCCTGATTTTAAACGTACTAAAGGTTTGTTACCATTAAGGGGTCTTACCCTAAACCACCACCTTAGCCCAAGTGCAGATATTAACTACAATATATAAACCATCTCTCACGTTCGTGAGAAGATCCCAATGCAACCCTAAGTGCCCCAAACAACCCAAAACTTAAAAAGAAAACAGGCTGAATTCAAAACTGTTTTGACCTCCGACTGTTGTAACCTGTTTTTGACCCACTTCCCGACCTCCAATTTAGTTCTCGTTTTTTGCATTGGAAAGCCACTTCAAATATCTTTCCAGGGGTACTTGGATCGTAAAATAAGAGTTTATATAACTCCAGATATGATCAAAACAATTGACTCAAAAATCTGCCCAGTTTTTAAAAACGGGTTTAACAAAATCAACCTTATTAATTAACCCTAATCCCTCTAATTACAAGCCCTAATTTATGTAATCATCATATTATGATTAATACAACCTTAATTTACTGTTTTTATATTAAACCCTAACCTAAATCCATCATAAGATTATTAAAGAAAACATAAAAACAATTTAATTAAAAAGGGATTTGAAGATTTACCTTGGATTTATGAAAACCCCCAAATTTTATGAAGAACCCTAATTTTTTATAAGACTCACGAATTTCCTTCATCTCCAGGAGAAAAATAATGAATTTGGTTTAGTATATACATTATATAGGGTATGGGTGAATCCTAGTCCAACCCAAAGCCCACTTTCTTTTTTTTTTCCTTTTTTTTCTTTTTTTCTCTTCTAAACCGACCCAAACACCCCTAATTTCGTTTTTTTCTTTATTTTTTTTTCTTTTTATTGTTAATTAATATCTTATTAATATTACCTTAATTTACCTTATTTTATTTCAGCTCCTAAAACTCCCAAAACCTCAAAACCGTAAAACTAGTCAAAGTTACGCGTTTTACCGTAAAAGACGTAAGATATACACTTTTATAAAAAAAATCTCAGATTTTGAAATAAACTTTATAATTAAGTCCTAAATGACCTAAAACCATCCCGAAAAATATTCATTTGACTAATTACCTTATCCGAGACCTCTAAATGCTAAACCGTAAATCCTAAAAAAGTACACTATTACTATAATACTTATACGTATACGTAACCACCAAAATATCACCATTTCATTTCATAGTCACTAATTGTGATCTCATGAACATGAATTAACCGTTCCTCGATTTACTTATGAGTACTCTATACTCATAAACGATAATCACACCAACCTCGTTCACACAAAATAAACACGTAAGCACAAAAATCAAGTAGTCACACATAAAATAACCTAAAAGTAAGACCAAGTGACGAACCTCAAAACCACGGTTGTCACATCACTCCCTCCTAATAGAAATCTTATCCCGAGATTTACTCCTTAGGATCAACACACAGACAACAAATCATACGAGGATACTTGTTCTAAATGAACTCCTCTCATTTCCACGTGAACTTCGGTTCAAGTTTCAAGATACCACATGTACAAACCAAAATTAAACCCATTGCCAAACTCTTGACCTCACAGTCAATAAATCTCGCAAATGACTCTTCGATAAAACAAAGACTCTTATTAGCAAAAAACCCAAATAACCGGACATGCAAATATGCATCCTCAAACAACATTTACCAATCCCAATACATGAAATGTATCATGTATACAACTCATTTCCCCCAGGTAATTCTATGCTCATAAGCTAATGGTCTGATCTTCCCAACTATCATAAATGGACCTACAAAACTCTACATCAACTCTTCTATTTTACCAAAACATACCACCCGTTACTATGGGTGAAACTCCATACATAACTTTGTCACTAAATCTAGTGGTTTCCTCCTTTTCTACATAGCATCCCTTGTTGCTCTCATTCTGTCCACAAACACCATTACCACATTAGTAGCCTCTTTTACCAATTCTAGTCCACAATGAGGACAACTCACCCTATCCTTTCATATCGTGCCTCAAATGGCATTTATCGACTTCTAGTACGATAACTATCATTATATGAAAACTCAGCCATCGCTAACGAGTTTCCGAACTACCTCTAAATTAATCACCCATGTCCAATTACGTTCATCAACTCCCTTCAGTCCGTATCCCAAACTACTTTAAATTCCAATTTCCTTACAAAGTGACCTATGACGGTCTTTCACATATCCATTAATTCTTCCAACTTCCCAACTACGTGACTTCTCATTCCTCTTGAGATAGGTGATGAATTAGTCAGTCTATCGACTATCACCCAACTCTCATCGTACTTAATCCCCCACCGCATTATGTATCCCTTCCACCAACTTCGTCCTTACATCGCCCTTTCTAAACTACTCCTATCCATGTAGGAAGTATAGTCTACGTCCCTTTCCTCCTTACGATTGTCCAAGCCACGCAACATAAATGTTGACGCGTTCACTGCTTTAGACAACTCAACTCGTGCAACCCACATCCTTCATCCAAACCACTCTAATACATCATCCCTATAGTTCAAGTTCGTCTCAGCTTCACCTCATCCTTCTTATACCATGTCTCATCGACCATGCTTGCCTTTCCCAGATGGTACTTGGCCTTGCAATTTTCTTTCATCAATTAACTCCACCCATCACCTTTGCCAAATGTTCAATCAAGATGATTGAATATGTGTTGGATACGTTCATGATCCGTATAGATCATTCTCCATGTCTCGTACACCAAATGCCTCTAGCATTCTAGGCAGATATAACAGTCCAGCTCCACTAACTAAGTCTATCCAGTTCTTCCAAATCTTCAGTTCCTTCAACGTATAAGCGATCGCCTTTCTTTGTCGTCCTCGTACGCGTCCAAATCCCTGCTCCACGTATCGTCATGCTTCGCGAATTCATCCAGTCCTTCCGATAATGCCAAGATCTGCTCATCATCCAATCCACCTCTTCAGCCTCCAAAATGCTTCCTCGTCCTTCTTCACTTCGCCCCTTGTTGGTTCCACGATATGCCATCATCTCTGACTACTAGTCCTGGCCAACCAAATCCTAAAACTCACACTTGAAAATTCACGTTTCATTCCCTTTACTAACAACTCCAAAACCAACACATAATTCGCCTCATCCTCCTTCTATGATTTGAGTAGATCAAGATGTCGTCGATGCTCCCGATGACAACTCGTTTATATACGTTCATGCACACTCGGTTCATTGACTCCATGAAACCGCTAGTGCTTTGGCGAAGCCAAATGCATAACCGTAAACCCAAAGCGTTCATACAACATCCATAGCAATTTCAATTATGTCCTCCTCACACCCTCTCTTAGCGGCAATACAAATAAATTCCTTGCAATTTCTAACAGCTCTTGTTCTTAATTCACTCCATCAACGATTTGCCTTGGAAGACACTAACTACAACTCCTCTCACTTCTCCTACTTGCTCTATTCATGGTTCTACCTCAACACTCCTAAACCATACAAAACCAAAACTACATCCTGAATACACCAGATACAATCGACGAATTAAACCCACGGATAACTAACGACATTTCACGTGCACCAATTAAAACAAAACAAAAACCATGAGACTCCAAAGAAAACTCAAACCCAAAACATGTATCAATTCCAAATGACCCATGACAACGAAAAATAATCCAAGAAACACCCAATGACAACCAAAACATATTACGCCCCGCGACATATTATTTAAACCGTGCAAAAGATCGACTTTCCAAAAGAATATATATATATATTTTTTATTTTATTTTTTTAATTATTTTTTTTACCTCCCCATATCTATATGACTCAAACCATCTACAAACAACCTTCTAGACGTTCTCAAAACTCAACTCAAAGACTAGGTATCCCGTGCATCCCAAATCATAAAAATAAAACTACTATTCAAACTCAACCTTGAACCCGACACTTGTACAACAATTCCGACCAGTCCACTGACCTCCCATGACTATACATTCTGAATATTTGAAAATTACGTTCCGAGTACATAATTTTAGGCTTTTGAATCACCCAAAAAGCTTTAAAAACGAACAAGTTATGACAAAAACAATTTTATGCTAGTTGTTTTAAAAACTAAAGAATAGACTTAGTGATCAATGCAATCCTTTTCAATGAAAGATATAATTGTATGTGAAATATTCATAAACTCCTTTTAACCTTGTATTAATAACTATAAATGACATGAATCGGTTAAATCCAATTATATAAACTATGTAAGTAGAAAGAAATTTTACTTCGCTTTATTTTAAAGAAAGTCTTTTAGAATTTGAAATAAATAAGTGTTGATAAAAAAAAACTTATGTTACATCTTGTTTCAAACATGACTCCAACACCTTACCCTTATTTTACCGAATACAACCAACTATCTAACTCTATAGTAGATTTCCAAGTCCCCCCTTTTTTCGTATACCAACCAAAAGAAATGTAAGACTCAACCCAAAAGATTTCATTATCCCAAAAGAAATCTCCATTTATTTCAACGGACTTAAAACCCAGAACAACATTTTAAAACGTACACGTGAAATATGAACTCAAAGAATACGTTACAAGACACAGTTCAAAAAATTCGAAACGTTGTTGAAACTCCATCAACTCCAGCACCATAAAACACGAACAAACACAAGGTACGTTCAAGTTATAATAACTAGTGAACGACCATATACCATAACTTAACACATAGTAGTATATATACATCCGCATATATATACCTATTAAATCACCCAAAACATACTCGTTACCATACATGTCGGATCAACCAATCACGTCATACACTCGTTTTTCCACACGAGTAATCACCATCTCACCATGCCACAACAAAGCATAAAACCCACCTCCAAAACCAAACCATATCGTGTGACCCCAAAATCACACAACACAACTATAACCCAAAACATATAACACACTAATAAAAATAGCCATATCGTAGGCAGCCGTTACATAAACCCATATATTATACGTATACCCAATATCTACATCTCACCATATACAAGCATGTACTAATCCTCTTTCATGCAATCATACTTGAGAACCCATTGAAGTTGTGGTACTTGTATAACTATGTTGGCCACCATACTTATACAATTACCCTTTCCCCAATGCACTCCCTCCTATGATGACACTTATAAGAATCAATACAATATATAACACATAAATCTATCTACTCACATAAGCTCATAACCACATAACCAATAAGGTCCAAAACTCCATCTATAAAATAACATAATAAAACTCTTGGAATACAGAAATCCATAGTCTAGCTAAAACAGCCTAGACTAAATCCAAAACGAAAACATAATCAGTTATAAGTCATGTCGCCCAAAAGAGTGGAAATAGCATAAGGTCCTTCATATTCACCTATTCCTAATAACTCGAACCACCACATGATTCTTAGGGAACATGACTTAAACATCAAAAGAAAATAATACCCTCAGGTACATAAAATAACCCAACAAAAGATAGAAACTACTATGTACCAAATTATGTACTATAATGTACATTATAAGTAAAATACGACAATGACTAGCGTGGGCGATTATGGTTAAACCCGCACTACTCACAACTCGAAAAGAAAGTAACATGTGGCTAAGTATGAACTTACTATGGTTCAATTCATACCAGTCAAAACATCATAATAAATAACATTCAAACACATCAATTATAATAAAATGCACACATACTCTTATGACGCCTATATGCAGGGATCCTTAAGCTATAGACTAGGCTACGCGACTAGGCAACCTAATTCTCTATAACCATTGTCTCTGATACATTCTGTCACACCCCACCAATGGCGGAATATGGGGCGCGACATATGGATATCATCACAACAAATGGTGTCTCTATAGAGAAGACTAAAATGCAAATATAATGTCATAAATGGCGACACAAATGTCATGACAATATCTCAACAATGCAGGAGTCTAGGTAAGTAGGTAACAGTCCTACCACTTACCCAAGACAAACAATAAACATAAACCAAACAAACATATAGGTAAACTAAAAAGGAACGGGGATCTCCTTCTATATGCAATCCTAAGGCATCCAAGTCTAGCCACTTCTATCCTCAAGCTTAACCACATTCTCACCTGAAAGAGACACTAAAACACGTCAACATAAAGTTGGTGAGAGTCATAGGTTTAGACTCCAACGCTAAATCAGTTACAAGCTGTGAATAACAATCATCAACAAAAGAACATATGGAGAATGTGTTACAATTATGTATTAACAACTATCAATCAAGACCAATCATACCAAACCAATCCAAGGCTCCTACCTTGCCAAACAACATCATGGTACCTTAGATGATCACCCTATGTACCTATCCCAAGGCCACTACCTTGGCAAACCACAAGGCCACTACCTTGTCAAACCACAAGGCCACTACCTTGTCAAACCACAATAACATATCAAAAATCGCATAGCAGTTAATCACATAAGTGTACACACAAGTCCATCACAACCATAAAACATTCACAGCAACAATTTAGAAACAACTCTACACAGTGTCTCTTCCATCCCATCTGGAATTCAAAAACAAAAATAAACATGGGACTATGAACACTCACCTGATAGCTCCTTCACACGTCCTTGCACTAGCAACAAGCTAACAAACCAAAAACACGAAATCAATAAACGAACCAATCACTAAGATGGCTCATTAACCTATGATGGACATCTAACCCATTCTCACATATTTACCTCATTAATAAACTCTAATTACCCCATTACCCTTCCTTAACAAGTCCTTAACTTGGTTAAGTTTAACAACTAACCCGTTTGTATTTTACCCAAAACAGTCCCAGTTTTTAGGTCTCAAAAATTTAGGTCAAACGCCCACTTAAACCTACCCATGGTTTCTGTAAAAGGAATATTCACACCCTTACATATGTTGGCTAACAACTCCCACTTGCCCTAACCTTAAAGATACTGTTAAGGCCCCGATATATATATATATCTACTTTCGTCATTCCAGATTTCCTGATTTTAAACGTACTAAAGGTTTGTTACCATTAAGGGGTCTTACCCTAAACCACCACCTTAGCCCAAGTGCAGATATTAACTAAAATATATAAACCACCTCTCACGTTCGTGAGAAGATCCCAATGCAACCCTAAGTGCCCCAAACAACCCAAAACTTAAAAAGAAAACAGGCTGAATTCAAAACTGTTTTGACCTCCGACTGTTGTAACCTGTTTTTGACCCACTTCCCGACCTCCAATTTAGTTCTCGTTTCTTGCATTGGAAAGCCACTTCAAATATCTTTCCAGGGGTACTTGGATCGTAAAATAAGAGTTTATATAACTCCCGATATGATCAAAACAATTGACTCAAAAATCTGCCCAGTTTTTAAAAACGGGTTTAACAAAATCAACCTCATTAATTAACCCTAATCCCTCTAATTACAAGCCCTAATTTATGTAATCATCATATTATGATTAATAAAACCTTAATTTACTGTTTTTATATTAAACCCTAACCTAAATCCATCATAAGATTATTAAAGAAAACATAAAAACAATTTAATTAAAAAGGGATTTGAAGATTTACCTTGGATTTATGAAAACCCCCAAATTTTATGAAGAATCCTAATTTTTTATAAGACTCACGAATTTCCTTCATCTCCAGGAGAAAAATAATGAATTTGGTTTAGTATATACATTATATAGGGTATGGGTGAATCCTAGTCCAACCCCAAGCCCACTTTCCTTTTTTTTTTCCTTTTTTTCCTTTTTTTTCTCTTCTAAACCGACCCAAACACCCCTAATTTCGTTTTTTTCTTTATTTTTTTTTCTTTTTATTGTTAATTAATATCTTATTAATATTACCTTAATTTACCTTATTTTATTTCAGCTCCTAAAACTCCCAAAACCTCAAAACCGTAAAACTAGTCAAATTTACGCGTTTTACCGTAAAAGACGTAAGATATACACTTTCATAAAAAAACTCAAATTTTGAAATAAACTTTATAATTAAGTCCTAAATGACCTAAAACCATCCCGAAAAATATTCATTTGACTAATTACCTTATCCGAGACCTCTAAATGCTAAACCGTAAATCCTAAAAAATACACTATTACTATAATACTTATACGTATACGTAACCACCAAAATATCACCATTTAATTTCATAGTCACTAATTGTGATCTCATGAACATGAATTAACCGTTCCTCGATTTACTTATGAGTACTCTATACTCATAAACGATAATCACACCAACCTCGTTCACACAAAATAAACACGTAAGCACAAAAATCAAGTAGTCACACATAAAATAACCTAAAAGTAAGACCAAGTGACGAACCTCAAAACCGCGGTTGTCACAGCCAGCGATTAATGCTTCGTACTCATCTTCATTATTTATTGTCGTAAATTCAAAACGTAAGGCGTAAGTACTCCATACCTTCTGGATTTGCAAGTATAAGTCCTGCAACTGATCCATTTGTGGATAAGACCCACGGGTCTTGGAGTTTTTCTTCCTTGGGGGCTCTCATGCTTTCCTTTTTTGCTTTTCTACGATAAAGTCCGTGAGGATTTGCCCTTTGACTGCCGTACGCGTTCTGTAGGAGATATTATGTTCGCCCAGCAGATTACTTCATTTTTGCAACCTTCATGCCGCGTCCGGCTTTGATATTATCTGCTTGATTGGCTGATCCGTAATTACCACGATAGGGTGTGCTTGGAAATAGCGGCAGAGCCACTTCGTAGCGTATACTAGCGATAGAACCAGCTTCTCCATTGGAGTGTAATTCATCTTCGGTCCCTACAGCGCCCGACTGACGAAGTAGATAGGCATTTGCACAACGTCCATATCTGTCATCAAGATTGCGCTGATCACGCCGTGAGTAGCTGATAAATAGGTGATCAGCTCCTCATTGGGTCGCAGCGCGACCAACATTGGGAGAGAGGCCAGATGCTTCTTGAGTTGACCGAAGCTTCTTCGGATTCCTTCGTCCAACGAAAATCTTCCTTCTTCGTGCACTTCTTGAGCGTCTTGAAGAGAGGAAGTGATTTTTCTGCGGATTTGGAGAGAAGTCTATTTAAAATGGCCAACTTCCCTTTGAGAGATTGCACCTCTTTCAATGTCCGTAGATATGGAAGTTGTATCATGGCTTCAGTTTTATCCGGGCCTGGTTTGATGCCATTGGGGTCAATCATGTACCCCAAAAACATCCCATTAGTTGCTCCGAAGGTGCACTTCTTTAGGATCGAATTCATGTTGATCTTCCTTAGCGTTTCGAAGTTTTCGTGAACGTACCTAATAAGTTCTTCCTCTCTATGTCTCTTGATAACTAAGTCATCAACATAGACCTCGAGGTTGTGACCAATTTGGCCGTCGAAGGCTTTGTCGACAAGTCGTTGGTAGGTTGCACCAGCGTTTTTTAGTCCGAAAAGCATTTTTGTGTAGCAATAAATGCCCTGGCTTGTGTGGAATGCGATTTTTTCCTCATCTTCAGTTGCCATCTGAATTTGGTGGCACCCTTTGTATGCGTCCAAGAAGCATTTAAAGGGATACCCACACAAAGATTCGACCTTCCAGTCAATATCTGGTAATGGATAACAATCTTACGGACAAGCCTTATTTAGGTCCGTGAAATCGACACACATACGCGAACTTCCATCATGTTTTTTTTACCATGACTGTTGATGCAAAAGTTGGTTGATCCTTGCTAGACCCGAATTAGGCTTAATTCGGGTTGGCTGGGCTCCGGCTCCTGCACCAAGTGAATCGTTTGGTTGGGATCCTGCACACTAAACAGCACGCGTTAGGCTTACCGTGGGAATGTTTCCCACGATTAGACTCCGGCGTGAGAGTAAGTAATCGGTTTAAGGTTTATGTGAGTTTAGAGTACAAGTCGTAATACCTTTGTGGAACCCTTGGGGGTTCCTTTTATAGGCAGTGAAACCCTAGTGGGCTTCCACTGATGCTTCGGCCCCAAGGAAGAGATAATCACCAGAATTTAGAATGATTGTTATCTTCTAATCTTGGTAGTGAATATCCTCTCTTATTGGGATAAAGATATTCCAGACAGAATATGATTCTGTCTAATCTTATGTCGGCCGCACCGGGCCGTGGGCCGCACACATGTGCGGTTACTGTTCATTCAAGCCGATAAGCCTGAATGACATTTATCCACCCATCTGTGATGGACCAGATACGGGTAGTACCCGTGGGCCGGGCTCATGACCCGGTTGGGGACTATACGTCATCATGTCCCCCCAGTCTAGTTGTTACAGTCGTAGACGTAACCTCTAGACTATCAAGGTGCTCTCCGGACATACCAAGGAAAGACAGGAAATGAGACATTGAAATATTTGTTATCCTGGCCGCACGTGGCGACCCTTCGTGGGAATATTTAATAAATACTACCTCAGTCCGCACACAACGGCCGAGACAACTTAAATGTGACATTAAATACGGTCTTACGTAAGAGCCGCATAACCTGACAAGAATAAAAAAACATTAATGATAGTCAACAATCCAGTCGCATGCCTGCAAAAGTGCATCATTAATGCCCACCCTTGAGCCACACAAAACTGTTTAAGAAGTGACCCGTGGGTCCCCCTCTGTCGTTGCAGAAATGTCAGAAACCCTATCCGTTGGATAGGCAAGGTGACTGACACGCGTCGAAGATCCAATGTACCTCGGAAACCGAGGCAACCCTATATAAGAGTGGGTATGCGTGTTTGTTACACACACACCCCACTCCTTCTTCCGCCATTGTCAATCTCAAGCTTTTATCTCCCAAATTTTTTTGCCTTCTTTTCCACGGATTTTCGTCGCCGCAGGTTAGATCATCACGCCCTTAAAGACCTTTTTATAAAATATGGTAAAGGATAATCCCCTTATCACGGATGTCCTGAACGTGATGTCTGCGGAAAAATACCTCGACTTTTTGTCGAAGTATTATGTACCCGAAAGCGTACACCCCACCTATCCGGGTGATGGTGAGGCTATTACGGATGCACCGGTGGGGAAAGTAGGCATATATACACGCCTGTTTGACTCAGCCAACTACCGTATCCCGTTATCCAAGTTCTTGGTAGACCTTCTTTTGTATTATGACTTTCATATCACCCAGCTCCACTGCATAGGGGCGTGTAAAATCAACCAGTTTGAGATTACATGCCATACCTGCGGAGTAACCCCCACCGTGAACCTTTTTAGGGCTTTCTACTTTCCCCAGTTAGTGAACGGGTGGTTGTCGTTCAAGAAACGACCCGGGAATGCCCCGATGACATATAGGAAACCTCTTGACTCCCTTAAGAATTGGTACGACCATTACTTCTTTGTAGATGAGAAAGTATTCCCTACCCCCTTCGTACTTAAAACCAAAGCCCCAAAAGACTATCCGCCCAAATCCAAAGATTATAGTAGCCGGGACCTGAAAATACTAGATACCCATCGCACAGAATTCCATAGAGGGTTGCCGGAACACTTTCTGTGCTTAGTAGGGATAAGCCGCCGTTACTTTGGGAGGGATGACTTATACCCGTTCTTCTTAACGGAACAGGGCGAGGGTAGGTCCAATATATATTTTGTAAATTTGATTTATCACACATGTGTAGAATTTTACTAACCCACATACTTCTACAATTGTTTGTAGAGATGAACCTTCACGAACTAATCCGCCAGGGCGACCTCATGAAGGTGGCGGAGGGATTCCGGCCGTTAAAGCCGAATGAGCTCCCCTTGCTAGAAGCTTTAGCCGACCGCACGATACCGCTTGAAGAGACAACCTAGCCTAGGTCGGACGAAGGAGAGCCCGTCATCGAGAAATCCCCATTGGATTTCCATAATGAAGACTGCGACAACCCATTACTAGAGGGGGGCACCACCAATCAGGAGGAAGATCATGATCCCAATGAAGACACCACGCAAGCTTCCGGGTCCACCCCACTTACATCTAGAAAGAGAAAGACAACCAGGCGGGTGGCGAAGAAAATTGGGGAGGAAACCGGAGTTTCAAATGCTCCCCCCAAGAAGCTGTGGAAAGACCACCCACAATACCAAGAAGGAAGCAGCACCACGACTGCCCAAGCCGATCCCGCCCCGACCATGGAAGGGCCAGTTCTACGAGTCGCCCCTGTGAGCGCCGTAGCTCCTACCGGCCCAGACCCTGTCATTGGCACCTCGTAAGTACCCCTCGTAAGTATGATTCATATCTTTGTATGATATATATAGACTAACAATTAAACAACAGGGTGAATCCGGCAGCCGCAGCAAGGAGAAGAAGTGCGGAGAAATCCATCCCCCGCACCAACCAACAAGCCCCCATCACCTGCTACCACATGTGCCAAGGAACCGCGCCCCGAGGGGCCAGAAGAGAGCTTGCCCCTAGCATGGAACTTATCAAGCTTGACACGGCTGGAGGCTGAATCCGAGTGTTCAGAATTTATCGAACACATCACCCCTCCTGCCCTCGCACAGGATTTAGATGAACTAGATCATGAGGCCCTGATTGAGCAGTTTGACGTATCATCCGCACATCAGGTGACGGTGGGTGCCGCGTTAAGACGCCGTCTGATCCAGGCCCTCACTAATGTGGGCCGTACTGACAAGAGGATAGCCCGCCGTGAGGCGATGGTCGTGAAAAACGAGAAGACCATCGCATCCTTGCAGGCGACATTATTGACCGCCGAGGCGATGGTGAAGGAGCAGGCGCATCACGCCGACGCCAGAGAGAAGCGTATTGCTGAGTTGGAGGCCCTCGTAGCCGCATCAAATGAGAAGGTAAACTTTTAGAAATGTTGTACATACACTCCTACTTCTTGTATGCATGTAGCCCAAAAAAGTATATATCCTTGTAATAACTCCAAATTTCATACGCAGGTGTCTGCGGCTGAGGCTGCTACTAAGGCGGTGACCGTGCAATCATTCAGCATTGCCCAGGAGCGTGACGCACTGAAGGAAGAATTGACGCAGGCCCAAACCAATCTTGAAAATCAAGTTGCCTTAGCTGATGAAGAGTTAAGCAAGGTGGTTGTAAGCTGCGCGGAGAGAGTATGCCCCCCCTACTAACCGCTACAGCCGGTCGTAGGTGGATTATCAGGCAAGGACTGCGGCTTGCCGTAAGTGGGGCTCTGAACGCTCCACACCTACTGCAGGCATTTGCTGGGGTCGTATCCGATGGGATCGACCGTGGTAGGCATGAAGGCCTGGTCAAAGCTGCGGAGATGATCGCAAAAAATGAAGATATCACACAGCATCCGTATCACAACCCCTCCGCAGCGGGTAAGATGACTGCGTCCATGGATGCCTTGGCAGAACTCCAACCCCCCTCCTGGACGAGCTTGAAGCAATGAAAGATGCTCCAAACGAAACAATAATGTCCCGGCTGAGTGCTGATCCTATTCCTTTGACGTTGGCTACTTACAGTTCCGTGTCCAAAGCCATGTCAGGCGATAAGCCGCTTGGAGAAGCTCTAGACGCTCTCGCGGTCAAATTCCAGGACGGGAAAGATGCTCGTGGGGAGGCCCTTCGTGCTTTAATTGAGGAAGGGAAGAAGGATCTAGGGGAATTCCTACCCCCCTTGTAACTTATCTGTTGTAAACACTTGTGATTATATTCGTCCGTGTATGTACACGGCTAAGACATATATGTAATAACTTGTCTTTTTATTTAGAAGTCCGTGATGACCACGGCCATTTTGTTTATTGTTAATTTTGAAACTTGTGTATTTCATTGTATTTCAATGCCGCATGATGTATCACGTCTTACACATGAAAAGGGAAAATACATACAAGTCTATAATTTACTAGACATGCGACGTGCGTCTTTACTATGCAGAGTACCGTGTGGATACGGTGCACAAAAAACTTATCACAACGTCTTGTGAGTAAGGCGTCTAGTAAGGATACATGATCCGTGCGGCTGGGGTTGCATCCCTCTTACGCGGCAAGTTGAATTAGTAGGTTCACTTAATCCTCTTACCCCGCCTGGAGGCGTATAGTACATGTACGGTAATTTGAAAGAATGCATATGAATAAAACATGGCATATTATAACACAAGTAAAAAATTCATACGACTTAACAAAAAATCTAAAAAATGATTTGCACGAAACAGGCCGTGGAGCTAGCTAGGCACCACGGCATTTTATTTAGAACGTTTACATTCTGTTTGAACAATAATGACAAGTCCTAAGAAACAAGAAAGGAATCTAAACAAACATAAGACAAAACAAAACAGATGAACCCGCATGGTCTTTCAAAGATAGCACTTTTAAGACTGCACATAGCGAAGTACCCATGCGGAAGCCGTAGCTTTCAAAGATAACACCTTTTGAGATTGGAAATATTCCATGTGCGTTCTAGGTCGCGCCCATCCATATCACGTAACCTGTACGCGCCTCGTCCTAAAGCTTCAGTGACTTCATACGGTCCTTCCCACTTAGGGCCCAACTTTCCTGTGTTCTCCGCTCGACTTGCCTCATTAGCACGATAGACATAGTCTCCCGGTCGAAAAGAAACACCCTTGACCTTGGCGTCATAATAAGCCTTCATCTTAGCCTTGGACTTAGCCTCATTGATGGCTGCTATTTCCCTCTTTTCTTCCAGCAGATCCAGGTTGATTCGCAACTGTTCATCGTTCGTGACGACATTAACTTCCGCTGTGCGGATGGTAGGCATTCCTATTTCTGCTGGAATAACAGCTTCAGTTCCGTAGGCCAATGCAAATGGAGTATCCCCGTTGGCTGTTTTGATCATAGTTCTATGCGCCCATAGCACATGTGATAACTCATCAACCCATTTGCCACTTCGTTCATCCAGACGCGCCTTGATGCCATTCCCCAAGCTTCTATTTGCTCGTTCGACGAGGCCGTTTGTTTGTGGATGCTTGACAGATGTGAAGCGCCGTTTGATGTTCAATGATGCACACCAATCTTTGAACGGGTTGTCCGTGAACTGCTTGCCGTTGTCCGAGATGATTTCTCCTGGTAGACCAAAACGGCACACAATGTGTTCCCACACAAACTTCTTGACCTGCTTGCCTGTGATAGACTTGACTGCCTTGGCTTCTATCCATCGTGTGAAGTAGTCCATTGCAACAATCAAGAATTTAACCCCCCCGCAGCTACAGGAAATGGTCCTGCAATGTCAATTCCCCACTTATAAAATGGCCATGGGGACGTGATAGGTGTAAGCTCCTGCTGCGGGTGCCGCGGTACTGGCCTATGCACTTGGCAATCACTACACTTGCAGATCATGTCGCGCGCGTCTCTGTGCATGGTAGGCCAATAATATCCTGTTCGTAAGGCTTTAGCTACCACAGATCGTGGGCCTGCATGCATGCCGCACAACCCTTCGTGTATGTCACTGATGACGTAAGCTGCCTGGCGTGGTCCAACACACCGCAGCCACGGCTGCAAGAAAGAGCGCTTATAAAGGATGCCTTCTCGAAGTTCGAAATGCTGCGACTTCCTTTTAATGCGCCTTGCTGCTTTTTCCTCGTCTGGAAGGGCCTCATTAGTCAAATAGTTGATGATTGGGGTCATCCATGTAGGTCCCTCCTCCTCAACTATGGCGGCAACCTCCCCTTCCGTTATAGATTTCTCCTTGAGTATTTCCACCAAAACTTGTTTAGACAAGTGAGCGAAGCTCATGGATGCGATCTTGCTAAGAGCGTCTGCTTTCTTGTTCTCGCCCCTTGGCACCTGCTTGATGGAAAACTTACTGAAAGTCGCGATTAGCGACTTGACTTTTTCCAAGTATCTGACCATGTTGTCCTCCTTAGCCACATACCCACCTAGAATGTGGTTCGCGACAAGCCGTGAGTCCACGTAGGCCTCAAGGTTGCGAACTCCCATTCTAGCGGCGATTTTTAAACCCGCAATTAATGCTTCATATTCCGCTTCGTTGTTAGTGGCCGTGAACTCAAAACGGAGGGCGTACGTGAACTCCATTCCTTCTGGGTTTGTGAGGATGAGACCTGCTCCGGACCCGTCCGTACACGAGGATCCATCCGTGAATAACACCCAAGGTTCCGTTGGGATCTCGTCTTGCTTAATGATTGGTCCTTCCTCATCCGGCTTCTCAATCAGGAAATCTGCCAAGATCTGTCCTTTAACAGCCGTCCTTGGTCTGTAAGATATATTGTGCTCCCCCAATAGGATGCTCCATTTCTGTAGCCTCCCTGCCACGTCCGGTCTAGAAATAACCTGCTTGATTGGCTGATCCGTAATGACCACAATTGGGTGCGCCTGAAAGTACCGGCGCAACCGCTTTGTAGCAAACACTAGTGCTAACACCAATTTTTCCATGGAGGAATAATTCAACTCCGGCCCTTGTAGTGTTCTACTTATAAAGTAGACCGGAGTTTGTACTGTATCTCTATCCGTCATAAGTACCGCGCTTATTGCGCCATGAGTAGCTGAGAGATACATAATGAGTTCCTCCTTTGGCCGGGGGGCTACTAGCGTAGGGAGAGATGCAAGATGCTGCTTTAGTTGGCCGAAAGCTTCCTCGGCTTCCTTCGTCCAGCGGAAGTCTCCCTTTCTAATACACTTCTTGAGTGTCTTAAATAGGGGTAATGACTTCTCTGCGGATTTAGATAGGAATCTATTCAGCCCAGCTAACTTCCCATTCAGGGACTGCACCTCCTTCCGTGTCTGAGGGGACGGCAGTTGTATCACTGCGTCCGTCTTCTCTGGGCAAGGTTTGATGCCATTTGGATCAATCAAATATCCAAGGAACATTCCCTCAGTTGCTCCAAACGTACATTTCTTTGGATTTAACTTCATGTTAATCCTTCTCAGCGTGTCGAATGTCTCTTGGACATCCCGGAGAAGTGCCTCCTCCGTGTGACTTTTTATCACCAAGTCATCAACATAGACTTCCAGGTTGCGTCCTATTTGTGATTCAAAAGCTTTGTCCACCAACCGCTGATATGTAGCGCTGGCGTTCTTCAGTCCAAACGGCATTTTCGTATAGCAATATACGCCCTGGCTCGTATGGAACGCCGTTTTTTCTGCATCCTCCTCCGCCATCTGGATTTGGTGATACCCTTTATATGCATCCAAGAAGCATTTGAAAGGATATCCACACAAGGACTCCACCTTCCAGTCGATTTCTGGTAACGGGTAACAGTCCTGTGGGCAAGCCTTGTTTAGATCCGTGAAATCCACACACATGCGCCAACTTCCGTCATGTTTCTTGACCATGACCGGATTGGATAACCACTCGTGGTAGTATACCTCGCGCATGATGCCTGCATCCACTAGTTTTCGTACTTCCTCCAGTATCACTTGGCTGCGCTCGGGCGCCTGGCCGCGCTTCTTTTGCTTAACGGGTTGGTACCCTTGGCGGATCTGGAGCTTATGCTCTGCTATCGCGCGTGGCACGCCTGTCATATGCTTTGGCTCCCATGCGAATATATCTAGGTTTGCACTCAAGAGAGAGCACATGGCCCTTTTGCCGCTATCCGAGAGCGCCCCTCCTATGGATACCTCCTGTTCCGGATAGTCA